>JAOTNS010003616.1:0-602500 GCA_028476615.1 Culter alburnus
ATAAAGGCAAAACAATGGGGAAAACAGGGAAACTTGGTACAACATACACCAAATATCGAACTGGCATCTAAAGAAACCCAGCTATGTTTTACCAAATTTTCAGACTACACTTGGTAACCTATATTAACAGGGCTATGTATTGAACATGGCTGGAATTATATCCTTAAAACACCAGAGTATTGTTTATTTATTTATAAATAACTTTTGTTCGACTTCCACAAAAAGTAGTTCTAGCTTCAGTGGACAGTGTCTTGTTTGCCACGATTGTCTCGTCCATGTAATCAACATTCCACAACATTGAAATGTAATAAGGTTGTCATTTGTTGTATAAACTATAAATATTTGATATGTGCTGAAAAATAGGGAAGGATTTACAATCAACTGTATACTGTACATCTCACCTGCACAAACCAACTCATAAAATGCTGTCATTTTGCTGAGGTGTTGTGTAGCCAGCGGGTCCAGCTCGCATCTTGGGGTGAGGGAAGTTATTTTAGGCTTCTTGCCATTGCCGTCCTTCTGAAGGAGGAGGAGTGGCTTGTAGCCCATTGCATGTAGCTTCTCAAGCTGCAAAGACATTTATTTGTAAAGGATAAAAAAAAGTATGTTATCAAAAAACCTGAGTGTAAATTCAGTTTGAGGCAAGACTTAAAATTTGTTTTAAGACCAAACATTGATAAAAAAACTGCCCATTATTACGTCATATTATACTATGTTCCTCTGACCAGACTGACAGAATTTGAATGCACTTATGACCAGCAAAAGCAAAATTACTGAGTCATCATCAAAAGTGAATTTTCTATTTTGTCAAATTTACTGTATGAAAAATAATCTCTGGCTTGAATGTGATGTTAGAATTATTAACAGATCAGGACTCAACATTAAATTTTAAAAGTGGTTAAAAGTCAAAATCTAGTTGCCACTTGTATGAATATAGCCAAGGGCAACCATTAATTTTGAGCCCTGTAGATGTATAGATTTTTTCCATCCTTTTTTCCATCCATCTTTCATATTTACCACCCCGAATGAATAGGTTTACACTGAAAATCAATGCATTTCAATACATTGCAAATGCATAACAGGATTAGTTCTACGAGGAGGAAGGTGGGACATCTAGGATCCAGGATTTAGTAAAATACACAATATAGCTGTGTTCTTTACTTTGGTGAAAAATATTCATACTGTATTTTTTTTTAAGGTTAAGTGCTCACAAAATAAATGAACTTTCGGTTGTTTTTTGAATGTTGTCAGGGATTCTGCATTCCGGATGACGGTGGGGAGATCATTCCACCAGCATGGAACCGTGAATGAGAATGTTCTGGAGAGTGATTTTTGGCAAAGGGTACTTTCAAGTTAACAGTCAGTGACCTTAATGGTTAAATCTGCTGGCCTGTTCCCAAAAGCCATAACCAATTTAAACTCACACAGGCAGATCCCCAGACTTTCTTCTACCCACCTACTGTGCAATATTAACATTTAATACATTACAATATTTAATACTATTTAATACTTAATACTTTTGATACAATCAAAATCACACAATATACAAACCATATTTATCTTTCTATTTTAATGTATATAGCTTTTCAGAACTGTGCACCTTACTCCCCCCCACCCAGTTTTTCTTTTGCAATACTTATTTTATTCCTTGTTGTTACATTTCTCTTGCGTACATGTTGACACTGGAAAAGGAGTTGCTTCAATCTCGTTGTACATGTGTATAATAACAATAAAGGCATTCTATTCTATTCTATTCTATTCTGAAGAATCTGTGTTTAAAGTTAAACTCCACTTTTATCAGTAGTACCTAAATTCCTTATTAATATTACATGAATGCCATGATTACATTAAATTCATCACATACTACTGAAAGGGGGAATCACGTGCTCAATTTAAGTCAGTTTTTCAATAAAGATTAACCTGGCCTGCAACTTGGACCCAGTTTTTAATTTTGGGCCACTGTGTGTTTAGGTTTAACACGCCTGCACTAGGCTTTAACTGTGTGAAAGACAACCTTCAAGTTGCATTTGGTGTTTAAACTGTTTAGAGGTCGGTAAACTCTATATTTCAGAAATCTGGTTTAAATCACTCTTTTCAAAAATAAAAATAAAAGCATTTGAAAAATATATTATGATCTTCTGCCAAAAATGTCACTCAATCAGGACTGGTAAATGTGGTGACCCTATTAAAAAAGGTAGTGTTAATTGTACACACCAAAACGATGGCTTCATCCAGCATGGCTGCCTCATTGTGGTTTTTTTTGAGATTGCCAAGCCACTCCCCCTTCTTCAAATCAAGGGCCTGCAGCCTCTTCATCAGACGAGCCTTCTTGGGCTGCTCTGCCCCACAGGCCTTACAAATTTTAGTGGCACAGGGCATGACCTGGGGGCAGTTAGGACACTTCTTTTTATTAGAAACCATATTTCCTGAGAAAAAAATGAAAGAAAAAAAAGAGAAAGTTATTTATGTATAATATAGGCTACCCATAGAAACATTCTGAATTAATATCACACTATATGATTTAAAATCACACTATGCAAGGGATATTAAATAGGGATATGCACTATGCATATTAAATTACACGAGAAGCGAAAAGGAAGAGTTGAGAAAATGTTTGTGAACTAGTAGACTACACTAACATGTGACATGCTAGACATACAGTTAGCACTTTATATGGTTTTATATCAGACAAATGGAAACACCAAAGCAATGTCACTTAAGCAATGTCATTTAAAATAGGGCATAAGGCAGTACCCCAGCAACATGCTTGACTAATACACTTTTGCATGTATATTTCATCGAATTATATAGGCTAGGCCTACTTGTTCATGAGGTAATAATTTTAGCCTACGTACCTACGTACCTTAATCAACGACTCCAGAGAGGAAGTAACTGGGGACAGCTCCGTCATCCGGATATTGTTAAAAAAAGATTAAAAAAAAACCTTGCGAAAAATTAAATTAAATGATTAAATGAATTAAAAATATTTTTAATATTTCAACAGGGCATCAGAAGAAACTCCCTGGAGCTTTAAAAAATATATTTCGGAGCTTAATTTACTGTAATAAAACTGAGCAACGTACTGTATTGCTGGTGACAAAAACACAGATTAAATGTACTTTTTTGCTGTAAGATGCGCTATAGTTCTTTTTTTATTTTTTTATTGAATTTTTAAAATTAAAGAATTCAATATCAAGTCCTTGACACATTACTTTTACACATTTACAAAAAAAAAAAAAAAAAACAAACAAAAAAAAAACTTAAAACACAGATTCATCACAAACGTATGTTAAACTCGTTTAGCAGAGATAGGCCTACAGATCTTTGGGCTTTTCAATGTTTTAAAACTTTAGACTCTAAAAGACCGAAATAATATTATTAAAATAAAGAAATGAATGAATACAATGATAACATCGAAATAAATGTTGATAGATGTCGCGTTATAGTCTTAAAAATATCAATAAACAGCAAAGCAACCCAGCTTCGAAATAATAACCGAAAAAGACCGAAATAATAATACATAATTAATATACAGCGCCGCCACTCCCACCACGCGCATCACGCGCTGTGCGTAAGGCACCAAAAATAGCCTAATAAAAAAATCAGTGATCATAGTCAGTAATTATAATGCCGATATTATTTCAGTATATATTATTAGGCACCTTTCAGGCATAACTCGATAACCCATTAAGCCCAGTGGTCCGTTGGATTGCGCAATTTGCACAGCACCTGCCGAAATTTTACTTTGACAGTAGGAGGTATATAAAGGACTGGCTTTATTTTTAAAATCATAAAAGAATTATGGTTAGGGCTCGAAAATGGCTAGCAGCAGCACTGCACATATATAAACCGTGATAATAAATGCTGATTAAACAGCTTCTCTGCTGCAGCCCGACCGGCAGAAAGAATCGTGCTATTGCACGAAAGATGCATCCAATTGAAATGCATTAGTTTAAAAAACGTGCTGTAATTACGAAAATAACTAAATAAACGTGCCCCTGCCACGAATAAATAGATTAAATTTCGTGACTATGTCACGAACTGCCGTGAGACTGGGTTGAATAAAATGAGAATAAACACTGGCTTGGCTTTTTGGAGATGGCAAGAACTGAGGGATTTGAAATGTTGTAAAAGTGACGTGGAGATGGTGTTTTTACTCAGTTGGTGAGTAAGGTATTTTATTGAACAGATAAATTGCCATATGTAGCTCTCTAACAGAGTTCATTGTAAAGCATTATCTATTGTGATGTCCTTCCGCAGAATGCATGCAGTTTTGTTTTTTAACCGCTAGAGGGCCAAAAGTTACATACAGTTACATACTTTATATACTCTAAAATGTTTTGCTTAAACTCTGCTCATGCTATCTAAAAATGCTAATAAATGCTTAATATTTTATTATTTAATCCAATGGCATTCAAACATTTATGAGTTCAAATATTTTTAGGTCAACTGTAGATTTAATTGCTTATCCTGTCGGTTGACAGAATTGACAAAAACAAGTAATCAAAATGATCTATTTATAATGATCTAAAAGTTCTCATTTTTGTTACATGCAGGGACAGAATAAATATATTAATGTATATACATATAGGGGATATACACCCATGTCCTTAATTTCCTAATTGTGGAAAAAGCTTGGCCCAAACACAACCCCAAGAACACAAGTCAGCACAAACATAATCCAGAAGATGATAGCCAGAACCTGAACACACATCAGGCTCTTCTTGTGACTCCTCAGAACCTCCATCTCCCGATGCAGCACCCCAGCTGGGTTTACCCTTTCTGTGCCGTCTCCCATCTGCTCCACCCTCAGACTAACAGTGGGCAGGATTATGAAGCGGGTATCCCTCTCCCCCAGGGACAGAACCAACCGCTGGGTCACCGTGGCCAGCCGGGCAGACACCGACGCAGGCAGGCGAAAGGCTACGGGAGGGAGCTGGGCGAGAATCCGTGAGTTGCAGGGGAGAGAGTATGTGTCGCCACCCTGTAGCGGGGTGGAGTGGCGGCACAGGGGGCAGGAGATTGAGGGGGTGCTGTTGGGGTCAGGCGGGTGCAAAGGAGTGAGCTGGATTTTGCGGAGACACTCCGTGCAGAAGACGTGAAGGCATTCCAGCATGCGTGGGAGTTTGGAGTCCTGGTCGTACTCCTGATAGCAAACAGGACACTCCACCTCTGGAGACTCTGAAGGCACCTCAGTTTGTGCAGGGGTTGGTTGAGTCTCTGACATGATGGAGGAAGCTGTGATACCACAGAGCTTTTAATCTTCAGTAGGGACTTCCAGAGTCGTCCTCTTCTGAATTAACCTAGAAAAAAAAGTTATTATTTTAACATATAACATATGAGATCCCAGCTATTCAATGAGAAAGAATGTTAGTTTTTGGTGCTATATATGTATGTCCTTAAACATTTTCATATAAACATACAAATTTAAAACACTTTTTATCTGGCAGATTAATCAGGTTTTATCTTCACATGCTATCAGAAATGTCCTACTTCCCACTTCTGAATTTGTAATTACGAGCTGTGATGAGCTGTGAATTTTTAATTAATCATAACTAACATTTCTTTGTCCTTGCAGGATTAATATTTACGGTTTTGAAACCTAAATGTACCCAAACCTCAGGCCAAAGTCAGCGCGTGTCTTAATCATGTCTGAATATAACAAAAAGGGAAATGAATACGGCTAGACAACTGTCTAGATATAATAGCCCCGTGACATATTGAGTAATCAACAAACTTATAAACCCATGATTTGGGCAGATCTAAATTTCCTTTTACCTAGTAACATAAGGGCTTGAACCAAGACACTAGAGAATCTTACTTCCATACTCAAGTGATAGTGTTTAATGGAGCACTAAAGATCTTATTATCATACTCAAGTGATAGTGCTCAAACAGGCTGAGACGTCAATCGACTTGAACAGGTATTGAAGTACGCTTTAGAGTACAAATTCATAGGTGTCTGGAACACCCGGTTTAATTTAAAGTGCCGTAGAACGTCTTTTTAAAAGATGTAATATAAGTCTAAGGTGTCCACTGAATGTGTCTCTGAATTTTCAGCTCAAAATACCCTATAGTTTTTTTTATTCATTTTTTTAACTGCCTATTTTGGGGCATCATTAAATGTGCACCGATTCAGGCTGCGGCCCCTTTAAATTCTCATGCTCCCCGCCCCAAGAGCTCACGCTTGCCTTAAACAGCATAAACAAAGTTCACACAGCTAATATAACCCTCAAAATGGATCTTTACAAAGTGTTCGTCATGCAGCATGTCTAATCGCGCGTAAATGGTATTTATTTGGATGTTTAATTTGATTCTGAATGAGTTTGATAGTGCTCCGTGGCTAAAGCTAACATTACATACTGTTGGAGAGATTTATAAAGAATGAAGTTGTGTTTATGCATTTTACAGACTGCAAGTGTTTTAAAAAATGAAAATAACAACAGTCTCGTCTCTCGTGAATACAGTAGAAACGATGGTAACTTTAACCACATTTAACAGTACATTACATGCTAACGAAACATTTAGAAAGACAATTTACAAATATCACTAAAAATATCATGATATCATGGATCATGTCAGTTATTATCGCTCCATCTGCCATTTTTCGCTATGTTCTTGTTTGCTTACCTAGTCTGATGATTCAGCTGTGCACAGATCCAGACATTATACTGGCTGCCCTTGTAATGCATTGAACGTGAGTTGGCATATGCAAATATTGGGGGCGTACATATTAATGATCCCGACTGTTACGTAACAGTCGGTGTTATGTTGAGATTTGCCTGTTCTTCGGGTCTTTTAAACAAATGAGATTTATATAAGAAGGAGGAAACAATGGAGTTTGAGACTCACTGTATGTCTTTTCCATGTACTGAACTCTTGTTATTTAACTATGCCAAGGTAAATTCAATTTTTAATTCTAGGGCACCTTTAAATTAGGTGCGTAGGAGAAAATCTACCACAGAGCTCATCGCATTCAAGTGGTTTGTTGTCAGAAAAAACAGGAATCATGGAGGACACTGGGCTTATTCTTGCCTATTTATTTGGAAAATCTTATTAAAGCCAAAATGACATTTAGAGTCTCATTCACTGACAACCATATAAACATTCACAGGGCTATTTAGTTTCTGGAATTTTGGTCAAATACAGTCTATTTCACTATAAAACATACACTTCAAATGATTATTCATATATGTAAATATGCACTACTTTAACCAGAAGACAAGGCGATGTAGCTGTTGTGGAAAAAACTAATAAACAATAGCAGTCACAGCAGCAATCGTTTCCCCCTCGGCCATATTTAAAGTTTGGCTCGCCCAACTCGGGAACTTGGGTATGAAAATTCCCCAATCTTCCCAGTGGTAAATACGACTTGAGAGGGCCTTCATGTCCAATTTTTAACTAGGACACTTGTACGATAATTCTGATGGCACACGAAGGCAGCATAGGAAACAGTGATGCCACACATTTTTGCAAAAAGAGGGCTTTTGCATTATTTTGAGAAAAAAAAAAAAAATCTTTCCACAAGATGAAATAAATCCTATTATATAGAAGGTGCAAATAAACACAAACACAAAAACTAAACTGACACTAAAATAATACAATATCATAATGGCAAATTCATTGATCTATATAAATATGAATCAGTGGGCAAAATAAGAATCTAGATAAGGTTTGTCCAAGAAGTTGCTAGATTTGTCCCTAAACTTTTGAAAAAAGTATCAAAAGGGGCAGGGAAGTCACTAAATCTAGTGAAAAAATCGCTAAATTGACAATACTGCGCGCATAATTCTTCTTCTTCTTTTTTTTTTTTTTTTTTGCAAATTAGTTTACCGTGCCCTGGCGGCGGCGATTCACAAGGTAGTCAAAGAAAAACTACATAAACAGAACAGACCGGAAAGCATGCAAGGCAAGCTACAGTGACAATGGAGTCTTACATAGACAAGAGATTGTGCGAAGAGGTTAGAAAGTACACGCATTTGTGTCTACATGGGTTGCAACTCTTGGCGAGAGAATGCTCAAAACTGCGCATGCGTCGAACGCCTGTGTGCGAGTCAAATGAAGTAGCCTATACTTTCCAAGGCTGTGGATGTACACTAGCCTACGCGAAGTATACCTAGGGCTTTACTGGGAAACCAACAGGTTTTACCAGGGCCGCGTTGTCCTAATGGGCAACATAGGCTGCAGCCCAGGGCCCCCCGGGGGGGGGGGGGGGGGGGGGGTTGATAGTAACCAATGGAGCTACGATCAGCTTAGGCTTACGATGCTTTTGGGAAACGCTACCCAGGACAGTGGCGTAGTAGCGTCTGGGTATGCACGTTGGTTGCCCGCTATTACGGGCTTTACACCAAGGTATACTTCTGACGTTCGCATCGCGTAATTTTCGTCATCAGGAGGGTTCGCGGACGTCCCCGTGCAGCCCAATTTTTGTGATCGCACGGACCGTATGCGTACTGTACAACAGCCCATGCGAAAGTGAATTGAGCGCTTGAAAACAAAAGTCCACTAGATAGTGCACAGTGCACGCGCCGAACGCATCTTTCCGCAGCCAAATACTTTTAAATGCTCGCACGCGCGTCTGTGCGCGAGACAGAAGCTGTGTACATATGTTCATAAAAAGTATAATAGAAATAATGTTGTCAATACTTGCTAAAGCCTCTATGTTGAATGTTACTACTAAAATCATTAAGAAGCTGAAAAAATGGACAAAGAAAGGGTCCATGCCATGTCTTAACGATGATCTATTGCATTTGACCGTCATTTTTAAAGTGGGTTTCTGAAACTTATGCATGCAGTAATGTCAGTAGTACAGAATTTTAAATGAGTCATATTGGTTTTCTGAAAAAAAGGCTACGTCTACACATTTTAAGATACTGCACGAGATGTGAATAAATGTAACTCGTACACTCGTTTGGGTGGATACTTTTTATTCAACGAAATAATGCACATAAAACGTGATGGAAATTGCGTGATGGATTCCAAAGCCAGAGTCGAATCGGTCGAATTTAAACTGGGACTTGTTAAAAAGCCTTTTTTTAATTTTAATTTTAATTTTTTTACATTTTATAGATCAGCAATGCAAAGTCATAATGATGGAGGAGCGCATATGAGCCTACTGTAGTAGGCTATTGTTGTTGTCAGTCCTAGAAATGTTTTTACTATTTTTGTCTGCATGTTTTAAATTGATAATATCTTATTCATATTAAAATCTTGAGACTCATTCGCATAAGACGGGATTATGGATGTCCAGGGGGAGGGGGGCCTTTGCGTTCGTTAGCCCAGGGCCCCGCGAAGGCTTAACGCGGCACTGGGTTTTACTGTAGCATTTTACAGTCTTTTTCTGCTAAAATTACAATTATGTTTTACAGTGTAAGTGTATGAAATTAATGACTAACTGTCTTAAGTTTTAAGTGCTACAGTTTGTATGTTCTTTACCATTTTACAAATAAACATGCATATAAAGATGAAACACTCTACTTTTTATTTACAAGATTTTAAACCTGCTTAATCAGGACTCATCTAGTTTATAAAAAAGTGGAACTGACCATTTCACAAATTACTTCTCTCACACTTCCTGCGCACGAAATCACTTTCGTGATGAAATGTTGAACTGTCTTAGCACAGACTAAAGTGTCACATTGACATGATTGATTATTATACTCCTACATATACAGTAAATATGAAAGTGTCGCCTTTGGTATCACATTCATGATGATTTCATCAGATTTAGCTTTCACATTGAATGGGAAACAGTAGTCTCATAAGCTGCAAGTATTAAAAAAGCTTTCAAGTATTACATTTATGATAACCGCATATATAAAAATGACAAATATGGCAGGGTTTATTAGAACTGTTTACTTCTAATAAACCCAGCTGTCTGTTTTCTTATTAGTGTTGCAGCAGTTTCAATCCAACTCTCGAGTGGACATATAGTCAGAGCAACCATCACTCACAGGAGGGGCTGCCTAGCAATGCAAGTCTCTAAAGAATTAGCAACAATATCTTAGATGTGCAGACTTGGACTTTTACGTATGAAATTTAAGTTCTATAAACCTAAATATGAAAAATTATTTACATTTGTAGTAGCAATTTACAATTGTAGCTGAAATAAAATACACAGCATTAAACAAAAAAGCTTGAGATCTGGCCATGTGACTTGCACTTACACAATGATATTGTTTTCAGAAAGAATAAATGTAGTTACAGTGAAAAGTGGATTATTTATTCAAGAAAACTGGCAACAACATAGAAATGTCAAGTAAATATATATTAATTTATCTCTTTGGACAGTGAGATTATTTGCGTAAGACGGCTTACATTGCTGTCACTCAGTGTTCTATTAGCTCAGTGCATGAAAGATTCACTCACCGGTCCAGCCCCTCTGTTTTCTTTCAAGATGAAGTGGTGTGTGCCTCTTCAAACGTGAGCGCAGGTTCCATTCTGGGACAGTTTAAAGTCACAGGTCAGAAAAAAACTCGAGTCAGCTTTGTCACCATTTAGCACGACCTGCTTTTACGCTGCACGTGTGTTTTTGTACGCTCACCGATGTCTCTTTCTTTCAGTCGCTTTCCCTCCCCTGATGCCATGCTTTGTATCGCTGGGGTGGGAGCTGGTTTCACTGACATTTATTATCAAGAGATGACTTGGTTACTAGGAGAGGGAACAGCACAAGAGCTCTTGTTGCTGTGGGATGCTTTCATAGATGTGCCACTATGCAAAATATTACTTTTACATAAAATTACCTTTGCTTTTGATACAGTACAGTGCTGTGAAAAACCATTTACACTCCATGAAATTAAAGGGTTAGTTCACCCAAAAATAAAAATTCTGTCATGAATTATTCATCCTCATGTCGGTCTACACCCGTAAGACCTTTGTTCATCTTTGGAACACAAATTAAGATATTTTTGATGAAATCCGATGGCTCAGTGAGGCCTGCATTGAAAGCAAGTTAATTTACATTTTCAAATGCCCAGAAAGCTACTAAAGACATATTTAAATCAGTTCATGTGACTACAGTGGTTCAACCTTAATGTTATGAAGCGACGAGAAATACTTTTTGTGCACCAAAAAAACAAAATAAGGACTTTATTCAACAATATATAGTGATGGGCGATTTCAAAACACTGCTTTGTGAAGGTTCAAAGCTTTATGAATCTTTTGTTTCGAATCTTTGGTTCAGAGCACCAAAGTCACGTGATTTCAGTAAACGAGGCTTCATTACATCGTAAGTGTTTCGAAATTTCAATGGTTGACGTTTGATACGCGCTCTGAACCACTTATTCGAAACAAAAGATTCGTAAAGCTTCAGTCCAGTGTTGTTTTTGACTTTATTTACTTTTATATATGGACAGAAACAGGTAAAACCTTCTTCAAAAAATATCTTCTTTTGTGTTCCGCAGAAACATGTCAGTCACACCAAGTTGGAACATCACGAGGATGTCAGTAAATCATGACAGAATTTATCTTTAAGCACTGAAGAACACGGCACCATCATGCCAAAACCAAAAGAGGAAGGTTTATGCATCTAGAAAGGCATTAAATACTTTCACTTATCATTGCTGTTCAAATAAAGTTGGGCATTATTATGCCCATTAAATAAGAACAACACATTTCATAGTATACACTTACTTTTTCACAGACAGATAATATTTGGCACTGTAACAATCCATTTTATTGTTGCATTCGTAAATGATTAAGAGCTTTCACCACCCTTGAACTCATGAGACTGCAGACGGTCACAGGTTTTGTTTTGTTTTGTAGTGAGTGTTTAACAGCACGTTCAACTTGACTGGAAGTGATATATACTCAGCCAGCCTTTTTTCATGGATAACATTCTCAACTTCCTTTGACCTTTTTTTTTTCTTGATCACGTATAACACGTCAGGTCTCCTCTTTCAGGATTTACTAGGAAACACAGAAATTATGTACTTTTTAGGTATTGCTACAATCATTTAATATCACACTCACTCACACATATGTATATGTGTGTGTGTGTGTGTGATTTATTAGTATTATATTATAATTATATTATATATATATATATATTATAATAAAGTTGGGGCATTATTATATCCAATTACATTTAAAAAAAGGACATTTAAAAAAAAAGTTTTTTTTGTGTTTAGATCGAAGTTAATAGTTTATAATAAGATATATATTTAAAATGTTGACAAACTATTAACTTTGATCTAAACACAAAAGCATTAGATAACAGATTAAACAAATGTGGGTTCCGGAGAAGAAAGCGGAGAAGAAAACACTCTGAGGAAGGGACAGCCGGCTAAAGCCAGTTTAGAAACAGTGCGGCACACCCAAGCCCAAGTAAGGGAATGACGGGGAGGGAAATTACAGGAGGGAGGTGCATTCTGGAAATACAGTGGGGTGAAGGGTTTTGTTGGATAAGCTCTCAGCTCTGGTGTACTGTATATCCCTTACTGTAATCATTTGTTTATTTTTATAAAACAGTTGTTTGCTCCAAACTTACAGAAGGGGAACTCAGTGTTTCATAAAGACATTGATTCTGGTAAACTAAGTAAGGAAAAAAGGCCATTGTATGTGACATATATAATAATTTTACTGTTGTCTTGTACAGTGTCAACTGTCAAAAACCTTACATAATTCTGTGAGACAAGTCTGACAAGTTAAATGTCACCTTGAATCTAAAAACACCTTTTAAAAAAACTTATAATTATTCATTATACAGCATTTTTAAAAACATTCAGTGAGGGTGAATTCAGGTAATTGAGCCTCTTTTGTCATTGATTTACTGGATTTACCAGAATTAACCCTACATATCAGTAAGATCTAGACACCCACACACTCCGTGGCCAAGTTTCAGTTTTCCCTGTTGGGAATATAGCCTAGGTGCTTTCATAAATCTAAAGTGCCTGGCAAAATCAGTAAATGGGGAATTCCGACTTAATACAAGCTTTAATTATTTCTATATCTTAACAAGTGAACTGACAAATAACAAAGTGTACAGAAATACACGTAGGCCAATCTGATTTAACTTTTGATAAAGTTATGTCATGCATTCGGAGGCCAGAAAAGGACTGTAGTCTGTCTCAAGGTAATGATCTCACCGCGTTTAGAGCCGATGACATCACTGTGTTTAGAAATGCAAGTCCTGTTGCTAAAGGGAGTGTCGCTAAGAGTGTGTGTGAGTCCAAAGCTTAAGCTCCTCCCTCCTACGTTCTGCCTACACTAAACAACTATAAAAGAATCCCCAACGTGAGTCACCGGCACTTTACTATCAAGTACTTCATGAAGAGTTCGCAACAAGAAACAAGCCAACAGGACACAATGGTTCCAGAAATGGAGTGCGGAATCTGCTACCAATCTTACAACGCCGGTCGGCGGTGTCCTCGACAGCTGAGCTGCAAACACTCGTTTTGTGAGAGCTGTCTGTCGACGCTCGCGCAATCCGCGAAGATTCCCGAGCCCCGGATAGCGTGTCCGCTGTGCCGTCACTCCACGTCGCTGTCAGATGCGAGAGTCCAGGAGAACCTACCCGTAGACGAGGACATTTTTGAGCGGCTAGTATCCGCGGGCAGCTTGGAGGGATGTACGGATGACGACGAAGACACCGAGGAGCCCAAGCAGGACGCGTCCAGCCCACCAAAAGAGGATGTTTCACTGCCGCCAAGATCACGAAAAGGACACCTGATGAAATGCATACGGCGCCTGTGTAAAATAGTCAACGGGGATGTGCGGAGAAGTGAGTATTTTACCTCGATAACGTGCTCTTGTAAACAGTCATGTGCGTTTGAATGTCTTTAATAATACTTAAATTGAGTACCTAATTGTCATGTGTGTCACTTGTGTTTTCAGATTGTATGACTGATGCGGACTTGAAGGACCTGGCAATGATGTCCTGCTACATGATGTGAAAAGTTGTTGAACTGTTGATCTCAGACATTCCTTAAACCAAAAGATGAAACCACACATGCATGATTTAAGGGACCAGGTGTAATCATTTTGAATCAACTACTGGAAAACATACTGCTTTACTGCTACTCTGAATAATTGGGGTGGGCATGCCCCCTTCCATGTCTGTGGGTGTCAGTGCCCTGCCCTGTCTCAAGCTAATGGGTGACACCTCGCAATGGGAACCTATAAATGACGTGTTTGTGTTTCCACTGAAGAGGTGGAATGTCAGTGCCTGCGGGACACAGGAGGACTGTTTGCTTTTGGGTGCGACTTGTTGCCATAACACACATTTAGGGTTGTCCCAGAGCAACCCATAAACATAAACAAAACATGTTAAAAAAATGCTGAAATGAACCACATTGCCAATAGATTATTCATTTTTTAGGCCAATATAATTTTTTTGGTGCTGTTTTTGCTGTTACAAAATCATGGAAAGAAAAAAAAGCGGGTTTCTCCTTTTTAATTGTCATTTAATTGTACTGAAGAATTGCTATGAAATGTTACTTGTATTTGTTGTATCCTTTTAATTAAGAAGTTTTTCAGTGTTACATTTGTATCAAATGATAGAGCCTAAATTGTGTTTGTACTTTTTTTTAATAAGTTTCATGATCATAAATTTATTTTATGTATTTATTTTTAAGTATTTTTCTACATTTTTATTAAGATAAAATATGGAATTACTGTATACTGCTACATTTGTACCAAATAAAAGTTTTTATAATTTATAATTAATTCAGTTTAGCAGACTGTTTGTCTTGTACTTGTTTTAGAAAATGACAGGGTCCCACATATTCATCATATTTTTAAAACCCATGGAAATATGTGAGAATGTGCATGTCTTTAGCTTTAAATGCATTCAGGTGGATCTCATCAGTGATCAGCATGATACTGATCAGCAATATTAGCGTATCAGGGAACCCACATCAGTAGGGTAATTTTGAGCAGGTGTGACAAAAAGCTTTGTGTGGCACGTAAACACAAGTTCATTAGTCCTTAAAACATGTTTCTTCAATACTATCTGAGGTAAGCATTCAGCGCTTCATTGCAACATTTCATAAATACATTTTTCCATTATTGTAATTCTTAAGAATGACTACTTTTTTATAGACTGCCATTGGTTTGTTTGGTTCTCTCTGTTGTGGGATGTTTTCCTGAACTGTCAGTAGGTAAGATTTAGTTTTAAAGAATAATCTCAGTCTGTAAATATTTAGAATGGCTATGGGTGTTTTTCAGAAAATATATTGTATAAACTCGCTTTAAATTTCCTGCCATGTCCATTTAGAAATGACTAAATATATTGTTGGTTCATCACCAATGTCTTTAGGAGACATCACGGAAAATGATCCAAAGATCAAAAAACAAGCGTTGGAAAATTTCAGAAGTGTTCTTCCAGCTGTCCAAAATTCAATGAGAAGCACTCTTAATGTAGAACAATTTAACAACCAATATCAGCTGCCGAGGATCAACTCCTCTCCATATAGCCTGAGGAATTATGGCATTGCCAAAAATCCAAGCTTCAGTCCCACTGAGGCAAGAGCTTCTGCAGATGTTATCTATTACCGTTCAGTCCCAAATAAGATCTCATCCAATGTCAATAGTAGAAATAATCCTGTTGATTATTCAAGCGTCAAATATGATGGAATTGATGCCAAAAGAAGCTATGCTTTCCAAACGGTACACCAGGAACAAAATCCTTTATACTTCACAGAGAACCAAAAGAGCTCTACTGATATGAATCTGGCCCCAAGTCTGATGAAGAAAGGTCTGGTGAATGGAATGAATGCAGCAGATGTGTATAGATCTGGGTCATTTGGATATCAGCATATTTCAAAATCTAAAACAGAAATGTATTCAGACAGTTCAAGACCGTTAGGACTCAATGAACCCTATTTGAGGGAAAATATTTCTTCCCTGCCGATCACCAGACTGACACATTCTGAAAGAATTCCAACCAATTACATGCCTGGAAGCTCAACAGTGAATCATGATATGAGGCACAAAAGTGATAGAAATGTCCTATTTGATAACGTTCTTCAAAACAATCGTCAGAATCAAAAAGACGTACCATCAAGTATGTCTCTCTCAGTAGTAAGAACAAATCAACAAGAGAGCAAATCATTGCCAAGTGCCTTTTCTACTGGGACTGAAGTCATTTCCTATGAGAATATGAGGGACGTAGCTCTTTCCAAGGTGTTCAAACCTCCAGCAGTTCAAACCCCAATTGCTCCTGTGTTTAAGATGTCAAATTCAAATGGAGGTCAAAGCATCCTTCCCTTTAAAAAAGCTCAGATGTTTTCTTCCCAACGTGTTCAGGTCAAGCAGTCTGACTCTGAAAGGCTTGCTAGTCCAAAAGCAAATTCGCAAAGCAGCTTTAGAAATACAAAATCTGCCTTGAGCAGCTACACTGACAAGGACATTCAATCGACATTGACACAAAATGGTTACCAAAATAAGGGACGAAGTAGTCCGAATTATACGCCCATTCAAATGTTTCACAGTCAAAAGAAGTATGATTATTTGACAAGTATGTCTGCCATCAGGCCTTCAGAGACCAATGGTGGCCGCTCTTACAAAGGGTTCCTATCAAATGAAAACGTGGCATCCAAATGCAGAAGTCTTCGTTATCTAACCATTCAAAACAGGGCACACATTTGACCCCACGAATGCAGTTTGCAAAGAACACATTGTTTTCAGAACATGCACGTTTTAATCTACCAGACACAACATATCATTTATTAATGAAGCCAAGTCAGCATAATGCACGAAATAGGACAGATCTTAATTCCTCCGGCCAAAGTACAATACAATCATTACTCACTAAAAACGATCTTTTGCCAAGTCCCGTGCTAGGTAACACAATGAAGAGAGTCCATAGCGTTAGTCCATCTGTGTCCGGTACTCAAGGCACTGCTAAAAATTCAGGTATGTCTAGCAGCCAAAACCGACCATATTATCTGACTTCTAAAAAGCCATATGCTTTTAAAGGTTTCACCTTTGTCCCTACATTGCAGATATCTCTACAAAATACAGAAATGCACTCTGGCCAAAAGCCTTTCATAAACTCTTCATCTAATGTGCAATATGCCCCTGCTCGTCCGCGTTCTGCCCTAAGTGCACTCGCTCCAAAGCCCTTGATACATAATAGCTATGAAAAGACACTTTTCCAGTTCAAGGACATTGAAACAAGCAAAGAAAAGCAACCTGATCGGGATCAGACAGATTCTTTTGATAATGGACCTCAGCGTGAAACAGTCTCTTCTACTGAAGCTGCAAGTAACACCATGACTGACGCTCCAAAGCACCATGTTAGAGCTCAAGCTTTAGCGATGAAAGTAACTGGCACAAATACTTCAGCAGGTCTTGGTACAAATAATGGAGCAGGTTCCCTTCAGAACCATCTTAAAATAGGGTACGATGGATTACAACTGGATGAAGTTCAGTCAAAAACCTCTCAGAGGTGGATTTCAAGCAAGTTTTCATCAGCACAGAACACCCCAGCTCAGACTGAATCTAACCAAGGTGAAATCCCAACAGTGAGATCCTCAAACGCCAGGTTTGTTGGACCAAACATGTATTCAGCGTCCATGAAATCTAGCACCAGTCATGAGAATCCCACATCAGAGCTTGTTCTTCCGATCTATAAGTCTTCTCTTATGAACAAAGTGACTGGATATTCTCGAATAGGCAATGCTGTTATCCAGCCACTTCGCCAGTATAACGTCAAGGAACATGAAGGTCTGGTAAATCCAGCAAAGGAAATTAAGGACAGAAACTCAGTTGGAGTAACAAAATCAAATATTAGTGAAAGTTACAGTGCCACACAACTGAGACCAACAAGCAGCATTGTGATTGGTAGGCGGGTTGAAGTGACTCAAGAAGGAACAGGATCTGGAGAATATTCAAACCAGAATATCTATGCAATCCCATCTTCTCCATCTGCAATATATAGATCTGCTGATGTTAATAGTCTTAAAACCAATAGCTTGTCAACTATATACAGATCTGCTAACAAACTTTACAGTAAATCTAACATCCAACAAGCTAATGTAACTTCAGACTGGACGAATAAAATGACTAAAA
This sequence comes from Culter alburnus, assembly GCA_028476615.1. Taxonomy (NCBI): domain Eukaryota; kingdom Metazoa; phylum Chordata; class Actinopteri; order Cypriniformes; family Xenocyprididae; genus Culter; species Culter alburnus. Next base: position 18,012 of record JAOTNS010003616.1, read on the forward strand.
TCTCCAATACAGATATCGACCTCAGTGCTGTCGGTGTGTCCCAGGCATCAAGACCCACAAGCAGCTTTGTTCTCGGAAGGTACGTTAATAAAGTCTCAACCAAATCAAATCTCAACGTGTCCTCAACAAAAACAGGTCTTAACTATTATAAACCAGTTCGGTTTTCAGATATAGCAGGTAGTGCTTCCTTCACTAAACTACGTTCTGCTGACAGCAGGGTAAAGGGAGAAAAGTATCTCAGTGTTCAAAACGGCTCCACTTCAACCCCACGGATGGAAGAAGGCTTTAAAGAGCTGCTTTTTGACACTACAATAGGCAGTTCCTCTATGACCTCAGCCTTACAAAATGAAACTGATGAAAGTACAGTGGATTTAAGTGGACCTGAGCTTATGCCAACAGCTGCTATAGACACCACCACAGAATCTCAGCAGTCATTTACAGAAGAATATACTCTACCTCAACCAACCGTCTATTCCTCTGAGCCACAGCTGGATCATACTACACCTACAGCAGAGGATATTGAGGGAACATTTATACCCACTTTGTTGGTCACAGTTCCCTTAGGATGAGATGTGCCTCTTTCTCTTTTAACTGTATCCAATGGCAGTCGTCATTGACGCTGACAGACTGCAATGTGAGGCGTTTCTCTCTTCTGTAGGTAGATGGCGCCAGATCTGTCATTAAATTGAATTTGCATTAAATTTGTGAGTTCTGAGTTTCATAGTAGTTTTCTCTTTACTTCCCTTTTGATAAACATTTGTTCAAATAATTTGGTTAATATTTATCCATGTTCTTTTCAAGTATAGTAAAATATTCAGCTTAAGATGTCTTATATCAGAGTCTGCTAACCCTTTCATACAAATTTAAGAAGTTTTTTTGTCATTGAACATAATGAAATTAGTTTATTTTTGGAGATGTGCTCATACTGCACATGCGATGACACTTTCTATTTCCTAATAGTTCCCAAAATCCACATGGATCTGGGTCCAGTTCGCTGGAAATGTCCTTAAAATGTCCAAGTTGTCTTTTCTGAGTGCTGCTGAAAAACTGTGATGTTAATTGTTCAGACAAAACCTGAAACCTAATCACACACTGAAAAGAATTTTTATTTCTGCATTTTTTTCAAATTTTCCTGAAATGTGCTGATATTTTAATGAAGGAAAAGTCGTGTTTGAGAGAGGATCATATATTGTTCAGTAACTTTTAATCTTAAGATAAATAATATGCTTGTGCTATAATTTAAAGATGTATAATTATGAAATTGAATACCAGACTTTCAGAAATATTCTCTGGTTAAGATCAGGTACTTTAACTGTACAGTGGAATGAAATACGGACCTTTAGCCAATATTCACTGAGCAATTGCGAGTTTACATGATGATGCCAGCTTGGTTAATTGTGTGATATATAAAACAAAAAACCGAATCCATCAAATCCATTGCCAAAAAGTCAGGTTTGTATGGTGGTTTTTCTATCAAAATAATGTCACTTCCTACACAATGATGATATTAAGACTTGTCTTTTGTTTTGTAATAATGATATTAAATGGTTAGTTCACCCAAAAATGAAAAATTCTATCATTAATTATTCACCCTCATGTTGTTCAACATCCTCAAGACCATTCATATTCGGAACACAAATTAAGATATTTTTGATGAAATCAGAGAGGTATCTGACTCTTCCATAGACAGCAATTTAACCACCACTTTAAAGGTCCAGAGAGGTACTAAAGACATTGTAAATATTGTCGATGTGACTGCAGTGGTTCAACAATAATCTTATGAAGTAATGCAAATACTCTTTGTGTGCAAAAAAACAAAATAAAAATAACTAATTTTTTCAACATATCTTCTCCTACGCTGTTTACGTTCAGCACTTCCAGGTTCTAAGTCAGAACCCCGACTCATTATTGGCCATCACACACAAGCGTTGTGCTGCTCATGTAAACAGGGTCAGCCAATACTGAGCCAGCATTGTGACGTAGAACCTTGCCTGGCAAGTCCAGAATGATATATCTTCTACAAGATATCAGTCTGGTCATTCCGCCCTCCGTCGTGCCTCGAGTCAACTCCAAACCGTACCGTGCAATCAGATTCGTTTATTTCAGTGACTCAAACAGCGTCACTCTAGTGCGGCGAAAGTCCCTTCAATATCAACAAAGATTGCGCACGGGAGACCCGAGAGTTTGTTCTATTCAGCCGTGAATTCAGTTTTAAATGACCAAAAGCACATTAATTATTTACTTTGCGCTGTTGACTCTCTTGTCGCTTTGCTAACATCATATCCGCCCTTCTCTGATTGGTTTACTCCGCTTCCTGTTTGCTCGGATTTGCTCCGCCCTAGAAATCGAATTGATTCAATGGCGACCAACTCATCCGTTGGTACAGCGGTGAGGCTGGATTGTCCAGGCAACGTAGAACCTGGAAGCGCTGAACATAAACAGAGTAGGAGAATGACACAGATGAGAAGATATTGGAATGTAGTATTATATTTTAACAGATGCATTTCAGACAAATGAGCTGTGTGTAACATGTTCTGCGACGGTCTGGTAGAAGCTAGATATTTTACTTTATAACTTGTTAAACATGAATATTTTTCTTACACAAACACATCAATTTGCTTCAGAAGGGCCTTTATTAACCCCCCGGAGCCATGTGGAGTACGTTTATAATGAATGGATGCACTTTCTTGAGCTTCATACTTGTTGGTCCTGTTCACTGCCATTAAAAAGATTGGATGCATCAGGATATTTATTAATATAACTCTGATCATGTTCATCTGAAAGAAGAAAGTAATATACACCTGAATGGCTTGAGGGTGAGTAAAGCTTGGGGTGATTTTCATTTTAAAGTGAACTAATCCTTTAATATTTTCTGCAATAATCCAAAAGCCAATGGAAAAATCCAATTGGGGTTTTTGTTGAGGGAACCAAGGTGATGCAAACTTCCAGACTGGCCAACAAAAATGTCATCCCTGCACCACTCTATTGTTGAACTACACTGTAAAAAATCAAAAGTTGAGAAAACTTAAATGTTAAAGGGTTAGTTCACCCAAAAATGAAAATAATGTCATTTATTACTCACCCTCATGCCGTTCCACACCCGTAAGAGTTTCGTTAATCTTCAGAACACAAATTAAGATATTTTTGTTGAAATCCGATGACTCCGTGAGGCCTCCATAGCCAGCAATGACATTTCCTCTCTCAAGATCCATTAATGTACTAAAAACATATTTAAAATCGGTTCATGTGAGTACAGTGGTTCAATATTAATATTATAAAGCGACGAGAATATTTTTGGTGCGCCACAAAAACAAAATAACGACTTATTTAGTGATGGCCGATTTCAAAACACTGCTTCAGGAAGCTTTGGAGTGTTATGAATCTTTTGTGTCGAATTAAATGTCATTGCTCCCTATGCAGGCCTCACTGAGCCATCGGATTTCAACAAAAATACCTTAATTTGTGTTCCAAAAATGAACGGAGGTCTTACGGGAGTGGAACGGCATGAGGGTAAGTAATAAACATTATTTTTATTTTTGGGTGAACTAACCCTTTAAGGCAACAAACTTCAACAGATTTTTGAGTTTTCTCAACTTTTTGTATTCAGTTTTATACAAAAATAAGTTGAGAAAACTTAAAAATCTGCTGAAGTTTGTTGCCTTAAACTTTTAAGTTTTCTCAACTTTAGATTTTTTACAGTGTAACGCGATTCAAACAACAGAGGTGCGACCGGTTTCATACAACAGTCACGACTAGTTATTTAGTATACTATTATTTGTATATTGTTTATTTGAGAGAATCAAATGTGCAGTTTCATGTCTATCCTTGTATTGTTCAACTGGTCGCGTACAGTAATCTACACTGTTGAAGATGTAATTAATTACATTTTTAAAATAACTTACCCAACACAGAGAAGCACCTAAGCCTGGTTATAACTCTAAACCTGACATAAACTGTAAACGTGTCCCTCAAATCTGATTGGGTGATTGGAATGCTGTTGCAGGATAAACAAAGATGTTGATCCAGGAACATGCTGTACTTGGTGAAATCATGTTTTTCCCAATGTAGATGGCACAAAAATGTATTTCTGAAATAAGATTTACTCAGTTACTAATCAAAATGGAATCATTTCACTTTTTAAACAATATGTTAGGAAGGTTGATCCAACAATATTTTTTCCAGTGCATGTGCCTCAGATGGCCACCAGATGGGATGTGAGCGCTGTCAGAATGATCTCACAGGGTTCTTGGAGTTCATTGTGGAGCTGTGCATTTTCTTCTTTGATTAGGACTGAACTGCCAAAAAGGATAAAAAAGTACCTGAAGGCAGATGTATTTGAGCATGCCTGCAATGTGAAAACACACAATTATCATTCTGAACTATTTAGCACGCAAAAAAAGAAACTGACTGATCAAAAAACATCATGATATTAATCCTCAATGACAGAGTTTTGCTTCTGCAATAGCATAAAAGCGGTAACAGCCACATTTGTAAGAACGACCCCTAACCTTTTCCAATTAGAAGGCCCTAAGCAAGCAAAAAATCCCCTTGTCTACGCTCCATCCATGCTGCCCAGCATGAGGCCAGGACAAAGAAAAAAACTTGGGGTTTTCTGTCAATCATGACCACATACATTGTACAATGGATTACCACACTACCCCCTTAAAAATGCTTTGAACATTCCACTCTCTTAAGACGTTTGCACTGAGAATCTAAAACATTACTGTTTGAAAAAGTTTGATATTTTTAATGATTTTCCAATTGCAATTTAGTTTGACAAGTAAACAGAGGTTAAAAGACAAAAATGCCTCTCTGAACACGTTGCATTCTGTCGTTTTCTCGCCCAAGTCTTCTTGTTTCCCTCCCTCCGTCCCTCCCTCTTTCTGCGGGGGAATTCTGTAGCATGTGTCTGTGGGATCTCAGGCAGCTCTTGGGGAAAATAAAATATAGAGGCCCCGCAGTGACGTGACCCCTCCCCGCTCTCGCACCACTCGGCTATTCACACGCTGTACAGCTAGTCTCAGGCTGCTGCTGCTTGGGTACAGGGAGCCTTTTTGTTTGGATGTGAAGCCAACGTCTGATAACTTCAGCCTCAGCCATTCAGAATGAGCCTCTAAATCTCATCTAAGCTTCCTCAGTTTGACTGTCTAAACTAGCTTCTGTCATTGCTATTGCAGCGAGTTGCACATAAACATGTTAATAGGCTAAATATGGCCACATGTCTTTAGCAGGAGAGATGGTGATACATGTAGTGAAAGAAACTGGCAAGAGAAAAGGGTCAGAAAGAAAGCTGTTTTTGTTTAGCGATAATGGCAGGGTATTAAAATGCATTAAAACATAATTACCCTCCATGCTGTGGGCGATGCGTACGCACAGCAAAACTACTGTTCCCCATCGACCTGCGTCTGCTGAACTTTGGTTGGACCCTTCCATTCAAACGACTGAGCAATCAATGAGGCTCATGGATTAAACACATTACTGATTCAACTGTGTCGGATTTAAATCTGTGAGGACAGGAGAGGAAAGAGAGGACTGTAAGAAAGAACATACTGAATTAGCTTGTTATGATAACCAAGACTAGTACTCTGTCTCTGTAACTCTATTTCTCATGTGCACATACTCACTGGCCCTCCTGCCTTGCTGAGCCAAAAGGGAAATAATAAAGCAGGAAGACTTCCTGCTGTAGCTCAGCTGTAAGAGAGTATGTTGCAAGGCTAAAGCCATTAGCAGCCGTATAAAATTAGCATAAGGTGAAAGGTAAAAACTTTGAGGCTGGACTGGGGTGTGCAGGGCACAACCAAGGCAGGGCTAGTTGTAACTCACATGGTTTAAAAGTTTCCACACATGCTAGCATGACAAAATTAGGTATTTTCAAGTTTCCATAACAATAGCCTATAAAGATAAAATTATGCCAAAATTCAAAAATCTTCTGGAAGATGTCACAGTCACTGAACATTTATTTTACTATAGCAAAAGTAAATTACTGAAAGTAATTTTTCATCTCAGTTTTTAGTGTTTTTTAAAAATGAGACAAACCTGCTATTGTTTTAATCTCAAATCTGTTATTTAGCAGTTTTGAAATGTCTTTAATGCTTAGCTAACCAGCAGAAGACACTAGATATGAATCACATTAATATATTTTTGGAATTCTATTGAGAAACAGTTAAAAATAAAATAAAAAATAAATGAAAAGTTTTATTCAGCAAGGATGCATTAAATTGATCAAAAGTAGCAACAAAAGATTACAAAAGATTTTTTATTTCAAATAAATGCTGTTCTTTCTAACTTTTAGTTCATCAAAGAATCCTTAAAAGAAATGTATCATGGTTTTCACAAAATAGTAAGCAGCACAACTGTTTTTAACATTGATGATAATAATGTTTCTTGAGCAGCAAATCAGCATATTAGAATAATTTCTGAAGGATCATGTAACTGAAGACTGGAGTAATGATGCTGAAAATTCAGCTTTGCATCACAGGAATAAATTAACATTAACAAATTTATATATATATATATATAGATATATATATACGTCAACCAAAATTATTCAGAAAATTTTATATTTTTGATATATTTTTATTAGTGGGTGCAGGACACTATAGTTCATTTATGTAAGTGAGGATAGCAAAATAAAGTAAACTGTGACATATTATACCCAAAAATTCTTTATACAGTGGACTACCAGTAAAAGTGATAAAAATTTGGAAACAAAAATTATTCAGACACTTTGACCTGACCATGTTTTGTGTGTTATCTGACATAATTAAGATTATTTTTTCTGACAGTTTAACTCTGAGATCTTGTCATATTTTATTACCATTTTTAATGAATAAACTGTATTAATGAATGAAATGTTCAATATATATATATATATATATATATATATATACACACACACACATATTGAAATAATTGTAATAATATTATTGATACTGTATTTTTGATCTGTTAAATGCAGCCTTGGAGAGAGTAAAAGACTTTTTCAAAAACATTAAAAAATATTACCACACTTTTGAAAAGAAGTGCGATATATTCCCTTTCTGTGTACATATTTACTAGCCTTTTTTCTTTTCTTTTTTTTTTTTTTATATCTTCTGTATTTTTCTGTACAATGCACATTTTCTGTATGCTTCTGCTCTGTATGAAGACAACATTCCAACACCATTCACAACCCATTTTACTTTATTTCTAAATGAAATGGGATATTTCATTACAAAAAAATATAGTGCATGACTTATACATCATACATTGGGAATTTATTGGACTGGAAAAAAATATGTGTGAATGGAGTCAAACCTGGATGTGATTTACTAAAACAAATCTTATATAGATTGGTTATTTGTTGCATGGTCAAATAAAGAAAAGAAATACTTTAAAGTCACCATGAAACCAAAATGGACAATTATTGTTTTTTTTTTTTTTTGAATATTGCTGTATTTATTATAAATGATTTATCTGTGCACATCATAAAAAAAAAAAAAAAAATTATGTACCCTCTCTTAATATTTAATCAAAATAACTTCCCCTCTTTCTTGCAGCAACATCTCTTCACTGATTACGTTAAATGGTGGGAGGGCAGGACAACCTGTCACTCACATGAGATATATAGAAATAGAAAACCGCAGCCATCAAACCATCCAATCAATTCCCCATTGATATATAAGTAAGTCCCACCCTACATTTTTTTCTCTTGTTCGAGAAGCCGCCTTCACTTGTTTATACGTCACTATAGTGAAGAAAAGAATATCACAACTTCTGTTTCATGTTGACTTTAAATAAGGTATTGTCCTAATTTCTGAAACTTGCTTGAGGTTTAGTTTTGTATTATGTTGCTCAATTTACTTCAAAATGACATTGTGAAATAAATATATTGAGAAAAGTCAAAGGTAGAGTTAAATTTACTGAGAATTTTTCAAAAACGTGTTATTTCCATCATTAACCGTTAAAAGGTTAAATGCGCAACAGTTTTCTGCCTCTATAAAAGTGTCCTAAAACAAACAGATATGTTTTATGGGGACATTTCATAGACATAATGATTTTTATACTGTACAGACTGTATATTCCTTCCCCTAACCCTAAACCTACTCATCACAGAAAACTTTCTGCATTTTTACATTTTCAAAAAACTTCATTTCGTATGATTTGTAAGCTGGACCAAAACATTTCCCCACAAGGTCAAGCATTGCAGATATTGCCAACTTTGTGGCGACATTTTTTTTCCATAACTTAGGGTTTACCTGAACACACACACACACGTTGGCTTTAGATTTTTATGGGGATATTCCATAGACATAATATCTTTTATACTGTATAAACTGTAAAAAACATGATATAGTATGATTTATAACCTTTTTCCTCATTTTGTCCCCTATAACGTAGGGAATACCTGAACCACCCACAAACACACACCTATCTGCTGCTGACAGATACATGGCTGTGGCTGAGAGCTGCTGATACATTCAGTTTTTTGCAACATTTTTGTCACTTCTTTTCTTGTCAAAAGTTCAAAAGAGTCATGCATTTTTTTTCCCTGCAACCTTCAGCCGTGTGCTGAACCACAGACCCTGGGGACCAGGCGGTAAAAATACCGACACGTGTGGATTACAACCAGGTCACGGGTGGAGCACAACTTCACAGCTGTGTTCCTCCTGTAGGTGAGAGTGTGAGAGTGTTTGTGTCATCATGTGCAAAGGCCATCAGGCTTTTCCTGCATGTGCTGCTGATGTGCACAAGAAAATAAAATGCTGCTGCGTAGCAAGTGTTTCTCAGTGCTGCAGAGTTTGAGGTTTAATTCACCTTGAGAAGAGCTGTCCCGGGGCCACTGTGTGTTCTGAATAATACAAGCACTCCTCTGGTAATAAGCCACCCATGAATATGTGCCCTCACTTCCAATCCTAGACGCCCAGCCTTCTACCGATGTCAGTGTGTGCGCATAACAAGTTGAAACCAGACCTTCCACATAAAGATCTCTTTTGTGCTGGTGAAACGTGCATGAAAAATGTGTGGAATGACCCTTAAGACTCTATACTCTAGGTATCAGCTCGGAGTAAAGCTAGACAGCTTGCTATTCATAGACGTATAGCCTGAGATGATGTTACCACTCTGTTGCTCGAGGACAGTGAACGCATGAGAGGGCGCATACTATGGAAGTCGGTTCCACCTCAGAATAAAAATAAAAAAGTAATTGCGATAAAGTTTTTAAAAGAGTATCATTGTCAGAGATATAGATAGCCAGAGATGTGGGAGATATACAGTAAAGCCGCAATTACAAGAATTAGTCCAAATTCTGAGAAATAATGACATAATTCTGAGAAATAGAGGCTGAATGATAGAAGCTGAATATATTAAGGAAGTAATGTGCTTGCGTTAGTGTATAATTGCTATATGCTATATTTTTGTTGTTTATTTCTTTTGACTTGACTTCATGAAATTGAGCAAAAAATAGAGCAAATATTTACAATACTTTAGTAATTCCCAGATTTCAGTTACGTGAACAGACACGAGTAACACAATATAAACCGTCGCTTGCCCTTTTTTGAAGCAGCTTTAAATTCTCAACATTACATACAGTATACATATACATTTTATATATGTATATATCCATTATACATTTATATATCCATTATCCATACTCTCTCTCTCTCTCTCTCTCTCTCTATATATATACAGTACTGTGCAAAAGTCTTAGGCCACCTAGATATTGTTTTAACTTGTTATATGATGACCATATATAATTATTTCTCAGTCCCTTTATTAGAATATAACCATAAAATACAGGAAATTTGTATGCAGTATTAAAAAACAGAAAAAAAAGAAGAAAAACAGGAAAAATGACTATATAGGCTAAAGTGGCATGTACAGGTGCTGGTCATATAATTAGAATATCGTCAAAAAGTTGATTTATTTCACTAATTCCATTCAAAAAGTGAAACTTGTATATTATATTCATTCATTACACACAGACTGATATATTTCAAATGTTTATTTCTTTTAATTTTGATGATTATAACTGAAAACTAAGGAAAATCCCAAATTCAGTATCTCAGAAAATTAGAATATTACTTAAGACCAATACAAAGAAAGAATTTTTAGAAATCTTGGCCAACTGAAAAGTATGAACATGAAAAGTATGAGCATGTACAGCACTCAATACTTAGTTGGGGCTCCTTTTGCCTGAATTACTGCAGCAATGCGGCGTGGCATGGAGTCGATCAGTCTGTGGCACTGCTCAGGTGTTATGAGAGCCCAGGTTGCTCTGATAGTGGCCTTCATCTCTTCTGCATTGTTGGGTCTGGCATATCGCATCTTCCTCTTCACAATACCCCATAGATTTTCTATGGGGTTAAGGTCAGGCGAGTTTGCTGGCCAATTAAGAACAGGGATACCATGGTCCTTAAACCAGGTACTGGTAGCTTTGGCACTGTGTGCAGATGCCAAGTCCTGTTGGAAAATGAAATCTGCATCTCCATAAAGTTGGTCAGCAGCAGGAAGCATGAAGTGCTCTAAAACTTCCTGGTATACGGCTGCGTTGACCTTGGACCTCAGAAAACAGTGGACCAACACCAGCAGATGACATGGCACCCCAAACCATCACTGACTGTGGAAACTTTACACTGGACCTCAAGCAACGTGGATTGGTGCCTCTCCTCTCCTCTCTTACTCAGACTCTGAGACCCTGATTTCCAAAGGAAATGCAAAATTTACTTTCATCAGAGAACATAACTTTGGACCCCTCAGCAGCAGTCCAGTCCTTTTAGCCCAGGCGAGACGCTTCTGACGCTGTCTGTTGTTCAAGAGTGGCTTGACACAAGGAATGTGACAGCTGAAACCCATGTCTTGCATACGTCTGTGCGTAGTGGTTCTTGAAGCACTGACTCCAGCTGCAGTCCACTCTTTGTGAATCTCCCCCACATTTTTGAATGGGTTTTGTTTCACAATCCTCTCCAGGGTGCGGTTATCCCTATTGCTTGTACACTTTTTTCTACTGCATCTTTTCCTTCCCTTCGCCTCTCTATTAATGTGCTTGGACACAGAGCTCTGTGAACAGCCAGCCTCTTTTGCAATGACCTTTTGTGTCTTGCCCTCCTTGTGCAAGGTGTCAATGGTCATCTTTTGGACAAATGTCAAGTCAGCAGTCTTCCCCATGATTGTGTAGCCTACAGAACTAGACTGAGAGACCATTTAAAGGCCTTTGCAGTGTTTTTGAGTTAATTAGCTGATTAGAGTGTGGCACCAGGTGTCTTCAATATTGAACCTTTTCACAATATTCTAATTTTCTGAGATACTGAATTTGGGATTTTCCTTAGTTGTCATTAATCATCAAAATTAAAGAAATAAACATTTGAAATATATCAGTCTGTGTGTAATGAATGAATATAAATACAAGTTTCACTTTTTGAAAGGAATTAGTGAAATAAATCAACTTTTTGATGATATTCTAATTATATGACCAGCACCTGTATTTAGTGACCTTACTTGAGCAATAGCAGGAACTGGCTCTCTTAAACCTGGAAAAGGACTGAAAGGCCAAAAAACTTTCAAAATATGAGAATATATTTCTCTTTGAGAAAATGGAAGAAGTCCAGGAGGTCACACTAAATACTGATTTTTGCTTAAAGAAGCCATTTTGTTCAGATTTTTTTTGTGTACATATTTCCTGTCTTTTCTGTTTGTATCTGTCAATAAAACATTGCTAAAAGGCCTAAGACTTTTGCATTGTATATATATATATATATATATATATACACATACATATGTATATATGTGCATTTCAATAGTTCTCAAGGTTTCTTCCAAAGTAGGCTATAATAGCAGCAAAGCCTGCAGAAACGTCCTCTATCATCTTAGGGCCGGTTCAGAACGTGATTTCATTGTTAAAAATGTGAGACGCAGGGCAGTAGAATGAAAAAAAGTGCAAGGTCTAGAGATGGGTTTTTTAGAAACTGAAAATATTTTAACTTGAGCACCACATTTTTAGAAGGCCGTGTCATGCGTAAGATGCTGTAAAAGATGCGAGCGCAACAGCTAAAGATGTCCGTCTAGCGCATGTTTACAATGAAAAATAATGGAAAAGCATAGCACGAGTGGAATAGAAAAACACGTTCTATGTGAACAGCCCCCATTTCATTTTAACATCGAAACTCTCCACACGGTGCCTTTTTCTGTCAATAAGATAAATGAAACATAGTTATCCTTTACTCATGTCATTCCAAACCTTTGTGACTTTTTTTTCTGTGAAACACAAAAGAGGATATTTTGAGAAATGAGTAAAGACTTCAGTGGTATTGGAAACATCCATGTACTGAATGTAATTGGAATAAACAAGTATTGTTTTAGTATTACTCTTTGGATTGACCTTGATTAATTTGCATTCTGATCATAGAAATTTACTCAAAGCTGAGTTTGGATATCATCCTATAGGATTTTGAAGGAATTTTGTGTAGGATTCCCCTTAGGATTACAGGAGCAACTGGTTCTGTTCAGTGTGTATTTGCATTATGGGCTGTTGTGTTAGACCAGCTCAGTCTGGATCCAGTAAACAATAATTGTTATTTTTGTATCCAAGCAAACAGTAAAGAATTAGGAACAAACATAATATATGTACACTAGTTGCAAACACAACCGTCACACACTAAAGAGCATAAATATTCAATACCCGAGGTCTTTCAGAGGCCGATGACAAGGCAGAATGTGGATAGTTGACCCAAAAATGTAAATTCTGTGACCATTTACTCACCCTCATGTCGTTACAAAACCTGTATGACTTTCTTCTGTGAAACAAGCAGTTTTGGTTACAATTCTATTATATGGACAAAAACAATGAGATATTTCTCAAAATATCTTATTTTATGTTCCACAGAAGAAAGAAAGTCATACAGGTTTGGAACAACATGAGGTAAGTAAATTAGGGGGATAAAAGGGGATAGAAAACAGGAGAGAATTATGTTTTTAACACTCTTGTTTTTATTTTACCACTGTTGGCCAGCAAAGGGTGTCACTGAGATACAGTTTGTGAGAACGATTCCCAAATTAAATCCTTTAAACACCCCCGTTCTGGACTATCATTGGTATAGTCCAGTGTGGATTGGGTCAGCTAGCATCCTTGCGTGCCAGTCGAGGTAAGCTACCGCAGGACACCATCACAGAAGCACCCCACCCTTAGAGTAAAAATAGACACTTGGTGTCACTGAGCCAAATGTCTGTTACTGGTTCCTTTCAGGACGCTACTGTGAAGAGAGCAGAAAAAAAAGAGGCAGAAAAGAGACAGGCACTTAAGTACTAATGCATGGGGCAAAGAGGGTGGAGAAACAAAAAAGGAACAGGGAGGGTGATGAACTAGTCAATCAACACATCGGTGATGCTAGGTTAGCTGAACACCATGATGACATTCATAATTACTTCATCATTATCACCAAAAGCAGTACCATCAATGTTTTTGATGTCTTGCCGTAAGGCTCCCAAAGACCATCTTTTCCTGTTGATTTTACCTTCTGTATCAGTTCAGCTTTTACAATGTAAAATAATAGCAACCTTTCTCTTCAAGCACATCAGTCAATGCCTGAACAACTGAAAGTCTATATTTAGAAAGCTACAATTGAAAACAAGGCACTTTTTGTGTATATATAATATGTGTCACTGAATCGTTTTTGAGAATACTGTACACAGACTGTTCAAGCTTCTGTTGAAGGTCAAAGGTCATTGTCATTGGCTCCATTGTCTTCTTTTTCCTCTCTGATTGGTTATTGTGCGTGTCTGTTGAGAGTCCGGACAGCACAGATTGTTGCTTGTCTCGCTTGGCACTCGTTCCCATTGATTGCAGCAACCAATCATTGCGGAATAGTCTTTCGAAAGTGCTTGCGAAGTTGGCTGGGCTTGTGCACACCTTACTCTCTTCTCTTTCTGCTCTGGCAGGTTCATTCAGGTGCACGGGAGAGCGCCGGCATTCCGTTTCCCAGAATTCCACGTTGCTGAGGCATCAACATTCTGAAAAAGACGTAAAAATGAGATGTAACATTTGCATGTTCTAATGCAGTGGTCACCAACCTTTTTAAGCCTAAGATCCCTGACCTCGACCTTTTTGAAAGACAAGATCTACTTGATAGAAAAAGACAGCAGCCCAGATTGTATTTAGTATTTTTTTCATGGTCAATGTAGATTCTGATTTATTTATTTATTTTTACAAGCAAATTGGCCGATTCTGATACTGGTTGCAGATATTTATTATTAATATTATTATAATAAACAAAAATACATAGCCATTTCAAATTAGAGGGAACCACTGCTTTTTGATCACAATCCAAACAAAGATGCTATCATATTGCATGAGCAGTTGTTTTTATATGAATTACATTTAATTTCAAGATTTAAAGCAAAAACAGAATGGTCTGACTTTATCTTTGTGAAACTGACTACACAAAGTGTGTGTACACAAAATGCTACACACACAAAAAAAGCATGAAACAAAAACAGCAGGCTGAATGAGACGCAGATTCACTCTCTGACAGCAGGTGGCGCTTATGGAGCAGCAGTGATACAGCGTTTCCTTGGTTACCGCTGTAAACAAAGCTGAAATGCGCTAATAATTAGCTACTTTATTCAGAGGAAAATAAAATGCCATTGCCATCAAATCTTCCTGAAGACTGATCTCCTTTTAGAGATGAATTCATAATCCCTCAACCCCAATTCAGTATTTATATTTTCTTCCTATATTTCGAGCATCGTGAACAGTGAGCTGCTCTGCCTGCTACAGAATTTCTCCTCTTCGCGTCCGTCTTCAGCGTCTCTGGCCTCTTTTTAAAGGCCATTTACACCCTCAGACATGATGTGGGCTATTTACCTTTATCTGTCTGTCCCAGTAGCTCCGGAAAATAACATAAAAATAAATACAAAAATACAGTACAAAGACTGGAGAAATGTAATGTATTTTTGTACTCATATTTCTGTTATTTTCGCGAGCTACTGGAACAGTGATAAAGAGATCGACCAGTCGATCGCGATCGACGGGTTGGCGACCACTGTTCTAATGCAATCATGGGAAGTCTTATTTTAGTATCATTGATATACTACTATAGTTTTTGTTAATATTTTGAATAAGATTTTATTTTTAGATTTTCTGTTTTCATTTTAAAGTTTTAATTTGATATGTTTTTATCATTTTCATCAGTTTTTTTTTTTTTTATTTTTTTTTAAATTTTATGTTTAGTTTTTATTTTTTGTTATTTTAGTACTTAAACTTAAAGTGCCCCTATTATGCTATTTTAAAGGTTCCTAATGTTGTTTTGGAGGTCACCTACAATAGATTTCCAATATCAAAAAACACTTCAATTTTCTCATAATATATACTGCACATCACCTCATTTCTCAAAGAGTCTGAAAACGGTGTGCTTGAAGATTCAGTCTCTCTAAACTCCTCCCTTCCTCAGCACTTGATACACAGCAATACAAATAATGGCGTCAGTTTTTCTGTATCAACTCCAGCGCGAGTCCTTATCTTTTTTGAAGTGCATCAATGTGGATTTGCAGCGCTGAAAACAACGTCTTCTCAA
The DNA here is from genome assembly GCA_028476615.1 of Culter alburnus. Taxonomy (NCBI): domain Eukaryota; kingdom Metazoa; phylum Chordata; class Actinopteri; order Cypriniformes; family Xenocyprididae; genus Culter; species Culter alburnus. The sequence continues at coordinate 33,557 of JAOTNS010003616.1, forward strand.
CATTTCAACAACACAAACCAAACTCTTCCAGGCCTCAGCTACAACTACAGTGTTTGAGGGTCAAAGCAGATATTGTTCGTTGGCAGCCAATGAAGACCATATGCTGGCATTATGCAAATTTGTTACATATTTTTATGTAGGTCTGTAACAGGAAGTGAGACTGGAATTGCTGACTACTCGTTTCGGCAGTTCAGAATTGATTCTTTCTTTTAGGAGACAATAACTTTATTTGTTGTGCACTTTACTCTATATTACTCTATACACACTGCATGAAAGGTAATATTCGAAAAAGCATAATAGGGTCACTTTAAACTAAACAAAAATGAAAAATTTTGCATTGGCAACTAGCTGAAATAAAATAGACCCTTTTCACAGACTGTGAGGATGCATTTTAACGGTCATCAATATAATATTGCAAATCCTGCAAAGTTTTTTATATTTTCATTTCTAAAAAAACGTATGTACATTTATAAAACTATACTTAGTATTATATTACTTTTGCATAAAATTACAAAAAACTAGTTAACACTGCTGTGAGGGTGTTTCTAATACAGCGGCTATTGGAGTGACAGTAAAAATGACATCTTTCTCTCTTCTGACTGCCGTTATCAATCGCTCTCTATTTTTTTCCTCTTTGAAATTTGTAAAAATAAAATCTAAAAAGTTTTTTAGATTTTATTTTTATGTTTATTTGATTTCAAGCAATGAAAATGTTTTTAAGCAATGAAAATGTTTTTATTGTTTTATTTTTAGTATTAAACAGGGGATTTTAAGAAGAATCCTGGATGAAGTACAACCTTACCCAAGCAAATTTATTCGAGTATAAATATAAAATGCATTGAGGCTGTTGAATTTTAAGGTCTGACATGAATAAATTTGCAGTCTAAGAACAAGGCGACCCAAATTCTGGCTGAGAGGTCTTATTCCTTCACACGCTGTTCAGTGACAGTGATTTGTGCCATTGCAAGAAAATCAATAGATATGTTCTGCTGCACTTGTTCTTATCAAAATAACTATTTGTAAATGCATTGTACATTGAGTTGTACAGGGTTAAATGTCCTTAATGTCATGATGATTTACAATATTGCAAGACCATATTGCACATATTGGATTAATGCCTGCATGCAAAATGACAAAATATGCGTGTTCGAGTCACTTAATCAATCCAGTGTGCGTCACTGGTGGTTCTGCAAATGTGGACTCCGGCATAAACAAAACAATCATTGAAGAATAACAAATTGATTGTCTTTATTCATAAAAACACAGATGAGCACGTCTCAACCTCTCCCTCTGACCAACATCATTTCATTTCCACCCATTATTGTGCTATTTGTGAAAAGTAATTTTGATAAACAAACAGCAAAGATTGCAACTAATTTAGAAGGAACACCAAACATTTGAAAAGTCTAAAATGTACAGCTTTAATAGGCTTTTATTTTTGTTTTCAAGGGAACACACAAAATGATCAAACATTTACCCTTTATGCACTACCAGTATCTATCTACAAAAACAGACCTGAACCAACCAGATACTTTTGCACTCATTTTGCATTCAACCTACAGTACTGAGTATATACGTATTTATAATGCCAGTAGATTTTAGAATCTGTTAATTGGCCACATGGAGACAATCTCATGACTGCTAAATATATTAATCGGCTTGGCTGATATAATGGTCTATCACTATTGGAGACATTACACAACATTTACCATCATACGTTTACCACACCCAGTCTATATAAAACTAATGTCATCTAGAATCTAATGTAGTGTAAAGGGTAGGAGACTGTGTATGTTTACAGTATGTGCCATCTTAACTGTTGCAACCCAAAAAATAATGACTATAAAAGCTCTGCATGAACCAAGAGGTTTTGACAAGAAGGAAAAAACAAAATTATTATTGATGACTCAAAAATTGACCAATGTTTCTTTTCGTTGTTGCTCTCAATTTTCTAGTCTTGGCTCTAATTGTAAAAGGTTGCCCCCGCCACCTCTGCTCCTCACTGAGCACAGCTATATTTAGTCCCTCCAGAACAAGTCGTTCCAACCAGAACACAGAGACTCAATCAGAAAGAGAGAAGAAGGGAGAGATCAGATGAGCATCAATACATGAACATGCAGCATCCAAGACACATTATTTGGTGCTGACCAGTCATGCTAGTCTTTTCAGCAAGGAAAGAAAAACATTGAGATTTCCCACTATTACTTTTTGTGTGTCCGATTGTGTTCTGATAACCTCTACATTTTAAAGTTTAGCTGCAAGCAGCAATTAAGGGGCCAAGCACAAAAAGGCATGATGAGTTATGCAAGCATGGCTGGGAGCTTCAGAGCAACTGCAACAATGAGTAATTAAAGACTTTTTTAGTCAAAATGGCTTAAAAAAAAACACACAAATACAATCACTTCTAGTATGATTAAATTGCTTATCACTTTTGACCAATAGGTGAAGCTGTTGCCAAATTGATGTTGTGTGGCCAGTGCGAGTAGACAATGACACAAAAAGTTTGGTGTCAATATGCCAAAGCATTGCAGATACAGCTGCAGAATCAGCTCGGCACCACGCCATCAAATTTGTTGATGCGTTATTCGAGAATCCTTTGGTCAATCAAAAAGCTTTTAATAACTTTTTGCCGGAATGGTTTGAAGATGATTTGAACCAATTTTGGTGATATTGGTCTAGGAGGAGTTCGAAAAAATATGTTTTCAAAGAAATTTAAAAATAGCGGACAGCACGTTTGAGCAAATATGTAAAAATGGTATCGTTGTTCTCAATATGACTCAAGGAATCTATCAAGACCAGTTTTATTAAAATAGGCAAAATTAATCAAAAGCTAGTAGCACTTCTGAAATTTCATTATAAATTTTGACCAGAAAGGTCATGGTTCTGATGACACATACTGAGTTTTGTAACAATGCGCTAATGCATTCATAAAATACAGCATTTTATGACAAAATTCAAAATGGCGGATGCCCAAAATGGCCGATATGAAAAAATTGGGTATCATTCGACTCGGTATGCTGCACTGAATCAAAATTTTTCCAGTAGGTGGCACTGTGCCAAAATGCTGCATGAAGCTTGTGATGACATCCCAAGATTCATCTAAATACGCTAAAGCGTTGCAGAAATATAGCCTCACATCCAATTTGGCATGGTATTCATTGAATTCGTTTATTCGAGAATGGTTGGATTTATCAAAAAGCTTTTAATAATTTTTACCAGCATGGTCTGAAGATGATCTGAGACAATTTTGGTGAAAATCGGATAAAACATCTTGGATGAGTTCTAAAAAGTAGATACATTTTTTATGATGGAAAATACATAAAATTTTTAGATACATTTTTATGATGTCATAGGGTGCCAAGAATTTGTTTATAGCCCTAACGTAGCCCTAAAGTGCAAATTTGGATAGTTGGTGGTGCTAGACGGATTAAGGCCCGTTCACACCAAGAATGATAACTACAAAGATTTGCTATATTTAACTATATTTACGTCCACACCAATAAACGATAATAGTCTGTTTATTCTAAGTTTGTGCGCTGCAGTTTCAAAGAGTTTACAATGAGTTTTTGCTGTTTTTGTTGCATTTACATGGCTTTAACCAGCAGATGTCCTCAGCATACTATGTTTCAAGTGAATAATAGTGTAATTGATCTAATCTAAAGGCAGGAACACACCAAGCCGACGGGCGGCCATCGGGCAGTTTTTCTTTGTCGGCTGACAAAGTTTTCTCAGTGTGTTCTGCACGGTCGGCTGAAGTTGGTCCTCGTTGGCTTGTTTTCTGCCGGTTCCAAATGTTGAATCGCCGTCGGAGCTCGTCGGTCCATCGGGCCATCTGATCATTCTGATTGGCTGTTCAGATACTGCCACCTGCTGGTTCGGAAAGGCATTTCATCTTGCGTAGGCGCAGAAGCAGAACGGACGTGCTACTTGGCCATTGGCTGTTTAGCGTTGGTTTGGTGTGTCAGGCCAACTTTGGACACAGACGCTGCCGACGTGAGCCAACCCCACAGTCTGCTTTCATCGCCACAAGATCGACGCCGTTGGCTTGGTGTGTTCTGGCCTTAACAGTGAATTTAGCTGACAAAGTCAATATAGTGTTGACTTAGTCTTTTTCACTGCAACTTCAAAGGAAGTAAGACAATGTGTTCGAAACTAGTTCTGGATACCTGAGGTAATTTTTATTTGTTTGCTAGCCTGGCATAATGATCTCATCTTTGTTAATTACACTTTCTCTTACCATTTTTTCCGAGGGTATGACCGATTGTATTCCATATATCCATTTAGACTTGTCAAACAGTGCTGAATTTTTCTAGATCTCGGCGATTAACTTAGAGATCTCTAGATCTAGATCTCAGCGATTAACTAAATGTCGCCTGCCATTTTAAATGCGTGAGCCCTTAAATTAGAATGGATTCTGATTGCCTGTCAGTGTTTTATCATTCAACCACTGGAAAAAAATCATTCTGAAAGTGATCCCAATGATATCGTTTCTCTATATCGTTATCGTTATAGCTGTGGTGTGGACTGTGCTAATCTTTTATATTTAGAATGCTTTTTAGAACTATATCTTTATAGTTATCGTTCTTGGTGTGAACAGGCCTTTAGAGACTCCAAAATTACTGTGGTTCATACTCAGAATGTACACTATCAGTGTGCCAAATTTCATAATTTTCCTGCAAGCGGTTCGATGAGCTGCCATAGACTTCAAGATCAGAAGGTAAATAAGAAGAAAACTAATGGATACAATAGCTGCTTTTGCATCTTATATACTTTGTAATTATTGTTTTATTTAAGCCTCTGACTCAATCGATCAATTAATCAATCAATCAATCAAATTATTTGACAATAATTTGAATTAATAATAGGGCTGGGAGAAAATAATTGTTTCACCTATTGCATTTTTTTTTTTTAATTTTAAAATATTTTTTTTTCTCCAATATTAATATTATTTAATATTAAATTGCTTTATTTTAGTCGTTGTTTATAGTTACCTCTTTTATTTCAGCAGGGCGATATGTGTTATATCTGTGAGTATTACATGATGTCATATCTCTTACCAGCGGACACGAGAAAGTGAAAAATTGCGCACACAGAGAGATCTATGGATATACGACCTGTACCGTCATGTATAAGTGTATCATTAAACTTTTCCTCATGGTCTAGAGTTAAAAAAAAAAAAAAAGCAATTCTTAAAAATCACAATACATATTGTATCAGGACCAAAGTATCATATTATCGAATCGGGAGAAAAATGGAACTGGCGCTGCATTCGTTCCGTAAGTGGAATAGGGAAGGCGTAGGACATACAGATACCCCCTCTCCACCAGAACGAACCGGGTGCTAGTTCAGAGCTAGTGCTAGTGCCAGTTCGGAGTTGGTTCAACTGACGAGCCTTTTAAGAACCGGTTTGCCTTTCCACAGGCTAGAGAGCAGCACAGAGCCAGGTCCTACGTCACTGTATACGTCTCATATTTCACAGCAAAGCTAGCGCTGCAGCACCAAACACAAACATACCAAACTTGTTCGAGATGCATCGGCTTCCCGCAGAGCGATCGGTGCATGACATCAAAGAACCGCGAGAATGATCCAAAAGCACAAAGAGTCGTATGCTCTACAAACGCTCACCTGCCGAATCGGTCCACGCTGCTCCGATGCATCTCGAACAAGCCTTCTATCAACAATCGCGGATGTTTCACTACTGTTGATGCTCATGGCTTTGCGAACCTACAATGGCATCCAAACACGGCTCGCCGTAATTTGTATATAGACGGAGATTACAATTGAGCTGCTATTTCAAAAATCACAAGTTTCTTGTTGGTCAGGGTAACCCCGCCCCCAGCCCCTGAAGCAAGCGGTTCTTACTTCTAGCCCAGCAATGTTTTGGTGCTACTTACGAACCACTTTTCCTGGTTCGGAGCTGGTGCTTTGGGTGTCGAAACACAAAGAACTGATTTGAAACTAGGCTCTGGCTCCGAACCAGCACTCAAACGGCCTTGGTGGAAAAGGGGTAAGAGTAAGCTTTTTGAAGAATACGAAAATGCAGTTTTGGCGGAAGCACTTGGAAGGCGATCATTTGTTTATATAAAGCATATAAATTTACATTTTTTTCGAAAATGACTGATCGTTTCTCTAGATAAGACCCTTATTCCTCGTCTGGTATCTTTTAAAGCCCTTTGAAGCTGCACTGAAACTGTAATTTTGACCTTCAACCTTTTGGAGGCCATTGAAGTCCACTATAAGGAGAATAATCCTGGAATGTTTTCGTCAAAAACCTTAATTTCTTTTGACTGAAGAAAGAAAGACATGAACATCTTGGACGACATGGGGGTGAGTAAATTATCAGGAAAATTTTATTTGAAAGTGGACTAATCCTTTAATAACAGTAATAATATAAATTGTCAAAACTGTATTTTCACCTTCTTTCATCTTTTATTGCTCAGTTGAGAATCAATGGTGGCAACGATCAAATAGAAAATTGTGGATATTACCAAACAATACGTCTAATCACAACAACTACTTTATGCTGACAGCAATAGCTTGGACACGACAGCTGCAGCGCTGCAGGTAGAAGGCCATTTCCTGCACTAAGAGCTATAATGAGATGAGACCACAGATCCATCTATCTCTCTCATTTCATCACGTATCCTACCATCCGTACACTGATCAATTTAACAATGCCTCTGGGACCATCTCTCTCCCTCTCTTTCCCCGTTCTCTGTGCCTGGTCTGTGACATGTTTTATCTGTCTGTCTGGGTCAGCATACATTAGTTCAGTGCGAGTAGTTTGGCATGGGGATAGTGTCTGCGGACTGTGTGTGCCTATGTGAACATTTCAGGCTCTGCTAGATGGAATTACAATTATTTTACAGTGTGTTTTAGCATGGGTTTATGCTTTTTAAGAGACAAAGAAAGAAAAGCTGATGAGAGGCCTTAAATAGGCATACTGGCATATAGTATGCAATGCCTCCTGTCTATGAAAGCATGTATAGACAGCTATGTGTGTTGAGTGCCTGTATGTGAGAGAGTATGTGACACTTATTTTCCTCTGCTGATAGTATTTGAGTGACATTCCGTTTTGTCAATCACTGGTTGGCAATCACTGACCAGCTTCGTGTCAAGTGACATTATGATATGTTTATCCAGGAGTGTGTATATGTGTATGTGCCATTCAATTGGGTCTTACAACATTGACATGAAACAACAGCTGTGAAAAGCTGAACACACACATACACTTTATGGAGAATGTCCTCAGGGAAAGCATGTGGCTGAAGTCCATCACATATCAAACACTTAAAGAAAGAGCAGGATACATCAATAGAATGAGTAAATGAATGACTTTTAGAAAAGTGAGAAAAAGGAAAGTCCTGCAAGTCAAGTTTGCATGTGTAATCGCTATAGCAAGTATGTCTTGAGTCAGCCTTTGTGTGTATAATGGAAATGTAAAGTAAAAGAAAATCTGTGTGCTTGCGATGGCCTTGTGAAAACAGATGAATCAGAGGCACTCCATTAGAGCATTATTTCATTTTTTTTAAATATCTTTGAATAAATATTCAAAGTGTTCATAAGAATGTAGTGCTTATAGGTCTGCTGAACTCATCTGACCATGTTTAAAGAGGAACTATAATGCTTTTTTACATTTTTTAACATTCTTTAATGTGTAATGTTGCAGTTTGGGAATTGTAAAAAGGTGCAACACTCGCTCTTAAAGAACTAACTTTATTGGACTGGGAAGAGAGGTGCTGGAACAATGTAAAATATGTGAAAAATAAGGTGTTTTTTAAACATTTAAGCAAGGAAACCTCTTCTAGTAGACCCCATAAAAAACAAGACTTTGTTTAAGAGCACAATATGGCCTTTTTAAGTCGACGCCACAGAATGCTGCAGATTTCCCCCAAAATCAACACTGAAAACGTGAAAAAAGTCTGCATTTTCCATCAGGGCCTAGTGAAAACCCAACAATGAGCACTAAACTAACAAACACACATTGCTGACTCATCTGTACCCTTCTCTCTCTCGCTCCTCAGGATTAACAACTTTTTCGTCTTTGCAGAAACATGCAACATAGACCATAGTCTGAATGTCTCTCTTTCCAGGCACAATAAAGTATAATATAGCGCAGCAATAATGTCACTATATAATTAAAATCTTAAATTTTCCATGCAGCCCTCTAAAATTAAATTACATCTATCACATACCCATCACACAGCATATTCGGTGTCTTGTAAAGTGAGTGATCTGAGATCTCAGGTCTGCTCATTGCTGTGCCCTTGGGCTTGACATTTAACCCCAGGCTGTTTTAGAGAGATATTAGTGCATGTTTAGCACATGCAGCAGAAAGACAGGCAACGCTTTTAATAAAAGATTGCATCAATCATAAAAATGCTAAATGTTCTTTCTGCCCTTTCTAAAGACAGCTGGATGTCTAAGCACAGTATGTACACTAGCGTTCAAAACAGTTTGGGGTCAGTAAGATAGAAATGAATACTTTTTCCCCAGCCAGAATCTATTAAATTGATCAAAAGTAGCATTAATAATGTTACGAAAGATTTCCATTTAAAATAAATGCTTTTGAATTTTCTTTTCATCAAAGAATCCTGAAAAAAAATGTATCATGGTCAAAATTTTAAGCAGCACAACTGCTTTTAATATTGATAATAATAATAAGAAATGTTCATTTAACAGCAAATCATCATATTAGAATGATTTCTGAAGGATCATGTGACACTGAAGACTGGAGTAATGATGCTGAAATTCAGCTTTTTCATCACAGGAATAAATTACATTTTAAAAAATTCAAATAGAATACAGTTATTTTAAATTACAAAAATATTTCACAAAATTACTGTTTATTTCTGCAATTTTAATCGAAACAAAGGCAGCCTTGGAGAGCATAAGAGACTTACAAATTTTGAATGGTAGTGTATGTATGTGGACTAATTAAAAATACTTTGTGGACAAAATTGTTCTAATTTCACACACCTTTAGTCATGTGCAGTAAACATAGCTTTAAAAATAAAATAAAAAGGAGTCTATGGTACTCTATGTTCCGTATTTAGACAGTTAAGTAAATCAAATGTGTGTGTGAGTGTGTGTGTGTGTGTGTGCTTTTGTTTATATTACATTGTGGGGACCAAATGTCCCCATGATGTAATATAAACCTGAGTTCACCTACATCGTGGGGACCAGCCAGCGGTCCCCACAATGTAAATGGGTTTATAAATCATATAGAATGAGTTTTTGTGAAAAAGTAAAAAGTTTGCACAGTTTCCTGTGAGGGTTAGGTTTAGGGGTAGGGCAGGGTAGGGGATAGAATGTACAGTTTGTTCAGTGTAAAATGCATTGAAGTCTATGGAAAGTCCCCACAATTCACAAAACAAACATGTGTGTGTGTGTGTGTGTGTGTGTGTGTGTGTGTGCTTTTGTTTATATTACATTGTGGGGACCAAATGTCCCCATGATGTAATATAAACCTGAGTTCACCTACATCGTGGGGACCAGCCAGCGGTCCCCACAATGTAAATGGGTTTATAAATCATATAGAATGAGTTTTTGTGAAAAAGTAAAAGTTTGCACAGTTTCCTGTGAGGGTTAGGTTTAGGGGTAGGGGCAGGGTAGGGGGATAGAATGTACAGTTTGTTCAGTGTAAAATGCATTGAAGTCTATGGAAAGTCCCCACAATTCACAAAAACAAACATGTGTGTGTGTGTGTCTGTGTGTGTGAATATGTTCTCAGAGTTAGGAAGAGTTTTGCTCTGGGTATTAAGAGGACTTAAGAGTAAGCGGAACATTTATTGAGCAATGCTGACTGAGCCCTTTCAGAGCTTCAGTTTTGGACTGAATTTGCCCACATCCCCAAATACAGATAAATACACACACACACACACACACAACACACACACACACACACACACACACACTCTTGTACATCTATCTTTTAGAGGACATTCATTGACACAATGCAATCTCTCACTTCTTACCCTAACCCTACCCATCACAAATAGGTGCCTGACCTGAACCTTTACCCTAAGCTACCCTTAACCTAATTATAACCTTATCCCAAAAGGAAAGTCTTGACCCTCAAAAAGGGATCTCAGAAAGTGAGGACTGGCCAAAATGTCTTCACTTTACTGTCTTCGTCCTCACTCCAATCGGTCCTCACAAAGATAGTTAGATAGATACAAGTACACACTAAAGTTTACTTATCCATCTAAAAGAAGACATACAGTACCATAGACAGCTGTTGTTTTTATAAACCTGTATAAGCTTTATATACGTTTGAATTGCTAAAAACTAACCCATAAAACTTTTGCATTTTTTTAAATAATAAAGACTTGATTTATTTATTGATCATTTGTCCAAATGAGGACCAACAAAGGGAGGTTTTGGAGGTTCTCATTTTAGCTCAATCTGTCCCTGAAGAATAGCTAAGTAAACACACACTCACACGCACATACTTTTAAAAACCAGGCCAAAATACAGATCCAAAATGTTGCCTGATCAAATGACTATTTATTAATAGGAGTTTACTTCTCTAGTATTTTCCTTTCCTCCATCTTCCTTTCTCTCTCTTTCACAGTCATTCCCCCTTTCCCCTGCAAGTTTAAGGTTACACCCTGTAACTCTATTCGGCAGAGCTTCACTGAGAACTTGTGCTTAAGTGCCTGTCTGGTCCACACACACACACACACACACACACACATTGGGTTTTCATGTTTTATGGGGACTTTCCATAGATAATGATTTTTATACTGTAAAAACTGTATATTCTGTCCCCTAACCCTATAAACCTACCCATCACAGAAAACTTTCTGCATTTTTACATTTTGTCCCCATAACATAGGGTTTACCAGGACCACACACACACACTCACAGAGAGGGCAACAGGCTGCAACAAATATGTATTCATGAGCAAAACAGAAAAGACTCTCCTCCCTGGCTCATCTCTAAATGAGGGATGAACAACCGAGACTAACTCTATTCCTTCTGCCACTTGTACTTTTCTTTTCACCTATCTGTCACCTTAACATCCATTGCACAATTAGACAAAGATTTCTGTCAGGATTTCACTGTGATAGACTGGCCCTCCATCCAGGGTGTTCAACCCAGCAAAAAGGTGGTTTCAAAAATGGATGGATGAATAGGTTGATGTCGTGATTACAAGATATTTGATGTACAGTAGGCTATAAGAAAAAGGTGTGCAGAATTTAAAGTATTATTAGTTTATATTGAAGTCACAATTAATTTCATAAATTAATAAAATATCAAAACAAGTGCCATGAACAAGTGCAATCAAACAACCTTCTCTCAGACCTAAATTAATGCCATTGATGTCATTATTTCACCTGTGAGTAATTGTTCTTTCTATTTATGGTGTTTTCCATTTGCCTGCTTGTCTGCCGAAACGTTGGTAATAATAAAAATACTTAAGTGAGTGTGCAGTTATACTCTTTACAAAGTTAATTTCTTTAAAGGGTTAGTTCACCCAAAAATTAAAATAATGTAATTTATTACTCACCCTCATGCCGTTCCACACCCGTAAGACCTTCGTTGATCTTTCGTTGATATTTTTGGTGAAATCCGATGGCTCAGTGAGGCCTGCATAGCCAGCAATGACATTCCCTCTCTCAAGATCCATTAATGTATTAAAAACATATTTAAATCAGTTCATGTGAGTACAGTGGTTCAATATTAATATTATAAAGCGACGGGAATATTTTTGGTGCGCCAAAAACAAACAAAATAAGGACTTATATTGTGATGGAAGCTTCGGAGCATAATGAATCAGCGTGTCGAATCAGTGGTTTGGAGTGCCAAAGTCACGTGATTTCAGCAGTTTGGCGGTTTGACACGCGATCCGAATCATGATTCGACACAGAAGAATCATAACACTCCGAAGATTAATGAAGCAGTGTTTTGAAATCGGCCATCACTATTTAAGTCGTTTATTTGGTTTTTTTGGCGCACCAAAAATATTCTTGTCACTTTATAATATTAATATTGAACCACTGTACTCACATGAACCGATTTAAATATGTTTTTAGTACATTAATGGATCTTGAGAGAGGAAATGTCATTGCTGGCTATGAAGGCCTCACGGAGCCATCGGATTTCAACTAAAATATCTTAATTTGTGTTCCGAAGATTAACGAAGGTCTTACGGGTGTGGAACGACATGAGGGTAAGTAATAAATGACATTATTTTCATTTTTGGGTGAAAAAACCAACTATTTGGTTTGCTTCAACTATTGCTCTACTTTATGAAGTAATCATGTCAGTTACTGTTAGGCCTATGTGTCCGACTTTGTAGAAAGCGATACATAAAACGCATTATAATTTTGATACATTGATATGTAGACAACCTTGTATAATTCACTCTTGTTCATCAGTTTCTGGTTCAAACATTTATGGCTGAATTAAACCAATATTTTCACTTGCCATCGTGAAGCATTTACTAGAGTTGAGCAAGTGGATCAAGTAGTTCGAGCTGGTGTGATTGAGTGGAGGCGGGAACTAATTTGCATAATCAGGGGTCCACGTACACCAAATGAAGCAATGATGTAGAGTTACATTCAAATTATTTTAAGGTATAAAGAAATTATTTTCATGGAGAAAAAAGGTTTAAATATGTAATTTTGATTATCAAAGATGAGTATTATGGGATAAAATTATTGACTGCAGCGGGACTTTAAGTGTTCAAATACTATTTGGGGCTGCTCTATGTTTAAAAGAGAGCTAAAAAGAGCGAGAGAGACTGGGAAGTAATACAAGAACATTTTTTCATCTTGTCAGGGTGGTTCATAAAGCATGTCACAGAAGCCCTGCAGTATTTAACCTGCCAACACACACACACAGACAAGCACACAAACCCTCATAGACACACAGCCACAGCCCAGGTATGGCATGTATATTACAAAACGTAAAAGAGCTGAGTGTTTGTTTTCTCACACACACACACACAGAGCGCTGCCTCCTGGGTCAATGGGTTTAATCCACTTTTTCTCATCTCGCAAGCGATGATGAGATGCTGCAAGGCCATTTACTCCCTCTCACAGGTTAAAAACCTGCGTGCGCTTCAGTGCGTGCGTGTCTGTATGTTTATTTGTGTCTGAGAAAATGTGGCCTTCCTGTTCCTTTTTAAATAAAAAACAAAACATGCACACAAAAACACAAACAAGACATGGAGAGTGATTATAGAGGGACTTATAAAGATGGAGAGCACACACAAAGGAATAAAGGATGAGCAATGCTGACGCAGATGTTGAGGTAAGCAGCTAGCTGATGTTTTTGAACATCTTTACGTCACTCCTCAAGCCTTTCGATCACTGCATATTCAAACCAGAGAGAGGAAGAGAGCAAAGTGAGGAAAAAGAGAAAAAGAGAGAGAGGAAGAGAAAAAAAGAAAAAACGCTGAACAAGGGAGAACAAAGACAGCTGAAACATTAAAAGATCTGCAAAGAAATGAAGCAAGGGTTGAAAGAGAATGTAGAACAAATGGAAAAAGATGTGAAGAACCGATGCCGAAAAGCATTTTTCATTCTCAAAATGAAAATTCTGTTATTTGCTAACTCTTGTGTCATTCCAAACAAGCACTGTTTGCTGTTATTGTTCATATGTATATATTTATATTTATATTACAGTATAAAGTGTTTATTGAATAAAGAAAACACTGTACTTATTCAAAGAACCAGTATTTAACCTTGCATTGCAAACAAGCAGAGATGGTCCAAACTGTGTGCGGCACTTCATTCACGATTTATGAGGCTTTACTGACTGCTTGAGGATCCAATGGAGTTACGAGGTTTAGTCACAAGTTCTTTTTAATACTTTTAATTAGATAAATATTTGTAAAACTCACAGGCAGACGTAAAGAGTGACTAACAGTGATGATTTAGGGGGAAAAATATAAATATGGAGATACGACGTTCCGCACAACAGCAACAATGTATATAAATGCCTACTTTATTCAATCTATATTTTCAGCAACAATTGCTTCAGTCAATGTTATGTAAATTTGCCAATGTGAATGTAAAAATACAAATTTTCAGTCTGTTCCTTGCACAAAGTTGTCATATAATTTCTGAGTCATTTGATAAATCACTAATACGTGTTTTTTTCCTTATGGTAGCATGAAAGCCCCTGGTCACTATAAACTGTCACTGTATGGCAAGAGCTGGGTAAATATTCTTAAAGGTGCCATCGAACGTTTTTTTTACAAGATGTAATATAAGTCTAAGGTGTCCCCTGAATGTGTCTGTGAAGTTTCAGCTCAAAAATACCCCATAGATTTTTTTTTTCATTTTTTTTAACTGCCTATTTGGGGCATCATTAAATATGCACCGATATATAGGTTGCGGCCCCTTTAATTTTCATGCTCCCCCGCCCACGGAGCTCGCACTTGCTTTAACCAGCATAAACACAGTTTACACAGCTAATATAACCTCAAAATGGATCTTTACAAAGTGTTCGTCATGCATACTGCATGCATGCGTCGGATTATGTGAGTATTGTATTTATTTGGATGTTTACATTTGATTCTGAATGAGTTTGAGGTTTTGCTCCGTGGCTAAAGCTAACATTACACACTGTTGTAGAGATTTATAAAGAATGAAGTTGTGTTTATGAATTATACAGACTGCAAGTGTTTAAAAATGAAAATAACGACGGCTCTTGTCTCCGTGAATACAATAAGAAACGATGGTAACTTTAACCACATTTAACAGTACATTAGCAACATGCTAACGAAACATTTATAAAGACAATTTACAAATATCACTAAAATATCATGATATCATGGATCATGTCAGTTATTATTGCTCCATCTGCCATTTTTCGCTGTTGTCCTTGCTTGCTTACCTAGTCTGACGATTCAGCTGTGCACAGATCCAGACGTTACTGGCTGCCCTTGTGTAATGCATTGAACATGGGCTCATTGGGCTGGCATATGCAAATATTGGGGGCGTACACCCCGATTGTTACGTAACAGTCGGTTTTATGTTGAGATTCGCCTGTTCTTCGGAGGTCTTTTAAACAATTGAGATTTATATAAGAAGGAGGAAACAATGGAGTTTGAGACTCACTGTATGTCATTTCCATGTACTGAACTCTTGTTATTTAACTATGCCAAAGGTAAATTCAATTTTTAATTCTAGGGCACCTTTAAAAAAAATGTCTAAGTTTGTACACCACAGAAAAATCAACAGCTGATCTGGCATGAGGGTGTGTAAATGATGACAGATTTCATTTTTGGGTGAGCTTTCCCTTTAAGTCTTTGACAGGTTGACACTCTAAATAGTTACACACTGTGCAAACAGCCAGAGCTCTGAGAAAGAAACAGCAGCTTCTGTGTGTGAGACTGTCACATTCTGACTGGAGTGCTGGGGAGAGACAGGTTGATTTAGTTAATTGAATGTATGAGAGTGTTACATAATTCAGCCTGAGGCCCAGTCTGTTCTTTTATCAGCTCCCAACAAGCTTAAACCAGTCTTAGAGCGCTACACTCACAGAACATAAACTGTCTCTCAAATCCACAATGTACAATTGTGCACATTGATCTACTCCACGAATGAGCATGTGCACGTTAGATTATTGTGGCTTTGATTGGTAAAATTAAAAGGTTTAATAACATTTAATATGAATATTAATAATAATTAATAATATGAATAAAATGTAATCTAATTTACAATATGAAATCATTTATAGAAAAATTAATATCTATTTATAAAATATTTTTTACACAACAGATAATATAAGAAATAAATAAAATTTGTATTATTGTTAATGTTGTTGCTTTATTTAATTTTAATGATAATAATATTAAAATTATATAAAAACATCAGTATCATTTTGGATCATCTGCTGTGATACTAATAGGGCTGCGTTGAAAATATTGATTTCTCGTATAGGCTATGAACCAAGAATCAATCTTTTAGTCTGTGCAGTTTTCAGTTGATGAATGAACAAAACATTGTAGCATGCCTTCCATCCAATAAATCACAATAAGCTTTGTTCTTTTTTACATTAAACAATTTCTCAGCTTTCAAATTATGTCAATTTTATTATGAAATTCAAACAATAAATACCGTTTTGGCGCTCTTTAATGTGGCTTGACAGACTGCAATAGCACCTCAGTTAAAGCGAAGCAGCATCACGAAGCGCACGCGAACCGATCATCTCTTCTGCTTTACTTTGAGCTCAAAAAACAAGTTTCGAGTTGAAACTAAATTGAATCGTGAATTTTTTGTCAATACCCAGCCCTAGATACAATACAATATTAGTACATCAGTACCTTTTGCATTTCTCTCTCTCTCTCTCTCTCTCTCTCTCACACACACACACTAAACTCCAAGCTGTGAGAAATACGATTAATTAGCAGACTTTAATCAGACTCTAATCAATTTGTTTCCCATAGGCCCAGTAACTATAATGCTCTTTACACACAATCCTAGTTAGCAGTGGAATTGTACGCCAAGAAAAAGTATATAGTGTGTGTTTTAGTATGTGTGCTCATGTGTTTGGTGTTTACATTTGTGTGTTTGTGCAGAGAAGGCCAGTTCCCATCTCTAGAGGGTAAGCACACGTTTGAGGAGGGCAGTCATGGACAAAGACAGAATTGAGCAACTGAACTGAATTAGAAACATTAAGCAATATCAAGCATTGCAAAAGAACAGAAAAACTGCTAAAGCAGAAAATAGCTGTTTATGAGTCATGATGTCAGCCTGCCTAAGAAGGTTTGCTGGTTTTAGTTAGTTTATGCTGGTCTCCCAGCTAGACCAGTTAAATAGTGCTCAAAACCCCAATTAGAACAGACCAGCCTGGCTGGGTTGGGAGACTAGCTAAGCATCTTAGGCTTGTGAATGCTGTTTTTTTGTTTGGTTGTTTGTTTCATAAGGACAAATGCTTTGACTGAAAGTTTTGGATCGAGTCACACACACAATTATTTCATTTCCAGAATAACACACAGAGCGAGCACTTGTTACACTTGTTAAACACTTGTTATTCTGGATATATAAAACTTCCCATTATTCCCAGTATACATTTGATACAAAAGGAGATGGAAAACTGGGTTTAAAGAAATATACAGTAGTTATGTTTCCAAATTAACCTATTTAAATAGGTGTGTATAATCGAATCAATGCAGTCCGGAAGTCTACAATGCTTTAAGCCATTTAACAAGATTAAGAAAATACACATAGAAGAGACAGACAGCACATGTCAGTGAGCTGATTTTCCAGATCGCTGTTGAAATCCCATTGACTGCTGAATCAGTTTGTTGCTGCAAAGACAATTTCAACTTAAGAACATAATCTTTGAAGCAAAAAAGGCCCACTACCATCCAAACGTTTGAGGTAAACAAGATTTGATTTCTTAAAGAACTACTTGACTACATCCATTCAGCAGTTATGCATTAAAATGATCAAAAGTGACAGCAAAGAGATTTATGTTACCAAAATATTCAAATAAATGCTTTAGAACTTTCCATTCATTATAGAATCCTGAAAAAAGTATCATGGTTTCCACAGAAATATTAAGCAGCACAACTGTTTTCAACATAATAATACAGAAATGTTTTTTTTGAGCAGCAAATCAGCATATTAGAATGATTTCTGAAGGATCATGTGACACTGAAGACTGGAGTAATGATGCTGACAATTCAGCTTTGCATCACAGGAATAAATTACATTTTAAAATATATTAAAATAGAAAACAGATATTTTAAATTTCACAATATTACTATTTTTACTGTATTTTTGATATTAAAAATGCACCCTTGGTGAGCATAAGCTTACTAAACAATCTTACCAATGGCAAACTTTTGAACAGCAGAGAACATACAAACTAGGAATAGGTCACAATGGTCAACTACTTTTAGTTACAGTGCAGATTTTTTTTTTTTATTTAATTATCATTTGCGCTGCACTGCTGCAATAGCGTTCATAAATGCAATATGCTTTTTCAATATGCATCTGGTGTATCAAATTAAACTTTTAAATTATTTTCTATTTCTATTGCGCTCGGATTCTGAAAAGCAACAAAGAGTCTTGTGTAAAGGCCCTGGAAGAAACACGTCTGATCGCAGTCAGGTGAACCCGAAAACAGCCTGATTATACAGGATGCAATGTAATGCAAACACATTTATGTCTACAAATGCAGCATGTAAGAGATCTAATCTGCTGTATTTTCTTCACTCAGGGTGTGTGAAACTCAGCAAAAGTGCTTACTGAACAATGAAGACCTGAAGAGAGATGTAACCAAGAAAAGAAGATCACAGCACTGATCACACAATCTAACATGCCCTTGAATGGGTCTTTCCATTACCTTTAACCTGTGAAACAAGATCTGAAGAAGACTTACTCCAGTTTCAGCAGAAACAATCACACATATGCTTGCTTTTTCTACACACCCATAAGTTTTAGAGAGAAACACAGTCATTGACCCTCCAATGCACTCCTGTACCCATAACACCAAATCAAAATAGAAATAGAGAGAAAAACCACCCTGATAGAGCCATGTGCCCTTATTCCTGCTTTCCTTTTCTTATCTGACCATCGTTCTGTCTTCGCGGTCTCAGCTGACACCCTCACTCTCAACGGAATGAGCCCTGTCAGGTCTGAGATAAAGAGATTATTCACACACACACACACACACACACACACACACACACACACACACCACCACACACACACACACACGCAACACACACGCTCACACATGCACTTAATGGAAATGTTCTGTAGATCTCTGAGATTATGATGATCGGTCATCGGCACTAGAACATCTAGGCACAGGAACAGTTTCTTCCCACAGGCTATTTCTCTCTTGAACAGTTAAATGCCTCCAAATGCAATACACCACTTTTTTGTGCAATACCCTTTTTATATCCTATTTATTCATATGTTCGTTAGCTGTAAATGTTTATTCTGATTAAATCTGTCTTTTTTAATATTTGTTATTCTTATAGACCTTCTGTGGTGAAAATCAAGTTTTTAATGTTGTTTATATGTCTATGTGGCTATGTGGTGTTTTTAATATGCTTTAAGACAAACCATGTGCAAAATCATAAGTCAACACCATTGCGGAGTATTTTCTCTTATTAAAATTACAGTAAAAAAAAGACAGTCTCTAACCCTGTGACATCACAAACTACCTTGTAACCAATAAAAAACCTTTAGCATATCATTAACAGTGAACTAGCAGGGGAGTCTCCAGAGAAGCCAGGTTATCCTGGTATATTTTTTTCTGTTGATATGAAAAATCGTGTAGATTTAGCAATTTGGCGGGTGTATGATGTATATTTCGATGTTATGATGAACTATATGCCTTTCTCCACTGACGTTCTGAGTTGTTCAAAGCATTTGTAAGGATACCGATTGTTAGAAGGCAGCTGTCTGACTCGCGAATGGGAACATGGTTTGTGTAACATTAGCAACACATTATTCTATGTTTGATAACATAGTCAAGCAAAAGGCTAATCATATTAATTACTGTTATGTGTCCGATGTTGTAAAGAGCGATACCATCGTGCAGCGTTTACCCCAGTAAGTTGACCGAGTGGATCTCTGAGCTAGTGCGAGTGAGTGGAGGCGGGGCTAATTAGCATATTCATAGATCCCCATATGCTAAATGAGGCAAGGGTGTAGAGTTACATTCAAACTATTTTAAGGCATGAATAAATTTTTCTCACAGGAAAAAAACATTTAAATATGTAATTTTGGTGATCAAAGATGAGTTTTAAGGGATAAAATTATTGACTACAGGGGGACTTTAAATGTTATGTGTCTTTACATTTACATTTATATTTATATGCGTGTACTGGAAGCTTCAATACTAAGGTAAATTCCTTTTGTGTGCAAGCACACTTGGCAATAAAGCTATATCTGATTCTGATTGCCCGATTTGAAAGTGTCAGCTGATTTAAAAAGAACACTCAAGACAGATGTTCTCACTACATCTTGCGATAACATTTGTTGATCTTGTATAGTTATATGTGATTTTATGTCTTAAACATTTGGTCTTCTGTTCGAACATTTGTTTGTTGTGAATGCATTGTGAACAGTTTGTCACCATCAAGGAAAATATATCAGTAGAAATAGACTGAAATCTTTAAAAAATCACTGTATGCCTTTGTTTTAATTTGTAGCTGTCATGAATGAACACACAAGCTATAATTCCAACTCTGATTTAAAGGTTTTTTTACAAGATGTAATATAAGTCTAAGGTGTCCCCTGCATGTGTCTGTGAAGTTTCAGCTGAAAATACCCCATAGATTTTTTTTAATTAATTTTTTTAACTGCCTATTTTGGGGCATAATTAGAAATGCGCCGATTCAGGGCTGCTGGCCCTTTAATTGCTCATGCTCTCCACCCACGGAGCTTGCGCTTGCCTTAAACAGTGCATAAACAAAGTTTACACAGCTAATATAACCCTCAAAATGGATCTTTACAAAGTGTTCGTCATGCATACTGCATTCATGCGTCAGATTATGTGAGTATTGTATTTATTTGGATGTTTACATTTGATTCTGAATGAGTTTGAGGCTGTGCACCGTGGCTAACGGCTAATGCTACACTGTTGGAGAGATTTATAAAGAATGAAGTTGTGCTTATGAATTATACAGACTGCAAGTGTTTAATAATGAAAATAACGACAGTCTTGTCTCCGTGAATACAGTAAGAAACGGTGGTAACTTTAACCACATTGAACAGTACATTAGCAACATGCTAACGAAACATTTAGAAAGACAATTTACAAATATCACTAAAAATATCATGTAATCATGGATCATGTCAGTTATTGTTGCTCCATCTGCCATTTTTCGCTGTTTTCCTTGCTTGCTTACCTAGTCTGATGATTCAGCTGTGCACATACTGGCTGCCCTTGTCTAATGCCTTTCATAATGTTGGGAACATGGGCTGGCATGCAATATTGGGCACGTACATATTAATGATCCGACTGTACGTAACAGTCGGTGTTATGTTGAGATTCGCCTGTTCTTCGGAGGTCTTTTAAACAAATGAGATTTATATAAGGAGGAGGAAACAATGGTGTTTGAGACTCACTGTATGTCATTTCCATGTACTGAACTCTTGTTATTTAACTATGCCGAGGTAAATTCAATTTTTAATTCTAGGGCACCTTTAAATATCAATTCCTTGGAGTAAAATGATCAAAGTTAAATTTAACTCGATCAGTGTTGAAATAACACTGCCAAGTTTGCTGTAGAATTTACAGCTTTTATTGAAAATTAGTCTTTAAAAAGCTTTAAAAAGCCTTTAAAACATTGTAACTTTTTGTAAACAAAAGTTAAATATAATGAAAAATATAAATGTATTTCATTGACTCGTATAAAAAGGATGCTCCTAAATACAATGTATATATTTTTTTTGTGGTGAGGCCAGTGAAAATACTGGCAAAAAGAAATCTGAACTACTGACCTGATGAGGTCAGCAGAAACAATCCTTATTGTTAAGCCCTGAAATTAATAATATAAAAAGAGCTTGTATGGATGGACAAAAAAAAAAAAAAAAAAAAAAAAGTTAAAATAGGAGAGACGAGGTAAAGAAAAGTGCCAGTGAAAAAATTGGACAAAAATAGACATGATGCTCAGAAACAAGCAATAAAACGGCAATGAAAACTTGAGGAAGAACTATCAGTGAGGTCACAGAGGAAGAAAAACCGAGGCATGGTCATATGCATTACTATGGCAACCATGCGCATCTCTGTTTCTTTGACGCAATAAGATGGAAGATCAAACTCGATAACACTCTCATTCTTGTTCTTTCTCTCTGGCTACCCATCAAAATACTGGCTCCTTACTGCCTGTGTCGTGAGTCATTGCTTGGCCTTGGTCTACATTGTGCAATAGAACTATTGAAATAAATCTGATAGGTAAATAATGTAGATAAAGGACTTGTTCAGTTCCAGAACTAACACATGGAATGGTGAATATATGATAAGATTCATCCAGGTGTGCACGGATAGTAAAAGCTCATTCACTTTAATGTGAACACTTTGTCGACGCAAGCAAGAACATGGGCCTCTTGCACAAAATGAATGTGTGTTCTTGCATTACTGTGGTAGCAAACCTCAGAGCTCGAGGGGGCGATAGAGTTACCTGTGCTATTAAATCGGATGTGCTATTGGCAGTTTAAACTACTGTTCACCAATTTGCTTAGCAAGATTCTATTCATAGTTTTCAGTCATGTGACTGGCACGGAGAGCTGCAGGGCAAAACATCTAGCACATGCCTGTCAATTTTCCATCTGGTTCAAGCCACAAATATTTAGATCACCTCTCAAAAGAAGAAAACTAAATATGTGAACAAAATGCAAGCTTTGTGATCCATACACAGCACCTGCTTCAGTATTTCAAACACTTAAAACGGGGACTTTCTAAAACGCTTAACGTGAAAAACAGTGATATTAAAAGACAAAATTTAGTATCTAATTGATGATGCATACTTTAAAACAGATGAGTTGATGAGCACAGAATGTGAAAGCAACACATTAAATGGCAAGTGGTTTCTTTATAATAGTTTTCTATGGAAAAACACTTGATGAGAAACTGCCTGTACATAGTAAGCTTCATCAATTAGGTGTATATTGAAATTGGTCTTTTAATATCACTAGCTGGGTTTCCATTACAGATTTGCGCAAAACTGTTGCGAAATTTTCTAAATGTTGATACAAAACTATTGCGAAATTAAGCCATTTCCATTAACAGATCTTATGTTACTAAGATGTAATTTTTCCTCTTTGCATAAGTCATTACAAAAATCATGGCAATGGATGTTAGTATGTTTTAAGTATATCGCAGCCACCACCCTAGCCATTTTTTAATCGAAGGAGACGTAGGCGTGTTATCCAAGCATTAATGGCAAGGAAAGCCCCTTAAACTTGGGAGTGGCTACGTATGAGGTGTTTCTGGGTGTTTTTCCCTCCTATCTGCTTTGAGGTCTTGATTGTGGCATTTCTTTGTTGTTTAGAATCCAGTATTCTCATAATTCTTTGTCTTTTATGAGTTTAATAAAGAACTCTGTCTCATCTTCTGTCCAAACATACTGCGCCATCTTTAAAGAATGATCAACTTTTACTTATGCCAGGTGACCTGTAAATACAAAAAAAACTGTTTCCGTTGCAGTTTTACGAAATATTCCTTTTTCAAATTACCTGAAAAACCACCTCATGCGAGCGCAAAAACTTTCTTGCGATATATGGGATACTGGGCGTATTTTCAATTCGCAATTTCAATTCGCGCAATCTGAAGGCTAATGGAAATGCAACTACTGTCTTAGTACTTAGTACACACCTGGTAAAATCACATGACATCACATTGCTGCATCCGAAATCGCATACTCTCGAGTAGGTACTTATTCTGAACAAGTACTTACTTTATGACCGCTAAAAAGGTATATTCTACATGGTATGAATTAGTGTAGTATAAATGTAATCCATGTTGTCATTACCATGTGACCTACCAGTGTCCGTTGCGTCACTTCACTGCTATTCACAAATCCTCTCCTGTGGCCTCATGGGATAGTATCAACATGTTCTCCAACCAATACGACCATATGGGTCGTTTGTCACTTCCCCTATCGACAAAAGGACACTTTCATTTTAATGCATTGTTCTCTTTTATCTGCGTCATGTTTCGGGTTTTTGCGTAGCTCAATTGGTAGAGCATTGCAATAACAATATGCAATCATGTGATCATGCGATCGTGGGTTTGATCCCAGGGAAAGCATGTGCTCATCAAGTGTGTATGCACTATAAATCACTAAGGTTAGGTTTAGGGATGGGGGTGGGTGTAGTCATTAATAAAAAAAATTGTTTTGCTAAATGGAAATAGGAGAAATGGTGTAAAAAGTCCACACATTGCATTTAAATGAACACGCATTTTGATTGGTAATGACAGTCATACGTCATTTCATGACGACAGACGTAACACGACACTGTCATTATTTTTACGCCCACTAGAGGGCGCATGACTTCAAAACGTAAATGTAGCTCGTAATAAGGTGCTTGAAAAACGACCTATAGGGCTGTTTTTTTTTTTGCAGGACAGTCTCCTTTTTGCCTACTCTTTTATGAGTACTATAATGTTTTACATGGCATACTATTCTTCTGCTGTATATAGTAGGGAAATATTCGATTTCGGATGCAGCCTATGAATTCAAATTGTTGCTCCACCACAACAGTACTTGGTCTGAATGAGAAAACAGACCATAGAAGAAGACCACAGCATCCCTTGTGAAAAAAAGTTGCAATGCGACATATTTTGCAACTATGCATGAAATAAAGCTTGCGTAGCTAGAAGCGTTTGCAATCACACACTTGCATACATATGTTTTGGGCCTAAGTCTTGCTCTCTTTTTTCTGTTCCTTCTCCCTTGCTCTGTCTATAATAGGGATTGAGTTGTCTATTCATCCTTTACACTCTGAAATCCTCCCATTTCCTCTCTCTCCGTGCAGTCAATGGGAGATTAAGTGTCAAAAAACAGTAGCCCTGGGCTCTAAACTGATGCCACTCTCACACACAGTCACCATGCAATAAACTCACAGCTGGGCACTTGTATAATACATTTACAGCTGGGCAAGCACCCAGAAACACGCTCTGCACAAGCTGTGTGTGCGGGTCTAAATTCTACCTTGTTCGTTTTATTCTGCTGCAGACCCTGGTGCTATAAAAGTGCAACTCTACAATCACTTCTGCTGAGTTAAGCAGGCCCACCGAATAGACGAGTGGAGGCACAAAGCAGTAGTGCGGGTGGAGAGGGTGGGTGGGGGAGGGGCAATAGCACCTAGCCTCTAAGGATTGTGGGTATAGCTGCAGATGGAGTGGGGTCAGTATTACCAGAGATGAGCTGTGTCCAAAACCGCTCACTTGTTCACTCATTCACTAATCCCTATATAGTGTATGGCAGTGGTTCCCAAACTTTTTAGAGTGGAGTACCCCCTGAAGGGATTACCATCCTTCTGCGTACCCCCTCTCTTCCACTTCAACTGCAGTCACACCTTTACCATTAAGGGACAATATTTGCCCCCTAAATTGATTTTCCAGTTTTTTAGCTTTATGAATAACTTTATAAAATAAATAATGTTTTAAATAAAAAATGTCCAATAGAGAAATATGCAATGATGGTAAAACTAAGTAAAACTTTTAACTATTAAACTAAAACCGCCAGTAGGTGGCAGCAAGTCACTGTTTTTATGAGTGAGTCATCGAGTCATTCATTCAGTAACGAAGCAAGTGGCTGTGAATGAATCATTGAATCATTGACTCTCACGATTCGTTCAAAGCCGCAGAATTGTTCGCGAAACACAGACGTGTGTTGTAGTTCTGCTGTGGTTTTCGTTAGAACTATTATTTCATTGCAAAATAGAGTAAATGCTGACAGTACTGTGTTTAAAATGTACGTTTTATTTTTTGACCTGTTGTATTATGCCACGTTTGCAGTCATGTGGATATTTGGGAACAATTGCATTCTTGCTCGTTATCATCATTAAATACAACTCACACAAGGTATGTTTTTGTATCGGAGAAAGTTTGTGTCTTAAATCGAAATTAATCCATTATCTGTGTCTATATTTGTTCTTCATGCGTGTAAGTGCTAAATCTCTACTTTTACAAAGGTCCATTGTCGAGAACGACAGTAATTTAGCGCGATTTAAGGCAGCAGATTCGGCACGCAATCTATCATTTGTATGCTGCTTGTGGATACAGTAATTTTTGACTGCAAATTATGAGGTAATTTGATTAAATGTACTGGATTTACGACATTTTGGAAGTTAGAAATACATGCTCGATTTTAATATTATTTTAAGGTAGAATTAAATGAACTAGCCTACTCAGCATTTTGTTCGCGTACCCCCTTTTGTCACCTCACGTACCCCCAGGGGTATGCGTACCCCAGTTTGGGAACCACTGGTGTATGGCATTTGAGTGCCCTATTTGCAAAGAGTGAACAAAATGAAGTGAGTGAATTCGGATGCTGACATGTACACTGTGTGTCGGAGAGCTGGAGCTGTCGCAGAAAGGGCTCGACACTTGATAAAACTATACTTTTAATCTACGTTACTTACTTTATAAAATAATATTAATAACAATAACAAACTTAATGACTTTATTTTAAAATTATACATACCTCCGTGCCAGCTTTGTAGTTTGTTGGGAGCAGTTTCGGACACAGCTATGGTCTTATTATTGGGAGATACAAGGATCTGTGGGCTCCACCATTGGAGAAAGTTTAACGGCTAACTTGGATCACGTGTGCCTTGATAACCAATCGCATTACAGCCTTGATGTCACTGAATTTCATTCAGAGTTGTGCAACTGTCAATAGGCCAATTTCACACTTCCGGGTTTTTGGCTTCCGGAACGATCCACGCAGTGTAAAAGTTTTTCCGGTTACAGTGATAGATAGCCTCGATCAGAACCAGCTCGGAAATCAAAGTCGTTTTACGAATTAAATGTCATGGAAAATGTTTGAACGTTCTTGGTAAATTATTGGTGAGACTACAGAGCTCTCATTAAGAGCTAAATTTAATAAATAATTTGAAGTGATGGCGGTTAAACTGGTTATATTCTTCGTGCCTGTTTGGCGCGGCTGTGCATTATCGCGCTCCATGTGCTGTAAAGACGGTGTCTGCGTCTCAAAGTGCATACTATCCATCCTAAATTGTAGTCTGTGTGTAATATTCAGTGCTATTTAGGGTGGATAGTGTGCACATTGGGATGTATAGAGTGCTTTTAGCGACGTGCTGGGGAAATGATCAGCTGGAAGCTCCCTTATCACGCAAGATCCTCTGATTCATGAAACAGGACTGCTCGCACCCTGATATTTCTGGATATAAACACTTCAGTCTCTCACTCATTTTCCTGTCGTCATCATCTTAAAGTGTGTATTATGCACAGTATTGTGCTGTTGCAACATTAATGCAAAGACTGATAGTTGTACAGTGTGGTGTTGGAAATTAATTATGTGTTAGTTTAATCATTTTAATCGATCAGGATTAGTTATAACATATGCTTCAATGTGGGATGTGATGCCATATGAGATTACATGCGATATATTTTTAAAACATATTAAACTCACGACAATTATGTATCTCGATTTTATATCCCCCATTAAAGTATATATTGGGAGTTATTTTTTTTTTTAATGAATAAATTATATAAATAATGTTCGTCGTACGTAATACGATCTGGGAAATTGCTGAATGAGTAGCTGCGTAGCCTTTACTGTATGACAGCTCGTAATAAATCCACCTGCCGGTAAATTCGAGCAACGGTCTGAGCGGCCGTACAAGTTACAAACCAGTAGAAAATAATTTATTTGTAGATTATACAAAAGCGACTTGGAAAACAGACAAAACAGAAAAGGTAAGAAGCGATATTTGAGAAAAGAGCATATCAATCTAATAGCCGTAGACGCATAGCGGAACTAACTTTACCCTGCGTCACGTGATTTCCGATTCTTGTGAAAAAGGCCTATCAATGTTTAAGGATACCATAGAAATGAATGAGAAGTGCCGTAAACTGAATCATACCCGTCGCGCAATTGTCCGTGACTTCTCTTATAAAAGAGCCATTTTTTGGGTGTAAACTTTAAAAATAGATAATAGATCAATCCAAATAGATCAATCCAAAATGAATGTTTAAGAGAAAACATGTTGAAGATTAGCCAAGAGGCTGTTGATTCATTAAATGATAAGCTTTCCTCACAAAAGCATTTTATTCAGCGTAGTGATGCCTCTCCTCTATTGACATCCATTCAAAGAAACAGCCTCTGGTCTCCTTCCCTGCGTACCACAGCGTCAGCAGGCGTTGCTAACCTGGCGTTGCTAAAGTGGCTTTGGTATTACTGACAGATGTAGCGACTTTGACGTAATCACTGCCCACAGACGTAATACTACATAGATGAGCATTACATAACCACATCACTGGAATTAATACATACATACAAATAAATAAATAAATAAATATTGGAATATTTCTTATTTATTAAACATTTATATAACAACAATAATTACACACACACACACACACACATATACATATATATATATATATATATATATATATATATATATATGGGTTAACATTAAAATGTTACTTGCAGTAAATGATCCAGGATATTATACACACACCTGTGTGATGGTCTATAGACTGATGAAGGATAATGTTGTAGGTTTTGTATGGCACGTCAACAGATCTTAAATCTGAAACCTTCGTTAGAGCGTTCAGTCTCTAATCACTAAAACCAAACATAACAGCTCCATTCATAGAGCTGGACCAGCAGCCACCAGATACACAGAAACACACACTTGCACACGTATACACACACACACACACACACAGGTTTGTTTTTGTGAATTGTGGGGACATTCCATAGGCATAATGGTTTTATTCTGTACAAACTGTACATTGTATCCCTCTACATTACCCCTACCCCTAAACCTACCCATCACAGGAAACATTCTGCATTTTTACAATTAAAACATTGTTTAACGAGTTTGTTTGCCCATGTAATGTTTAGGGTATTAGGTTAGCTAATTTGGCTGGCTGTCCACTGAGGAGGGGCTCGATGAAGCAGCTTCAACTTGAGCTCTGATACATCCCCCCCAGTGAATAAATATAGGATATGATTACATAGGGCAAGGTACCTGAGATGAAGGTGGAGTTTGGGGAGGTGGAGGGATGCTGGAACAGCTGAGACTGAAGAGAGGTAAGCAGCTGCTTATATATCTGTTGATTGGAAGATTAGATTGGCTCGCTCCTCCCTAAATTACGTTTAGGAACTTCACTTAGTATGTTTTTAGAGCTATTTTACTCATGAAATGTCCTCATATTTCATGTTTACGTTGTAATACCAGTGTAATACCCATGTCATTATACAAATTTGTGTCCTCATAAATCACAAAAACGTGCGCACACACACACACAGTTACTACCTGGACTGTAAGGAGATTTGAAGCTTTAGTCTTTTGAATTAGGATTGCTGAGCCCTTTCACTTCACTCACATGCACAAACATCTAAATCAGTATTTGAATCTTAAAGGTGAAGTATGTGATTTCTGCACCGCCAGCAGCAACAAACAAAATTGGAAACACACTACCATTCAAAAGTTTGTGGTCGATAAGATTTTTAAAATATTTTTGAAAGCAGTCTCTTATGTTCACCAAGGTTGCAATTATTTAATATAAAATACAAAAAAATCCAATAGTATTATGAAATATTAAAATTTAAAATAACCATTTTCTATTTTAATAAACTTTAAAATGTAACGTAACGGCAAAGCTAGATATTCAGCATTCATTACTTCAGTCTTCAGTGTCACATGATTCTTCAGAAATCATTTTATTATTGATACTGATTTGGTGCTAAAGAAATATTTCATATAATTATCAATTATAAATGATTATTTGATAAATAGTAAGTTAAAAAGAACGTCATTGATTTCAAATAGAAAACTAACATTATAATTGTCTTATCTGTCCACTTTGGTCAATTTACTGCATCCTTGCTAACTAAAAGTACTAATTTCTTAAAAAAAAAAAAAAAAATCTTACGAACTCCAAACTTTTGAATGTTAGTGTATAATCAAAAAGGATTGAAAACATAAGGATAAAAAAAGGAAAGTTCTGTCACCATTTACTTACCCCCATGTTAGTCCACACCTTGATGACTTTCTTCTGAGGAACACAAAAAAGATGTTATGCAGAATGACAGCATCAGTCAGCATTTGTTTCATATGGAAAAAGATGCAATGACAGTGAATGGTGACTGAGACTGGCAGTCCCTAACATTCTGTCTACTGTCTCCTTTAGTGTTACACAGAAGAAAAGTCATACAGGTTTGGAACAACATGAGGGTGAGTAAATTATGTCAGAATTTTAATTTTTTTGGTGAAAGCAATCCTTTTAAGTCTTTTTTTTCCCACAAAATAAAAATTAACCACATTTATTTCCAAGATGATAACTGGATTCCACTTGTTGAAACAATAAAAACAAAGTATTTGGAATTTTTTTTTAGAATAAGGTGTTGCTTAACATACTATTTTTCAAAATAGTATGCTCTACAGTGTATACTGTATGCAGTATGTTAGTGTTCCATTACAAATATAGCCAATGTTTAGAGCAACAATGTTTACACTCTTTAGGGAAGTCTACCAACATGTGACTTATTTATGGTCATCTCTGCATATAAAACTGGGAGAGGAGAAAATATTTTAACATTGAAAAAAAAAAAATTACCGCACCTTTAAAAAAATGCTAGTTCTATAAGCTGTTACCTGAGTAATTCTATAGCCCACATCAACACTCAAATTCCCATTCATATCAGAACCACCCTGAGGAAAAGAGCAGCTATAGAGCCCAGGTGTGGGCTTCTCTACAGAAACAGACACCTTTGTTCGTCTCTCTCAGCTACATCTGTTCTACAAGGACATCCAATATTACCTTACCAAGTCCGTCCTACTTTCTGCCCTCCTGGACCAGTGCTACTTAACAACTATAGCTACAAAATTTAGTGCATTTTAGCTAAAATTAATCAGACTAAAAATCATATATAAAATTCATCTTTCCGCAGCTTTTACGTCAAAGCAGTGCAGTCACATTTACAGCTGTCTGAGTAGCATATAATCCTATTCGGATTATTCAGTAGGAACGCTGTGTTCCAGAAGATTTGCTTGCGCATTCGCTTGTATTCTCTCCAGCTCCACAGGGTTTGCAAGGACATGGAATCCTATGGGACCATACGTTACTCCGCCCCGTGGACTTGCATAAATAACCACAGATTACCTACTGTCAACTTTAATCCCTCTCAGTCTCTCGCTATAAGTTCTTTCCATCTCCCTTTCTAATCTATACCCACACTTTCCATCTCTCGCTTTCCCTTTCTGGCTGTCCACTATCAAACCAGCTACAACCAGATTTGGGTCCTTCAGGACTACTGGGATACTGGAGGATGACTCAATTTTATGACAGCTATCAGTAATAATAAACCATTATTACAGAAGAGATTGTCAGTTATATGTAGGTACACAGTTCACGTACAAGGAATGCTATAAATAAAATCAATATTGACATTGATAAACATATTGGTAAGGAGTGACTCAGTTGTGAATTTTTAAGATTCAAAGCAGAACATAGCTGTTTTCCTATAAGTATAAGAGTTTGACCATTCCATGGATTTATACATTTAGCTGTACTACACTACAAAACAACCCAAGTTGGGTTAAATATGGACAAACCCAGCAGGTTGGGTTAAAGGGCACCTATTATGCCCTCTTTCACAAGATGTAATATAAGTCTCTGGTCTGGTCAAGTTTCAGCTTACAATACCCCACAAATTTTCCCCTATTTGGGGGTGAGCAAAAACATGCCTTTTACTATATTACTATATTGCTGGCTAAAAAAATTAATCTAAAATTGGTTGAAAAAAATGGCTGGGTGAAAACAACCCAATCCCTGGTTTTGTCCATATTTAACCCAGCATTGTTTATATCATCAACAGGTTTCCAATGCAAAGATGAGAGGAAAAAACAGAGATAGATTACTAGATCAGTGTCTGGTGTGTAGTATTAAAGGGTTAGTTCACCCAAAAATGAAATTTCTGTCATGAATTACTCACCCTCATGTCGCTCCACACCCGTAAGACCTTCGTTCATCTTCAGAACACAAATTAAGATATTTTTGATAAAATCCGATGGCTCAGTGAGGCCTCCATTGACAGCAAGACAATTAACACTTTCAAACACCCAGAAAGGTACTAAAGTCATATTTAAAACAGTTCATGTGACTACAGTGGTTCAACCTTAATGTTATGAAGCGACGAGAAAAACAAAATAACGTCTTTATTCAACAATATCTAGTGATGGGTGATTTCAAAACACTGCTTCATGAAGCTTCGAAGCTTTACAAATCTTTTGTTTTGAATCAGTGGTTCGGAGGGCGTATCAAACTGCCAAAGTCACATGAACCATTGAAATTTCAAAACACCTATGACGTAACGAAGCCTCGTTTACTGAAATCACGTGACTTTGGCGGCTTGATATAAGCTCCAAACCACTGATTCGAAACAAAAGATTTGTAAAGCTTCAAAGCTTCATGAAGCAGTGTTTTGAAATCGCCCATATTGTTGAATAAAGTCGTTATTTAGTTTTTTTGGTGCACAAAAAGTATTCTCGTCGCTTGTAACACAGTTCGTAAATATGGGAAGAAGGAGGCGGGAACTGGCGAACATTCAACAAAACTTTAATAAAATAAACAAAGAACAAAACGAAAGTAATGCCGGCAGACCCTCGCGGACGTCTGCCGGCCACACAAACATAATAAAACATAAAATAAAGTCCAGGCCTGGTCCTCTCTCGTCCTTCACTGTCGTCGCTCCTCCTTTTATGCCTCCGGAGCTCCTCCGTGAGAGACTTGAGGCCGGCGCGCCTCACAGGTGATGCTCATTATCACTCGCGTCACCGGCCTCACGCCGTTCCCTCAAGGCTCTCGCCCACCCTGCTCGTCACATCCCTTTATAACATTAAGGTTGAACCACTGTATAGTCACATGAACTGTTTTAAATATGTCATTAGTACCTTTCTGGGCATTTGAAAGTGTTAATTGTCTTGCTGTCAATGGAGGCCTCACTGAGCCATCGGATTTTATCAAAAATATCTTAATTTGTGTTCCGAAGATGAACAAATGTCTTATACATACATGGGGTATATATATATATATATATAGCTGTCGATTTTACTTGTACTAAGCCCAGAATATCCCTTTAAATATTTTGGCATCTCAGCCAGATGTGGTTGGGTGTGCATTGCAAAGCATAAATTAAGTCCCAGAGTAGCATTTATAAGTATACAGTACATAGGTTTAAGGGACGAGGAACAACATTCTCCGAATAAATGGTGTCTTGTGCGACACCATAAATGCATATGTGTGAGAAAAAATAAACTATGATCCAGTTAAGCAAAAACCCCATGAGTAGTAAAAAAAAAAGCCATTATTACCCAGTTAAGCAACTATATCACTGTAGAGGACCGTTACAAAACTGCTAAAGTTTCTATGTGTGTACTAGGTGGTTATAGGTTTTTGTGTGTGGAATTTGGAGATTTGAAAACTACCTTAGCGTCACTTCACCCATAACTCTCCATTTAGGTAAATATTATCTTGTGGTTATGATTTGGATGAATGATCTCTCTTACTCTCTCTTGTTAACACACTGGCACAGTAGAGGAATTCACCTCCTACGGTGCCAGTAGCTACGCTTGTCTAAATCCACTGCTCTCTACAGAACACTCAGATACACGTGGCACTACCACACAGCAAGAACTAAGTCCTGCCAGAGCTTCAAACAGTCTCAGCGTGTGAATGGGTATGAAGGTGTGTGTCTGAGAGACATTGAGAAGCATATATTAAGAGGCTGTGCCGATAGGAGGATATTTCCCTCTCGTGCACATACAAGAAAAAAGCTTCTTTATATACCATTCTAAGTAAGAGACATTTTATTTCTCAGGCATTCTGGTGCCATTCCGTTCACCCTCAACTTTCTCTCCCAACACTTTCCTTCCATTTTCTTCTAGTATCGCAACCTCTAATTCTTCCCATTCTCTATTTTCTTTCCCTCGACTGCTAGTGGGAGTTTGGATGTGGCCAGTGAGACCCAATCTGGAGTTCAGCCAAGGAAACTGCTTTCATTGTTGTTCTCTCAAAGGTACTGAAAACCCAACAAATGAACCCTAAAATGTTCATACGATTTCCTCAACTCCCACAACTTGAAAACCCATCTGACTCTGTTTCTCTTGTTTGTCTCTCACTTTCTTTCCCCTCTTCCCATCTTTTCTCCATCTGCCATTCACACACTGTCTATCTGTCTCACGCTTTCTCTGTTTCACTCCCCTTGTGCCATCTCTTTCTCACCCTTGTACCATCTCTCCCTCTTCCTTTCATTTGCTTTAATCCTTCCTCAAATTTAGGGGAGGGGGGGGGGGGACTTCCCATTCCACATTCTCTCCCAAAAATCTATTTTTGTCTGTGCTCTCTTACTCTACTCGGACAGAAACGTTTTATTTAAAAAAAAAAAAAAAAGGGGAAAAAAGGAGAGAAAAAAAAACGAAGCAAGGGAGCGATGAGTTCAAGCCTACTGGAGCTGAAACACACACGCAAGGGCACAGACACACACACACATAAAGAGCAGCCAGGGAGAAAAGCCACAAACAAAAGGATCATTTATTACATGCAGAAAAGGGGGGCTTGCGGTTGTGACCACGTTGGACCAGCACAACGTTGGCCCCTTCTCAACATTCACAGCCAGCACGCCGCATTCCCACCAGCGCTGATGCCATGCTGTCCACTAACTGCAAAACACTCACTTACCCACTCGCTGCTGCAAAAAAGAGCCAGTATCATTCTCTCTTCTTTCTCTAG
Source organism: Culter alburnus (assembly GCA_028476615.1). NCBI lineage: Eukaryota > Metazoa > Chordata > Actinopteri > Cypriniformes > Xenocyprididae > Culter > Culter alburnus. The sequence goes on from JAOTNS010003616.1 coordinate 67,982, forward strand.
TTTAGTTTTTAATCCAACTCTATACTCCGTGGTAATCTTATCATTTGATTTAAGATCAGGCTGCAAACTGGTGCCATCAACAATTTAGCAAAATTGCGAAACTCTACAAAAGCGAAACTCAGATCGGAGATTTCTATAAAGAAAGAACCACTGCAAGCTTTCTATTATTCCACAAGAGTCACTGTTTTCTTGCATAACATAAACTGAACAGGAGATTCAGACATATGTGGTTTTCTAGCTCTGTTGATATTTGTACAAAAAGACAATTTATGCAAACATCCCATCACTGAATGGCAACCCGAATCCAGCCACAAACCCATACGTGCATTTAAAAACACGCAGAGAGAACTCAAACAGACAGACAGTAACGCAAACAGAAAGAAAAGACCGTATTTAGCCATTTACCCTGTCATTGTAACCTTTCTATAAACATAACTATCTAGGACACTTTAATGTTTTAGCTCAAAGATAAACACTGGAAATTTCTAAAATACATTTAAAATGGTAAATCAAATTTAGGATCCCAGGGAATGACAGAGGCGGCAGACAAAAGCAATGGTTATGAGATTTGCGAAAGGGAACTTTCCATTGCTCTCTGATCAGTATTGTTAGCATTGTAATGCCTGGCAGACAGGTGGCTCCTGTATATAGAGGCACCAGGTGGGTATGAATAAAGAACAAAAGTGAACCATGGCCTCATAAAGTTTTGTTATGGAACAGGCTGTACTATGTTTCCAGTGTATCATCACAGCCTGTTATTGACTGAAGTGGAACTAAAGATGAGATAAATACAACCACATGTTGTAAAGAAATCAGACACGATTCGGTCATCAGGTGAGTTAATTGGGTGTTAATATAATGCTATTACACTGAATGTACAAGTTTGCATACCCCATGCAGAATATGCAAGAATTTTTTCATTTATTAAAAATAAGAGATTGTAAAAATAGCATTTTATTTATTACTGCCCTCAGTGCATTCTCATTTCGCATAATTGATATTTATATGCCACAAGACAAAATTTTTACAATTTATCCTTTTAAATGGTACATTTTATGCATTTGGAAGATGCTTTTATCCACAGCAACTTACAGTGCATCCAAGGTATACATCATATAAGTTCAACTTTTTCAATGATCAATGACTGTCTGTACTTTTTTGTGAAAAGACCACATTTTATTAAAAACCAAGTAAAGTGCAAACTTTTGAACAGGATGATCGATGTAAAATGTTATTTTGTCTTGTGGGAAATATCCTATAAAATATCTAGCTTCTGAAGAGCAGTACTAAATAAAAAATAAAATCTGTTATCTCTTATATTGGTATAAATTCTGCAAGAGATTTATAAATATATATTCTGATATATTCTGCAAGAGTAGACAAAGGAACATGCAAACGTATGCACTCAATTGTATAATGAATCTGTTCAGTTTGGTGAAGATATGAATTAACCTTATACTGTATGTGAGATTTAAGATTTAATACTTTTCAGACTTAACTCATTTTGAGATTAGAGCTGATCTTACCTGTACCATCTTTGCTGCTGCTGCTGCTGCTACCTTGGTGTGTCCGTAGCTCCTCTGACTTGTAAAAGTCAATGCTAGCGTACATGTTGAGGTTTGAAGCACTCCCGCTTGAACCTCCAGCTCCTACGGAGCTCCCTGCTGCTCCTCCACCCAGCACAGAGGAAAAGATACGGGCAGCAGGTGTGTGAACAGCTGCTTGCCCTTCTGTGGCAGCATGGGTGCTTTCCTTGTTAGCCAGGTCCAAGTCTATGTAATTGAGGCCCTGTTCCATGGATGATGTCTGTGAAACTGATAGACTGGGTAGTCCAGGGTTGAGATATTGAGACGAGATGTCTGCTGAGCCACTGTTCCCCCAAAGCATACCCTCAAAACCAAGCCGACGGCCCATAACTTGAGCATGATCAGGGAATGTAGAGGAAGAGGATGTTGCAGAGCAAGGTAGAAGTGAGGAAGGAGCTTGGAACGTTTCAGAGCAATGGCGTCGACGACCCTGTGGATCTGCTCGGATTACTTTAGCCCCGTGATCTGGGTTTGGGACTTTGGCAAGTGGAAAGTCTAGTCCCAGTCCCAAACCCAGGGCTGGAACTGCTGACTCAGGCTGGTCTGGCAAAGAGGCTTTTGGTGATGTAGAACTTAACGTGCTGACTGAGTTCATGCTAAAGGCCATCTTTGTGTAGTCACCACAGGCTGTGGGCGGGTCTCCTGGCTGTGGTACTGACACCTGCCTGCTTTTTCTTTGTCCCATCTCACTCTCTGCATCATCCTCATTTAGAACTGATGATATGTGCTCATCGTGAGCTTTAGGTGCTGCTGCAGGCATGACAGGAGGGGTAGGGAATGGGGGAAACCCAAGTGGTGTGAGAGAGATAGGCGAGGGGGATGGTGAGACACCTAGCACCATATTGACATACTCGGAAGCAGTTGATGGAGAGATGGGGGAGGAGGAGCTATGTGAGAATGGCATAAAACCAGCAACACAAGAGGTAGGCCTGGGTAAGTGGCAGTGGGCACTGGGTGGAAGAGAAGCATCTTGCCGAAATCCTCTGGTTCCATTACCTCCTGCCTTTTGGTTCCTCTCACCCTTAAACTCAATGCTGACATACTCCCCAGGGCTCTTAGGCTCAGGAGGAAGGGATGTCTCACGGACTCTGGGTAAAAGTGTTGGCTTTAGAGACATCCACAAACAGGCTAAGAGGTCGGCCCCTCTGACCAGGATGCCCTTGCTTTACCCTTCCAGACCCTTGTCTTTGCTGCAAGGATCTTTGCTCAATGTCCTTTGCAGTAGCACCTGCTGCTCTTCCTGTCACTTTGATGGCCTTTTCTTCACTTTCACCCAGGCTCTCGCTGCTAGCAGAACTGGAGGAGTATGAGGACGATGAAAGGGACAGATGTCGGCCAACAAGGGGATCCTGATGCTTGGACTTGCTATTACTAAGCCCCCTACCTCCACCCAGACCTCTACCACCATTAACCAAATGCTTCCCTCTTCCTGGTTCTTCCTCAAAGTGTGGTGAAGTATTATGTTTATATGAGCGGGGTAGAGAATAATAAGAATATACCATCTTGGGTGGAGGCTGCTGAGGATGCTGGTCAGATGGAGTGTGGGGCTCAGGTGGTGGTGGGGTACTATTGGCAGAGCGGGCACTTATAGGTGACATATTCATGTAGTCACTGCCAGTTCGGCTGTCGGCACTGCTACTGCCAACCCAGGCAGTAGGGACCCCTCGTTGGTCTGGTGAACAGCTACTATTGGGAGACATCATCATGTAGCCATCTGTACCAGAAGGTGGTGGACGGATCTGCCGCGGGGGTGAAATGCTGTTATTGGGGGTCATGGCCATGTAGTCATCTGCAGATTTTGGGTCTGGATCTGAAACTTTTACTGAGAGGGAGTGAGAAAGAGATACTGGGGGAGCTGTAACTTCCTGGTAACATGGACATGTAGCCATTATCTACCGCTCCATTAACTCTTCCAATGACAGCAGGGACACTCGTTTCACTGCTACCAGAATCACCTTTAACCTCTGCAGCTACCTCCAAGTATCCTGTTTCATTTGCTGTTGCTCCAGAATCCTGCCTTGATTCAAAGGATTCTCGGCCGCTGGTGTGAGTCATAACTGCATAGTCATCCTCTTCAGCAGCTTCTTCCCCATTTCGACGGAGTGGTGCAAGTCTCTCTAAGGCCATGGGTGGGAGGGAGGCCCGCTTGCTCATTAGTCTTCGATCCGCTTCACATTCTCTGCTAGAAGAGCGCCTCAGAACCCTCTTGGTCTGTGGTAATGCATTTTGGCTTGACTGAGTTTTGGATGCTCCCTCTCTGATTCATAAGGATGTAGTTGGATGCTTCATGCCCAAGAGAATGCCCACCTGAGCTACCTGCAGACCCTGCCTGCATTGTTGGGGTTAGCAGAGAGTGCTCACCAGGGCTGGAGCCGTATTCATCTGAGGATCCATAGTCACTAAGAGAACCAGAGACAGAGGGCTGTCGGAGAGGTATTCGACTGTACACGCTACCATTACCACTCCCGACACTGCTGCTTGTCCCCAGTTCCAATTGCACAAAACTCAGATCCATGTCCTGACCCTGAAGGCAGGCTTGGTGCAGCTGAAGGAGCTGGGGTTGAGGTGGATCTCATTAGTGCATGCTGTGCCTTGACTGGGGTTGGAGCACGAACAGATGTTGATCTCAGTATAGGGGTATTGGAACATGACCCATTGGTCGTGGGACTTGAGCATGATGCAATCCCTCCAGTTGTCGCACCACCTCCATCATCAAGTTTTCCACCATCACTGGATGTTCGAGTTCGGGGGAAGCTGTGGCGAGAAGTTGGAGAAGTGCTATTACATACTCCAGTTGTCCCTGGTGGTTCCGTCCGTGGACGTCTTGTGAATCCAACCTGGCTAGGTGGAGGATTGGGGTGATGTCGTCGAGATGGAACACTAATGGGATTTGATGCAGTGGTGCCACCTCCCGCTCCAGCAGCAGCTGACTGTGACTTGCTACGTTGGCGAAACTCCTCACTTAGGGCCTTCATGGCTTCCAGCAGAGTCTCATGCATATTCTGTGCTACCACAGAATCTTCTACTTGCATCCAAAACTCTCCAGGGCCAGTTACTGCAGAACGACCCACCTCCACAAAGAAGAAGTTTTCAGAATGACCACAACGCCTCACATTCATCAGCTGGAGCACGATAGCAGCTGCATCAGAGTTCAGCTTGACAAAGTTGACTGTCTTTTCAGTCAGACAGAGCCGGTATATGCCAACCAGGTTCTTGGCTTGGCCAAGACCTTTAGGCCAAACTTTTACTTGCCAGACCTCCTTGAAGGCAGGACCAGGGGATGGTACTCCATAGTCTCCCCCATTAGCACTGTCACAGATTGCTTTACCTGCAGAGAGAGAGAAAACAAAACATGTCAGTATAACTATAAACAATCAGGTAAATGTAGCAATCCACCATATAAACTGAAAGTAAGCACAACTTAATATATAGTTTAAATAAACAAAAAAAGTAATGTATGACTTAGAAAAATACTTATATATACTCAATTCTAGAATGTCTGAATAAGCAGAAAGCTTCATTTTTTAAAGTCCCCCTGTGGTGGAAATCAAGTTTTTAATGTTGTTTATATGTCTTTGTGGTGTTTTTAATATGCTTTAAGACAAACCATGTGCAAATTCATAAGTCAGCATCATTTCTGAGTATTTTATGTTTAAAACTGCAATAAACCAAAAACCTGCGGTTTGAAATCGTGGGTGTTTGTGATGTCACAGACTATCACAACAACGTGCCAGCAGGCTTTAGCATATCATTAACTAAGACTGCTCTGAAGCATATCATTAACTAAGACTGCTCTGAAAAAAGTCTCGAGCCAGGTTATCCCGGTAAATTTTCTGTTGATATGAAAAATTTTGTAGATATATCAATATAGCGAGTCTATTACAATGTTATGATGAACTATAAGCCTTTCTCCACTGATGTTCTGAGTTGTTCAAAGCGTTTGTAAGGATACTGATTGCTAGAAGGCAGCTGTCTGACTCGTGAATGGGAACATGTGTTGTGTAACATTAGCAACACATTATTAGCTGTTTGATAACGTAGTCAAGCAAAAGGCTATCTATATTAATTCATATTAATTAATGACAGAACTGTTGCAAGGGCTGTGCCAAGTGTACAAGCGCATAGGGGCTAGCGCCAAAGTAAAGTGACAGATGACTTGAAGTAAAGCCAATAAAGTTCATGTTTTTGTCCTTCGAAATACTTTAATACTATAAAACATAGCTAAAACAATATTGCTCTGAGAGTGTGCGTGACTGTGATTCGTGTGCATATGTCAGTCAGTGTGGAATCGCACGCCAAGTTCTGAGAGAGCTATTCAATCCATTATAAATTCTGATTTTGGCCGCCTCTGGAATGGATCAAACCATAGATATTAGCCTACCTGATAAGTTCAAGTAAATACGCTGGAAATCCGTGCTTATTCAAGGATGTGCATTTATTTCATGTAGCCACAACACAAACAACAAATTGCCTCGTCATCGTCACTGCAGCAACAGTAGACTCTCCAAGCTCCCATAAGCGAGTGGAGGCAGGGCTAATTTGCATATTCATTGATCCGTGTATATTAAATGAGGCAAGGTTGTAGAGTTACATTCAAGCTATTTTAAGGCATGAAGAATTTTTTTCACTTGAATTTTTTTTTAAATATGTCATTTTGGTGATCAAAGATGAGTTTTAAGGGATAAAATAATTGACTACAGGGGAATTTTAAAACTAGATGTGGTTAGACAAAGTGCAAACAAGGAGGACAAAAGGTCACTGATAAAGACTAAAGTCAATGGGCCATTACTAATACAACTGCAAATGAACACTTGATGCTCATATGAGATGCACTGTCTGTCAACAGCCAACAGTCGATATTGCAGTGTATGCAATGTGTCCCAATGAGTAAAAAGATTGACAATTTGTGGCCAACAAAGTCATAAAAGAATTATGCAATTAGAACAATTATGCTGCAAAAGAAGCCTTTTAAAATAACTAGCAGAGAAAACCAAACGCAAATGTCACACCACACTTTGAAAAAGTGCCAGCATTAGTCAATGTAAATGAACATATTGTAGTCTATATCGACAGTGTCAGAGCAGTGGCATAGCGGTTAGCATCAAGTCCAGCATGAGAAATTTCCTGATCCTCTTCTGGGCAAGTCAGAGACAGGGCCTATCTATTGTGATGTACGGTCATAAAGATATAAGATAAGGAAACATTCTATCATATATCATACAAAACTTTGATGGTTTTCAACAGAGATACAGTCGCTGGTTAAACCTTTATGAGAACAATGTGGTAGGCAGTGGCAAACTTTTTCCAAGTCCCACTGATTTTCTTTAGAAAAACCTTGACATTGAGGCCATTAGCTCGGTTACTTCTCGATTTTCCCTGCTGAGAAAGCATGCCATCTTCAATTTATCAACTCTCTATTTATCAACTGCAGGCTATGTTCATATTCAATTTCCAACAAGTCCTTAGTTTTTCTCTGTAAGGTAGGGCCTGAAGCACCTGGTTAATAACAGAAAGTTACAGAGTGCAAATCAGTTGACAGATTGAGGAGGTGTTCACTGTTAGTAAATGTTCTCTTTCTCTCACTTTCTATTAGTACAAGTGCTGGCAAAGTCCTACAACCAACAGCTCTGAGAAAACACACAAGATGTTCATAATCCTGTAGGAACTCGCTCTTTAAGCCTGTTTCAAATTTGAAGACTTTTCTTAATCTGCTGCAGCTTGCCCACCAAAACCTGCTTGTCAAAATCATTACTCTCCAGTGTTTGCATAATATTTACTTGTCACAAGTTTGAATAATTTTACTAACTGTATCATCAGCCCACTATGATCTGGAAATAGTGGATCTCTCATTACTATACTATGCAAAATACTCTTTTGCATAGAGTTTGAGATACTAAGTCAGTATGTTAGTGTCCCTGCAAAGAAGAGCATGTTAGAAAATGATTGAGTATTCAAACGCTACTTAACTGCTTGTACTTATTGTTTGGATACACAGCTCTAGTACACACACAAGAACACGTCATTGTACCCAGTCTCTTGCTGTGAATCTGAGAATCACAATGCTTCCAACAGAAATAAGACAATTACAACCATATGCACAAAAAGCACACAGAGCATGCATAAGAAAGATCACCCTCCTCTTCAGTCTGACCGAACATATCCGTTACCGTTTCCAGAATATTTCTGTTGTGGTCACAAATTGCGTGTATTCTTTCTTCCGTTCTTTCACTTAAATGGAAGAATAAGCAGCTTCATTCAGAGGTCGTTTGCCCCACTTTATGTGTGTGATTTTATGTGATGTGGGGGGCCCAGAATGCTTGTGTGATGTTGGTAGCCTGCATTAGATGAGTCATAGACAAAGCCACACATGACTTTTTAATGACTATTCATACAAAGGATCTCTCTCGCTGCCTGTCCTACTCTCCTGAACACTGCTTTTAAACATACACATCTAGTCTACATTTTAAAACACAGGAAAATAAGAGAAATTAAGAGGCTTAAAGTAACAAATAACCAGATGTTTTGGATGGTTGCTAAACCATTGCTAGTGGGTTTCTATTGTTAGTTATGATATTTACTAGATATTTAGTCCCTCCTTCAGTGCACTTTTTTCATGACATGAGACAATAAAGCAAGGTCTGAGAAAGCCACCCCTAATACTTTGAAAGACTACTTTAACAGCATGCTCAGTGTTCATAATCAGCACTTGCTTCAAATTTTGCATGAGCACACACCACTTGAGGCTGGCTGTAGTCCCTGTACCTTTGATCTTTAGAACATAACGTACCGTCCTGATTGAATCCCTCCATTTGATACTGCGATAAATAAATCACATCTGAGTATGGTCAACATTTTAACAGCAACTTTGAGCAACTGTGTATCCTGTGCCAGAATAGGTGGGAATGCACGCATCATTGTAGGCAACAACTGGCTGCTGATCTCACGAGAAGAGAATTTCACAGTACATCTACAATTACGAGGGCCTTGCTAAACACTAGCGTGACGTCTCCAAAAAACAGGGCAGCAGGGTCATACATAAATCAGCATTTTACTAAAGCTTTCATGAGACTGTGAAAGACCTTTCTGTAAAGAAAAACACAGTTGGGTCAAGATGTGCTTATGAGGAGACCAAAAAAGCTATTACTTTCAGTGAATTTATATATCAGTTAAAGCTGATCTTAAACGTTAAAATGGTTCCTCCAAACTCAGCTTAATATGCAGAGACAACTTTAAGTCATTTGTAGGTTGAGCTTATGAGGAGTGTAAACACTAAGTCACTGTGGTGCTTTCAAAATATTGCTCTGTGTATTCAAAATTTATCTCAACTAATGGTGTGAATATTATGAAATATTATTACAATTTAAAATTATCTGCTTTCAATTTGATTTTAAAATGTAATTTATTCTTGTGATGGCAAAGCTGAATTTTCAGCATTATTTCTCCAGTCTTTGTCACATGATCCTTCAGAAAATCATTCTAATATGCTGATTTGGTGCTCAATAAATATTTCTCATTATTGTTAATGATGAAAACAGTTGTGCAGGATTCTTTGATGGACAGAAATAAGTATAAGCATTTGTTTGATCAAATTAAAAAATTAATTCATCCTTGCTTTAAACACTCAGTGTTGAGGGTAACGCATTACAAAGTAATGCAAGTTACGTAATCAGATTACTTTTAAGTAACTAACAAAGTAACACATTACTTTTAAATTACTTTTTCAAATAAAATTACTTTTTCAAATAAGTAACACAAGTTCCTTTGTTTTCTCATGTATTGACTGCATGGCACCTCTCCTGTCCCCATGTTCAGAGAAATCAACAGTATGTGCAGAGGCACTGTGTGTGCTGTTTAAACATGATGGTTATTGTAGTTCTAGATGAAATGTGAACATGTATTTACTCATCTTACTTGCATGAAAACAGTATTCAGTATCCAGTATTCATTAAAATGAATACAAACAGTAAAATGCAAACTCCGAATATTACGCAAAAACCTGCAATAATTAAATGTTAAAGGTGCCATCGAATGAAAAATTGAATTTACCTCGGCATAGATGAATAACAAGAGCTACATAACAGTCGGCTCATTAATATGTACGCCCCCAATATTTTGCATATACCAGCCCATGTTCAAGACATTATACAAGGGCAAAACGTCTGGATGTGCACAGCTGAATCATCAGACTAGGTAAGCAAGCAAGGACAATAGCGAAAAATGGCATATGGAGCAATAATAACTGACATGATCCATGATAACATGATATTTTTAGTAATATTTGTAAATTGTCTTTCTAAATGTTTCGTTAGCATGTTGCTAATGTACTGTTAAATGTGGTTAAAGTTACCATCGTTTCTTACTGTATTCACGGAGACAAGAGCGTCGCTATTTTTTCATTATTAAACACTTGTAGACTGTATAATTCATAAACACAACTTCATTCTTTATAAATCTCTCCAACAGTGTGTAATGTTAACTTTAGCCTGTTAGCCACGGCGCACAGTCTCAAACTCATTCAGAATCAAATGTAAACATCCAAATAAATACTATACTCACAGGAATCGATGCATGCATGCAGCATGAATGACAAACACTTTGTAAAGATCCATTTTGAGGGTTATATTAGCTGTGTGAACTTTGTTTATGCTGGTTAAGGCAGTCCAGAGCTCGGGGGCGGGGGAGCGCGAGATTTAAAGGGGCCGCAGCCTGAATCGGTGCATATATAATTATGCCTCAAAATAGGCAGTTAAAAAAATGAATAAAAAAAATCTATGGGGTATTTTGAGCTGAAACTTCACAGACACGTTCAGGGGACACCTTAGACTTATATTACATCTTGTTAAAACTGGTTCTAGGGCACCTTTAAATAACACAAATATACTTAATGTATTTAATCTCACTTTATTAACCAATATCTTTGCTGCTGACCAATGATCCAATTCAACCATATGAATAAGCAAAAATTACTTTAGAATAAAATCACATTTGTTTTTTTTTTTTTTTTTTAATTGCTCAAGTAAGAGTGTTGTGTTTTATTCTACAGTGTTGCCAAGTCAGCGGGTTTCCCGTGGAAACTTTTACTTTTACACTGTTGCTGCGCGTTGTTTTTCATGTCCACGGATTGAAGCAACCCCAAATAACATGATATTTAGCCCCTGAAATGCGAATTTTACCAGGTGAACCCCGCTAAAAACGTGGATTTCCCCCCCCGGAACATTTTTTTACCACGTGAATTTGCATTTCCTTCAGCCCGAAGATTTTTTTTTTTTCTTTTGTTATTAAAAACAAACAAGCAAACCCACCCCAGATGAGAAAAAGAAACACAAAAGTAATATGCATTACTTTCCATAAACAAGTAACTAAGTCATGCAATCAGTTACTTTTAAGAAACTTATATTGTAATGGAATTACTTTTAAAAGTAACTTTCTCCAACACTGCACATACTGCACTTTCAACCACAGACACAGATTCATTACACGCACAGAGAAACAGACACTGTTATCGCCTATATTTATTGGCAGTGTAAGGTCTTTTCTTGCGCAGGCCGAACAGATAATGATACACAATGATAATTGTTTAGCACACAAGAAATTAGGTCACAAATAACATTGCGGTTAAGTCTGGCAAGGTTAATGCAGCTGTGGCAGTGTATGGCACAAAACAAACCAACAAAATGACCTTACATTTAGCTTCAGGCCAAATCCATCACTTATTAGTAAAAGTCTTGATTTATTTGGAACCATAAACCACATTTGATCCAATGTTGTGGCTCCATCTGAGCTTAAGTCTGCCCTCATCATACTCACTGTATTTTAGAGGACAGCATAGCCGCACTGGCGGTATGCGTGTTACCTTACACCAGCAGAGGGATGGGGTGGGGGTGGGTTTGGGGGATTTGAGGGGAACAGGAACTGTTACATAAGCGTTGTTTTGAAGCGTAGATGCAGCACAAATCGCAGCTGTCTGTAAATAAATAAACACGTTTCCCTAAAATTCAAATAATGAACAAAACTAGGATCTATTTAAACACTATTTAAATGTTTTACAATGCAACGTAAGAATCTAAATGAAATGGTTTTATTCAAGCGATATTAAATAAATAATATATATAATATATTATTTATGAATGTATCTACCTGAATGCATTATGCTATGCAAATGAAAGTAATGTTGAGTTAGGAAGTGAGGTAACTGGATGCACTACTGTTTTATCTTGTAAACTTATTTTTAACAGCTAATGGTTTAACTAGTATGACAGCCAGTAAAATGAACAATCACTTCAAGCGCAGAGCTGTTAAACTGAGATTTGTGTGCATGTGAGCACATAAGGGTTTTAAAATAAGGCCTAATTGCTGTTTTTAGGACCAAAGTTCAGTCCTGATCTTTCTTTGTCCTGGTACTTTGAAAGATAAGCAGAAAGAAAAGTACAGAAACAGCTGTGTGTATGAGAGCCGCTCGCAGCCAAGTGTCCCTGTCTGTCTCAAGTCTCCCCCTACTGCCTTTTCCCTCAGCAAACAGAAGTAGTACTCGCACATAAACTCTAGAAAATTTCAAGGTGACGTCTTAGTAAAGGTATTAATTTAGGTTACCATATAAAAACATCTAACTTAAACAAGCTTCGGTGTAAGTTCAAGCAGCTGTTGTAGTTTCAAGTTACTTCAATGTGTTCTTCTATGTGTAGACGACACTTACTTGCAAGTTGACACAAATCAAAAAATGTTTTAGTAATTAGGGTGTGATGATAAGTATGGTCTGTCAACTCTTGAGCACAATGTTCGTCCCAATATTACGCAACACTCACCAAAGGGAACACTAGGGACTTCATGCGAAACTGTTTAACATTTACAAAAGTGATAAATAGAGATAAAACATGGTGCAGGGACGGCGTCAAAACCCGGAAGACTAATTCACCACTGGTTCCCTCAAGATTTTCCTATGGGGTTTTATAATAGGTTTTTTCCAAGATATAATTAAAAATAAAGCCTGTGGTAAACATAACTTGAGGATACTTTAACGTTTATTCAGTTACTTATTAGGAACATACATTTTCAAAAATAAACATAACTGCTTCAAAAATTGCATTTTTGGTATGAGTGAGAGTAATTTACATTGTAAATAAACAAAACATCCAAGCATCAAGTTATGTTTACTCATACATTGTAAAACCCCATTATAAAAACCCATAGGAAAATCTTGAGGGAACCAGGGGCGAATTAGTCCTCCGGGTTTTGACATCATCCCTGCACCACACTATTCCAACCAGCAATTAAGTACACATTTTGTTTACTAGTATTTGCAGGTCATGTATTAATCAAAATCATTCAGTTGCAAGGGCTTATAGGTATTTGCCCTCCCTCAAAGCAGAGCAGCAGATGCACACATTGCTTAGTTCACATTGCTTAGCCATAATAGCTTTACAAGAGCATTTCAACTGCAGACATTCACAAATTCAACACAAATTCCACTAAACAGACAATGCTACGCAGTTCTGTTGCAACAAATGCATATTTTCCACAAGTGACATCCAAATAGCAACTACACATAAAACATATAATGTAAATATTATTTTGAAGTATTTACACAACATGAATATGTCATTTTTTAAATAAGGAAATAATCCTAACAAGCCATCATTTGCAATAATGGGGAGAGATTATTCTGCACCAAACGTCTTCCAAAGGACTGAGTGATTTTGCTCCAACGGAAAGCCAACAACTTCACAAACAACCTTTAAAGTGCCCCATTATGCTTTTTCGAATATTACCTTTCATGCAGTATGTACTACAGCTGTTTGTGAATGTAAAATGTCTGCAAAGTTTTAAAGATCAAGTGCACAATAAATAAAGTTATTGTCTCCTAAAAGAAAGAATCGATTCTGAACTGCTGAAACGAGTCATCAGTAATTCCAGTCTCACTTCCTGTTACAAACCTACGTAACAATGTGACAAATTTGCATAATGCCAGCCTATTGTCTTCATTGGCTGCCCACGAACAATGTCTACTTTGACCTTCAAACACTGTAGTTGTAGCTGAGGCCTGGAAGAGTTTGGTTCGTGTTGACGTTATATAGAGAAGACGCTGTTTTTTGCACTGAGAATCCACTGTGAGGCACTTCAAAACGATGAAGACACATGCTGGAATTGATACAGAAAAACGCCATTGTTCGAATCACTCTGTATAAAGTGCTGAGGAAGCCACTGAGGCTGAAATTCAGATATGGTAGTGGGTATTAGATAAGCAGTAGACTAATCACAACAGACTGGACCATCTGACCAACCCACCAGAGCAGGGTAAGCTCTTGGAAAGGAGGGGTTTAGAGATACTGAATCTTCAAACAAACCGTTTTCAGACTCTTTGAGAAATTAAGTGATGTTCAATGTATATTCTGAAAAAATCAAAGTGTTTTTTGACCTTGGATGCATATAAACCTACTGCAGAAAACCTCCAAAACAACATTAGGCACCTTTAAAAGCATATAATAGGGGCACTTTTAAATAGATTATCTAGTTTTTCCACATAGAATAAAGAAGTGTCCCCTACTTATCTATCTTTCTAAGTTCCTTTCACACGTTTTCTGTTATCACTACAAACGCACAAAAACACACAAATGCTGGTACTGCCACTTTAACCCAGATGAACCCTTTGCTGGTCAGCATTATCATGAAGTTTCCAGATCTGCTTGTGGTTTTCAGTTTCAGTGCCATATGGAAGCATATTAGTGGTTCTCACTCTGCCAAACTAGAGCTGGAGTGATGAAAGATGTAACAAGCGAAAGGAAGAGTCTGCTATCCACACCAGCAGCTGATGCTGCCCAATGAGCACACACACACACACACACACACACACACACACACACACACACACACACACAACACACACACACACACAAACAGATTTCATTTACAAGCCAATTCAACTTCTAGCATATATCACTGTAAAATAATGTAGCAAAAGTGACATTACATAAGAGATCAAATAAAGTCAATTTTGTATAAGCAACTTAAAATAATAAACACTGTGAAGTGTTACAATGTCAAGTGTGGTGGTCAGGGTCCAACTAACAGGCTGCTTTGATCACTAATGACGTACTTGAATAATGTGTTTTTGGTGAAGTATGGGGAATTATGATGACATAAATGTTTGGATTTTTAGTTTAGATAGAAGTAACTCTATATAACCTTTTCAGGTTTCTTAACAAACTTACACAAACTAAGAACATTCTGTCACAATAGAGTTTTGCAGGTATAACATATTTTTATAGGCCAAAACCCGGAAACGAGTTTGTGTTTTAGCACTTCTGGTTCCATCATCCTGAAGTCAATGTTTAAGAATCATACGCTTTTGTTAGTCACAGACCTTTTTTTGTTTTGTTGTTATAATCCAAAAGCCAATGGAAAAATCCTGTTGGGTTTTTGTTGAGGGAACCAGGATGATGCTAACTTCCAGGTTGGCCTACGAAAATATGTCATCCCTGCACTACTCTATGTAATGTTAATGTTTATAGAACTCATGTTTGACCAGCATTAATTGTTGATGAATATTGAGAATACTGAAAAATGTCCTGAAACTGGTTGCCTCAAGTTTTTGAGTTTTCTCAACTTACATTTTATAGTGTATTTTTAATGAAAATGTTGTTATAATACACATGGCTGTCACTTTGATTACAATTATATTAAAGTCGAATTTAACCTCATTAGCATTTCAAACAGAAAAAAAAGACTTTTCAAAGAAGTTTTTTAAATACTCGCTACCTGTCACAGATTTGACAAACAGAAGTTCAAACCGATTGCACTTCTGTTTACAGCCGCTAGTGGCGCAGACTTCACATCAGTTTTATGCCAGGATATTTTCTAAAGTGCTGACTGAGTGAGAAATAATCAAAAATATGATCTCCAAAATGAATACATCATGGGGGAACATCATCTAATAATTTTAAGACAGCGTACCTTATTCAACAGTCAACCACAGGTGAGAAATTTGACGAGCTTGTGTAACCGTCGGTCTAACATCGTCTCATATCCGTCAGGCGCACATAAAATAACATCAACCAATTAGTATTTGTGTTTACTATGTGTATAATTTAAAAACCTTTATTAAATAACTTCCAAACAAGCGACATTATTTGGTAGGGACCATAGACCATAGACATCATGCCATAGACGACTTGTTCCGTCCGCACACATGTGCTTCCCCCACGAGCACGTGTTCCCCCTATTAAAGCTCCAGGAGAACAAATAAAAGAGGAACTAATATTACTAACACAATGGAAAAAGGTGAATGTAATGATGAAATAATTTAATATACAATATATGAATATTACAATAACGATTTTAAAAAATTCACATCTTGTTTTTGTTAAATTATGATAAAGGCTTCGATAATAATTGTTAGGATTGTTTTTCTTTTGATTCAGATGGCAAAAAATCTGTAATTGTTATTGGCCAAAAAAAATCCTAATTAATTAATTAATGTGATCTATTGGTCCAGGGAGATCAGTTTCAGAACAACTGAACACGATAACGGTTATAAATATATCCATAAAATCATTATATAACATATTTAATTTGATTGCTATACTGTAGATGGAGCAGCAACTATTAGCCTATAAGTAATTTGTCAATGGTAATGTTTTTGTTTGACTATGAGGGGTTTTGTGTTTTCCTGAATGGTCATCTTGCAGTTCTTATCAGTCACAGACAGGAACTTGCAGTAGTAACATCAAAAAACTAATGAAACATCCACTGATGGGCATGGTTAAATTAGGGTGAATTAGAATAAGTCATTTTTACTCAACACAAGCCATAAAAATAATAAGCAGATTTCCACGAAAAACACTGCTTTGTTGGTTAAGCCAGAAGAAGTACAATCATTTCCCAGAAGTTTATCCAGGCTAAGTGGTGCTTCAGCAGCTGAGTGATTGCTGCCATGTCTTAATGCATTCTCAGGCTATAATGATATATTTAAGAAATATCTCTCTGGTCCTAAACAAGTAAACCCAACAACCTTTCTCTGACTTGCAGCCCTCTGAGATCAACAACAAAACAAAACAATAGTTGTCCTTTTCTCAAAACCAGGAAACAAGAAAATTAAGTCAATAAATTGTGTGCATATGTGTGTGTGAAGGTCTGTAGAACGTGGGGAAAACTGGCCAAAATGGCTAAAATGTTAACCCCTGAGCTACTGCATTTGGTTCTCAGTGTTATTAGGCTTATGTATGATTGATTTGTGGTGTTGATCAGGAATAAACTGACTGCAACTGCTGCATGTGGCCTCTTTACTACTCTGGGTTCTTAGCCTACACAGTTTGGAAAAGTATGGAATTTGATTTGAGTAATTTCCAGGCCTGGATAAGTTTGGAAAAAAGAAAACGGAGTATGGAAACAAGTTGTGTTTGTCATCATTGACTGAATGAATTCAAGGCGCACATTTTCATTACGCAAAACTGTTTGTCTTTTCCATAAGTGAGTCTCCTTTGAACTTCCCTCAGACTGTACTTTGCTGTTTTGAGATCGTGCAACATCAAACCACATTTACGGTATCAAACTGATGTGTCAGAGGTGAATATACTGCATGCGGTTTATGAAGCGTTTTAGGATCCTTCTCATCATATAAGCATGTGTTAAACCAATGAAAA
Organism: Culter alburnus; assembly: GCA_028476615.1. Classification (NCBI taxonomy): domain Eukaryota; kingdom Metazoa; phylum Chordata; class Actinopteri; order Cypriniformes; family Xenocyprididae; genus Culter; species Culter alburnus. Next base: position 85,203 of record JAOTNS010003616.1, read on the forward strand.
AAAAACAAAACAAACAGAACAGAGACTGTACTATACCAAGTAGAATGCTGAAAATAATGCTGTAAGAACCATTTATGTTAAATATGGTTTGAAAAATCTAGAGAGGTTTGCAAATTTGAGTTGGATAATTATGGGATTTTTAAAGGTGCCCTAGAACGTTCTTTCACAAGATGAAATATAAGTCTAAGGTGTCCCCTGAATGTGTCTGTGAAGTTTCAGCTCAAAATACCCCATAGATTTTTTTAAATTAATTTTTTTTAACTGCCTATTTTGGGGCATCATTAACTATGCACCGATTCAGGCTGCGGCCCCTTTAAATCGCGCGCTCCCTGCCCCCGGAGCTCTCGACTATAAAACTCTGCATAAACAAAGTTCACACAGCTAATATAACCCTCAAATGGATCTTTACAAAATGTTCGTCATGCATGCTGCATGCATGCGTCGGATCATGTGAGTATAGTATTTATTTGGATGTTTACATTTGATTCTGAATTAGTTTGATGGTGCTCTGTGGCTAACGGGCTAAAGCTAACATTACACACTGTTGGAGAGATTTATAAAGAATGAAGTTGTGTTTATGCATTATACAGTCTACAAGTGTTTAAAAATGAAAATAGTGACGGCTCTTGTCTCCGTGAATACAGTAAGAAATGATGGTAACTTTAACCACATTTAACATTACATTAGCAACATGTTAACGAAACATTTAGAAAGACAATTTACAAATATCACTAAAAATATCATGATATCATGGATCATGTCAGTTATTATTGCTCCATCTGCCATTTTTCGCTGTTGTTCTTGCTTGCTTACCTAGTCTGATGATTCTGCTGTGCACATCCAGATGTCCTGCCCTTGTCTAATGGCTTGAACATGGGCTGGCATATGCAAATATTGGGGGCGTGCATATTAATGATCCCAACTGTTACGTAACAGTCGGTGTTATGTTGAGATTCGCCTGTTCTTCAGAGGTCTTTTAAACAAATGAGATTCATATAAGAAGGAGGAAACAATGGTGTTTGAGACTCACTCTATGTCATTTCCATGTACTGAACTCTTGTTATTCAACTATGCCAAGATAAATTCAATTTTTGATTCTAGGGCACCTTTAAATTTGTAGGAAGGAATCCTGACTACTGTGATTAATATCAAATATAATCAAATATATTTACCGTTAATATATATATATATATATATATATATATATATAATATAAACATCCTTATCATTATTGAAAAAAAAAAACAAATAAAAAAAATTGTTCATATATTTGTTTATTCCTAGATAATAAAAATACACTCTAATTATATATGTAATTCATTTTTCACTAACATATTCATAAATAATAAATATTCATTAATATTAACATAAGTATGATTACAAATATGTGTGATATTTTAATATGTATTTTCTATCGCACTGTCAAGAATCTTCGGTCTCTATTGTGAGTCACCACTGATAACATAAATGGGTGTTCTTCTAATTTCACAATGTATTCATTTAGCAGACTTTGTATCCAAAGTAACACTGAAAATATTTTGTGTAGGATTTACTTTAAAGGTACGTTTACACGTCAACGCTTTTCCGCTTACAGACGACACCATAGTCAAAACGATCCCCATTCAGACGAATCCGTGAAAATGACCAAAAAACACTTTATTCTGCTGGCAGGCCATTAGATGGCGATGAAACTATAGAGTATACGTGTAATGCGCATGTGCATGACATCATCGTTTTCACAGATTCGCGTTTTTGTTGTTTACACGGAGACCGTTTTAAAAAACGTGCAGTTTGAAACCCGTTTTCAAAAGTTTGCGTTTTCTGGCCACCAAAACGCCATTGTCTAGTAAATGAACGGCCAAAACGCATAAACAATTTTCAGTTTTTAGTTTAAAATGGTGTCATGTAAACGGCCCCTAAAACTATTTTACTAAATTTCACAAATAATTACAAAGAAACTGCAACTAAAACATTGAATTAAACGCAGTTTCTTCAAGACTGAAATATTTTCCTGTAAGTAAAACATAATGAAGTAAACTTCAAAAAAAAAATAAAAATAAATAAATAAATAAATAAATATATATATATTATATATATATATATATATATACAGTGAACCTAATATTATACTGCCAGAAAGAAGCTGTTGCTGGGCTAGTCCTGCTTTATATACTGTACACTGAGGAGCCTAATGGATATTTTTGTCACAGGCTTACATTTCACTTAAGCACTTAAGGACAGACTAAGTTGTTATGTGGGGTGCATGAGGGTCAAACAGTAGAAGCTTGCAGCTATATAGCAGTCTCAAGCCCTCTGTGATCTGCTTCATTACATCAGATTTAGCTGTTAAAATAGAACAAGCTCTGCCGCTGGCTGTGTGTTTCTGTCCAAGATCTCACAGAGACAATAATTACCGGCACATTAAGGAGATGAGTGAGGCTTAGGGAAGTTTAACCTTTGAGCAGCAGCCATGAACCAGCCTGGCATCACAGCCACATACTGTACAAATACACACAGACAAATACAGTGTTTTCCTTGAGACAGCAGTGGTGCTGTGTAAAGTAAAGAACCTGCATAACATGGCTTAATCTTTGTAATTGACTAAAGAAAGTATTTAAATGAATAAAATCCCTTATTTTGATTCATTGAACAGAAAGTAGCATTTGATCTCAAAGTACCAGACACCCGCTTGTATAGTAAAGTGGTTTCACCTGCAAATATTGCTCATATGTGGTGCCAGTGGTGAGAAAACAGTTCCTCCAACCTAATTTCTTCTCCCTGTTTGCAGCTGTACAAATACCGAACACGGAATATCTGTTCACAGCGGCGAGTCTGCTTGGTATTTGTTCAATTGAATTTTGCATTAGAAATCCACATGACACCAGGAATGCAGGTGAGTTTCCCAGGACCCTCTTTTTTCATTATATACACTATCGTTCAAAAGTTTGGGGTTGGTCAAATTATTTTGTTGTTGTTTTTTGAAAGAAGTCTCGCATGCGCTCTAAATTAAATCTGTTCATCATAAAGCGACCATGTCTCTTAAGAAAATTTGGACTAAACCGCTCAATTCATATGGATAATTTACAATTTCTTTATGAACATTATGAAGCGTCAAAATGGTAGTTGCGTAGACTGTCAATGGAGGGACTGAAAGCGCTCAGATTTCACTTACAATATCTTTATTTGTGTTTCAAAGATGAACGAAATTCGTACGGTTTTGGAATGACATCAGGGTGAGTAAACGATGACAAATTTTTCATTTTTGGGTGAACTAACCGTTTAATATTTTTGTGGAAACCATGACATTTTTTTTCAGGATTCTTTGATAAATAGAAAGATAAAAAGAACAGCATAAATGTCTTTACAGAAACTTTTGATCAATTTATTGCATCCTTGCTGAATAAAAGTATTTGTTTCTTACTTTCTGACCCCAAACTTTTGCACGCTAATGTATGTTTATGTGACCCATCTGATAAACACTCCTCTAAACATTTTCTTTATATGAAAAAACTGTATTTAACTTTGTTTGTGCACACATGCTTTTCAATATGTGTTTCAGTCACTGAACCAGCATTGTTCTTCGCTGTTTTCAAAACTTTCCACAGTTGATGCTTCTAATGACTGCGGTCTCAATGTTCAGTATAGGGTTCGTCAGGAATATACTGACAAAATAGACAGCTGCAAGTCCAAAACCTTAGTCAAAGGGAAAATATTCAACTGTTTGCATCACTTAACTCCCTACCCACAGTGCAATGGTTGTTCAGGGTGCAAATACTTGTGCTTGTTAGTAAATACCCAAGGTTTTATTACCAGTTAAATCTCAGTTTTATGTAAACATCAAAGCATAGATCCTGTGGGTTTTTAAAAAGCCGAATAAAATGTAATTAAATAGAATATTTAATACGTGACTAGTCAATATGTTGATAACTAACACTGATGCATGCAAGTGAATGAATTAATGAAAAAATCAGTATGAAAGAAAACAAACGTTTAAAGGAATAGGTCAAACCCCAGACTGGATGAATAGCATATGAATGAATCAAAGCAGATGAAAGCAGCAACTGAAATTTCATCCCCAGCGTAATTTAAACAGCAGGGGGTGCAGATTACCGTTGGACAGATTCCCAATCGTCATGCCTAGTAATGTCTGTAAAGAATATGGACAGCGAGTAAATGCATTAAAATGTGTAAAATAAGTATGGACAACATTCCCTCAGGTCATTTCGCAGTTGTCAAGCCCATCAACAGGTCAACCCCAGCGGAAAGCAAGTATGGAAGTAAGACAGATGTCAAAATGTTTAAACAGCCATTCAGTAGGTTTGTTTAGCTTGTTATCCAGTTAGGGGGTTTATGGACGACAACTGGAGGGTCATCTCTAGCCTGACCCTCACATCTTGTTACGCCGTCATCTCCTTTACTCACCTTTCCTCACTGCCTTAACACAAACACATTCTGTCACTCTGTCTTTATCCTATGTAAATTCAAAGAGGCTTTGCATTGCATTCAGAGTAAATATGTGAAATTCCACCCTTCGGCTGCAAACAAAACCTTTTCAGAATCAGCATTTTTCTGTGTATATGTAATAAGAGGCATTAAAGTACATATGGTATGGCATATGGTTGGTGCGTTCATTATGTGCTCATTATGTAATGCAGTAATAGCACCTTGGACTCTTGATATTGGTTTGCAAGGGTTGCGTCACATGTTGGGTTTGTTAGTGGTATCTCCTGGAGCCAAGGAACACGCGGGGCTGTGTAATTGCTGCTGGAGTCACGGTCACTGCCCTTTTTGTCTGTTTACTCTTTGCAAGTGTACCTGTTTTTACCAGTACAGTTTATTCTAAGAGGAATGGCGGGTTATATAATATTCAGTATTTTTGAAATACCAATTATGTAAAGAAATTATCCATGTGATTTAATTTGCAGCTTTTAGAAGGCATTAATAGAGATTATTTAGTTGAGTTATTCCACACAGGTGTCACGAAAGCAGAATAATACAGAAATGCTGATAATCTGTATAGGCAGCCAAAAGGAATTAATGAAGAAAGCTTTGCAGCAGTATCACAAGAAAGAAACCTGGTTGCGTGAAGTTGCTATTTGCAGGGTTGTCGTTAATTTATTTGCAGTGGTCAAAGAAAGGCTATACATATAAGTATAGTTATAGTTTTCAATCGTTAAGATAGATTACATGTTAGTCAGTGAGCTAAATTCGCAGCTTGTCAAGGTAACTTGTTGCAAAGAGGTGACTATACAAATCTAAAAACGTAAGTAATATCATTATTTATAATTTATTACCGATTATATATCACAAAAATATCACAATAATTGTTTGTTTTGTTTAAATCATCTTGACGTTTAGTTAATTTGGATTGCGCATGAGGAACCGATTTCTGACAAATACAAAAGTTGAACTGAATCTCAGTCGACTGAAAATGACTGACTATTAGAAAAGTCATAGAATCATTTGCACACTGTCTGAAATAGAGACCGAAACATTTGCCTATTCTTGATATTATTTAACAGATATAAAAGGGAAAGTGTAAAGACATAACATTGTGTTGACAGAAAGATTGGAGGAAAAGGTTACTGAGTGAGTACGTGGTGTATCTCAATTGTTTACGCAAGTTGAGCTCTAGTGAGAAGACATGATAACACGTGCTCGGGTGGCGTGGATAAGGAGCAAGCTGAGCCTCAGTAACAGTCTTTCCCTTCTTCAACAGCAAAGGAGGCCCCTCTACCCAACTTAGGGGTTGGGGGGGGGCAACTACTTTGCTGGAGAGGAAGAAAAACACTGTCAACACCACCAGCAGCTGTACTACTAATGCAACGAGAAAGACTGTGGAGGATGTATGGCAAGCCATTTTATCATTTAAGGCCCCGATATACTCACAGCGAAGTTCTTTTTCGTTCTTCACTTAGGGGTAAAATGAAGTTCGAAATACGTAACCAGCGATATACTGTTAGCGAACATTCGATGCCGCCCACAATGCTAAGAGCAGCGTTTAGATGAACATGTAAATATGTGCTGCGTGCTTTCCTCTCAATAACAAAATAAACAACACACAACAAAATTGAGAAAACAGCAAGCTTTTTTTTAATAAAGCATAAGAAAAGCATCTGATCATAGCAAAGTGGATATGTTTGCACAAGCTCTGCAATTCGGCACTCTAGTAAAGTCAAGTCACATTTATTTGTAAAGCACCTTATATAAAATTGCTTAAAATCAAGCAGTTTTACCGTATTAAACATCAAAAACAGTGTCTCATGCGTCAGAAGTACAACTTAATTTCTACTACAAAGCAGCTCTGCAGTGTGTTCATGTTTTCACTCGCCGACGTCTGACCTCGGCATAGTGAACAAGAGAAATGAACCAGGGGTGCGTTTCCCCGAAAGCATCATTAGCCAACTATGGTCGTAAGTCCCGTTAAACTCTATCGGTAATGACGAAACTTGCGACCATAGTTCACTTTGGGAAACGCACCCCAGATAATATTTCCATGTGAAAGAAGGCGGAGCCTCAGGGCACACCTACCAATTACGTAATCGCCATGGACCAGTGGTAGTACAAGAGTGTTTATCAACTTTTTTGGAAAGTTCGCTTTGGCAAGCTGTTTCAAACTCACAAAACAAACTCCAAACAAACTTTGTGTTGGCCTGATTTTTTTTCGAAATTACGTCACAGCAGTTCGTTATTGGATTTCACTTCAAGTATATCGGGGCCTAGTATCTATATTCATTCTACTAGTACTTATTTTTTTAGATACTAGTATCTATTCCATTAGGTACTAGTACTTATTCTTTTTCTACTTGTGCTTATTCTTTAGATAGTGTTTATTCTTTACTAGTACCTTTTTAAAGATACTAGTATTTATTTATTAGATACTAGTTCTTATTTATTAGATTCTAGTACTTATTCCAATAGTGTCTAGTATTTAATTACACTTGTTAAGAAAAATTAGAACTAGTACTTATTTTTTAGTAACTGGTAACCTTTTGGACCAAAGAAATCCTGAACTTGAAAGGTACTAGTACTTTTTAAATTTAAGTTTCTGCTTAGTATGCTAATAATACATAGAATATTAATGAACCAATAAGAGATTAGACAGGAAATGGAAAAAGTGAGATAGCACTAGAGGTGATATGAATTCATTTAATTTTTTAAATTCATATTATATATATATATAAATTATATGACATCTATATTTTTTATTTATTGTTTTTCCTTTGGCAGTTCTCATGTTTCTTTGATGTTATTGTTCATTCATTAGCATTGTTGTACGAGTGATTCACTAATGTCAGCAGACAAATTCGCAGTATTAGAGACGCTTCATACCCCTTTAAGAAACGGTGCAGAAAACAGTGAATGTAAAATCGAAGTAATAATAAGACCATCTCTGGTTTCGCTTCTGTCTGATAGAAATAACTACTGGTAAACTTAAGAGACACACTGTCCTTAGTGTGTTGCATTTTATTAACACTGTGCTCTAATCTACGATTTCACACGTAGTTACTAAATATTTATTTTATTACCCAAGCGAAATTGGATGAGCTGACATGCAGGATGCAATTAAACGAAGCTTGCCACGTTAACACCTAATTTCAACACTTTTTTGCAATCGCTTGATTTTGTATTTCCCAGACTTACTCTTGCATTGAAGTTCCACCATCGCCTGGTACCATTCCTCCTGGTCCGCCTCGTTCTCCGCCGCCACCACGAAACTCTCAGCCCGAGTGTACAGCACTATCATGTATTTATTCTTTGAGTCGGCCCGTTTGTTGATGTTGAAGCACGTCTCCAGCGCCAGAGCCCTTTTGGGCACGGGCGCTTTACCACGAAATTTCTTCTCACTCTCGTAGTATTCGAGTCGGGCCGGGCCGCGATCTGAAGCCGTCCGTAACACGAAGTACCGCCGGTGCATGGATTTCTGCTTGCGGAGATACCCGCTTTTACGTACGTCCTCGGTGCTGTTCTGCAGATCGGTGTGGTTCTCCATGGCTTGCGGGGTCTGTTTCGCTCAACCACGGTGAATAAAAGTTCAGCCCTAAAAGTCGCAAACGACAACAGATGTAACCTCAGTCCACCTCCGTTCCTTCAGAAAAGTCATGTGCGCAAAGGGCGAGAGAGGTTCCAACAAGCACTTTCTTTCCAAAAATAATGTCATCAAACGCTGCGCTTTTCTTGGTCGAGCAGGACGGGTGAGCAGACGAGTCCACGACCGTGCACACGCGAGCACATGTGGTGCGGCGTGCGAGAAATAGCGCAACTACTACTATTTAGAAGAAGCTTTGGGAGCGGAATAATCTCATTACTGTAGCATACAGTAGACAGCTCCCTGTCACCCCTCCTCTCCAGTGCAGCGTTCACTGCTACTGTGAAGCTCTGTCACTCATCAGTCTGCTGTAGTTACTGTGTGTGTGTGTGTGTGTGTGTGAGAGAGAGAGAGAGAGAGAGAGAGAGAGAGAGAGAGAGAGAATTAAAAGAATAAAGCTATTTGAATCTTGAGAGAGAGAGAGCGCGCGCAGATTGGCTGTAGCTGTGTAGACCACGAGGTGAGGGACCAGAATCGGATTTCATTCGCCTGTGGACTGTCCTGACTCAATACTGCCTTTAACTTATTTTACTTTTTAAAAGGCCTGACCAGCTAACATTTGTTGGCAAACATTTATTCGTTAAAAAAATAGTATAATTTTTGTTAGTAGAAGTATACTTATTTTTAGTTAAATTATTACTATTGATTAGACTCTAATACGTATTTAATTAGTGATTAGTATGTATTTAAATAAATATATTAAGTATATGCTAGCAGTTATACCTTTTGTTTCTTGTCAATTTTCCCATTAACTAAAACTACTCTTCCACTGTTACTCATAACCAGACTTTTTGCTGTTGAATTAAATAGTAGTTAATGGTTAGTTCACCCAAAATGAAAATTCTGTAATTTTACTCATCTTTATGTCGTTCTACACCCTAAGATGTTCGTTCATCTTCGGAACACAAATTAAGATATTTTTGATAAAATCCGATGGCTCAGTGAGGCCATTGCCAGCAAGATAATTAACACTTTCAGATACCCAGAAAGGTACTAAAAACATATTTAAAACAGTTCATGTGACTACAGTGGTTCAACCTTAATGTTATGAAGTGCGAGAATACTTTTTATGCGCCAAAAAAAAGAAAAAAAACTTTATTCAAAACCACTGCTTCATGAAGCTCGAAGCTTTAAAATCATTTGTTTCGAATCAGTGGTTCGGAGCGTGAAAAGTCACGTGATTTCGTTACTTCATAAGTGTTTCGAAATTTCAATGGTTCACCACTGGGGGGCGTGACTTTGGCAGTTTGATACATGCTCCGAACCACTGATTCGAAAAAAAGATTCGTAAAGCTTCATGAAGCAGTGTTTTGAAATCGCCCATCACGTGATATTGTTGAATAAAGTGTTTTTTTGTTTGTTTTTAGTTTTTGGCACACAAGTATTCTCGTCACTTCATAATATAAGGTTGAACCACTGTAGTTACATGACTGTTTTAAATACGTCTTTAGTGGCTTTCTGGCATCTGAAAGTGTTAATTATCTTGCTTTCAATGCAGGCCTCACTGAGCCATCGGATTTTATCAAAAACATCTTAATTTGTGTTCCTGAAGATGAACAAAGGTCTTATAGGTGTGGAGCAACATGAGGGAGAGTAATTAATGACAGACTTTTCATTTTTGGGTGAACACACCCTTTAAGATTTAATTTAAATTAAAAAGCAAATAATATGTACTAGAATCAATGAATAAGTACTAATTTCTAAAGATAGTTGCATTTGAAAAAAAAACCATACTAATCACTGTTGGATTATTTACTAGTATTTTTAAGTTGCTGACATAATACTTGATAGTTTAAAGGAATGAATGTTATCATTGTCATCATAAATATCTTTATTTATGGCAGATAAATAGGAGTGACAATAGAGCAATTGTCCAAAAGACTTATTTCAAAAGCAGGCAGACCTTGCACTGTTGTATCATCCTTTAATATGTTCAGAAGATGCCAAACATTTTTGGTTTAACTTCCACCAGGAGAAAAAAGGGTTTGTCTATACATTATAAATAAGTCAGTAATGCAGGTGTACATCATATTTTAATTCTAAAAAAAAAGAAGAAAATAAATAAATCTGTAAATTCTTTATTGAATACTGCGTCGTTCATTGAATCGTAGTTAAAATGGATTACCTGTGACCATCTAGATGGGACAATTGGCAATTGCACTTGTGGACAGAATTTTAGGTTTAAATAATTTATAATGAATTAAATGAAAAGGTGAGACATATATTTCTAGAAGATGAAAGGGCTCATCCAAAATCATATTTAGAAGGAAATTAAAAATGTGCTCTCTACTTATTTTACCAAAAGCGATATAGAAACGTTTGTTTGAGGAGAGTTTAAATAAGCAGGCACGTCTTTATTTTGTAATGTGCAGCGGGTGGAAGACGGTGAAAGCGCGTAGAGTAGAGACGGGGGGAAAGATAGGGGGTTCGAGGGGTAGGAGGGAGGGGAGCAGGTTAAGGAGAGAGAAGTGAGGAGGGTGGGGGAAAAGGGGCGGTAGGAAAGGGGGGGCATGAAAGTGAGAGAGAGGATGGGGATTAATAAGGTGCAGGAGCCCACCCTGAGCTGAGGGGAGGGAAGTAAGCGAGAGGGTGTTGATGTGATGAGTGGGCGAGGGGGGGAAGGGGGGTGAACGAGAAAGGACGTAAGACAAAAGAATGTTAGGAAAAGAAGTCTAAAAGGAGAGTTTTTGTTTTTTTTTTGTTTTTTTTTTTGTTTTTTTGTTTTTGTTTTTTTTTTTTTTTTTTTTTTTTTTTTGTTTTTTTTTTTTTTTTTTTTTGTTTTTTTTTGTTTTTTTTTTTTTTTTTTTTTTTTTTTTTTTTTTTTTTTTTTTTTTTCCCCGCCCCCTTTTCGGTCCCCCCCCCCGCCCCCGTTTTGTGTTGAGACACCGTGGGACCAGCGTATGATCCCCCCCCCCCCCCTTTCCCCCGTTCCCACAGGTTTTTTTTTTGTTTTTTTTACCCAGACCCTTTGTGTCACACCCCGCCCAGCCTTTTCCGGCCCGTGTGTGTTTTCTTACGTTCCCTCCCTTATCAGGTTATATCCCCGTTCTTTTCCCCCCTTTTTTCTTTTGTTTTTTTTTTAACATTTTTTTTTTTTTTATTTTTTTTTCCCTTTTTTTATTTTTCTTTAGCCCCCCCCCGCCCTTTTTTGTCATCCCGACTCGTGTGTGTTTTTCCTTGTTTTTTTCCCCATGACTTTCTTTTTTTTTTTTGGATCCCCCCCCTTTTTTCGTGTTATTTACTTTTCCCCCCTTTTTTTGCTACATCATTGTTGATTTTAAAGGAATGAATGTTATCATTGTCATCATAAATATCTTTAATTTATGGCAGATAAATAGGAGTGACAATAGAGCAATTGTCCAAAAGACTTATTTCAAAAGCAGGCAGACCTTGCACTGTTGTATCATCCTTTAATATGTTCAGAAAGATGCCAAACATTTTTGGTTTTAACTTTCCACCAGGAGAAAAAAGGGTTTGTCTATACATTATAAATAAGTCAGTAATGCAGGTGTACATCATAATTTTAATTCTAAAAAAAAAAAGAAGAAAATAAATAAAATCTTAAAATTCTTTATTGAATACTGCGTCGTCATTGAATCGTATTAAAATGGATTACCTGTGACATCTAGTGGACTAATTGGTCAATTGCATTGTGGACAAGAATTTTAGGTTTAAAATTTATATGAATAAATGAAAAGGTGATACATATATTTTTTAGAAGCTGAAATGGCTCATCAAATCAATATTTAGAAGTACATAAATGCTTCTCTCTCTATTTTTTAACTTAATTATTCTAGATGAAGTATAGTCACCCAGTAATAAAAATTAGACTACATCAGGAGAGAGATGAAATTTATACTTTTCATTTTAATTTTCAGTTGAAAGCCCTAATGTTCATAGAGTGCAAATACATTCATAATGCTATAATGATCTTCACAGAAAAATATAAATGAAGCTGTCATAAAAAGATATTGCATGAATTTCAAAAGCAGCAAATTCAATTTGATTTGCATCACATGGACAATCAGATACACATAGACACAACAATTAATGGATAGCTTTATGCAGATGGATACATCTCGATACAAAGACATTCTATATGAATCCTGTTGCAAAAGAAACTACCTCTACATTATACAGGGAAACTTGACAATATTAGACAATTTTTGGTCCATACAAGAAATGTTTTTTCCCTCATAGTCACTGAAACTGCAGTACATTCAGCAGCTTCCTGCTCAACGTGAGAAGCGCATGCAGTCCAACAATGCACACACAAATACTTAGTAACGCTTGAAATAAACGTCAACGTCAAAATAAATAGAAAAGGCCTGGCATACATACACAGACAGATTAGTGGCGTAAATGCCTGTATCGTTTATGCCATCTTATTAACATGCATCTGAATCAATTAAACCAAATCGGCACTGAGGGAAAAATGCATTACCGAGGTGATCTGAAGCTTGAATTGCTACTATTTTATTGTAATGTGTTGACCTCAGTGTATGAGTGAAGTAAGTGGGCACTCAGGTTAGGGCGATATTGGCACAAGAAATTCTACTGGTCAAAGCAGCAGCTTAAGTGTGTGTGTGTGTGTGTGTGTGTGTGTTTGTGAGTGTTAATGTCTCTCATAAGCACCTTTCATCTGAAGTTCTCCTATTATCAGAAAAAACACCCACTGATATTAGGCAAAACTGACAAAAATGTACACACAAACACAAACACACACACACACACAGCTTGATTTACTGTATAGCATCTGGTACAAAAGGGCACATACAAACACACACACTCTCACACACATACAACAAAGCATGTACAAATAGTTACATGTACAATATCTGCTAACAAACACTCACACCTTTAAACATACATGAAGACACATACACACGCAAAAGTGTTGGATGTTTTCTGTAGGTATGGCAAAGTAAACAAGCTCCACTCGCTCTCTTCTTTCTCCATGGCCGGTTCGGGATCAGATGAAAGGGTTCAGTGATGCTCCTCTGCTCGGGTAAACATTCCCCTAAGAGAAGAAATGGAAAACACTCTTAACCCCTTTACACACACACACTTGTATGCTTACAGAAATAGAAGGTACATAGCCTGCCATTCAGTTAAAACTAAGTACAGTCTGCAAGATTTATGATATCTAGGCAGAAGCTTACTTAATACACCCGTTTTATTGACTCTTAGCATAGAAAGAGGATCATGCTTACAGTAAAAGGATTGACAGACATTGGTCGTGGGACTTTGGGGACGGACTCTGGGGCAGGAAATGAGTTGAAACCTACAAACAAACAAGCCAACAGGATAAAAATAGCACACAAATTTCAGTTCAAATCAACAAAACGGCCTCTCACATCGGTCCCAGTTTTCAGCAGTGTCTTGCTTGTCCTCTTATGGACTAACTGGTTTCGCTGCCATTAAGCAGATTTAAAGACTTAAGCTTGCTATACTTACCGTTCGCTTCCTGGTTACTAGACTGTTGGTGTGAAAAAGCACTTTGGGTGGCAGATGCAGGAAAAGAGACAGACTGAGGAAAGACAGCTGAGGAGGAGGCATCATCTGTCAATCAGAAAGACATGATGTCCTGAATGTTGAGTTCAGCATTTTTTAAACATGCAAACTGTCTTTTATTTACAAAATAAAACACAAAACTATTGAACTTTTACTGTCTGTCTGTCTGTCTGTCTATCTATTTATATGTATGTGTAGATTGATATACAACCAGACGATAGAAAGATAGATAGTGACAGAGTGATAGTTTTGTGTTTTACTTTTACCATCTATCTATCTATCTATCTATCTATGTATGTGTAGATAGAAAGTAATAGTAAAAGAAAACTATCTCTTTATATGTATGTGTACAAACCCGATTCCAAAAAAGTTGGGACACTGTACAAATTGTGAATAAAAAAGGAATGCAATAATTTACAAATCTCATAAACTTATATTTTATCACACACAAATATAGAACATATCAAATGTTGAAAGTGAGACATTTTGAAATGTCATGCCAAATATTGGCTCATTTTGGATTTCATGAGAGCTACACATTCCATAAAAGTTGGGACAGGTAGCAATAAGAGGCCGGAAAAGTTAAATGTACATATAAAGAACAGCTGGAGGACCAATTTGCAACTTATTAGGTCAATTGGCAACATGATTGGGTATAAAAAGAGCCTCTCAGAGTGGCAGAGTCTCTCAGAAGTCAAGATGGGCAGAGGATCACCAATTCCCCCAATGCTGTGGCGAAAAATAGTGGAGCAATATCAGAAAGGAGTTTCTCAGAGAAAAATTGCAAAGAGTTTGAAGTTATCATCATCTACAGTGCTTAATATCATCCAAAGATTCAGAGAATCTGGAACAATCTCTGTGCGTCAGGGTCAAGGCCGGAAAACCATACTGGATGCCCGTGATCTTCGGGCCCTTAGACGGCACTGCATCACATACAGGAATGCTACTGTAATGGAAATCACAGCATGGGCTCAGGAATACTTCCAGAAAACATTGTCGGTGAACACAATCCACCGTGCCATTCGCTGGCTAAAACTCTATAGGTCAAAAAAGAAGCCATATCTAAACATGATCCAGAAGCGCAGGCATTTTCTCTGGGCCAAGGCTGATTTAAAATGGACTGTGTCAAAGTGGAAAACTGTTCTGTGGTCAGACGAATCAAAATTTGAAGTTCTTTTTGGAAAACTGGGATGCCATGTCATCCGGACTAAAGAGGACAAGGACAACCCAAGTTGTTATCAGCGCTCAGTTCAGAAGCCTGCATCTCTGATGGTATGAGTGCATGTGGCATGGGCAGCTTACACATCTGGAAAGGCACCATCAATGCTGAAAGGTATATCCAAGTTCTAGAACAACATATGCTCCAATCCAGACGTTGTCTCTTTCAGGGAAGAACCTTGCATTTTCCAACATGACAATGCCAGACCACATACTGCATCAATTACAACATCATAGCTGCGTAGAAGAAGGATCCAGGTACTGAAATGGCCAGCCCGCAGTCCAGATCTTTCACCCATAGAAAACATTTGGCGCATCATAAAGAGGAAGATGCGACAAAGAAGACCTAAGACAGTTGAGCAACTAGAAGCCTGTATTAGACAAGAATGGGACAACATTCCTATTCCTAAACTTGAGCAACTTGTCTCCTCAGTCCCCAGACGTTTGCAGACTGTTATAAAAAGAAGAGGGGATGCCACACAGTGGTAAACATGGCCTTGTCCCAACTTTTTTGAGATGTGTTGATGCCATGAATTTAAAATCAACTTATTTTTCCCTTAAAATGATACATTTTCTCAGTTTCAACATTTGATATGTCATCTATGTTGTATTCTGAATAAAATATTGAAATTTGAAACTTCCACATCATTGCATTCTGTTTTTATTCACAATTTGTACAGTGTCCCAACTTTTTTGGAATCGGGTTTGTAGATCGATATACAATCAGATAGATAGATAGATAGATAGATATGGACATAAAAGCCAGTTTTCATATTTGAAAAGTGTGTTGAACTCAATATCCAGGACATCATGATAAAATGATAAATGTGCTGACTGCTAAAGACAAAGTGTATTATTTCCTCTACCACTTGGACTTCAGCCAACAATAAATCCAACAAACCACTCTCTTTGCATTGGAATTTTCCCAAGTGACATCACTGTTTGTGTTGGCTTTGAGATCTACCACTAGCATTTGTGGGAGTAAGCGCTTTGCTTGATTTATTAGAAGTAAGGTCTCGCAATAGTTCCACACGAGAACACCAGCAATATCCAATTAACAAATTCATTGCTTTATGGATTAAGTTCCTTTAAAGCCAAGTACACTCTGTCAGATTTATAGCATTGTAACAATGTATCCTTCACAAGACATAACTATGGGATTGTGTGCCACAATCAGATTAATGCTGACCCTTGGCTGTATGGACCTTTCAGTGGTCCATACTGGTAAATAGAAGGCTTGCTTAATCTTAGGTTGAGAAACTATAGGAGTTGTATGCAGTTCTTTACAGTCAGTTTCTGATTTACAATAACCGCAGTCCATAAAGGCATTTTATTGATATAGTAAAGGTACAAACTAATCCTAGTAGCTCAGGTTTTTTTTGTTTTGTTTTGTTTTGTTTTTCTAAAAATGCAATTATACTGAATTGCAGTATTCCTGTTTTCCAAAAGCCAAAACATGATGTGGGCATGGGCACATCTCTTACCTGAGGCTGTGCTTTTGAAGGGGTTACTAGGAGACAGAACAGGCTGGGTGCAACTGGCTGTAGAATTGAAGGGGTTTGGGAAATCTGAATCAGAGAGAGAAAAAGTGTTGTTATGAGCCACACACTGCAGAAGGTCTCTCATTAGCATGAACTGTACTTTGGATCAAATCCCTGTTTTGACTTAATTATTGTGAATTTACAGATGTTTCCATCTCAGAGGCTTTCTGAGGTCATGCTGTACGATCGTCCAAATATTGCATGTCACACCCAAGCAGAGCTGGTTAGTAACTGATTACATGTAATCTGGATTACGTAATGATATTCCAAAAATTGAGTACTTGTAATTGGATTATATTACATTTTAAATTACTCATCATCAGACTACAGTTACTTACAGTTTTATTGATTACATGTTATTCTCACAATGGCAGTGAATTATTCATAATTCATTGATTCTCTCTACTACTTCTTTTTTTTATGTTTTAAATTGCAACTGGCAACTGGCTCTGACTGGACGCGTTTGAGCGCGATCAGTCATAAGTATCAATTTACATTCATAATCGGCCTTACAATCGTTAGGTGTGTCCCCGGCTTTACTGATCTGCTATATAAACTTATTATTATTCTTCGGACCGAAAATTTGAACACAATCTCCTCCTAGAGCTTTAAAGCTACAACCACCAAACTCGGCCCAGACCTTCAGACTGTTCTGACTCGGGTTGCTATATCTTTTCAGACTGATCCGACTTACGGTTTTCCTAAAAATGCTGATCAAAACTTGGAAAAACTCCCATAGACTTGCACTGAAAATCTGAACACTCCATCATCTTCAACTGTCAAATTCAAATCAAAACAAACTGAAGCCCATTAAACTCAATGAAGCTTCCATTCTATGTGCTATTACTGAGCCATTCAAACTCATTCAAACTCATAAACTATCTATCTAACTTAATAACTATCTATCTAACTTAATAACTATCTATCTAACTTACTAACTATCTAACTAACTATCTATCTAACTTACTAACTATCTAACTAACTATCTAACTATCTATCTAACTTACTAACTATCTAACTAACTATCTATCTAACTTACTATCTATCTATCTAACTTACTATCTAACTAACTAACTAACTATCTAACTATCTACCTAACTATCTAACTAACTATCTATCTATTACTAACTATCTAACTAACTAACTACGCTATAACTTAATAACTCTACTTATTAACTAACTATCTAACTTAATATCTACTATCTCTAACTATCTAACTAATCTACTACTAACTATCTAACTAACTAACTAACTAACTAACTATAACTTACTAACTATCTATAACTTATCTAACTAACTTATTAACTTAACTATTCTACTTACTATCTACTAACTATCTAACTAATATCCTAACTAATCTAACTTACTATCTAACTATCTAACTTGTTATCTAATTAACTATAGGCCTACAACTATCTAACTAACTTTCTATCTAACTCTATCTAACTTACTAACTAACTAACTACTAAACTATTAACTATAACTATAACTATCTAACTTATTAACTAACTATCTAACTTAATATCTAACTATTTATCTATATATCTAACTAACTATCTAACTTAAACTATCTAACTAACTATCTAACTATATCTAACTAATATTAACTAAACGTATCTATATAACTATACTATACTAACTATCTAACTAACTACTAACTTATATATCTAACTAACTATCTAACTAACTTATAACATCTAACTCTACTATCTAACTTACTAACTATCTAACTAATATCTAAACTCTAACTAACGCTAACTATCCTAAACTATCTAACTAACTTCCATCTATCTATCAGGAATCTATCTAACTAACTATCTAACTAACAACTAACTAACTATCTAACCTAACTATCTACTAACTATCTAACTAACTACTATCTAACTATCTAACTTACTATCTAACTTATTATCTAACTATCTAACTTATATCTAACTATTATCTATTACTATCTAACGCTAATTAACTATAGGCCTACAACTATCTAACTAACTTTCTATCTAATCTATGTCTAACTATCTACTATCTAACTGATCTATCTAACTAAACTATCTAACTATCTAACTAACTCTCACTTACTAACTATCAATCTATCTAACTTACTAACTATAACTATCTATCTAACTAACTATCTATCTTACTATCTAACTAACTATATTTACACACACTCACTAACACTTACTCACACATTTTCTAGCTTTTAAACTACTAAACTAAACTAAAATGCTTCAAACTTCAAGCTTTTAAAACTACTCCAAACCTTCTGGCTAGGCTTTTTAAAGCCAACTTAAAGTTTGTCTACAAACTTTACTCATCTAGTTATTTTCTGAATTGTCATTCAGTGAGTCATTTAACCATTATTACTGTCCATGTATTACTAACCATGTATTACTGTAATAATGTACTACTGGGCAGTCGTGGCCTAATTGCTTCCCGGGCGCCACAGCAAAAATGGCTGCCCACTGCTCTGGGTGTGTGTGTGTCCACGGTTTGCAGTGTGTGTTCACTACTCACTACCCCTATTGTGTGTGCACTAACTTGGATGGGTTAAATGAAGAGGACAAATTCCGAGTATGGGTTACCATACTTGACCTTCATGTCACTTTCACTTGTTTTGGAAGGCTTTTGTCTTTCAAACACATTAAAACATACAAATTCACCTCATTTCATATTTACATGAAATGCAGGGATTCCCCACCTTTTTTGTCAGCTGAACATATATTTAAATATGTATTATATATTAATTCTAATATATTTACTTGAAGTACCCCCCTGAGAATAATAAGTTAGGTCAATAATTATAATATTTAATAATAAAATTATGTTCACAGTTCTCTGATGTCAGTTAATGGTCACATGACATGCAGGCAAACAAATACAATATATTTTATTTTGATTTTTTTTTTATTTATTATTTAAATTTATGATTTTTTTACTTAATAGCTTTTTATTAAAATCATGAACCCTAGTCTGGGAAACCCTTACGTAATGTAATGCAAGAATGGAATATATTTTCTTTCTCTTTGTATTTTTATATCAATATGACAAGATTATCCTATGCAAATCAAATGTGATAAAAGAGTTAGGTCAAAAGTAATCAAAAAGTAATCCGATTATATTACCTTAAATGTGTAATGGGTTACATTACTAAGTAAGTCATGTCATTTGAAATCAGTAATCTTCTACAATTTGTAAGTAATCTACTCAGCGCTGCACCCAAGCTATAATGATAGATGAGGTTCTGTTAAAAAAACATGGGATAATCTATTATTACTTGTTTACTCACAAATAGCTGCTTTAAAAATCAAAGTCAAAGTCAAAATGTCATGCCTATTGTAGTTCAAAATCAGTTCTGGATGGGTTAACTAAATAAACTAAAAAGCCCTGCTGTGAGTTGCTCACTTGCAAACGTCTGAGATCCAGATGTTGCCTCTGGAACACCTGGGGAGCTGAAAAAGAGAGCACAGGAGATTGAGGGAAACAGAAAAAGACAATACACCAGTTCAAAGAAATGAACTCTTAAAGCTGTTAACAAACATCTTAACAGTAATGTGGGTTGAAAAATCTTTCTATTTAGTTTAGACTGATGTGTGATAACTAATCTGTTCTATTTAAAGTTTTACCTTGCAGGCGTGGAACTTGAGGAAAGCCGGTTACCAAAGAGGGTGCTATACTGTGGGGGTCCATCAGAGGGAGCTGTTGTAATGGCTACAAAAGTGTAAAAGAGCTTGTCAAAGCTATATACCATATGTAGATTTCCACCATGCAAACAGAAATGCAACAAAATGTTGTATATTATTTTGAGATCTTTATGGACTAGCTTAATAATAATAAGAAAAAGGCATATATATATATATATATATATATATATGCCCATAACCTTGTCTTACCTGTGACAGGTGTGTTGTCTGAGAACACTTTATCAAGCTGTGATAAGGCTGCATACTTATCCTGAGTGACAAGGGGCGGAGCAGCAGAACTTAGCGTGTTGTGGGCATGGCTTAGACCCCCAAAATCCAAACTCAGTGATTTAGGGAAGGCTCTAAATGCAGCTCCACCCCCAGTTGACAGAGTGCGACCTAAACCAATCAGAGAGGCTCTCTGTGATTATGCTCTAAATGCTTTTGCAATCAGTGTTGTTATTGTAACCTAAAACTATTTAAAAATTATTTTCATTCATTGATATAAAGCTGACATAAAATGAAATATAAATACTACATGAAAAACTTATATATAAATAAGTCAGACAAATGATATGGTACTATAGTTTTTACATTTTATAAAGAAGATTGAAAGTGCACAACTTGCTGACACAATACTAGAGTGATGTCAGGCTGTTGCTGTGTGGTTGCTTAGGTGTTCTAGGTGTTGTTCTAGGGGCATCATTCAGTGGTTGCTAGGTTATTCTGGGTGGTTGCTAGGCAGTTGCTCGCTGACCCAAGTCAAAAGGCCAGACGCTTGAGTCTCTATGATATTCTAGTCTCTAGATGTGGCTCATGTCCCTCCTTTAATTTAAGTTAATAGGATTTTTCTGCCTATTTTTATTACCTGTGAGGCAAAAATGTACATCCGGTCACTTCGGGAAAAGTAATTGCACTTCTCTCCTTAAAGGGGTCATGACACAAGAAATCAAAATTGCCTTTAACTTTTGACATATAAGAGGTATTTGTACCATTAAAAACATCCTGCAAATTTCATAGATTAACACGTCCTCCTTCAGTATGAACAAAGCATTTATTTGTCAAGCTTGAAAAAAGGCTCCAGAAAAAGACATCGATGAATAGTTATACATCTTCGCACTTTTGACTTGGGTCAGCCACCAACTGGCATTCAGTTGCTTAAAGTCTGACATTTCTCTACATTGGATGTGAGTGTCGCATCAAAAGCAAATAGAACCCATTATAATCACTGATGGCGTCTACACTAGCAATGCATTTTTATAAGAAAAATATCCATATTTATAACTTTTGTAGACTATAATCACTAGTTTCCGGTGATGTACGTCCGCCCGTTCAAGAGAGAGTCGAGTTCCAGTGTAGGATGTAGGAGTAGCGTAAGCTTAGGTGAGAATAGACACCTCTCGCGGTTCAAACAAATAGGACTGGGCATCAAACTCAAGCTCCTCCGACATTTCTCTTTAAAAATTCTCGTTTTAGACTTCTAATTTGTGACCTGTGTTTAGTTTTGCTCTATCCTCTGCGCTTCCGTGTTCATCAATACGTCATGTGTCAGGTCAAAGTTCACTCTTCCTCCATTACTTTTATGATGGATGGATGTGCTTTTTTGGGCTTCAAAATATCGGTTACTATTTACTCAAATTGTAAAGCTTGGAAGAGCCAGAATATTTTTTAATGTAACTCCATTGTATTTGACTGAAAGATTAGAAGAAAGTCATATACACCTGGGATGGCTTGAGGGTGAGTACATTATGAGATCATTTTCATTTTTGGGTGAACTAACCCTTTAAAGGAGCCACCCCTTAAAAACGGATCATTTCAGACAGAGGGTCAGAATGAGGGTTGAACACATTGCGGTGCTGAACACAGAAGATATTTTGAAGAATGTGGGTAACCAAACAGCTGACGGTAGCAATTCACTTCCATATTATTTTTTTCCCATACTCTGGAAGTTAATGGCTACCTTCAACTGTTTGGAAACCCACATTCTTCATCATATCTTCTGTGTTCAGCAGAGAGCTTGGAACAACTTGAGGACAAACTTGAAGACAAGCAGTTTTGCATAATGAAAATTACTAATTGTGTTAAATGATTGCTAAACTTTTGACTGCACTGACTGCCTGCTCCAAACACCATGAAAAACATTCTGTTTTTATGATACATTTAGTTTTAAATATATTTAAAATATAATATATTTACAAATTTTCTTATCCAAACCTGGAAATGATTCAAATCAAATCCATATTTTTCCATACTCGTGTAGTAATATCCTATGTTGGCATGCCAGTGTATTCTACAAATAATTCTACACATTCTTTCACATCAACAGGCTACATGCAAGCACAGACGTGAGACAAAGCAGGCACTGCTCTGGGCGATTTTCTAAATATACCTTTACTTTAAAGCCTGTGCCTTTTTCATTATCAAAGAGCAGATTGTCTCTCCTTGACCTGGCAGAGCAGTGATGTAGGGCTTTGAAGTAGCTGGCTGGAGCATGTGCAGGACGCATTCAGTATCATTCTGTGACTTTAGCATGGCACTGCTGGTATTTAGAAGCTCCGTCTGAGGCCACTGCAGTGAGAAACATCTCCAAAGAGTAGTTTCTTAGCTTTTGTAGCTTGTTTAACTTTAGATGTACTGGCTAACATAATACTGTGGCCACAAACATACTGAATAGTGTTTATCTTGCATTGTGTCTAGCTTGGTCATTTGATCTTGATCTAAACCACTGGTTTACTGTTAACAGCATTATTCCATGGGGGTTCAAGTCTGCATACTGTCAGTTTTTTCCTCTGCTTCTTTCGTTTCTTTCTCTCTGACACACTCACAGCCCTCATATACACAAACTTTATACTGTATCTGCAATTACATCAACACTTTTATGCCTGTCATGGCTGGCTCACTCAGCAATGCAGCCAGATGGTCTGAGGTAAAGCTGAAGTGTCTGCAGTGCACAGTCAGTCAGAATCACATATATCGTTTATGCGACTTACCTAAAGTAAAGCTGTTTTTGAAAGTGCTACTTGCTGTGAAATAAAGGATAAAGGAGGGAAGATGAGATACAGTGAAGAAAGACTTGATAGACAATACATTTTTTTTAAAAAATGCAGAAATTTAGATATACAGTGGGATCTAAAATTTTGTGACTCCAGCTTAAAATGCTTCGGTTTCCAATTTAAAACGATTTTTAATGCAAATTTTATTATAATTTTTTAAGTAAAAAAGTACATGATATACATTCATGTAAAATGTACATGCATTGTATAGTTTCATATTATTTTGTTTTTCCATTTGCTTAAAGGTATGGTTGGCAATTTCTGGCAATAAAGCTAGCTTTGAAACCATAAGGTTCCACCCTCCTTTCCGAGAGCTCTCCAAAGCCACGCCTCCTTCAAAACACATGAACACGCACAGCCAGAGCATAGTCTGCAAAGCGTCAAGCTCCAGGTAGAATGTCACGGGTTATGTACTGACTTAAAGGTTTATTATTTAAAGGTTAAAGGTGCCCTAGAACCAGTTTTTACAAGATGTAATATAAGTCTAAGGTGTCCCCTGAATGTGTCTGTGAAGTTTCAGCTCAAAATACCCCATAGATTTTTTTTAATTAATTTTTTTAACTGCCTATTTTGGGGCGTCATTAACTATGCACCGATTCAGCGCACGGGCCTCTTTAAATCGCGCATCACATTTAACAGTACATTAGCAACATGCTAACGAAACATTTATAAAGACAATTCACAAATATCACTAAAAATATCATGTAATCATGGATCATGTCAGCTATTATTGCTCCATCTGCCGTTTTTCACTATTGTTCTTGCTTGCTTACCTAGTCTGATGATTCAGCTGTGCACAGATCCAGACGTCCTGCCCTTGTCTAATGCTTGAACATGGGCTGGCATATGCAAATATTGGGGGCGTAAATATTAATGATCCCAACTGTTACGTAACAGTCGGTGTTATGTTGAGATTCTTTTGAGGTCTTTTAAACAAATGAGATTTACATAAGAAGGAGGAAGCAATGGAGTTTGAGACTCAATGTATGTCTTTTCCATGTACTGAACTCTTGTTATTCAACTATGCCAAGGTAAATTCAATTTTTGATTCTAGGGCACCTTTAAATTTGAACAAAAAAAAAATAGAGTACCTTTAAATATATTACTATTAAATTTACATCCTATCTTCTCTTTGTTTTAAATGTTTTAAAATCCAAAAACGATTTGAAAAAGATTTTCAATGCTGACTTTTGGACCCCACTTTATACTTCATAGAACTGTATTTTATGTGACAGGCACAATATGTGTGTGAGGGAAAAGTGTGTGTGTCTTTGTGTACCTGAAGGACGTGGAAGGGCTGGAAAGGAGGAGGGATGATTCTGGGGTCCCATTCCAGAAGATAATATTCCTGGCCTCTGTCTCTCCACACCACTTAACAATGTGTCTTAGACAGAAAGAGAGAAACAGATGGAAAGGAGAGAAGAGGAGGAGAAAAAAATAAAACATTTAAATAAAAATTAAATAATAAATCACAGTCTAATGATGACTTACCGTACAGTACATCTGTGTTATTAATCAGGAGAGACAAGACAGAAGGAGGGGGAAGGGAAGACAGGAAAAGAAGGAGGAAAAACAGAGTGAGGTAAGGAGGGAAGAGCAGAAGGGTAGAGAAGAGCGTATGAAGGCTGTACCTTTAATGGGATGATCTCTAAAGCTCTGTGAGCGAGTTGGTCTGGCAGTGAACACTTCAGTACGGCTATCAGCTGGAGAGACAGCAGGAGCTCTGTCCCATATTGACAACTGGGACTGCGACTGTGGGAATACACACACACATGCATATTAAAAATCAGATCAGCACCCTCGATGTGACACATTTTTGGGGTGGTTTTCAGATCAGAGATGAAAGCATGTTAAACGGCTCAAACCGCAACCCTCCTTTACTCTCACGGTTTAATTTAAACGGCCCTGCTACAGCAGTAAATCAGAACTGAGCTCATAATGTAATGTAGTCATGAAAGTGAAATTACAGCTTTAATGCTTGTTCACTGATACGAAGCCTATTTGTATAGTTGATTTTCCTTTTTGATGCATTTTCTTTTTCATTTATAATAATAATAATAATTTAGTTAATTTAAGGGAAATTACAATTTTAAAGTCCCCCTGTGGTGAATATCAAATTTTTAATGTTGCATGTGCAAGTCAACACCATTGCTGTAGTATCTTTAAAACTGCAGTGATCTAAAGACAGTTTCAAAAACATGATTTGAGTCACTGTGTAACATTAGCAATACATTATTAGCTGTTTTATTACATAGTCAAGTAAAAGGCTAATCATATTACTGTTATGTGTCTGACATTGTAAAAAGCAATACCATTGTGCAGCGTTTATCTCAGTAAGTTGACCGAGTGGATCTGAGCTCATGTGAGCGAGTGGAGGCGGGGCTAATTAGCATATTCATAGGTCTGCATATACTAAATGAAGCAAGGGTGTAGAGTTACATTCAAGCTATTTTAAGGCATTTTTTTCCACAGGAAAAAATATTTAAATATGTCATTTTGGTGATCAAAGATGAGTTTTAAGGGATAAAATTATTGGGGGACATACATATAAGGGGACTTTAAAACTTCACTAAGCTTCACTAAGCTTATTTGTATACTTTATTTTACTTCTACAATCATTTGAAATCATTTTCATTTACACTACTACTAATAATAATACTACTACTATATAGTAACAATAATAATTTAGTTCTTTAAAGATAAATTACAGCTTTAAAACTTCTTCACTATGCCTTGTATACTGTTTTCCTCCTAAAGTCCTTTATAGTAATTTTCATTTGTAATAATAATAATAATTATTATTATTCTAATAAATAATAATAATAATAATAATTATTATTATTATTATTTAAAAAAAATAAGAAATTACATTAAAGTGTTAATTCACCCAAAAAAAAAATTGTCATTAATTACTCACCCTCATGTTGTTCCACACCCATAAGACCTTCGTTCATCTTCAGAACAAAAATTAAGATATTTCTGATAAAATCCGTGTGAGGCCTTCATTGACAGCAAGTTAATTTACACTTTCAAACACCCAGAAAGGTACTAAAGACATATTTAAAACAGTTCATGTGACTACAGTAGTTTCAACCTTATGTTATGAAGTGTCGAGAATACTTTTTGTGTGCCAAAAAAACAAAATAACGACTTTATTCAACAATATCTAGTGATGGCCGATTTCAAAACACTGCTTCATGAAGCTTTACGAATCTTTTGTTTCGAATCAGTGGTCGGAGTGTGTTTCAAACTACCAAAGTCACGTGATTTCAGTAAACGAGGCTTCGTTACATCATAAGAGTATTGAAATTTCAATTGTTCACCACTGGGGGCGTGACTTTGGCAGTTTGATACACGCTCCAAACCAATGATTCGAAACAAAAGATTCGTACAGCTTCGAAGCTTCATGAAGCAGTGTTTTGAAATCACCCATCACTAGATATTGTTGAATAAAGTCGTTATTTTGTTTTTTTGGCGCACAAAAAGTATTCTCGTCGCTTCATAACATTAAGGTTGAACCACTGTAGTCACATGAACTGTTTTAGATATGTCTTTAGTAGCTTTCTGGGCATTTTGAAAGTGTTAACTAACTTGCTATTAATGCAGGCCTCACTGAGCCATCGGATTTTATCAAAAACATCTTAATTTGTGTTCTAAAAATGAACGAAGGTCTTACGGGTGTGGAACAACATGAGGGTAAGTAAATAATGACAGAATTTTCATTTTTTGGGTGAACTAACCCTTAAAGGGATTGATAATACTATTATCAGTCAAATAATAATAATACATTAATAAGACATTATTGAACTATTTTGTCTTTTCTTTTGTCTCTTCAAATCTTTTTTATTCCTGGGCCTCCCTCTTTTTCTTCCTCACCAGTGTACGAGTGGGCCGGGCAGTGGGGTTCAAAGGATGTCCCAGTGGAGGCTGATTCTGAGCGGGCCCATGTGGAGCTGGAACAGCCTGAACCCCTGGCCCCCATGGTGTCTCTGCATCTCTGCGAATCTTGCTTTTAGAGAAATGCCTGGAAAAACAAACACTTGTTAGTATTGCATTCTTTGACTTTCATCTATAGATAATGCAGGGAGTAGGGTTCAGTGCATGTATTAATAATTTAGTTTGATCCACACTGAAACTGCCTTTATGACCACACTTCTTCTCACTCACCATTTCTTCCTCTCATATTTGTCCTGCAAGAACTCTTTCAGCTTCTGTGTGTCACGTGCATCAAAACAGCCATCTGTTTTGGGGTCAAATGTGCATAGCCAGGTCCTCCTTCCAACCTAACGCCCCCATAAACCAAGAACACAGTTAATCACCTTTTTAAGCCTCATTAAAGTTTATACAGCCTTATACAGGCTAATCTTCATATTGCATAGAGTACTTTCTCAAAGGAGATGTTTGCTAGGATTTTCATGTAAAATTGAGATTGTGCACCATTATTTAGAAAGCATTTTGCTTCTTTGGGGTTTGTGTTTGCAATTAACTTAAAAGTTTTATTATTACTGAACATTAATAGTTAATGTAAACATGTCAAACAGATAATGTTTGTTGCATTACAAGGAAACTGTATGTAATATTATGTCTGAGGTACTTTAACAAATTAGACAGTGACCCAGATGCTCAGTGACATAAATTACAAAAATATGTAAAACGGAGTCAAAATGACATGTATTTTTAGCATCGAATGAGCTTAGGTGCAATTTAGCAGGCTCAGTTACACATTGTGAATTGTGTATGCATTAGTGGTTATTTAGCGCTGTAGTTTAATTTATCATTGACTTTAATGTCACCACCAGCACTGATATTTTCTGTGCTGGTCTGTCCCTTCTCATATTCAACATACTTTACTGACAGAGGAGAGGAGGAATGAGTCAGAAGAATTTTTTGCCAGTGTTGTTATACAAGCATGGCGCCCACCCTCAGAGCAACTGCAATGAGCAAGAATCCTGTAGTGCCAATTGTGGGTGTGAAAGTGAGTATGTGTGTGTTGGCTGGGGAGTGAAAGAGCAGTGTCTGTACTTGAACCCCATTCAGATTTGCTTACCAGAAAGGCAAGTTCAGTCACACACTCATGGGAAAACCAGCAGTATATTACGAACTAAAAAACTATCTATTTTATGCTTTGCCCACACACCATTTATAAAACTTAACGTAAGCTCTTAGTATTAAGCAATCTACTCATTTGCTCAGTGCAAAACTAAGTTAGCCTGCTTTTGCAATTTAAATGATGGAAGCCATCAAATGCTTTTAGTCTGTTCCCCAGCTAGTTTTAGAAATGCACTTAGACGCACAAACACACAAGAAATACAGCCAAAAATAAACTGTGAAAGTGTATCCAGTACACATGTGGGGTTTTCTATTAATAGAATTTATGTTACACATAAGGTTGTTGATGGGTAAAATGGTATATAATATGTTTCTTATGCTATATTATGTTCTATATTTTTTTTTCTATTTTTGCAATTTTAACAATACATTTATTTGTTATATATACACACGCACACACTCACAGGCCACTTTATTAGGTACACTTGTTTAACTGCTTGTGAATGCAGATATCTAATCAGCTAATCACATGGCAGAAACCCAACGCATTTAGGCATGTAGACATGGTCAAGATGATCTGCTGGAGGTTAAACTGAGCATCAGAATGGGGAAGAAAGTTGATTTAAGTGACTTTGAATGTGGAATGGTTGTTGGTGCCAGATGGGCTGGTCTGAGTATTTCAGAAACTGCTGATCGACTGGGATTTTCACACACCACCATCTCTAGGGTTTAATGGTGCGAAAAAGAGGAAATATCCAGTGAGCGGCAGTTCTGTGGGGGAAAATGCCTTGTTGGTGCCAGAGGTCAGAGGAGAATGACCAAACTGGTTCCAGCTGATAGAAAGACAACAACAAATAATCACTCGTTACAATCGAGATCTGCAGAAGAGCAGAATGCACAACACATTGAACCTTGAAGCAGATGAACACGCTGGTGCCACTCCTGTCAGCGAAGAACAGGAAACTGAGGCTTCAATTCACAGGCTCACCAAAATTGGACAATAGGAGATTGGAAAAACATTGCCTGGTCTGATGAGTCTCGATTTCTGCTGCAACAGAATATTTTCTGGGGGATTTTCTTGGCACACTTTGGGCCCCTTAGTACCAACCGAGCATCATTTAAACTCCACATCCTACTTGAGTATTGTTGCTGACCATGTTCAGCCCTTTGTAACCACAGTGTACCCATCTTCTGATGGATACTGATGGATAACGCACCATGGCACAAAGCTCAAATCAGCTCAAACTGGTTTCTTGAACATGACATTGAGTTCACTATACTCAAATGGCCTCCACAGTCACCAGATCTCAATCCAGTAGAGCACCTCTGGGATCTGGTGGAATGAAAGATTCACATCATAGATGTGCAGCCGACAAATCCGCAGCAACAGCGTGATGCTATCGTGTCAATCTCTGAGGAATGTTTCCAGCACCTTGTTGAATCTATTGCACGAAGAAATAAGGCAGTTCTGAAGGAACTCGGGTACTAGCACATGTACCTAATAAAGTGGCCGGTTAGTGTTTAAAGGGATAGTTCACCCAAAAATGAAAATTCTGTTATCATTTACTCACCCTCACGTTGTTCCAAATCTGTATAAATTTCTTTGTTCTGTTGAACACAAAGGAAGATATTTTGAAGAAATTTTGTAACCAGGCCGCTTTGGGGCACCACTGACTTCTATAGTAGGAAAAGAACTACTATGGAAGTCAATGGTGGCCCAAAACTGTTCAGTTTAACACATTCTTCAGAATATCTTCCTTTGTGTTCAACAGAACAAAGAAATGTATACATGTTCGGAACAACTTGAGGGTGAGTAAATGATAACAGAATTTTCATTTTTGGGTGAACTAACCCTTTAAGTCTTTTTTAATCGTTTTATTTTTAATAACCAAAATGGTTCACAGTCATTTTTTTCTTTTCTTCTTTTTCCCTTTAAGACTCCTATGTATGCCCTCTTTGCATGGGTGACAGGACTGTGCTACTTTGAGCTTTGGGTTTACTGTTTATTTTAGGGGTCAGGAATTTTTACCATTATGATGGCAAATAGCATGTTTCCCCATTGATTTCCATTCAAAAATAACCCTTTATTCTGGTGAAGTACATTTTTTCCAAGCAAGTCTGCAATTTGCATATTATATAAATAATGTATTATAAAAAGTGATAAATACAATTAACAAGCAATATTTTAATCAGGCACCAAATAGAGTACCCTTTATTCGCTTTGTGGTCAAGAGGTGTAGAATTTTTGCACAAGAAGAAATTTGGATTTATGACCCCCAAGTGGTTTCCAGATGTCTCCTGTCCATAAAAGTCGCATAGCATCACTTATGTACTAGTAGACCCGCCACTCACCTCGTTGCCATGGTTTTGCAAAAACTCCACTTCCTGTTGGGAGAAGGTTGTCATGGAAATAGACTTAACTCTGTGGGGTGGGTTGAGCCCTCTCCTGAAACAGAAACAAACCGCAAGCACAAACTGCGTGGTTAAACAAGAACCTGGAGTGAAGCGTTCAACGGGTTTGCTTTTATTTTTAATATAGATGAGTGAAACGTGTGAGAGTGTGACAGGGCTGTGAAAATGAGAGTAACCTCTTGCAGCAATAATAATAATATAATTAAAAACAGTGAAGGAAGAGGGCTGCATATTTTTCTCCAGTGCTATATTTTGTTCGTAAGTGCAGTTGCAGATTGAAATCGTGTGTAAACTGAAGTGGGATCACACCATTCCCTTGCTGACATGCAGAAAAACACGCTATATTGATGCCAAACCTGAAATCATGACGAAATGATACGTAACACAAGCGAGACTGGGACACGCCTGAAAATGACAAAGTAGTAATTACCGACTATCTTGAATGTAAACACAACCAGAAATCTCACTGACAGCGCTGCATTGTAGCTACATATTTTCCAGAGTTTAACAGGCTGCTAATGAAATTCTTGACATAATCACATGCAGTTTGGTGTTATCACTCACAGCATTCCAGAGCACGACGTGCATACGAAGCAGCCCACGGTGATATCGATGTAAGTCACCCCAGGTTGGTTGCACTCGAAGCAGTGCTTGTTCACTCCCGTCTGGGCGAGCTCGCGGACCTTGCGGGCGCATATCTCCTGGTTGTCCCGGTGCTTTCGGTTCGACATGCTGGTGCCCTGTAGTCGCACACACCCCCTGGCCCTCAAGATGGTTGTGGGGGAGCCGTTCACTCGCCCACCGTTGCACTTTAATTCCCCCGCCGTAGTATGTTTCTCACGCCCGCATTCTGAGAGCGACTACGCAGCTGGTCGTCTTCTCATGCACTGAATTGAATTTTCATGAACAGAATCTTACATGCGTAGTCTCTCGTGGTCACGACTGGCCGGAGTTTTACAACCGCCCTGTTTATTTATTCATTGTTGCGGTTTTCTCCTGTGGGCGCGAAGAAAATCCGATTCTCGTCATTACTCTTCCTCGCTCTGCTGATTTCTCTCCGTTCGCACAGTATCAGATCGTTCGCGGCGCGCAGTCTCTCTCTCCGCTGTTGCGCACCCGTCTTTCCTTCCAGGGATTCTGGGGAGACTGCGAACAGAAACCAAGACGGGGACGGAGGAGGCAACTTTGAGTACTACAGTGCCTTTGGGGGGCGAATAAACGCCGCGGGATAAGTAGGGACTAATCTGCTTAACAATATTTTGTTTATGATGGCTGCGTGGTCATTATTTTGTGCTTATTTATTTCCAGTGTTACCCAGCAACGTGAGATTTTTTTTTTATCTTGGACACGAGTAGATTTTATCACGCCCTTCTGTATGACGTTTGAAATAAAAAATGTGTTTATTAACTCTTTGCATGAAGCACCCAAATCAATGCAGTGTCCATCATGGACCACGACTGAAAAAAAAATGCAAAACAGAAAACACTTGACGAATTTTAAGTGAGTGCATCCTGTTGACACATTCTTGAGTTAAATTACATTAACGGAGACATCTCACCAGTTACACTGATGTAATGTTGGCCTGGTTCCTGGTCTTGCAGTGAGTGAAAACACAGGATGCGTGTCCTGCAGTGGCAACTAGCTGCCAGCAGAGGTCACAGTTTTGCAAAACATTAATTTAGCTTCAATTTGGTTAACAGAAATTTTGAGTATGAGGTCTCTGTGGAACAAAAGTGGGCGTTTCTGTATTTGTGGGTGTTTTGAAACTGGTGGGTGTTTATAAATCATACAATGAAAATGATCCCCTTCACCTGACCCCACCTCTAAACCCTACCCACACTCTGACGTGGGCAAACCAGGTAACGCTCTCAAAAATGCCCCTCTGTTTATGGCCTCGCCCACTGATCTGGTAACTCCTATTACTGTCCTGCAGAGACCTGTACTTGGACATTTTTGTTAAAATGTTCAGATGTTTATTCATTTCTTTTACAGTTTCTCTGACTTTTATGATTTGTTGCCTCAAAGCATTATATCAGGGATAATTGTGATAGAGAGGTAAATGTTTGCACAATCCACACTATTTTTAAACTTGTGATTAAAGATTACTTTAGCCTATCTCTTAGATTACTTTATGTAATATACCAGGGGCGTTTCCTCCGAGGAGGAGGCAAGGAAGGCAGTGCCTCCTCAAAAAAACTGGATGAGAAAATAATCAATATTACAAAAATAAAACAACACAAATGTTACAAAATTTGACATTAAAAAGTGTAAAAGTCACTCGTTTTTCTAAAGAAACACTGCCAAACAGCGACGCCCGCAGGTAAAGTTACAGCGGGGAGTGCGTCTCTTGTGCCTCCCTTCCCGGTGGGTTTAGTGGGGGGTAATTGAGAATGAATGGGGGAAAGTCACGTGAGAGGAGGCAGTGCCTCCATCACGCTATGACTGGATATGAATGGACATCGTAACCAATCATATTGGTTTGTGCGATAAATCCCGCCTTTTGTTTTCGTGTGCGTTCTCGTCGAATCAGCCTGAATTGAGTACCTCAGAGATGACGTGTTTTTGTATGCAAAACCCAGAAGCGAGTTAGCCTTTTAGGACTTCCGGTTCCATCGCCCTAAAGTCTTTTGGTTTTTGCTAAATCGCCTGAAATAAGGTCTGTGGTTAAAGGTGCTCTAAGTGATCCTGGGTGGAGTAACTTCCTGTTGACGTTCGAAGTGTTGTCAAACAAAACAGAGGCTAGCTAGACCCTCCCTCCTCCTCCTCCTCCTCCCCTCCGTGCTTCCTGAAACAGTCATGAACGCGCATTTAAAATCATTCTTGTCGGTTATTGGCTGGAGCATGTTTATTATGTTTTGTGGTCCAGGCTGCACCAGTTTGTTTTTATTGCCATTTTCGGAGCTTGTGGCGACTACAGAGGCCGCGTTTTTTTACAGTGTGTTCAGGGGACAGGCAGCTAGCGGATAGTGAGGAGATGTTTGCTGTATGTGACAAAAAATGTTTTGGCCTAAAAACGTGTGACATCACTTAGAGCACCTTTAAAGGCACAGTACGTTTTTTTTCGCCGCTAGGGGTTGCTAAACTCTTAAAAACAATAACAAAGGCGTAGATTGATGACGCGGTGAATGAGCGCGGACTCATGGAACTTGTCGTCATTCCGATAGATCTAATAATGTTTATGGCGAAATAATGTTTATGGATGAGTGAATTTTTAACATGACTGTGGTTTAAAGCAGGGGCGTGGCCGAGAATCGCGGGCGCGATTGCTAATGAGAGACAGATATCAGTGCCACACGCGAGTCCCAGGGGATATAAAGGAATGAGGACATTTCATTCTACCGAACTACTCACAAAGCTGAAATACTACTAATACAGGTCAGTTTACTTGACAACTTAAAATTGTTAGGTAACGCAGCACTGTTTCACTTGATAATGATATACAATATTGATCCTCGTTTTATTTCTCCTTTTGTCCCAAAGTTTGCTTGCCATGGTCCATAATGTTTGACCGAAACAACAACATCGTGTCGCTAGACTGCAGCTCTCTCGTCTGTTGCCGTGGTTACTATGCAGATATTATGTCATTGACAGGCGACAAGTGACAAGGGAGGGATGGGCACTATTTAAAATTGTGAATTTCTCTGAATTTACAAATTCTTGGAAACATTTAGGATAATGTAAGTACACAGCTGAACAAAATATATAACACTGTGCAAGTGGTTTTTGGATATTTTAATATGAAAATCTTACATATTGTGCCTTTAACAAAGCCTCTAAATATTTTCACGTTTTGATCTATGACAAAACACACCAATTATAGCCCGCTTGTGATTATTTAAACCTTTATTGTGTCTTAAAAACGGTGGTTGCTAACAAGTTGCTAAAAGGGACTACTTCCTTTGGCGGGGACTTTAGACGTCATCATGACAAACAGGACATTTGGACAACATTTCTCATGAAAAAGTGGATAAGTATTCATACACAGCACAGATCATAATCAGCGAGCATGTTTTTAAATAAAGTTGTTTTTTAAATAAAGTTTGAGGAAGCCTTGGTGGCGACGACGTTGATCCGCGACCACGGTGTGCTGTAGTCCGTTTATAGCCTACTGTTAGCTTTTTATATCTGATGACTTTATTTAGGCTTCAAAATGTATAAATGTTGTGTTAACTTGTAAAGATTATCTTGATAACGCTTGGTTAAACACAGAGCTTATTTTTTGCGATTTTCCAAAAGTCTATGGGAAAAATGCATATGGCTTTCGATCGAGGGAACCCATGCGCCGCTAACTTCCGGGTTGGCCTACAAAAACACGTCATCTCTGATGTAATCTATGAAGACGGTAGGTGCGTCCCAATTCGTCTACTTATGCACTATTCTATGACGTTTTTAAGTACAATTAGTGCAAGTAGTGCGTTCACACAGAAAATTCCAAAAAGAAAAAGTGCACTTTAAATAGCCGGATGATTAACGGAAAAAACGAAGTGTGGAATGTTGAACTTCATCGTCAACTGTCGGACAAACACTCTTTGTTAATGACAAAATCATAAACCTCAACGTTCGAAGAGCATAAAGGGGAGAATAGGACTATAGTGCGTCAATGGACGACAAACTAAAATGGGCAACATCAATAAACCAAGTAGACACTAGCAAACTTGTCACAAGTCATAACGGGATGGAGAAATCAAAAAGGAAACAACTGAACAAACAATCTCCGGGTTTTAATGAGCACAACAAAGCTAATCTGTGGTTAAGTGATACCATGTGTACAAACTAGATGTGACAAAATTTAATAAAAAAAATAGTCAGACTAATGGATATCTAAAGAAAAAACAGTTATTATTTTGGAATTTAGTAATCAATGCATAAAAAACACTAAATTGATCATAGAACACACAGAACTACAAACAAGATGAAAAATACAAATAAAGAAAATAAATTGTGAATAAAAAAATGTAACAGGGAAAAGGAGGGTGTTGCCTTTTTAAAAACCATGCAACACTGAAATATACGCCTTGCAAAAGTATTCATACCCACTGAACGTTTCCACATTTTTACCCCTTACAACCCAAACAAGGTATTTTTATTGGGACTTTATGTGATAGACCAATACAAAGTGGCACATTATGTGAAGTGGAAGGAAAATGATAATGGTGTCCAATTGTTTTACAAATAAATATCTGAAAAGGTGTGCATGCATTGTATTCAGCCCCTGAGTCAATACTTTGCAGAACCACCTTTCGCTGCAATTACAGCTGCAAGTCTTTTGGGGTATGTCTCTACCAGCTTTGCACATCTAGAGAGTGAAATTTTTGCCCATTCTTCTTTGTAAAATAGCTCAAGCTCAGTCAGATTGGATGGAGAGCGTCTGTGAACAGCAATTTTCAAGTCTCGCCACAGATTCTCAATTGGATTTAGGTCTGGACTTTGACTGGGCCATTCCAACACATGAATATGCTTTGAACTAAACATTCCATTGTAGCTCTGGCTGTATGTTTAGGGTCGTCCTGCTGGAAGGTGAACCTCCGCCCCAGTCTCAAGTCTTTTGCAGACTCTAACAGGTTTTCATCTAAGATTGCCCTGTATTTGGCTCCATCCATCTTCCTATCAACTCTGACCAGCTTCTCTTTCCCTGCTGAAAAAAAACATGTTGCTGCCACCATCATGTTTCACAGAGTCATGTCTTGGTAGGTTTGCAGTTGTGCCATACTCTTTTCATTTTCAGATGATGGATTGTACAGTGCTCCATGAGATGTTCAAGGCTTGGGATATTGATTTACAACCTAACCCTGCTTTAAACCAAAGACTATAGAATAACACAAGATGCATCACTCATATTATTATGAATGGGAGAAAGTGCAATGTACAATATGGCGGAATAAGTCCCGCCTTCTAAATAACGCGCGCCTCCGAAATGAGGCACCAAGGATGCGCATTTAGGACTGCGCATGCGCATTAGGTTGATCCACCCTGAAAAATACAGTTTTTTTGTCATGATTCGAGCGTTTAGAAACAAAATTTATGAGACAGTTGTTGTCAGATTTCATTGGTGATTTCAAATATGAAATTTAATTAAAAGCTTGACAAACAGCTTTAGAGAATTTGATGTTTCCCCATTCAAAGGGATAAGAGCTGCACTCGCATGCCCGAGAGGCGTTTCAAAGATGGCCGCCAAGTGAAATGACTTGTCTTAAAGGGACTTTGTTTAAACTTCTCCACAACAAAAAGTTGAGGGCACTGTGAGCAATATCACACAAGTAGCCGTAAATATTAAATATATAATAGATTAATAAGACCAAAGATTGCCCGTTTTTATGTACCCAAAAGAGTTATATCTCATGTTAACTCTTCTATAGACACAGCGGCTGAGATTAAGCTGTTCTCAGTGTACAGGAGATTGAACGGCCCTGATGGCCTGGAGCTCGCATCTCCGAAAGTTTAAACAAATTGTAAAATAGCACTATGATTAAATATGAGTCACATATTTCAAGCCTAAAACAACTACATTATCGCCTAAAAACACTTTTTTAAACATGACAGTTCATGGATGTACAACCAAACCGTTGGTACAATTGTTGTAAGAAAGTCATTAGTGGGATCGGCGCCATGACCGTCACTTCAAGCGGAGTAACACAAACGTGAGTGCTTTGATCACTAAAAATTGCACGGCTATCAGCCAATCAGATTCGAGAACTAAAAAGGATGTTTCTATATATATATAATAATATATATATTATAATATATATATATATATATATATATGATATATATATATATCATTGGCGTGCGTGTTCTGAAATGAGAGGCACTTTTTTTTTTTTTTATGAATCATTGTAAATTCATGTGCATTACAGCTTACACATCTTCCTTGTTAAATGACATTACTTTCCAGTACATCAAAAAAAAAAAAGAAACCAAGACAATTCTATTTGTAATTTTACATTAACAATGTAATATTTATCAAAAGTCAATCAAGCATCATGTTTTAAGCATTTCACATTCATTCCAAAATTAACTAAAGGCAATAATAATTAAACAATATATTTTATTTGTGTTATTGCGGTTTTTCTTTTTTTAATAACCTAGAATATTTGGTCATCAGTCATGCTATGTCACATATGTAATTTACTAACGTTTGATCACTTGATGTGCCTTGCTAATAAGTATTAAATTTCTTTTAAAACAAAAAATCTTAGTGACTTCTGAATGGTAGTGTAGGCTATTTTTATAGCAATCAAATGAAACATTATAATAATTAAAGCAGAACTCAGTAAGATTTGCGAAGCTCCCCCTACAGTTTCCTTCAGTGAATCACACTGTCGTAAATACTCCAGTGCAGCCTGGACTACAACGACTACACGCTCACCAGCGCAGTAGTTTTGCAATACAGTACAAGAAGAGGAGTGGGTAATTTGCAAATAGAGTACACTCGATGGAGGTGGGTAATTTTCGAAATTGTCTTTAATCATAATATATACATTGTTTTTGAATTGCCATAAAGCATTTTGTCACTCTCGCGTGAACGTGAACACGAGCGAGATTGTTTCGGGTCGGGCAGCTCAAGTTGCAAGTGCTGTATTCTGCGTAGACGTGCCAAGGGGTTATGCACGCCGCCCACACCACCACTACAAGTCAATTAACCATCGTAAGGACTTAGAAAACTATTTATGAAGGTAAAAAAAGTTACTTAGTTCTGCTTTAACACCGTCTGTCACAGACACGAATTGCATTTTTAATTTCACCAAGCTGATTGCACTAAAACCCCCGCAGTCTCATGCTTTCATCCAGTTAAAGTTTGATTTTGACGTGACATAAAGCGGGATTCTAACTGGGTGATCTGTTTACTTACTTTTCGTTTAGTCTTCCTTGACGCCATTATTTGTTCTTCTTTCGCACAAACCATTATCCATTCATAACCACCATCAATTGCACCTCCTCTCACGTGACTTTCCCCCATTCATTCTCAATTACCCCCCACAAAACCCACCGCACGCCGGGGTTCTGATGATTTTCTATGAATTCCTATGAGAGGAAAGGGAGGCATGTGTAACTTTACCTACGGGTGTCGCTGTTGGGCATGTTCCTTAAAATACGCGTGACTTGCGCTCTTTTTAATGTCATAATTTGTAATATTTGTGTTGTTTTATATGTAATATGGATTATTTTCTCATCCTATTTTTTTTTTTGAGGAGCACTGCCTCCCTTGCCTACTCGGAGGAACGCCCCTGATATATATATTTGTGTGAGAAAGAGCGAGAGAGAGAGAGCAGTTGTTGCCATTTTTCCCCATACGTTAATTTTTATTCTAAAAGGTGTATAATTGACTAGTGTGGACTTGCTACTATGTTGTTTACAGCAAGAGACATGGAGAGAGAAATAAATGTTGGTAAATGCTTTATTTACGTGTGTTAGATAAAGTGGGCGTTCAGTTACTGTGAGGCATTTTAAGATTCTAAGGCTTATTTTAAGGTTACATCGCTGACTCAGATTAACATCTTTTGCTTGTGTTTCGGTTTTGGCTTGATTTCTTTCACTGCTGTCAGGTGGGGCTTCTGAACAACAGGTTTAACCGGGACAAGTATGGATAAGCTGCTTGCAGTGAAAGAGTGAAAGACTCCTATTTAGTGTAAAAGGTAGTGTGGCTTTGATGACACGTGAGGCTAGAAACTTTAGAGAACACTCCCTGAAAAACTCTTCATCTGAAACTGGGATTGTGGAAGCGTATTCATTCATTTTGTCTGGTCGTTATAGAAACCAATGACTAGGCTATATGCTTAAAATAAGATATATTTTTTCAGTTATACCCAGGTACTTGGTCTCCTTAAACATTAATAATCTGCATTACTTAAGCATAATAAATAGTATTAATCTCTTTTGAAAACAGCCAGCTTGCTTTATTTCTTGACGCACCGAAACCCGGAAATACAGTGCGTGAAGGGGGGTGGACCAACTGTGGCAAATTCAAGAGCGGAAAAAAAAAAAAGTTCTCCTGCGAAGTGCGAGCAAGTTTTAGTCACTCAAGGGAAACATACAAGGACATGGTGGTTGATGGGTGGAAGCACACATCGATGTATAAACTACGAATCTATGGACTAATAATAAATGTTAACGCGCATAATGGAACCTATAATGAAAGCGCGTTCTTGAGAATTTAGGAAGAGATGAGGCCATAATTAAAGGTATGTTTACTTAATTTTCTTTTACCTTTATTTTTGTATTTATATTATGATTATTTACTCTAATTGTTCAAGTGAATTGAATGAAAAACACAAACTTGGTTTAAACGATGTTTTTTTTTTTTTGCTTTCAGCCAACACCCGACTAATATTTATACCGAAACCATCCAATGGAAACGACTGGTTTAATTCATCCTTTCTAAACGATTCCTGATGTTGTTAACACCATGGTCTCACAGCGTTGGACTTTTACAGCATAAAGGAGATCCATTCGGACACACACCTCGCAGGAAACTTTGGGGAATTTTAAAAACAATTGTCGCATCATTGTGTCGTTTTAAATTCTCAAATGACGTCAAACTGGACTTTGAAGAAGCTTAAAGACCC
Source organism: Culter alburnus (assembly GCA_028476615.1). Taxonomy (NCBI): domain Eukaryota; kingdom Metazoa; phylum Chordata; class Actinopteri; order Cypriniformes; family Xenocyprididae; genus Culter; species Culter alburnus. The sequence goes on from JAOTNS010003616.1 coordinate 125,322, forward strand.
CCGCGATTCAGGTATTTTTACCATCACTGTGAAAATTTTAACAACACAAATAGAAAAAGTAAACTCTATTAAACTTATACACGTATAAAAAAAAAGGGTCACGTGCAGCACATTAAAATGATAAACTTGACTGTCATGTGCAGAAAGGATGACGTAGCAAGTTTCTTTAAGTAGTTCTAGGATCAGGTCAGTGGGTTCAGATGAGAGGTTTTGGCCCGAGCGTGCTTGATTAAAGCTGTTCTCAGATCAGCGTGAAATGTCTTCCAACGGTTAGTGTAGCGCGCGTCACTGGAAAGAATTTGCTTAGGTCCATATAGAAGGAATGAATGAGGCGATAATTAAGTGGCGCTGTGGAGAGTAGGGTGGCACATTTTTCATCGTGATGGGACGTTTTTTAACCATTCAAGCGAATATATAATACTATTGTCTAGAAAATATTTTTTTTAGATGACATTTTGTTATCAGGATAAAACTTTATGGTTGTTTATATGCGACTTGTGGATAAAAGTGTCTTTCTTTGTGGTTTGGCTCTAGATTTAGAGTGCATGGAAAATTTGAGTGCCATGTTTTAGTGGCTGCAGAGGGAGCAGAATCAGAGGGTGTAGTGAGTTAAAAAATGAGGTCATTTCCACTCAGAAATGTACTTGCATAAACACACACAATATCTCTTTTCATCTGTCATATGCGAATCTAAACATACAGAGCATGTGGAACTCATCTATACCAAGAGTACAGTCATGCATGGACACTTTTTTACCTTCAGATACAGAGAGCAACTGAAAAGAAAGAATTTCAAATAAGGTGTACAAAGGCCACTGACATAAACACATTCGAGGCCTAGTTTACTTCAGACTGCGGCTGTCTCTGGTTGCTAAGTAGTGGTGTGGTGGAGGAGCAGGAAGTGAGACGAGAGATACTGAAATGATAAACAGGAGACAGGAAGTGTGTTTTAGGGGCGGAAGGCTACGGAAGCTACAACTTTTTCTTCAACACACATTTTTGCACTAACAAATACGTACATTTTTGATGAGTGCACATCCATGTAAGCTGACAGTATACTTTAAAGCTGGAATACACTACACAACTTTTTAAAATCTGAACAAGGCATCATATACCCCTCAGAGCTGTTCATGCCCTCAGACTTAGAATTATACATTTCTACAACATTATTAACACTACAATACATCGACAGTGGTCAGGTGGTACAGTGGTTGTGTCGGAGCTCCAAAGTCCCTTTAAGGCAAGTCATTTCACTCGGCGGCCATCTTTGAAATGCCTCTCAGGCAGCTATTTCAGTCATGCAAATACAGCTTTAATCTCTTTGAATGGGGAAACTTCAGATTCTCCAAAGCTGCTCACCAAGCTTATGATTAAATTTCCTATTTGAAATCATCAATGAAATCTGACAACAACAATGTTGTTTCCTATGCTCAAATAGCATTAAAAAAGCTTTTTTCAGGCTAGACCAGTCAATGCGTATGTGCAGTCCCAAACACTGACTTTTTCAATAGCACCTGGAGCTTGGTAACGGCACCCGCAGTGACGCAAAGACTTTACCAATCGGAGATTGGCTCTATATAGTAGGCAGGACTTATTCTGTCATATTGCATGTTGCATTTTCTCACATTCATACACTGCCCTCCAAAAGTTTGGAAACACCCTAGAAAAGTGGGGTTTTGAACAAGATTGGCATGAATTCCTTTTAATTTGTGATAATTTTGCACTGATAAGGGACAACACAAACTACAAAAAACATATTTTGTTATATAAACAGTTTATACATAGAAAAAAATAAATACATTTTCGATTCATCAAAATATCCACCATTAGCAGCTATCTGACCTAAACTGGGTTCTAATTGGTTCATTGTATTCTAAACTTAATTGGCAATCAATTGTTGAAGCTATTAAGGTGTGCTGACCCAAAAATCTTTTACAAACCTGGGCCAAGTTTAAACCAGTAACCAGGCATCACAGCTGGCAAAGGGGCATGTCTGACTTTGATATGTATATATTGCCATTATTATGTAATCAAAAGGAAAATTATTATTGCTGGTCTTCAATGATAATGTCAAGTTACTGTAATGTATTTGCACCAAAATATGATAAGGATTTATGCTGATATCGTCCAAAACCACACTTTGCCAGGGGTGTTTCCAAACTTTTGGAGGGCAGTGAAAGTAATATGAGTGCACCATCTTTGTGTATATAAAGTCTTTGGGAGCTCTCAGAAAATTCAGAGTTTGTTGTAAGTTGTAATTACGAGTTCTATGAGGATGTGAACATTTTTACGAGCCAGAATCTCAAAATTATGGTAATTCCTACATATCGTGAATGCACAATGCACCTAAACTCATGCAATAACATGAGCCTTGTTCTGTGAAATTGGTCTACTACGACTGACCAAAATCGTCAGACTGGTTCTGACTTTCAGCGACTACCACCGACTCCTCCAGACTATATTAGGGCAAATCTGGACAAAAGTTGTGTAGTGTATTCCAGCCTTTATACAAAGTGTTACTTGGATGGTAAATGTGATAAAAGTCAATTTATTTTTATAATCTTTCTCTCAGTTACTGTTTATGTATTAATAATTAAATTTTTGAATTTATAAACATAAGCATTATATTTCTATGTCTGTTTGTATGTGTGAAAAAGCAGGAAACTACAAAGAGCTGAGCTATTTTTCTGTGTGTTCTTTAAGAAAGTCTGAAAACACAGATAAGCGAACAGTCACTGATATAAACTCATTTGAATACACGTATATGCACACAGTCACACGGCCCTAGCGAGTAAAATAATAATATTTAACCTGGTTATGTTTTGTGCAAAGTAAATGTAGTGTTTTTAAAGGGTTGAGCTAAGATGAATGGGATAACATTCTTTTTTGAGTTCTGTGTGTGAAAATGTGTGTGTTATGTTTCAATAGGGCAGAAATCGAGAAGGTGGAGGTCAACGTTAATGAACTGGAGACGAGACTTGAGAAGGTGAGGAAATGCTGAGAGACTCACTATTAGTGCGTCATCATTATGAATAGTGCTCTCACTTACGACTAAACCACTATCCCTAGTTTTAAATGTCAGCACGTATCTCATTCCGTTCCAGACATTATTGGTACCTCAAACCCCGTGGCTTGTTGAGGAAACAAGTACTACTACTTTTCTAAATGCTCAGACTTATGATTTTTACTTTGCGCATAATAAAACAGATGATAAATGTCCCATAGGCTTATATTAATATATAGACCAGATTATCATGGAGACTTGGGCCAGTATGCATCTGCCTAGCAGCATACAATCAACAATTCAAAACACAAGTGAATGTATAGCAACATCTTGCCGTCACTGCGGTGAGTTTTTGCATGCACAAGAAGCCCCACTCCTACTCATTTTCTTCAGAAAGTGTAAAAAAATCTTTGCTACCGTTTTAAACCATAACAGAACGGAGCCTTATATTTAGGCTTACACCATACAATAATATCCCAAATACTGCAGCGTTTATTGTTTTGACGGTCAAATGCTCAATTCCTTAATTTAAAAACAAAGTCATTGTCCCTTTCTTTTGTGAAGTGATATAATGTTATGCAGAGGAACTAGAAAGAGGAATTGCCAATTGAAAGGCTTTTAACCACAATCCAAGATAATTTCCCCTGAATTTATTAGACCGATCAGTTTCAAACCACAGAGACCTAATAGTCATCTCCATTTTTGCATGTTCAACTTTCTTTGGTGTGTAATGTTGCTGTTTGAGCATGAAAAAGCACAAAGTCACTCCAAAGGGAGCTCTTCTTAATATCAGTGTGCACTGTTTCTGAACTTCCTGAAATGCCTCCATTGTAGTCTTGAGTTTTCTTCCAGGAATGAACACGTCATATTCCTCATTTAAATAATTTCTGCCCAAGGCATATGCAAAAACAAAGTGGTGAGGCCTGATTGAGTTGAAAAAGTAGTGTGTTATGGTAAGGGGTAAGTGTGACATTTCCAAAACACCCAACTGACCAATCACAACACACTGATCAACACATTTGCATAATGGTCTTCAATGGCCAATCAGAGCACATTGCGCTTTTCAGAAGGAGGGGCTTCATAGAGACGGGAACTAAACAGAGCTTTACTGACAGACTGGGAAAACAGGTGCTGCAACAGTGTCAAATTTGTTGTGTTTTTGAACATCCAAGCATGAAAACCTCTTCTAGTAGACCTGAAAAACAAAATCAAGACTTTGTAAAAGGGCATAATAGGCCCTATATAAATAACTGCTCACAAACTGTTTTATGTTATGAATAATATGACATTATAACATCCTGAAAAAAATGTGTGTTTAGTTGGTGAAACAGTGCCACACTATGCTGGATGCAGGCCGTGCCTATTGCCTGAACAGCAAGAGCTTTGTAAATGGCCTTAAAGAGCTGGGACACCACTGTTCTGAGGACCGAACTATGGGGGTGAGTGTATCAACAGTCCTGTAACGGATTTTAAATTAGCATTGCTTACTGTACACAAGAAACCACACAGGGTTAGCCACGTGTGTTAACTGATACCTGTGATGGTAAATGAACATATGATGATCACCCACAACAGCATCAAAATAAGAAGGAAGTGAAATAACATGATTGTAAATTCCAGATCTGGACGGTAATACGTGTCTGTTTGATAGATTCTAGACAGATATGAGAAACAACGGCAATTATCAGTGTAGTGTAAAATATAGGATGTGAAGATACAGTATTTGTACTTTCTCTGGTAGAGGTTTACCTCAGTTTGGAAACTTTAAAGGCTTAGTTCACCCAAAAATGAAAAATCTGTCATTTATTACTTCCCCCTCATGCCGTTCCACACCCGTAAGACCTTCGTTCATCTTCAGAACACAAATTAAGATATTTTAGTTGAAATCCGATGGCTCCATGAGGCCTTCATAGGGAGCAATGACATTTCCTCTCTCAAGATCCATTAATGTACTAAAAACATATTTAAATCAGTTCGTGTGAGTACAGTGGTTCAATATTAATATTATAAAGCGATGAGAATATTTTTGGAACGCCAAAAAAAACAAAATAACGACTTATATAGTGATGGCCGATTTCAAAACACTGCTTCAGGAAGCATCGGAGCACAAATGAATCAGTGTGTCGAATCTGCTGTTCGGAGCGCCAAAGTCACGTGATTTCAGCCATTGGCAGTTTGACACGCGATCTGAATCATGATTCGACACACTGATTCATTTATGCTCTGATGCTTCATGAAGCAGTATTTTGAAATCGGCCATCACTAAATAAGTCGTTATTTTGTTTTTTTTTTGGCGCTCCAAAAATATTCTCGTTGCATCATAATATTAATATTGAACCACTGTACTCACATGAACCGTTTTAAATATGTTTTTAGTACCTCTATGGATCTTGAGAGAGGAAATGTCCATTGCTCCCTATGGAGGCCTCAAGGAGCTATCGGATTTCAACAAAAATATCTTAATTTGTGTTCCGAAGATTAACGAAGGTCTTACGGGTGTGGAACGGCATGAGGGTGAGTAATAAATGACAGAATTTTCATTTTTGGGTGAACTAACCCTTTAAGTGTTTGAAACAAAGGTTTGAAAAATACTAATGTAAATGCTTACAGAACACATGTCTGCCTAGACATAGCATGTACACTACCTTTAAAAAGTCACTTTTATTTATCAAAGATGCATTAAATTGATCAAAAGTGGGAAAAAAAGGCATTTATAATGTTACAAAAGATTTCAAATAAATGCTAATCTTTGGAACTTTCTATTCATCAAAGAATCCTGAAATAATATGTCACGGTTTCCACAAAAATATTAAGCAGCACAACTGATTTCTACATTGATAATAAGAAAAGTTTCTGAGCATCAAATCAGATTTAGAATGATCATGTGACACTGAAAACTAATGTAATGATGCTGAAAATTCAGCTTTACCTTCACAGGAATAAATTACATTTTAAAAGATATTAAATAGAGTCAAGTTATTAGTATTTCACAGTATTACTGTTTTTACTGTGTTTTTAATCAAATGAACAGTCTTGGTTAGCATTAGAGACTTCTACAAAATCTTACTGACCTCAAACCTTTGAACGGTAGTGCAAGTGTTTGCAAAATGAAAAAGGAAAGTTCCTGTGTAGCTATATGAGTTGAAAATGATTGAGAGTTTACAGAAGCATAACAGAGGCTGCTCTTCTTTCTTTCAGGAGTGTTTAGAAAAGTTTTCTAAAAAGCTGTCAGACATTGTTAGTGCTCAAGAGGTGAGTCAAGTTCTTCCTTTTTACTGTTACTGTTACTACTAGTAACCAATGTGCCAACTGAGGATGTGTTCCTGTTTTCAATTTTCTTTTGGCTTGTCTCCCATTCCTTGAATTGTGTTTCTCCAAACAGGAGGTGATTGAAACCACACAAAAGTCTGTAAAGTTGAAGTTACAGAATTTTGTGAAAGAGTAAGTTTTTCTTCCTCTGCCTCTTTACTAAGGCACATTTTCTTTTTTGTACCACTCTACCAATAATATGAAGCTGTCTGTAAACATATGCATGAATTCGACATTTAAGTACAGAGTAATCATAAATCTCATGCATTTTTCTGCAGCTCTTTATTAGAGGCCCTTCCGAGAGAATTGGTTGTAAAATAAAAAATTCTAGGCAATTATTTACTCATTTTTTATCTCCCCCTAAGGGATGTGAAGCGTTTCAAGGATGTGCGGAAGGAGTTTGAGCGTAGCAGTGAGAACCTGGAGACGGCACTGAGCAGGAACGCTCAGGCACCACGCGGGAAACAGCATGAGGTGGAAGAGGCCAGCAATAACCTACTAAATGCACGCAGAGCCTTCAGATCAGGGGCCCTGGACTATGTGCTGCAGGTAGGAACATATGATTATGATTTATTTTAAGGTGTCCTTGTTACAGTGTAATTATAGATGTAAGTACTGAGTGATATTAATTAAGTACATGTACTACTGGGTTAGGGTTTGTTTTAGGGTTAGTTGCATGTAATTATGCAAAATTAATAGTTAATACTACAGTAAGTGCATGTAACGTGTAACAGGGACACTGTAAAATAAAGTGTTACCAAACATACTGTATACTTTCATATACAATAGAATGTATTTGGACACTTGAGTCATACTTAAAAATGTCTAGATATCATTGCATTATATACTAAAATATCAAACTGAGTGGTATTTATCTGAACATACCTTTCAAGCAAATGTTTTATAAAAATCTTTTTTCAAACACTAAACATTATGGCACTTTTTTTGATTTTCATACACCACTTGTTTGCTGATTTTGGTTTGTTCATATATTTTTACTCTGTGATTTGTATCCAAATACTTTTAGGGTACTGTATATACAGACTCATTCTCAAACACACTCACCTTGTTTCATGCATGGACATATGTACTCAATTCAGTATTGTCTCCTTTGGAATATTTGCTTTTGCTTGTATTATTGTCATCATAAATCACCTTCACTCTCTCTCTCTCTCTTCCTAATCTAGATTAATGTCATTGAGTCCAAGAAGAAAACTGAAATTCTCAATGCGGTATGTGTCATAATATAGAATGTATATGATTTATTAATAATTGGGAATCTTAATAAAGTGCCCCTATTATACTATTTTAAAGCTTCCTAATTTTGTTTTGGAGGTCTTTTGCAATATGTTTACATGCATCCCAGGTCAAAAACACTTTTAATTTTCTCATAATACATTGCACATCACATCATTTCTCAAAGAGTCTGAAAATGGTTTGTTCGAAGTTTCAGTCTCTCTAAACCCTGCTTTCCGAGAGCCTACTCTGCTCTGATGCGATTGGTCTACGGCTTACAGAGCGTGTGACGGAAACCAAACGTACATTACCATATCTGAATGTCAGCTCCATCTTCCACTTAATACACAATGATACGAACAGTAACAATGGAGTCGGTTTTACCGTATCAATTCCAGCGCGAGTCCTCATCCTTTGGAAGTGCATCAAAGTGGATTCACTTTGGCGGTGCAGAAAACAGCATCTTCTCGACATGTCGACAACACGAACCAAACTCTTCCAGGCCTCAGCTACAACTACAGTGTTTGAGGGCGGATCAAAGTAGGCATCATTTTTGGGCAGCCATTGAAGACCATTATGCAAATGTGTTACATTGTTACATAGGTTTGTAACAGGAAGTGAGACTGGAATTACTGACAACTCGTTTCAGCAGTTCAGAGCTTTATTTGTCATGCACTTTGATCTTTAAAACTATGCAGACCTTTTACATGCACAAACAGATTTATTACACACTGCACAAAAAGCAATATTCGAAAACCATAATAGGGGCACTTTAAAATAATCAGTATTGAATGGTAACTTACTGTCACTTTTGCTTTTGTGTTCTGTGTAAATGTTTCAGATGCTTTCTCTTATGGAGGCCCAGGCTCTGTTCTTCAAACAGGGCTATCAGTCACTCACTGAACTGGAAAACTACCGCAAACAGTTGAGTGATGAGGTAAGAAATCTATCTATCTATCTATCTATCTATCTGTCTATCTGTCTGTCTGTCTGTCTGTCTGTTAATCTGTGTCATAAGAATGTAAAGCAGCTTGTGCACATGACTGAAAAGAGAGGAAGGAAGGAAAAGTGTGAAGTACCAAGTAGAACAAATGCATGTGTTGCTTGGAGAGGAAAACATCAAATTGATCGTTTTGTAAAGAAAAACAATTAAAAGTGGAAAGTTTGGATTGAAAAAGAGGACAGAAGGTCTAATGACAGGAATGTGATGGTACATTCAGAGATCACATGATGGCCCATCATGACAGGAAGTTTTCTGCTAGAGTGAGCAACAACAGGAAACAGTATGTATCACACACTGGTTTGTGTGTGTTGGCACATACTTTCGTGCTCACAGAAGTGTAAAATTGCCTGAAAAATACCTCAACACTTTTTAAGAGTATAAACAAACACCAACTGCAGTTTGTGGGCTTAATTTCTATGCAAATTCTAAGATCTGCTAATATCTGCATACTGGCAAGTTAAATCAAACAAAATACTGCTCAAGTGAGGTTTAAAAGTTGTTGAAGATTCATATATTTGTGCAGAAATGTCTGGACAAAGCAATGACTTGATGTTACTGAGGAACATGAAGTTGAAATGTAGAAGTTTTAGACAGGAAACTTACTCACCTTCTACTGGCCTGCGAAAACCACAAAACCTGCTCATAGCTTCCTGTAAGCACAGGAAATGGTGAAAAGCTTAGCAAAAATGTCAAGAGAGATCTCAAGAGCCTATTCATAGCAGTGAAGTTCTTTAGAGCAATATACAGATTGAAAATTAAAAAATAGAAACGCTGTCGGGGTATAGGGACAACTTAAATAAATTAGATGTAGCTGGGACTGAGTTTTTACCAATATAATGATAGCGAATTAGAGACAAGCGGAAAAGCAGTGTGACAGCAAGGAGTGGAAAAGAGAGGGAGAAAGAACAGGAAATTCCGCAGAATATAGCAAGCGAAAGTTAAGAAGGTGATCTTAATGACCTCTTCTTGATAGTCAGGTCAGGAAGTTGAGCAAGTCCCAGCATATCTTACATCCTTTCTTATTCAGTTAAGCCCTGAGTGACATGCAATTTGACTCCTCACTAACTGTGGTCCAAAAACCTGCCGCACCCCAGATAGACTACAATTATAGTGAACTTATCATCACAACTCTTGACAAGAAAAGTCACATAATAACTATATACAGCAGTGGGAATTTAGGCTGAGCCTCTGTGCATGTGTTTATAATTGTATGATATACAATTAAACTTCCATTCTGAGATCTAGTTAAATGGTCCAAACCTCAGTCTCAGAGTGTTTACATCTCTTCAGGATTTTTTGTCCTATCTGTCATACGTTCACATGCCCGTTTCTGATTGTCCACTCAAATCTGATGTTTTGTGAGGTTGTTGCATGAGTTTTTAAATCTGGCCTGTAAAAGATACTTGTCTGAACAGGCAATGATACCCTGGCTGATTTGCATGCTTAAATAACCATTGTAACATCCACAAAAATGTTAGAATATCATATAATATTTTGTTTTATGTATATGAATGTAAAAGAACGCAATACACTTATTAGCTTTAACATTTTAACAAATTTAAACAAATTTGTGTACCTTTCTGTGTAGTAGTTCAATTCATGAATAAATTTATTTATAGGTCGTGTCAAGAATTAAACAATATTGCTGTTATGATGTAAAATAAATTGAACTGATTTTATTTTACATCATTCCAACCTTACTTTTCACAAAGCAAAAAAATCTGAAAAGAAAGAGATTTATTTCTACATATAACCAGTGTTGGGGGTAATGCATTACAAGTAATGTGAGTTATGTAATCAGATTACTTTTTAAGTAACTAGTAAAGTAACATATTTTAAATTTACAGCAAAATATCTGAAATGATGGTTATTGTAGTTGTAGACTAAATGTGAGCAGGCATTAACTCATCTCACTTGCACAAAACACATTCAGTATACCTCAAAATTAATAAAATTATAATAAAATTATGCAAACCTACAATAACTAAATATATTAAATTACAGAAATATACTTTATGTATTTAATCTCACTTTGAGCAATGTCTTTGCTTAAGTAAGTTTGTTGAACTTTCTTCTCCTGCGTCCTGTTCTTCAATCCAGAATGGCAGCACAGCTGAAATGTTTGTTTGAGCTGCACCCTCTACTGTACAGGCGTGAATTCACATTTTCTTCAGCCTGAGGCTTATTCATTTCACTTTGGTGTGAAAGGTGCCAAAAATAGAATTTTTTTTGTCATTAACAACAACAACAAAAAACTAAGCAAGCCCAGATGAAAAAAAATTAATGCAAAAGTAACGTACTGTAACGCATTACTTTCCATAAAAATAACTAAGTAACGCAATTATTTACTTTTTAATGGAGTAATGCTATATTGTAATGGATTACTTCTAAAAGTAACTTTTTCTAACACTCCATACTAAGTGTTAGAATTGAAAATATCAGTCACTGTGATTTTATCTATGACACTCAAAACAGATCTGCAGGGGTGAAAACGGATTTGAGCCACTGTGGTGTACATTGCTCCTGTAACTTTGATTTAGACACAAATTTCTCCTCTTTTTGACTAGTATACTCAACTGGTCCTGAATTCTGCAAGAGAGAAAAGGGACATGGAGCAGAGACTTGGTGCAGTCAAGAAACAGGTAGTAAGACTCTCTCTCACACGCACCATTGTATCTTTACACAAAGACACTATACATGTATCTAAGGGAAGATATATTTGTGTGTCTGTCTTTAGGATGCGTCATATGATGACTCCATTATGGACTTCAGTCCAGATGCACCTAATGGCATCGCAATGGAAGGTTACCTGTACAAGAGAGCCAGCAATGCTTTCAAAACATGGAGCAGGTACAGCACTCTTCCAATATCTGCAGAGCAATTTTGTGTTTTTAATCACAGGATTTATTAATAATTACTAAACTAATCATAATTTAGTGGTTCTGTTAAGTTTAGTTTTTGGAGATCTAATGGTCTATGGTTATGCATTTATTTTACCTTAAATTCTTTAGCTATATTTTTAAAGCTGTAATGAAGGGTAATTATTTTATTTCATGTATAAGCAATGATGTGAATCTGTCTTATTCTTATATCTGTATTTTTTAATCTTTTAATTCAACAGAATTCAGTTTCACTCATTATTTGCAAATATTCTGCTTGAAACTAATCTTATATTTCATATCATAGGCAGATGTATTTGCTCTTTTAACTGTTACTATTTGTTTTTTTCCATTGAGTGGGTTGAGTGTGATTTCAAAGGCTGTAGGTTCTGAGTTGAATTACAATCATATGTCTGATTGCATTATTAATACCTTACATGGCCATGATGTGTGTGTGTGTGTGTGTGTGTTCATACTGCAGGCGCTGGTTCTCCATTCAGAAGAACCAGCTTGTTTACCAAAAGAAACATAATGTAAGTGTCAGATTGTCCAACATAAGGATCATGTAGCATTAACCAATAAAAGTAATGCTACATCATTTTACACACATATACTGATACTTCTACACAACCACAAACATTGGGCATTGGAAAGAATTTAGAGGCTGTTTAAAAGGTTCCATTTTTTTGATGACCTTAGAAACATACACCGCACATGCAGACCACTTTTTTTTATTTAAACAAGCTCTCTGTCTCTCTGTAACAGGAGCAGATCACTGTTGTTGTGGAGGACTTGCGGTTATGCACAGTGAAGCCCTGCAGTGAACAAGACAGACGATTCTGCTTTGAGGTTGTCTCTCCCTCCAAGTGAGTCTATGTTTGTGTGTGTGTGTGCACTAAACTGTCAGAACTGGCCTGTCATATGTATTTGTATTTTTGAGCATGCAACATTTTTCTGATTCTTGTAGTGTTTGGATTCATGCTGCAATTTAACCGTAATCAGTCCTATAAATACATTTAGGCAAGTCTGTACATAACCCATACTCCAAATGACAGGATGTGTGTGTGTGTGTGTGTGTTTGTGTAGGAGCTGTTTATTACAGGCTGATTCAGAGCGACAGCAGCAAAGTTGGATCAGCGCTGTCCAGAACAGCATCGCCTCAGCATTCCAGGACAGAAGAGATGACACTCTTAGCTCTGTACGTCACACACACACACGTTTAACTGAATATCTAAGTGCAGACATTCTATCGAATTCTATGGATTTATATAAAACTACTTAATATATTATATTACTTATTATAGTAATCTAAAATTGTATTACTACTGACTAGAAATGTCAAAACTGCAGTTCTGACATTAAAAAATAATGTAACGATAACAATCATTTTACAGTATTGTTAGTAGTGAATACCTGTGTATTCACTGCTGTCTCGCTTTGCAGCATTCACATGCATATATGCACATATGCTCTGTGAATAATCCCATCTTGCTGTGATGTGGCTACATGCCCCATTCAAATGTGCTTCTTGGTCAGAATGCCCTGAGACTTGGCAACACAGTTATTTTAAAATAATGTAAACGGGTGGGGCAAAGAAATCACATATATATAGCAAAATATTAAAACTATGTGTTAAGCCTTGCAAATGTAGTCAAAGAGACCACTGTCTAAATTGTCATCAATATTAATCAAACTACTCTATTAAGAGGTATTTATTTTGCTTATTTCTCACTGTTTACTTCAGTTTGTTCAGTAATGTTGTATTAAGGGGTTACTTCACCCAAAATTGAAAATGATCCCATAATTTACTCACCCTCAAGCCACCCTAGGTGTATATGACTTTATTTTTTCAGCCAAACACAATCAGAGTTATATTTCTCTTCCAACCTTCTTTCCTGCAGGGGGCCTTTTGCGTGGCTCAGGGTTAATAAAAGCCTTCTGATGCGAAGCGATGGGTTTTTGTAAGAAAAATATCCATAATTAAAACTTAATAAACTATAATCACTGGCTTCTGGTAATGACCATACTCAAGTCGAGTTCTGGCGGAAGAGTGACCTCTGACCCATCGTATGACATGGGATGTAAGAGTAGCGTAAGCTTAGATGAAAAGTAGACTCCTCTCACGGTTCAAACAAATAGGGCTGGGCAACAAACTCTAGCTCCTCTTCTCTTATATCAAAATCCTCCGACATTTCTCTTTAACAATTCTCATTTTAGACTTCTAGACTGGTTTTAGACTGGTGTTTGGTGTTTTATCACTCTTTCACTGGAACTAGGTTCACGTACGGCCATTACTGGAAGCTGGTGATTATAGTTCATTAAAGGTCCCGTTCTTCGTGATCCCATGTTTCAAACTTTAGTTAGTGTGTAATGTTGTTGTTAGAGTATAAATAAAATCTGTAAAATTTTAAAGCTCAAAGTTCAATGCCAAGCGAGATATTTTATTTAACAGAAGTCGCCTACATCGAACGGCCAGTTTGGACTACATCCCTCTACTTCCTTCTTTAATGACGTCACTAAAACAGTTTTTTGACTAACCTCCGCCCACAGGAATACACAAAAAAAAGGGGCCGTGGTCTTGTTGCGCTCCCACGGAGAAGAGCAAGAGTTGCGTTTGTAGAGTGTGTTTGTCGCCATGTCATCGAAACGCTGTTATTTTCATCCCGCAGTCCAATCACCTTTGTTTGGCCTTCCCAGGGACGCTGTACTTAGAGATCAATGGTTACAGTTTATGTTTAACTCGGTTCCCGAAAATTATAATCCACATGTAAAACTATGTGCAGCACATTTTGCTGAGGACAGCTTCCTCAATCTCAATCAGTTTAATGCCGGATTCGCACAAAGATTATTCTTGAAAGATGGAGCAGTTCCCTCTTTGTCTGGAGAAGGCGTTGTTTATGGACCACAACCGGTAAGCTAAGCTGCTGTCGAATCACAACACAGGAACCGCTGGCACAATCAGAACTCGTTACGTATTTCTGAAGGAGGGACTTCATAGAACAAGGAAGTCATCAGCCCGTTTTTATGACAGTGGAAACAGCGGTATACAGATAGTAAATTATGTGAAAAATACTGTTTTTTTTTACACGCGAAACATGAACACATGTTATATTGCACACTATAAACACAATCAAAGCTTCAAAAAACCACGAAAAACGGGACCTTTAAGTTTTAAATATGGATAATTTTCTTACAAAAACCCATCGCTTCACAGATGGCCTTTATTAACCCCTGGAGCCGTATGGATTACTTTTATGATGGATAGATGCATTTTTTTGGGCTTCAAAATCTCAGGTATCATTCACTTCCATTTTAAATCTTGGAAGAGCCAGGATATTTTTTAATATAACTCTGATTGTGTTTGACTGGATGGCTGAATGGATTGTGATACACCTAGGATGGCTTTGAGGGTGAGTTAATTATGGGATAATTTTCTTTTTTTTTTTTCTTCTTCTTTTTTTGGTACTTTTTTTAAATAGTGTGTTCAGTAGTATATTCCTTTTTGTTATCAAAAATGGCCTCAAGAAACATGAAATTTCAGTGGTATTATCAATTATTGAATTTTTGATATTGTGACAATCCAAATACAGACAAGTCTCATGTAGCCAAACCTTCAGACTGACAGCAGAAGATCTAGAATCCATCGCAGCTTTCATTGGCCAAAGATCGCCCAGAGAGGCCGTCTGACTGACATGTAAAGCAACCAATCACAGTTCATATTTAAGCGTGTTAAAGTGTAACAATGTCCCTGCAATAACAGACAGGCTTGTAACTCCTGCCTGCCCTTGACATATTTAAAAGGGTCCTTGCCTTGAACTTTACATACTTCACATACTTTTGAAAATCCAGTGTTTAGTTGATCCTGATAAGCGCTCATTGTCACATGACGCCTTTCTTCCATGAGGGGGTTTTACGTCACGGTGGCTTTGTTTTCAGGTGGACTGTTAAAGAACGCAACACAAACGTCTCCCAGAAATCCTGCAGAATTCAACCTATAAGATGACGACTTCGAAACTCCTAAAGTGTTTCCTATTTTGTGTGCCATATGCATCAAACATTCAGCCAACGGTCCATGGGTGTGAAATCTGAAGCTGAGATTAACCCCAACTTTACCCCTACCCTTTAAAGAATGTTTATATTTTGAAATATAATATAAAATAATAACTTTTATTTATGTTGTTTTATTATATAATATGTAAATATTATATAATTCTTTATATAATTTATTTTAGAAGCCAATTTTTACTTTTAAATTGAGCTCTTTCCTGCGACTTATTGCGCTTAAATGGTCAAATACACACAAAATGATATCAAAATGCCTGTCTTGGCAAGTATTCAGGTGAACACAGTCAGTTTTGTAACAAAAATAGTTGAGAAAGAAAATGCATGTTGTGTAATAGTACTTCTATATAATTTATTTTAGAGGACATTTTTTAGAACAAAAAAATTACTTCCTTTTTTTTCACCTGTTTCCAAACAGGATGTTTCCAAATCTGACAGCTTTGTTTTTAAATATAGCACATTTATAGTGCGTTTCATGAGTATAGGTGTGTTGAATCAAGCAGAATTTGCAAAAATGTTATTTTGTGTGCGTTTAATAGAGAGATCGCTGTAGCTCAGTGTCTGCGGGAAGTGTGCGTCTGAGTTCAGGGGAGCAGGAAACGTCTGGTCGGGAGGCCCTGGAGGAGGTGCAGGCTATCTCAGGGAACGGACAGTGCTGTGACTGCGGGGAGCCTGGACCCGACTGGGCCTCTATTAATCTGGGCATCACACTGTGCATTACCTGCTCTGGCATACACAGGTAACACACATACACACACACACAACTATATAACATATAATACGAACATGCATCTGAATTGGGTTTTGTGTTTGCAGGAGTTTAGGTGTCACTTCTCAAAGGTACGGTCCCTTACGTTGGACTCATGGGAGCCAGAGCTCGTCAAAGTAAGAAAAGCATTTATATTTATATATGAAATAAACATGTTTTTAATTATGCGCTTAGTCACACCCCTCTTTTTGTCAATTTCTGCTCTTTCCATCTATTTCTTCATCTGTATATTACTTCAGCTCATGTGTGAGTTAGGAAACACAGCCATTAACAAGATCTATGAGGCACGTATTGATGAGATCACAATCAAGAAGCCCCACCCCTCTAGTCCGAGGTACAGTAAATGCAGTGTACTAGATAATTGGCAGTTTTATATATGTGTATATATGTTTTATATATGTCTGTGTCTGTGAGTGTGTATGTGTGTGTACAATATGTATTAGTGTTGTCAAAAATATTGACATATCAATACTGAAATATCTGAAATGATTTCAGTTCTTCTTTTCTGCACTATCAATACACCAATACCAGCTGCGCATTCTCGCTCTCTCATCTGTCTGACGGCAAATTGACACACACCTGCCTCTCACTCACTGAAATCATTTGCTTCGGTTGTTACCTAGTGTTACAGGGCCTAAATTTCGGCACGAGTGTTGCGCATAATTGTGCTGCGCACCGATCTCTATAAGTTGCGCGCACATAAAGCCAACTCTCAAACAGCTCGCGAGGACCAAATTGAGTTCTTTCCTGTGACTTATTGCACTTAAATGGTCAAATACACACAAAATAATGTCAAAATGCCCATCTTGGCGAGTATTCATGTGAGCACAGTCAGTTTTGGAATGTAAATAGAAAGAAAACACATGTTGTGTAACAATAGTTCTGTGCATAAGCTCTTAAAGTGACAGCAGCCTAATATTCCTGCTGCTGTCTGTCATTGTAATCAAAGAACAAAAGACAGAGAAAATCACTCAGTGCTCTTGACTGAATAACTTTTATCACTTTAATTGTAAGCATTAATCTGTAGTTAATTTTTACAATGAAGCATATCCAGTGTTATTTTACATTTGATTACTTTATTTAATTTCTGTAGTATTTCTTACCCGAATACTACTGTTAGACTCACCTGAAAAACTTAAAGCCATATTTATTTAATTTATCTCTTTATTCTATTGTATTTATTTGTACTATTGTTGCAATTTGTTTATTTCTTATTATTTTGTTACTGACTGTTTACTTGTCTTTTTTGTGAATTTAGTTGTACTGTGTGTAAGCTATTGCAACAAAATTACCCAAATTATCAAAAAATTATAAGATAATATTAAAAATATCTATATGGCAGTATTCCCTGTGGTATCAAAAATGATATCGAATATCAGTGTTTTTCAAGGTATCGCATCAAAGTTATAAATTCCAGTATCATCAGTCATGAAACTCTTCCGAGCAGCTGAAAAGCCAATTGGTCGTCAAGTCATTCCGTTTTGTTCTGTCTATGTAACCTATTTATTCCTGACTTCGAATCGGATCAGTTCATTTCAGTGCACCATGGGATTATTCTTGCCCTCCACCTTCCCCAGCACCACCTGTCTAGATATGCTCTGGGTATTCCCTATTTTTCCTTGAAGCAGCCTAAATTCACTTCAGTGTTTTCATGTGCATTGTAGATGTATTCTCAATCATCCAGCAGCAGCAGCAGCGTAGCAGATGTAGTCCGCCAAGACCAAACTTATGTACATTCCATATATATTAATAAATGCTGTTTAAATTCATTCAGAGAGTTGTCATGATTGAAATATAGGTTTGAGTGTTTTGCTGTGCAAATCATCACTAAAACCACAGAGTTTTGTTTAGAATACATATATATAATCAGTATATGTTTTCTCAGGCAGGATAAGGAGTCGTGGATTCGCTCTAAGTATGTAGAAAAGAAATTCATCCACAAACTCCCTGAGACTGGTCGAGGAACGGTCCTGCGGCGCTCCAGTGCCCGACGAAACCGAGCAACCACACAGGACAGACTGAGCACACGCCCTCCCATCAAACCCAAACCCAACCGAGCCACTCTGCCACGACTCACAGGTACACAGACACATATGCCCAAAAAACTCATTATATGCTATAATTTACACATACACATGCAAAGTCATGCACCCAAGAACCAAGAGACTGTATTTTGTTTCTCTGCTACAGTTCAGCATAGAAATGCGTACACACCAGGGTTATCTTCAGATACTGCACTCAAAATAAAACTAAGATGAAAACTATTGGTTTAAATATATATTCATAAACTGAAATGAAATAATTAATGCAAAGTAAATTAAAAACTAAAATGCAACTAAGTTAAAAATAGTGTTCGAAAAAATGAACTGACATGGAAAAATCTGACCTGTGTGTCTGTGTGGAGGGAAGACAAACCCACATGCAGATGGCGATGAGATGCCAGTAAATTTACTGATACTGATAAAAGATGGACACAAATTATGACACAGCAGAGCACTTTTCATTGTCAAAAACAAACTTTCATGTAACTTGCAGTGATTTGATTCATCTCAGAGCATTTCATACATTGTTACTTTAAGTTAAGTAAATTTTGTGTTCTCTTGTATTTAAAATGCCCCTATCATGCTATTTTAAAGGTTCCTAATGTTGTTTTGGAGGTCAGCTGCAATAGATTTACATGAATCCAAGGTCAAAAAACACTTCAGTTTTCTCATAATATACACTGCACATCACCTCATTTCTCAGGTCTCAAAACAGTTTGTTTGAAGTTTCAGTCTCTCTAAACCCCTCCTTTCCGAGAGTCTACTCTGCTCTGTTTGGTCAGACGACCCAGTCTGTTGTGATTGGTCTACTGCATACAGTCTGTGTGTCAGAAACAAAATTCCCATCGCCATATTCAAATTTCAGCTCTGGAGGATTCCTCAGCATTTGCATACACATACAAACAGTAACAATGACATTGTTTTTCTATATCAACTCCAGCGTGAGATCTCATCTTCCAGGCCTCAGCTACAACTACAGTGTTTAAGGGTCAAAGTTGACGTCATTCATGGCAGCCAATGAAGACCATATGCTGGCATTATGCAAATGTGTTACATTGTTACATAGGTTTGTAACAGGAAGTGAGACTGGAATTGCTGATGACTCATTTCTGCAGTTCAGAATCGATTCTTTCTTTTACGAGACAATAATTTTATTTGTCGTGCACTTTGATCTTTAAATCTTTTGCAGACCTTTAACCTTCACAAACAGCTATAGTACACACTGCATGAAAGGTAATATTTGAAAAAGCATAATAGGGGCAGTTTAAAAGATTTGTCTCAATGTAAATCAAATGTCACATGACATCTTAAACATTGCTGTTATTATAGTGATCAGTGCTCGTATTGCATTAGATACATTGGAGCCGATATGTTGTGATTATTGTGTAAATACGATAGTTCCTACAGTCAAGAAAAACCTGCATATATCAGGATATTTCAAAAGTGTGTATTTTATCTGTTGGTTCCTCAACTGATTCCTTAAAGGGTTAGTTCACCCAAAAATGAAAATTCTGTCATTTATTACTCACCCTCATGTTGTTTCACACCCGTAAGACCTTCATTCATCTTCGGAACACAAATTAAGATATTTTTGTTGAAATCCGATGGCTCCGTGAGGCCTTCATAGGGAGCAATGACATTTCCTCTCTCAAGATCCATTACTGTACTAAAAACATATTTAAATCAGTTCATGTGAGTACAGTGGTTCAATATTAATATTATAAAGCGACGAGAATATTTTTGGTGCGCCAAAAAAACAAAGTAAAGACTTATATAGTGATGGCCGATTTCAAAACGCTGCTTCAGGAAGCTTCGGAGCATAAATGAATCAGCGTATCGAATCATGATTCGGATCGCGTGTCAAACCGCCAAACTGCTGAAATCACATGACTTTGGCGCTCCGAACCGCTGATTCGACATGCTGATTCATTTGTGCTCCAAAGCTTCCTGAAGCAGTGTTTTGAAATCGGCCATCACTAAATAAGTCGTTACTTTGTTTTTTTGGCGCACCAAAAATATTCTCGTCGCTTTATAATATTAATATTGAACCACTGTACTCACATGAACTGATTTAAATATGACTTTAGTACCTTTGTGGGTGTTTGAAAGTGTTAATTGTCTTGCTGTCAATGGAGGCCTCACTGAGCCATCGGATTTTATCAAAAATATCTTAATTTGTGTTCTGAAGATGAACGAAGGTCTTACGGGTGTGGAACGGCATGAGGGTGAGTAATAAATTACAGAATTTTCATTTTTGGGTGAACTGACCCTTTAACTATAAAAACTAAACACAAATATGTTTATAAAATTAAAAACTAAACTGCTACTATCAAAAATAAACCCAGACTAAACTGAAATGTATATTCAATCTGAAAATAAAAACTGACGCAAAACTGTTGGAACCTTGATACACAAACACACAATTTAACCTAGTAAATTGAAACAATGAAAATAAGTGTCTGTTCTAGTTTCTACTGATCTAATCAGTGAGCTGTTACTTGATGTTTCCCCTACAGGCCTGAGCCCAAGTGATATAATGAAGAACAACTCCAGCTCTCATAAAGGTTACACACATACACATACACACACACACACACGGATATGATGTTCACACATCCATTTGACCACACAAACTGCTTACTGACTCTCTCTCTCTCCCTGTTGTACAGAGAATGATGAAGAGGAGGATCTGAGTGGTCTTCATCCCGGGGCTTTGCTGTATCGATCTGTGGCAATGCAGCATTTCCCTCTCATGGCAGACGCTCTGGCGCACGGCGCTGATGTCAACTGGGTCAATGTGGCTGAAGACAGCAGAACTCCACTAATACAAGCCGCTTTGGCTGTAAGTGTGTGTGAGAGAGTCCATTGTTCATGTTGTGAGTGTGTATTGCATGAGTATTACAGTGAATAATTACTGTGTATTTCTCTCTGCAGAATTCCTTGGCAGCCTGTGAGTTCCTTCTACAGAATGGCGCTAATGTTAACCAGGTGGACTCGGACGGGAGGGGACCACTACACCATGCTACCATATGGGACATACAGGGTAAACAGACTTAGACACTAGGGCTGGATAAAAAATATAGATTTCCCGATTAATAGTGATCGTCATTTGAACAGTTATGTTCTTGATATCGATTCTTAAAATTCCAAGATCAATCTTTTACTCATTGCCAGTGTTTCCTGGAAAACTTTTCACCGGTGGCGCACCCTGCTGCTGAATCTGTGCTAACGCAGCTGAATCTACAGCTATGGCAAATAAGGCAGTTTACACCTGGTATTAAGATGCCTTTTGGTTGATCGGGTCACAAGTAGATGAGGGAAACACATACATGTTTACACCTGGTGTTTTAATCAGTCTCTTTTTGTCCACTTTTAACCACTTCTATGGTTATGGGTGGGTAATTGTATGGACGTTCACATCTGTATTTAGCGTCGTCCACTTCTGATTGGATTGACAAAACACTTATTAATACCAGGTGTAAACAGGGCCTAAGTCATATTTTACTTGAGTTTGCAGTCTGTATTGAATGTGAATGCAAAATAATAGTATGATTTTTGATTAGGTGCGTACAAAAACATACAGCACTACTATTGTAGTCTGATTCATGAGCAAATGACTCTTTTAAACTGGTTCTTTTTAGTGACTCAATTTGAATTTGAACTGAAATGTGCTTTTAATATACTATCTCTGTATTTAAAAAATGTGTTTAGTTACCACTTATAGTACATTTGAACCCATAGTGTACTACAAGTGGTAACTAAATATTTTTTAAATACACAGATAGTATATTAAAAGCACATTTTAGTACAGTTGAGTACACTTAGATGTTCTTAAGATTATCTTAAGAAGTACTAAAGAAGAATTTTTAATATATTAAGTACAAAATTAGTGCGCGAAAATAGACCACTTTAAGTACATTATAGAAGTGTACTGTTTTTTTAACCTGGGTAGAGAATTTTCATTTTTGGGTGAACTAACCCTTTAAGAAAGTTAAGTTAAAGGTATGTTCACACCTAGGACAATAACTATAATGATAAAGATATAGTTCTAAAATCATTCTGTATATAAAAGAATATGTTTACGTCCTCGGGCTGGGAATTATGCATTTCTATTGCAACACTATCGATGCCTAAATGAATTGCTTCAGTCAGTTGGCGAAGATGATGAGCAAACTCGTACTCACGTGTAGTGGGGTTAAGTAGAGTCACATTGGAAATCAGTTATTCAAATCTAATTTAAACCTGAAAACAAACAAAGTTGTAGGATTTTGACAAATAAAAATAAAATTACTGCTTCAGAAATATTTAAAGTTCAGTAATATTTCTGTTAACAATTAAATAAGCACATTTTTAATTGATCAAGTCATGTTTGATCATCAAAGCTGTTATGAACTTTTCAAATATGGTTATCATGACAAAATGGCTGCCGATCCCTGATTTTAACGTGTCTCTGTGCTGTCATAGGTTGGTGTGTCTGTTTCTTAAGAGAGGAGCGGACTACAACGCAAAAGACATCGAAGATAAGGACCCAATCGGCATAGCCATAGATAACGCCAACGCCGACATCGTCACGCTGTAAGTAGTCTTGGATAGATAGTGTCAGCTGAAAACGGCACTAATTCACTTACAGTACATTTGATGAAGTTCTTCCTGCTAATAACTTGATTAACATCTCATCCACTGTTGTTTTCCTTCTAGACTCCGGATAGCCAAGATGAACAAGGAGATGCGGGAGATGGACGGTACTCCATCAGGTCATTCTGAGGGGCAGGGCTGTGGTGGTGGGGGGACTGGGTCTGTGATTGGACACACTAAGAAAAGCTTTCAAACCATTAAGAATCAGCTAAGTGGTCGGGCATCAGCTGGTCAGAATTAACTAGCTGTACATTTAGATGACATAACAGAGGAAAACTGAGTGTAACAGAGAATTAAAAAGGACGGTATGTGGATTTGTGCACTTTGATAAAGCACTTTAAAACATACAGAAACACTGAATGTTAATAAATAGCACTATGTTTTAATAGCATATCATGGTTTTGTTGGGAACTCCAAAACTGTGTTACAATATTAGTTCACCGCTAACATTACCAAAGTTAGAGTATAACTTTGACACTAAAAGAAACACTGTGTAAAAGAATTGGACTTCATTTTAGTTCTTTTAGTACCTGTGGTAATGTTTTGATGAAATGTTGTATAGTATGTTTTATTAGATGGTATTAGTGCTGTTTGTACTGAGGATGGTTTTGCATGACTCATGTACTGTGACTATACTAAATCTGATTTTGTTTGTATGGCTGGTGTTTATTCAGTTATTAGAAACCCCTGAAGTGGAATGTACAGTGTTTTTCATTTTTAAGCTAGTATGGGTTTGATTTATTTAATGTCTGGTGATTAGGCATTGCAGTTTTGTTTATCATAATGTAAAGGATAAACTCAGCAGCCGGTCATTACAGTGCTTGCAAGATATCACCATGCTGAAATGTTTCATCTTCTTTGCCTCCTTCTTCTTTACAGTTTCTATCTATCTATCTATCTATCATTATGTCTCTCATTCTATCTATCTCCCTTTCACTCCGTCTAATCATACCTTGCAAGCACTAGTATTTCCTTCAGAAATGCAAATGATTCAGCTGTTATGGGATTGGCATGGACATTTGGCATTGCATGGGGTATCTCCACCATTCTACCAACATGTTCACTATTAACCATCATTAAATGCATTAAATTAACTTCAGTCCCTGGTGATCATTTACACAGAACATTATGATCACTAATTTAATTACTTTCCAATATGAAAATTAATAGGATTCTGTTACTCTGAATCTGATACTTTTATTGCAGTGCCAGATGTTTGCAGGTGTGCTTTTTTTGTGGTGCTTATGCTTTTTGCATCTGTTGTTTTGCTGGTTGGGGGCTTGTTTGTGGCAGTTTGTCCATCTGTCTGTCTCTGTATACAAATCTGTTTTTGCTGTGGTGTGTGTGTGTGTGTGTGTGTGTGTGTGTGTGTGTGCGCGCATGTCCTGAGACGGTTGGACAGGTGTCTACTGCTTGCAGTGTGTGTCCTCTGCACTGCGTGCTACAGGTAATCCTCTGCTACCGTACTTCCTCATGTACATAACAACTGCACTTATGTGCAATTACAAATCCAACTCTTCTCTTTTCTGGGTGCTGGTGTTGACATCAGGGCTGATTCAACCATCTTGTTAGACCTTGTTAAACTCTGTTAGACTCCAGGTTTTCCTTCTTTAATCATTAACACACACGGGATCTAATTTACACTCTCATACAGTATATGACTGTATTACGAACTCAGTCTTATTTGTTTTGGAAATAAAATGAAATGTGCTGTAGGATCATTCAAGTTTACACCTGTAACAAATATGTAAAATATGCAAAAGTACCAAAAATGTGATGTTTTGCAGATTGTTTAAAGGGGCCATATGTAGAATTCAGAAACCCTTGTTATTAGCGACACCGGTGGCCGTTAACTGAACTGCAGCCAGCAACTTGCTGCTCGTGTTCGCACACGTGCACAGTAATGTTCAAGAGACTGAACACGATTTCTTTGCCCTGATCTACTCGCAGCGAAGTTCTTTTTTGTTCTTTGCTTAGAAATGAAGGAGAGAAAAAAAGAAATGAAAAAAAGTTTGAAATACCTTAGTGTTTTGACGAATATCCAGGCGCCGTCCATATGTGGTTCGCGCTTTCCTCTCAATCAATAAAATAAACACAAAAATAAAATGACAGCGGCGAGAGAATAGCAGTTAAGAAAGCATCTGTTCATAGCAATGCTGATAAGTTTGCACTAGCTCTGCAATTGTAATAAAATTCTTTTTAAGACAAGTCATTTCACTTGGCGGCCATCTTTGAAACGCTTCTCGGGCATCCAAGTGCAGCTCCTCTCTTTGAATGGGGAAACATCAAATTCTCCAAAGCCGTTTGTCAAGCTTTCGATTAAATTTCATATTTGAAATCACCAATGAAACCTAACAACAACTGTGTCATAAATTTTGTTTCTAAACGCTCGAATCATGACAAAAAAAATTATTTTTCAGGCTGGATCAAGCTAATGCGCGTGCACAGTCCTTCGACGTCTTTTGCGTTGTAGTCCGCTCCTCTCTTAAGAAACAGACACACCAACCTATGACAGCACAGAGACACTGTGAGGCCCTTTGTGCCTCATTTCGGAGGTGCACATCTGTCTGTTTCTATAGGAACCGGAGCTTCTAATGGCCGCTGCAGTGACGCAATGAATTTCGATTGAAACTCGGCGAATGGCTCTTGATTGGCGTTGCTCTTTCTCCCATTCAAAATAATACAAGTGAGATAGTGATTAGTATTAAGCTTATATTTGAGACTATAGAATATATAGATTTGGCTATGTGAGACTATAATTTGAATGAATCCCTTTTCTTTGCTTGACACATTGATATTAAGTACAGAATAGCTCTTTACATCAACGTAAGAGAGGCTCTCGGGAGCACGCGTAAACATCACGTCCTTTTGATTTTCCTGGCAAAGATGTCCCCGAGTCCTTCACATAAAAATTTAGTCTACAGGCTTTCATAGGCAACCCCATAAAGTCGAGGAAGGTCTAGTCTTTTAAGTTTGGTTACAAGCTGTTCACACATTGGCAAATATGAAAGTGATTAATACATGAAAATTACATATAGCCCCTTTAAAGTTGTGCTTCTTATTCCAATGGCAGTATTCTGGAAATAATAATTTTTTTCTGTATTTTTTTTTTTCTCCTGTAGGTGATGATACCTATCATGACATCTTCAGGGATTTCTCCCAAATGGCTTCCAACAATCCAGAGAAGCTTAAGCGCCGTAGCGCTGACATGAAGTAAAGCACCTGACCACTAGATGTCAATGTTACACCAATATACACATATTGGCGCTCCAGTAGACATAATGAAGTTACCACTTTCTATTGCTTTTCTTTTTTTGCTGAAACATCACCTGGCTGGCTTCCACAGTAAACACCTCTTATGAAATGCTGCTTCATTTGGTTTTTCTGGTGCACATGATTTTGGGTCTAAACATCTGGGTTTTAGCATATTTATCCCAGTTTAGGCTTTAGGATGTCATTAATAATTTTTGCTGTTTCCAGCCTGTTATTTCTTCAGGCACAATCCTTATTCCTTTACATGGACCTTCTAATAGCCCGATAATTTATCATTTGAGCAAGTTTACATTCCAGATGTTATGAAAGCAACAAGTGGAACATAAAGCCAGACAGTAGTGGTGGAGTGCATGTCTTTTCGTTTCTCATTTAAATGGAAATGAATTTATCCTCATTCAAATGATTTTCAATGGACAAGTTGCTTTTCTTTTCTTTCGTTTTATTCACTATGTTTTGAGCCACAGTGTTAATGCAACTTGAATGTAAATGTTACTTTGGGTGAGAGAAGTGCTTGGTTCTCCTGTATATTTTTATTTCCATTTTCTCTTTTTATGAAACCAAAACAACAGATTTGAAATGGTTAATTGATTTGTTATGAGAGCATGCAGTGTACTAAGCAACATGTTTGAAATGAATTACCGTGGAAACGGTAAAAATATGTAGCTAATTAAATAAATGATTCATGACTTATCATGTGACTTGCATCTCTAAGCTACCGCTGCTGGTTAACTAGGATGCAGAATTTTGCAATGAAACACCATTTACAATTGCATAAATACATACGCTGCCATTCAAATGTTTGGGGTCAGAAAGGGTTTTTTTTTTTTTTTTTTTTGCAAGGGCACATTATTGTTTAAAATGTGACAAAACATTTGTGACAAAAGATTTATATTTTAAAGGTTTTTTTTTCTATTCATCAAAGAAAAATTGATCAGAATAGTTTTTAACATTGGTAGTAATATGAAATATTTCTTGAGCAGCAAATCAGCATATTAGAATGATTTCTGAAGGATCATGTGACACGATTGGAGTAATTATGCTGAAAATTCAGCTTTGCATCAAAGGAATAAATTACACTTTAAATTATATTAAAACAGAAAAAGTGATTTGAAATTGTAATATTTCACAATGTCTGTATTATATTATTTTATTAATATAATAATATTGACAGTTATATAAATTATAATAAATTTTATTGACAAACATCCTTGATGAGCTTAAGAGACTTCTTTAAAATAGCACTTTATTTAACCACATTAAAACACAAATCTGTCTACTTAAAATACAGATTTAATTGTGCCAATAAAACCAAACTATCTTACCACACAGTGCTCTTCCTGGAAAATTAAACCATAACAGGTACATGCTATCAGCTGGTACACTGGTAAAAGTTAAGACTACCAGACCTTTCAATTAGATCAAAAGTAAGCTTGCGCAGTGTAGTTCTAAAGCTATAAAGTTCAAAGAACCAGATGATGAAATGTTTAATGTCATTGCCTGCTTTGGCAATCCAATGCTAATAGACCTACTGTGATTGAACTGCACTACTGTCAAGCTCTCTTTATAACGCTACTGAACTGATCCAACTTCAAGAAGAGTTTCACTTCTCATTCTGTGCCAGCATACTGAGGTCTACTGGCCAAACTGCATGTTTAATTGCATAAAGGCAGTGCTGACTTTAGTGTGTGCGCAGCCAATATCAAGGCAATAAGAGCCTCTCACATGAGAAAGCAAAGTCTGGCAGTGGCTGAGCTCATTGATTCTCAGTCTATGAAGATTAAGGCTCACGTGTTTGGTTTTATGAGAAGTGTGTCTTTAAAGCTAGCATGACTAGTATTCAAGGGTTTTCCATGTGAAGTAGAGAACTAACAAGGTAGAAATTAATCTACACTAGTGTGTGCACATCTCTTGTATTATGTCAAATAAGACATTTAAAAAGAAAAGGCTTTGAAGAACACAATATGTAACACAAACACTTTGGTCAATGATGAAGTGAATTTAAGTCAGCGACCTCAGTGGATAAACTATGTCAATACTCTGAGACATGGAATGTAAAGGAACATCTTGAAAACTTTATATTTCTATGCAACTCAAGAACCAGAAAAGACCAAATGTAATCAAGGAAATGTAAGTATAGTGTGTGAAAGAGAGAAAGAATAAAGAGCTGAAAGGATTAGCAATGCTACGTTAGCATTAGCTTGCCTTCCCTGTCTTTGTATACTATTACTAGCCTCTAGCACCAAACAAGAAAATGTTTTGCCTTTATCTTAGCTTTTGCTTGATGTGACAACATGTCTGATATGTGATGACTAAGCAGTTAAACGCTTTGTTTGGAATTGAGAAAGTTCTTGCTAGCAGCCCTCATGTTTGACTAACCTTGAATACAAAATGGCCCTCAGTAACTGCGATTGATAAAAACCACAAAGGTCATTTACTTCATCAAAACCTGAAGCTGTACATGTGCGTCATAATCAGTTTCCTGTCAGAAAGTGCCAGAGGTCAAATATGTCACTATTACAATACTAAAATTCTAATAATATAAAAAAAAAAAAAAAATCATTTATAAATAAATAGAATTTTTACCAACATACTTCTCCAAAATAAAACAGTGTAATAGCTACCATGGTATTTGATATACAGTGCCCTATATAAATTAAAAAATGACTAAGAAAATATTGACCTTTAGGACAATATCAGCACAAATCATTATTTTGTAATGATTTTGCATTAAGAAAAACTATAAAAAGATATTTCTACAGAGCCCCTAAAGGGACATGGTGATGGATGAGAAATTTCCCAGTTTAGAATTGGGCTTTTTTTAGAATGTGAATTTACAAATTGACAGCTTTTCAAGTGCTACATTTTGCACATTACCTTCACATAAAATAAAAACTATAACAGTATCTCAATGATACTAGAATAACACTGCACAGCTGCTGGTGTCTGAATGTGACGTTTGTGTATTATTTATATATATATATATATATATATAATATATATATATATATATATATATTATATATCAAAAATAACAGCACTATTGCTGTCTTCAATGATAATTAAAGCTACTTTGTTGCATTTAGATCATAAGGATTTATGCTGATATTGCCCTATTGTATAACCTTCAGAGGGCACTAATTTTATGGTGTAGGTCCAAAAACATGGTTCTACCATGGTGTATGTCTACTTGTATATTTTTTACATACTTGTATTTTTCATTTAGACAGATTTGCTTTAAACTTTATACAGGTTAGGCTAACTGCACATTTGAGCTGTAAACTGACTGCTGCTTTCAAACTCTCAAAACCTGAGAACATCTATCGGATTATCTTGTTTTTATCCGAAAAGCACTAATAGCAAATATAGTTGTAAATACAACTTAGAGAGATTTCCCCAAAGCAAAATATATATATAATATATATATATATTTTGCTTTGCTTTGGGGAAATCTCTCTAAGTTGTATTTACTACAAAATGTGTTTAAAACCATTTTGGCCAATATTCCAATTCCAATATTTGCCTATATCTTGTTTTGATATAATGCCAATATCCTTCTAAAACTAGCACTACCACATTAGGTATTTTCTTACATCACAAAATCATAATGTTTCCTTAAAATTAGTCAGATGCATCATTTCCTTAGGTATTTCTTCTCGTTCTTGCTCTGGAAGTGTAATATCTCTCTTAGAACAGATCCTTAACTCCGCATCTGTGTAAAGCATATCATCCAAGGGGCACAGTTTCTCAGGGACAGAGTAAGAGATATGGTTGACTTAAGTAGTCCATCTTCCATGGAGCAATCCTGAGACTTCTTCTTTGATGGTGATGGGGGTGGAGGGGCCGTACAAGACCAGAAATAGGGAAGAGTCATTGTAACTAACATACCTAACAAGAGGAAACTTCCAGCAGTGATAAAAGATGCTGTGTATGTTCCAGTGTAGTCCTTCAGCCAACCTAGGAGGGAAAAAAATGGAGATGGAACAATCATTTCAGTGCTAATTGTGAATTTAAAGAGCTGTATCAATTTTGTCTGCCTTTTAAAGAGGACCACTTATGCTTTTTTACATTTTTTTAGTGTGTAATGTTGCTGTTTGAGCATGAAAAATGTCAGCAAAGTTACAAAGCACAAAGTCACTCCAAAGGGAGTTCTTCTATATATCAGTACACACTGTTTCTGAACTCCCTGAAACGCCTCCATTGTAATCTTGAGTCTTCTTCCGGGAATGAACACGTCATAATATTCTTCATTTAAAAAGGCATATGCAGAATAAAGGGACGAGGCCTGGTTGAGTTAGTAGTGTCTTGAAACTCAATTATGATAAGGGGCGTGACATTTCCAAAATACCGCTCAAAACAGTTGACCAATCGCAACACACTGGTCCAGCCGACCAATCAGAGCACACTGTGTTTTTGGGGCCTTCATAGAGAGACAGGAACTAAACAGAGTATTACTGACAGACTGAGAGAAGAGGTGCTGCATCCATGTAAATTATGTGAAAAATGATGTAGTTTTTGAACATTCAATTTCTAGTAGACCCCAAAACAAAATCAAGACTTTGTAAAAAAAAAAAAAAAAAAGGTCCTCTTTAAATAAAAATATTGTGATGATCTTATGAGCTCCTACCAGACAGTGGTGCTCCCAGCAGCCCTCCAATGCTCTCAATGAGCTGCAGAAGGCCAAGGGCTCCCAGCACTCGCTCGATACCTACGATCTCCGGCACTACCGCAAAGGCCAACGGCGTCATCGCTCCTGCGCAGAACCCATAGACCACACTCACAACCAACAGTCCTGGGTAACTCACAGCAGCAGGAATGAGCATCAGAGATAGGCCCAGTAACCCAGTCCACACCACCAGCATGTGGGGCAATCGCATTTTGCCCAGATCCGAGGCCCAACCGGAGGCTACGCGGCCCATGATGTCTGCCACACCAGTTACAGAGATTACAAAGGCTGCCTGGTACTCAGTGAAATTAATGTGACGGCTGTGGGGCAACCAGATGAACGTAGGGGATGAAGTAGCCCGCATTGAACAAGGTGATGGCCATGGTATACGTGATGAAGCCTCTGTGTGAAAGCAGGGAAAGCTCAAAGCACTCGTAGATACGGGAGCGTAAAAAAGACCATCTGTTGAGGTTGGTTGAGTTTTCAGTCTGAATAAAGCACAAAAAGAAATTATTATTAGACATTATTAAATCTCTATAACAGGGGTCCCCAAACTTGTTCCTGGAGGGCCGGTGTCCTGCAGAGTTTAGCTCCGACTTGCATCAGCACGCCTTCCTGGAAGTTTCTAGTATGCTTAGTAGGACCTTAATTAGCTGCTTCAGGTGTGTATGATTAGGGTTGGAGCTAAACTCTGCAGAGACACCGGCCCTTCAGGAGCAGGAATGGTGACCCCTGCTCTATAATATAAATATAAATCATTTTTTAAATAAAAAATGTATAATATGTATCTATTATGTATTCCATAATTCTAATATGTATCTATTATTAACTGTTAAATACAAACTAATTGTATGATTTTCTTTCTTCTGTTGAACACACACACATATTTTATATACAGTGCCCTCCACAATTATTGGCACCCTTAGTAATTATGAGCAAAGGTGACTGTGAAAATAAATCTGCATTGTTTATCCTTTTGATCTTTCATTCATTCAATTCACAAAATTATAACCTTTCATTGAAGGAAAACAGTTGAAAGTGGGGGAAACTCACATTATGAAATAAATGTTTTTCTCCAATACATGTTTGCCACAATTATTGGCACCCCTAGAAATTCTTATGAGTAAAATATCTCTGAAGTATATTCCCATTCATATTTACATTTTTTTAGCACACCAGGGTGATCATGAACATGAAATTGTCCAGCCATGACTTCCTGTTTCACAGGAGTATAAATATGAGGAAACACAAAGACCAAATTCCCTTAATCATTCATCACAATGAGAAAAACCAAAGAATATAGTTCTGATGTGCAGCAAAAGATTGTTGAGCTTCACAAAATAGAAAGTGTCTGTAAGAAAATAGCTAAAGCATTGAAAATCCCCATTTCCACCATCAGGGCAATAATTAAGAAGTTCCAATCAACTAAAGATGTTACAAATCTGCCTGGAAGAGGACGTGTGTCTAAATCGTCCTAATGCGCGGTGAGGAGGAGAGTTTGAGTGGCCAAAGACTCTCCAAGGATCACAGCTGGAGAATTGCAGAGATTAGTTGAGTCTTGAGTCTCAGAAAGCCTAAAAAAATGATCAAACAGCACCTACATCCCCACAAGTTGTTCAGGAGGGTTTCAAGAAAAATCCTCTGCTCTCATCCAGAAACAATCTCCAGCATATTCAGTTGTCAGACAAGACTGGAACTTCAAACGGGACGAGCTTCTATGGTCAGATGAAACTAAAAAAAAGAGCTTTTTGGCAGCAAACTCACCAGATGGGTTTGGTGCACACATGGATAAAAAGTACCCCATGCCCACGGTTAAATATACTGCTGGATCTTTAATGTTGTGAGCCTATTTTTCTGCTGGAAGTCAGAAAAAATCAAAACCTGACCGCTTCTGCTAGAAATCCTATAATGGGCCATGGTTGGATCTTCCATCAGGACAATGATCCAAAACAAACATCAAAACCAACACAAAAATGTGTCACTGAGCACAACATGAAGCTTCTGCCATGGCCATCCCAGTCCCCTGAACTGAACCCTAAAGAAAATGAGTGGAGTGAACTGAAGAGAAGAAGCACCATCATGGAACTGGGAATGGAGCTGGGAATCTGAAGGATCTGGAGAGATTCTGCATGAAGCAATGGTCTCTGATCTCTTGTCAGGTGTTCTCCAAACTCATCAGGCATTATAGAAGACAAATCAGAACTGTTATCTTGGCAAAAGGAGGTTGCAAAACGTTTTGAATAAAAGGGTGCCAATAATTGTGGCCAACGTGTTTTGGAGAAAAACATTTATTTCATAATGTGAGTTTCCCCCCACTTTCAATTATTTTCCTTAAATGAAAGGTTATAATTTTGTGATTTTTTTGAATGAAAGATCAAAAGGATAAACAATTTATATATATTACATAGATAGATAGATAGATATTTTAAACAATGTTGGTAACTAGGCTGTTAATGGTAGCCATTGACTTCCATAGTATTTATTTTTTTTATCGGAATGTCTATTTACACGAAGTGCAAATAGTGTCCCTTGTTGGCAAACGCTATTTACACAAAATAAAGTTAGAAAATAATGTTCTAAAAGTGGAAATAAACTGCAAACGAGTGTTTAATAATATTAAAAGTGTTTATTGGGTAGGGTTAGGGGAAGGTGTAGGGAGGGTTTTTATTCTCCCAATAACAGGGATGCAAACAGGTGTAGGGCCGGGGCATGCTCCGAATAGAATTTTTTTTTTTTTTTTTTAAAGATATTTGCTTTACATGCTCATTTGTAGTTACTTTAATTGATTTTTATTTATTTATTTATTTATTTATTATTACCATGTATGTTCAAAACTGTAATTTTTCTCACACACACACACACACAGAGACACACACACACACACACACAAAATGGTCGCAACATTTCACCAAAATCAAAATTGAATAGGCTACATTTAGTCAAAACCTCATGTTATAAAAATATGAAGTGCTATGGCTATTTAAGACAATATTGGCTGATTAGACAGCAATACTGAGCTAAACTGCAAACTGTTTGCCCTCTCTCTCTTCACAGTTCCCACATCTCAGAACAGCATTTATTTGAAATTGAAATCTTTATATCATTTATTTATATAATTTTATTGATTTATATATCAAAACACATACCTTGTTCACAACTTTTGGATTCCCTAGAGGTCGAATGAGAGCTCCACAAGCAATCATATTGAAGCTGAGGCCTCCGAGGATAAGCAAGGCCCCGCGCCAAGCATAAACTTCTACTAGATATTGAAAAAGCGGGGAGAAGGCGAAAGAGGCAAGACCAACGCCTGTGAAGCCCAGGCCCATGGCTAGAGATCTCCGCATGGTGAAATACTGCATCACTGATGCAACAGTAGGAGTGAAGACCAGTGCCCAGCCTAAACCTGACACAGATAAACAGAGTGTAAGAACACAAATCAGAATCCCGAAATTGGCTAATATTAAGCACAATATTTACAAGAGCATCTACCTGAAATGAATCCCATGGTCAGGTAAAGATGTAAAAGAGATGTTGCCTGGGAAGCCAGAATGAATCCCAGGCCTGAGAGGAATCCTCCCATCATAACAACTGGACGAGCTCCATACACATTACATAAAGCTGAGCCTATTGGACCTGTATGCATTGCAGACATATGTAAATAATTGGATGTGGCAAGACAAAATGTGTTGTTTTACCATATTGTGTTTGTTGATATAGACATAAGTCATGAATGAATTTGTGCATATGAACTTACTCATTAGCTGTTGCATGGCCAACCCAATGGATGTTATCCATGACACTGCCTGAGCACTCTCATCAAAGTACAGAACAAACTCCACAAAAAAGACACCCAGACTGCGGATGATCCCAAACACCAGGGCAGAAATCACGAAAAGGGACCCCACCACCACCCAGCCCCAACCCCCATCAGGTGCCGCCATCTGCGGGGATGACTGCTGCTTTTCTTGCATCTCTTGGGACTTTTCCATCTCTGCACTGAAGAGACAGAATAAAGAAGCCATATTATACGCTTTTACAAAGTCTTGATTTTGTTTTTGGGGTCTACTAGAATAGGGTTTTTATGCTTGAAAAGTTCAAAAACACCTTATTTTTCACATATTTGACATTGTTGCAGCACCTCTCTTCACAGTCTGTCAGTAACACTCTGTTTTGATCCCGTCTCTATCAGTGTGCCCTGATTGGTCGGCAGGATAAGTCAACCAGTTTGGTCAACCACTTGAGAGCATTTCTTAATGCCCCTTATCGCAACCGAGAGTTTCAACCAGGCCTCACCCCTTTATTTTTGTGTATGCTTTGGGCAGGAATTATTTAAATAAGGTATTTCAAAAACAGTGTTAGAGAAAAATAGTGACTTTGTGCATTGTAACTTTGCAGACATTTTACATGCTCAAACCAGCAACATTAAAGGTGCCCTAGAAAGTTCTTTCACAAGATGTAATATAAGTCTAAGGTGTCCCCTGAAGTTTCAGCTCAAAATACCCCATAGTTTTTTTTTAGTTAATTTTTTTAACTGCCTATTTTGGGGCATCATTAACTATGCACCGATTCAGGGGCTGCTGGCCCTTTAAATCTCGCGCTCCCTGCCCCCCGAGCTCTCGACTATAATACAGTGCATAAACAAAGTTCACACAGCTAATATAACCCTCAAATTTCAAAATGTTAATGCGGTGAGTATTGTAAAACCAAAGCTAACAGTTGTTTAAAAGAATGAAGTTGTGTTTAAAAGCGCGACGGCTCTTGTCCCCGTGAATACAGTAAGAAACGATGGTAACTTTAACCACATTTAACAGTACATTAGCAACATGCTAACGAAACATTTAGAAAGACAATTTACAAATATCACTAAAAATATCATGTTATCATGGATCATGTCAGTTATTATTGCTCCATCTGCCATTTTTCGCTGTTATCCTTGCTTGCTTACCTAGTCTGTTGATTCAACTGTGCACATCCAGACGTTAATAGCTACTGGCTGCCCTTGTCTAATGCTTGAACATGAGCTGGCATATGCAAATATTGGGGGCGTACATATTAATGATCCCGACTGTTACGTAACAGTCAGTGTTATGTTGAGATTCGCCTGTTCTTCGGAGGTCTTTTAAACAAATGAGATTTATATAAGAAGGAGGAAACAATGGTGTTTGAGACTCACTGTATGTCTTTCCATGTACTGAACTCTTGTTATTCAACTATGTCAAGGTAAATTCAATTTTTGATTCTAGGGCACCTTTAAACACTAAAAAAAGTTGATATTTAAAAAAAAAAAAAAAAAAAGCATAAGAGGTCCTTTTTTAAGGGATACTTCACCCAAAAATGAAAATTATCCCATGATTTACTCACCCTCAAGCCATCCTAGGTGTATATGACTATCTTCTTTCAGACAAACACAATCAGAGACATATTTAAAAATATCCTTAGTCCTCCAAGGTTTATAATGGTTGTGAATGGTACCCCAAATTCTGAAGACAAAAAAAAATGCATCCATCCATAAAAAAGGATTCCATACAACTCCAGAGGGTTAATAAAGGCCTTCTGAAGCGAATCGATGTGTTTGTGTATAGGTTATGCCATGATGTTCTACACAATGACATGACAAACTACGTGTTATACGTCATGTAATTGTGTAGAACGTCATGGCACTGTGTACTACGTCGTGGAAGACTTGTCTTAACAAGCGCACAGATTTGCATTAAAAGGCCTTTATTAACCCCCTGGAGTAGTATGGAATCATTTTTTATGGATGGATGCTTTTTTTTTTTTTCACCCCAAGCGAATAGGGTAAAAAAAATAAATAATAGATATCACCATACTGCCCCAGTTGACTGGTTACATTAAGAATTGCAAACAATTTTTGTATTACAAGTTTTCTTAAATGTTATATTTAAATATGCAAATAATGCATTATCTAATTAAATATACACTAATTTGCATAAATGTCCAGAACAGAAATTTGAACACTGAATATTATGCCAGGCTCAACATTTTTGTTTCATTTTATTGACATATTAGAGTTCAAGGTTTTTACAGAGGAGATTCTCTTTTTATCACTCCATAAATATGAAAATGCTGTCAACAGCCAGAAGGAAAAAAAAATCATTTTTATAAATTATTTCATAAATTTTATTTTTTAGGAATAAAATGTTGTGAGAAAATCAGGCAAATTACATAGGAAAAACCCCTCTGTAAAAACCTTCAGAACATAGATATGAATAAAACTGTACAGTTTGGTGTATGTAAAGCTGCTAAAATGGAGATTTCAGACTGAGGAGAAAAACAGTTTTTGTCTGTAGTGTCTCGCCTTAAAGGGACAGTTCACCCAAAAATTTAAATTTGCTGTTAATTTACTCCATCCAAGATGTAGGTGACTTTTTCTTCAGTAGAACAGAAAAGAAAAATTCTAGCTGAAACCATGGTCTTCAGTGATTCATATAATGTAAGTCAATTAAGTTCATTATGCGACAGAAAGCTCGCGCTGCAGACTATCATGAATTCACTCCGAAAAATTGCAGAGGCTGTGGATTATAGGTAATAGTGCTATAAAAAGTTCAGTTTCTTGCACAGACTGATCGTTTTGCTTCTTAAGACCTCAATGTATTGTCAGGAGCCGCGGATATAAATTTTGTTTTGTCTGCAGATGTTTGTTTTTTTAACTCAAAATGACGGTAGCCATTGAATTTTTATTATATAATCCAACAAGGACTACGGTTTCAGCTAAAAATCTTCTTTACTGTTTTACTGAAGAAAAAAAAAGTCTTACATCTTGGATGGCCTGAGGGTGAGTAAATTAACAGTAAATTTACATTTTTGGATGAACCATCCCTTTCAGAGAAGTAGGGGACTAAGAAAATGTCAGACTAGTGCAGGTACATAAAGGTCCTTCCATGACCTTTAACCTCTTTTCACATCTACTACACAGGGTGGCGTTTCTTGGCAAATAATTTGTCTGTACTGTTCACGGTCTCTTTAACTAGAAACTAGATCTGATCACTCTGCCACAGTGCTGACAAACATCTACCGGTTTAAATTGTAAAACTAAGATGTGTTATATTCTTTTATCTGTCAGGGGTCAGTTCATGTCCTGGTCTAATTTCCTCTAACACACATACACACCAGTAGATTACTGTGATTTTGAACAAGTAAAGTTTTTAATTTAGTCCTGAAAGGAAATGTTGATCATGAGTTGATCATGAGGTGAACTCTGACCTGTCATTATCAGTGGTTTCAAAATCTGATAGAACCAAAATCTGATCGCTCAGATCAGAATGACCGGACGTTGATACATTTTTTTAGATATTTTTTGTTTGTTTGTTTTTTATATTTTAACAACATTGGTAGAAAATCAGGATATCAGTTTAAAATACATAAATTTGCTGTGCATAAAATAGCAATCACACTGTATATTGAAATAGAAATACTACTATTAAATACTACTACTAATACTACTATTAAAAATGTAGTAAATAATGAAATTATTGAGATTATAGGTTACACCTACCAAAAAAGCACATTTTTTATTATTATTATTATACTAAACTAAAATTATACTGTAAAACATATCTACTTTCATATTATATAATATATACATATTACAAAAATATTGTTATATTTGTGCATAAACTAGCCAGTTAGATAATGTTTTTTTTGTTTGTTTTTAAGTTACATTGCTGATATCCAGAAAACATGGTGGCCAATGGTCGATATGTTGGCAATATATATTTTTTATTAAAAGATTTTTATTTTAGCATCATGTTTCCTTAAAATTACTAAAATGTTAACAGTTTACACTATTTTAAATGTCCAATATGCACCTATAGAAACATATATATGCCCAATAAAAAGGAATAGCAAACATAATAGCCAAAAAACAGCATGACACTTACCCTTTTGCCCTCTCTATCAATCTCCTTTGCCTTTCGCAAGTCTCCTGTCCATGCAACCCCTCATTACGTAACGCCATTATGTGTTTATATCCACGTTTATATCAAGTTTTTTTTTTTTTTTTTTAATGTATATAATGAATTAAAATTTGAGGACTTTGAAATATTGTCAGGTGTTAATTTGTGCTAGTGAACATTTATGATGAGAAACATTATGAAAAAAATATGTGGAAAAATATGGAAATTAAAATGATTTTAAACATTTTATTTCGTTGCTTGATGTTAAATCTGTGTTTTAAAATACCGGTCTACATACTCGATATCCGGATGTATAATAATATTATAAGGTAAGTTAATGTTATAAAAAAAAGGTTCACACGTAAAAATACGCACAATGCTAATCAACCATAATGGTTTATCGTATATTAATTAGGTAAAGTTTTTTTTATTATTATTATTAATTAGGTCAAGTGAGCGCAGCTCTTGTTATAGTGACGTAACACATAAATCAAGTTCCACTTCCTGTGCCGCTCGTCATCTCGCATTGTTGATGTTTAGCACACGATTTATTAATACATTTATGGCGTCAATATCTATAAATGCAAACGCGAACTGATGGACTTGATCTCGCACAATGTGTTGTTATAATTACAGTCGAGGCTTATATTTTTATCGTGGTCCTACCACACATAGCCTACACAATCTGGCAGTAGATATAATGTTACAATAAAACACTAAACATTTTAGACAAAACAGTATGCAACATTTCTGCTTACTGCATGCCATTTATTATACTATCATTTGTTAGTGTAAAATACCGCCACGAAAATATTACCCGTTTAAAAATGAGATTGCTTCGGGTAAATCCAGATCGGTCGTTACTTACCCATATCATCCCTTTTCCTTTCGAGTCATGATTAGGTCAAAGCAAATAAACATCTTCTTTTTAAAAGCCGGTAAGTGTTGGAAAGCACGTCATTTTCGA
Organism: Culter alburnus; assembly: GCA_028476615.1. Classification (NCBI taxonomy): domain Eukaryota; kingdom Metazoa; phylum Chordata; class Actinopteri; order Cypriniformes; family Xenocyprididae; genus Culter; species Culter alburnus. Next base: position 165,080 of record JAOTNS010003616.1, read on the forward strand.
TGCTGACTTTCTACTTATTCACCTGCTCTTCTTGACATGACTATTAAGAGCACGTGCCGGTTTAGTTTCAGCGAAGCTCCTCCTCCAGAGCGCGCTCACGAGCTTTCTTTCTTCAAGAATGTAGTCTACATCGATCATTTATAAACTACACGTGCAATGTTAGGTCAAGTAAGTCAATAAGAGCACATTCAGCATGCTGTCATGCATTAAACTACTGTCAGTAAAGATTAACGTTCTCTGTGGGATGAAATAAATGCCCCCTAGTGATAGTTTCCGTTAATGGTTAGAGATATATCGGTTACCAAACACTTAAAATGCTAAAAAAAAAAAAAAATGCTAAAAAAAATAAATAATAATAATAAATTTACAATGTTTTTTTTTTTTTTTGATGTCCTTACTAACAGCCTAAGGTTGTTTACTGGTCTCACTTGGTTTAAACTGGACTATCCTTGGCTGCTGAAGTGTGGAAAAAAATTTTTATAAAAAAAATATTAATTTTTGAATTACTTATGTGCTGTGGATCTGGTTAGATAGATATAGATAGATAGATATAGATAGATAGATAGATAGATAGATAGATAGATAGATAGATAGATAGATAGATAGATAGATAGATGATGGATGGATGGATAGATGGATAGATAGACAGACAAAGATCTGCACATCATGTTTGCCTTTGGGGAAATCAGTTTCAATGTTTGAACTTCCATACACAACTGTGGATGTACAGGCGGTGTATGTGTGTGTGTTTGCGGCAGATTTTTGTTTAAGGCCGGAAACAGGTGCCAGTTTCTCCATTGTTTCTATTTCAGCACCACCCGTAGAAAAGCTGAAGCGCTTTAGGGTAAATCGAGAGGTCTCAGTTGTGAGCTAATCGGAGGAAGGAAGGGCTAAGAGGTGAATTCTTTGTTCTTCTAGGCTCCAAGAATCAGATAGGCACTGAAGTTAGATTTGATATTGTAGTGAAACATTTCTGTATGCTTAGTAAGTTGACTACTTTCAGGTTTAACAATAATGAGAGACTCTCCCACTGTCCATGTGATTGTGATGAAGCAGAAGAACAGCAGACACACACACAATAACAAGAAATTAATTTAACTTTAATTTATATAAAATAGGTCTTGTCTTTGTCCAGCAAAAGAGCGCAACACAATTTTGTTGATATCATTATCCTCATTATCATCATCATCATCGTCATCATCATCATCATCATCACTCTTTACATGTATATTAGTTTGACGAGTCCTCAACCTGCTTGGACTCTTGGAAACTATAATACACCATGAAAATCCTGAAATGGTCTCTTAAACAGAAGTATTTTTAAAAAAGTTACATTGAGAGGCTAATCCTCTACAAATTTTTTTGTTACTTAAACACATATGGGCTCCAGGCCTGTTAAATTAGTACATTAAAATACTGAATAACTGGTAAATAATCATCTAAGAGGTTATATTTGAGTTTGACATTCTGGTTATTGGACCAGAATGGATTCATGAACAAAGAAGAACACTATTTAGGTAGAACAGTTAATAAAAAAATAATAAATAAACAGAAATTAAAATTACCGCATATTGGTTAATAAAAAAACATAACAATCTTTCTCTTCCTTTTCAGACTTGCGAAATTCCTTAATTGCACTTGCTTTCTTCTTTATCTATCTTCCCTTCATAATCTTCCAACCTTCTTGCAGAATTCCTCTTATCCACTAATTTTTTACCTTCATTCACCTCTTACATCTCCTAATAAACATCTTCACACACTGCCACAAACCATCTTTAAATCATAACAACAAAAAGATTTTTACATTCTTTCCATATGAAGCATTTTCATTTCACCTGCTTTATGTTATTGTCTTAAGGCCCATTCACAAGGACGATAACTATAATGATAAAGTGCTAAAAATCATTCTAAATATAAAAGTTCACAGCACAACGATAAAGTCACAGCAGAACGATACTGGTGGAATCACTTTCCAAACGTTTTTTTTTTCTCCACGTTTTTGAACAATAAAAACATTGACAGCCATTCAGAATCCATACTGCTTTCAGAGCTCGAGCATTTAAAGTGACAGATGATAAAACTGCAGCACGCGCTTATAGAATAAACAAAACTATATTTTGCGCTGGTTTGAATGCTAATATAGTTATCGTTATAGTTATCGCTCTTGGTATGAACAAACCTTTAATTCCTATTTGGATGGTAATTGTTTCTCATAGAGATGACTGGAAAAATACATTTGCATAGCTCCTCAGTGATAAAACTTGAGCATCCATTTAAATGGTTTTCTGTCTTGAGTTTTATCTTTCCAAATGATGGATTTTTTTTTTTTTTTTTACCAATGTGGAAATTTTTAACACAACCTCTTATTTACATAAGGTTAACATTTGATTTGGATACTTGGCCAACTAGTAAAATGATTAGCCGTGCTAATATATAATTAATTTTGTTAAAATTAACAAAAGTAATTATATATTATATAATTGTAAATATATATATCCCTAAGAAACAATTACAATCTGAACAGGGCTACGTACTTATTTTTTGACAATGATATGCACCATTTAACCTGCCACAGAAAAAGTGGCCAATATGACAACAAAATGCTTTTTGCGACAGCATAAAATATGATTAAATAGCATGAGGAACAGAAAGTATGCAAAGCAAAATAAATAATATTTTAACAAATAATAAAGATAATAGTCAGCACATCTAGTGCAGGAGTGCTACATTCTTGGAAGACTACATTCATTGGTATATTTTTAGTCAACTCTCCTCGAATGCAGCACTCCACCTCTTTAAACTCTTTACAATACTGTTTCATAGATCCATCAATCTTCAGCCTAAGCATTTCGGTCTTGACCTATCTGCAGAGTGAGCATATCGCTACGGTGCCTGCGATGTTTTGACTGTGCCCCTTAGCCAGCTTGTAGCAGGGTGGGTCCAGGTTGGTACGGGTCTGACAGAACCTTGTAGCGGATCTTGGTGTTGGTTATTGCGCCGTGTTTCTGCCTCAGATGGAGCCTCAGCTGACTCTTATGACGGAAGTGCAGGTGACATTTCTCACACTGGAAGACAAGATTAGAGCAGAGATTTTTATTTAATTATATATGTCAACGACACACTGCTGGGAGCAAGTAAGACATGTTGCTGCTGCACAATATAGTGTACACAAATAAGCCGTAGCAGATCTATACAGGTGGAGCTAGGGAAGGTGGAGGGTTTCTGACAGCGCACTGCAACAACTGCTACAGCAAATGCTGACCAAGTATTTGAAAATTGAGCAGCAAGGTCATTGGCAACTAATCAGCTGTGCCCTACAGAGAATGATGTGACTGCAAGCAGATTGGGTTTAAGGATTAGTCCACTTTCAAATGAAAATTTCCTGATAATTTACTCACCCCCATGTCTTTCTTTCTTCAGTTTTCTTCATTTTGATGAAGGTCTTTGATGAAAACATTCTAGGATTTTTCTCCATATAGTGGACTTCAATTGGCCCCAAATGGTTGAAGGTCAAAATTACAGTTTCATTGCAGCTTCAAAGGGCTTTAAACGATCCCAGACGAGGAATAAGGGTCTTATCTAGTGAAACGATCGGTCATTTTCTAAAAAAAAAAATTAAAATTATATACGTTTTAACCATAGACTTTCGTCTTGGACTAGCTCTCTTCTTCTTCTCTATTTGAATTCCAGCAGTATAGACGCTGCTAAGTGTATTACTGCCCTCCACAGGTCAAAGTTTGAACTAATTGTTATATACTTGCACTAGCATATTGTATATGACAATTTAGTTCAAACTTTGACCTGAGGAGGGCAGTAATACACTTAGCAGCGTCTACACTGCTGGAATTATTCTCCACTATGTGGAGAAAAATCCTGGAATGTTTTCATCAAAAACCTTCATTTCTTTTCGACTGAAGAAAGAAGGATATGGACATCTTGGATGACATGGGGGTGAGTAAATTATCAGGAAATTTTTATTTGAAAGTGGACTAATCCTTTAGGTACCGATCAACTTCCGCGATCTAGAGTTTCATGACAGAACTATATACAGTATATATACATACATAATCCACCAGCCTGCATCATTATAATTGCTGAATGAAATTCAATACTTGTTTCTTACTCATTTTGGGATGCTGATTCCAAAAGTAGTGTCTGTTTTGCTCTAGTGCATCACATTTTCTCACAAAATACAATGCGTTTCGTTGCGTTTTGGCTTTGAGAACCATGTGTAAGGTGAAGAAGTCTTGTATTATCCCTTAATCACCAGACAAATTGCCACAAAGGCATGATTCCCCTCTTCCTCTGAGCCAGGACAGAACTATTTGTTTAATTCTCAGCCAATTTTCACAAGTATGACATTATTTTATGCCTAATCCTGGATTTCAAGGTTAGAATAATGGCCAACATCCAAACAGCGACTTTGTTTGTTGCTATGTTGTATTTATATTAAATATATATAAATGTTCAAATATACTGACGCTGTAAGGCTTCTCTCCGGTGTGGATGCGCAGGTGGCTCTTCAGCGTCTGCAGGTGGCGGAAACGTGTCCCGCAGGTGTTACATGGGTACGGCTTTTCCCCGGTGTGGATCAGAACATGAGCACGCAGGTGAGCGACCTACAACACACATGCATTTTTCAAGAATATAATTTTAAATGCTCAAAAATAAGACTGATATATGTAATTCTGTGCAGATGTACCTGAACAAATCTGGCTCCACATGTGTCGCAGCGGTAGGGCTTTTCTCCAGAGTGGATGCGAGAATGAGTCTTTAAATTCGCAGGCCGGTTGAACTGCGCCCCACACACATTACAGCGGTAAGGCTTGTCTCCTGGAGTCAGAGAGAGCGGAAGAGAGATATAATAAATGAGAAAGAGGTCAGGTTATATAGAGCCTCTAAAAACATCTTAAAAAACAAACATATAAAATGTATGAAATGAAGATGCATAAAACAATTCACTAAAAGTTTTAGGTAAGATTTAAAAATACCAAATCTCAACATGAATCTCAACTGAAAGTAGATTCCACAACTACATAGTTCATCGAACTTTAGTCAACCGGCTCACCTGAGCAGGAAGGTTTTGTGTTTATGCCTTGATTTCCAGTGTAACTGAGCTGTGTGGAGAGGTTCTCAAATTTGATTGGATGTTGGCCCAATAAAATGATTCTGATTGTCTATTTGGGTACAAACATAAGGACTGCAGAAACCTTTAAAAAAGGAAGAGGATGAAAAATAAGAAAAGATTGTTTATTTTTGTAAGCACATCTATTCATTGTTAAAAAGTTAAAAGATGCTCACTGACCTTTATCCTCACTGATTGAAAGGGTCAGGGGTTGCAAACGGCGGTCCACAACATGATGGGGAGTAAAAGATATTTTTTGCTGTGATGTGTTATATGGAAGAGACAATGTTTTCCTAGAGGAAACAGAACAATGGTCAATACAATGCATTGGCAGTTTTGTTAATTCCAACGTAATACATATTTAATCAGTTTCGTCAGAAGTTAAAAAGTCAAAAGAGACAAAACACACCTATTGTTCAGTCCAGGCTCCTGCCCTGTCAAAATGTTATTGGCTGTTTTAGATGAGGCTTCCATCCTTTCATTGACAAAGGGGGCGTGGCTTTGTGCTTGAAGCTCCTCTCCAGGCCCCTCCTCCTTTATAGGCGTGGCGCACAGAGGGTTGAGGACAATATACTTGTACTTCTTCCAGTTACAGGCCTTTGGGTCAGGAGTAGGCTTACATTCAGATCGCTTCTGTATGGATGAAACATTACAATTAGATCATGTTCACACAGCAGCAGAATACGGTTGTCAGTCCTGTATTTGAGTCCTGTATGAGGTTCAGTGTGTAAATTTTAGCGGCATCTAGCGGTGAGGTTGCGAATTGCAACCGCTCACCCCCTCCCTTTCGAAGCACATAGAGAAGCTACGGTGGCCGAAACAGGACAAAGATGTCGTTGTTTGAGACAGCAGAGAGTAGCCAGTCAAGCAATGAGGTTTCCTTACAAAGACAAATTAAGAAATGTATCTTCTAATAAACAAGACACCAACTACTACTACTTCTTCTTCTTCATGCATATTCAATGTAGTGACGATGCAAGCTGCCTCTAAAAACACCAATGAAGAAGAAGAACAACATAATGATGAAACACTCTGTAGAGCAGTTTGTCCGTTTAGGGCTACTGTAGAAACATGGCGGCCACTTCCATGTAAGGGACCCGCGGTGTATGTAGATAGAAATGGCTCATTCTAAGGTAATAAAAACATAATGGTTCATTATGTAAGGTCTTTATACACTACTGAAAACATAGTTAAGTATATTATATTGCATTTCTGTCAATAGATCCTCCTAAATATTACACACTGGTCCTTTAATATGGTTGCGTTCACACACAACCGCATTCTATGAAAACCCGCGCTGTGTAAAAGAAACCGGACTGGACAACTAGTTGTCTGTCACGTCATACAGTGTGAGAAGTCGCTCTGCACTGCACTAATGCGTGTTAATTGTGCATTGCAGTTCTCGGGAATTGTTTGGATCACAGGAAGTTGGGCATTTCTAACTAAATGGAGGCAGATCTGAATGCCAGTTTGCAGTCAGTTGTGGAGCATATTTAGTCCTACCCTCTGCTGTGACACTTGTTTCATGTGCAGGGGAGGGGAGGATAATGTATTTGATTAAAGATTATGACAGCACATGAATTTAAATAATAATAATGTGCACAGATAAATAATTTATAAACATGCACACCTTTAGTTGAGGAGAGAGACTGCAGCCGCTGGACTCAGCAGGTGAGTTGGGCTGCCCGCTGGAATGGGATGGACTGTCTGGGGATGGTGTGGAGGGAGTTAGAGGTGATGTTTCCTCTAATTTTAGGGTCTGAGTCCCTGGATCCAGCGAGGCAAAGCTCTCACTTGGAACCCTGTAGATACAGTTGATGCACTTTATGGTTTTTTGATTATCGTTTTTGAGATGGGATATAGTGGAAGTGTCAAATGTATTCAAACACAAGATATTAGACATTCCCTCTATATCCCTTTTACCTGGCTCGGTCTGGGATAGGATCTTCTGCCTCAGCAGCAGGCCTGGAGGGGGAGGAGAAGATGGTAGGATGAGCAGGCGGTGACCTTCCACCGAGGGGCGCTCTGGAGGCTGCTCCATCAAAGAGGGACTCACAGTGATCCTTTCACTGCAGAGAAAAAACAACAACTTTTGGTCTATTTATGCAAATAGTTCAAACAAACATTTATGAAATCATGGAAGTGAGATGAGAGGCAAAAAATATTTTCAAAACTTTTACGTTCCCTTGCAAAAACTATTGCGTGTCCCCAAGAAATTTTGCATTTGCTCGCAAAAACTATTGTGTTCCCCCCAAAAAATTTGTGTTCCCTCCCAAAATCTTTTGTTCCCTTGCAAAAACTATTGCGTTCTCCTGAGAAACTTTGCTTTTTTCTTAGTGTGGCTAACATTTTAATAATCTAAAGAACCTTTTTCCACCATAAAGAACCTTTTGTGCAATGGAAAGGTTCCATGGATGTTAAAGGTTCTTCTTGGAACCATCAATGCCAATAATTATTTTCAAGAGTGTACAGGTTAGTTGTTGTATCACATTGCTGCTTATTGGCACAAAGTTGAGCTCTGTTTAAATCTGTAGCATTGTCACTCATGTCACTGAAACTGTTGCAACGTTTTTCACTGCAAATTGCTGTCAGTGTTCTGTGTCCGCTACCCTCTCTGCTTTGGTCTTCAGTCTCACCTGTGCTGAATAAATGCTCGGCAGGTGTCTGCGACATGCTCCATCTGCAGGTAGGTGGCAGCGGTGAGCACTCCAGATACCGTCCGGGGCGTGAGTGGGAGGCAGGAGGTGTACATGAAGTCCAGCAGCAGGGACACGCTCCCTGCATCCAGCTCCTCCGGCAGGGCAAGAGAAAACCCCCGCTCACCACAAGCACCGGCTGCTCGCCGAGAGAACAGAGTGTAGAAGAATCCACTGTGGAAAAACAGATATGTTTAATTAGGTGTAAGAGAAAGTAACGAATGTGGAATAAAACACTTTATTCAAAAGAAAAAGTTTGACGATAGAAACCGTGGAAGATCTTAATAAAAGAAGCAAAGTTTCAACGACTGCAAACTCTGACAAACATGGAAGCCCATTTCCAAATCAAAATAATGACAAAATTGTGAAATTATGTCAACTAAAAGCCATAAAATTGTCATTATGACATAAAAAATAGAAATTATGACTTAAGTCATAATTATGACATAAAAAAGTTTAGATTATGACATAAAAAAATCAAAATTCTATCTTTAAAAGTCATTAAAAGGTCATAATTTTGACTTTTATCTCATAATTTCGACTTATCTCAATTATGAGTTAAAAACCTTTTATGTCATAATTATGATTTGTTTATGTCAAAAATTCTAAATTATGAGAAAAAATTGAAATTATGACTTAAAAGTCATAATCATGACATTAAAAAAATAAAATTATGACATAAAAAGTAAAAATTCTAGCTTTAAATGTCATAAATAGTCGTAATTTTGACATATCTCATAATTTTTACTTTTTATCTAAATTATATTCAAAATGGACAAAGTCAAACATTTTTGTCATAATTTTGACCTTTTATGTCATAATTATGACTTATGTCAAAAATTCTAAATTATGAGAAAAAAAGTCATTAAAAAGTTAAGATTGACATAAAAAGTCGAAATTCTGGCTTTAAATGTCATAAATAGTCATAATTTTGACTATTGACAAGTCATAATTTCAATTTTTTAATCTCAGAATTATGACTTATTGTCATAACTTTGATTTAGTATGTCAATTTTTACTTTTTAATCTCATAATTATGATTTACCATTTCAAATTATGACGCTTTATGTAATAATTTCAATGTCATAATTTAGACTTTTTTGTCAAACAAGTCAAATTATTACTTAGTATGTCATAATTTCGACTTTTATGTCATAATTTGAATATTTATGCCATAAATTAGATTTTTTATGTCAAAATTATGGTTTACCAAAGCATGATTCCCCCACCCACCCACCCACCTCCCTTTTGTGGCGGAAATGGGCTTCCATACAGAAGCTTATCTGCTGTAATACAAAACTTGTGAAACAAAAGATGTGTGCCGCGGGGCTGATGATCTCATGCAGGAGTGATCTAACTGTCTTCGAACAAAGGCAAGTCTTGGCACAAACAGGAAAAATGACCGAGGGGGGGGCAGGAAAGAAGAAGTGAGGGAGGGTGGAAGAAAGTGAATGTCTGTGCATCCTGGCACTCCCTGATGACCAACCTGCATGCGATGAGCACGGCGCAGTGGGCGCGCAGCGTGGTGGTGCCCACGAGCAGCGTGGCGTCTGTAAGGATGTCCCGATGCCGCAGTTCATTTAAGTTCAACAACACGTCCTTAGAGTGGCGGGTGAACTCCTTAATGTAGCCTTTCACCTCCATCACATGGGCGGCTGCAGCTTGCTCGGAGGGGCTTCTGTGTTCTTCTTCCATCTGCATTAATTTACCTGTTTTGATAAAGAATATAGCAAACTTTTTTTTTTTTTTCAAAAAATTAAGCTCCACAGATAATATTTTGCAGTATATTCCAGTTAGCAAGAAGTCTATTGAAATAATTAAAATATGTTTTGATATTTATTAATAATATTCTAATTTAATAGGCTATATTTATAATATATTAAAGATATAAACCAAAGCCAAGGTTAATTAAATAACTAATAGTCTAGTTATTTGAATTATGGTCCTGTGAATCTTTATAGTTATCATAAAATATGTTTAGTAAACATAAGAACATTTTACCTGGCAAAATGAGATTCAGAAGCATCTATTTGGGGAGGCCAGCTCCCTACTCGTACCTGCCATTAAAAAATAAACAGAATAAATCATTCTAACCCTATGCACCAAGTTTAATAGCAAATAAAAAAGTACAAAAAGCATTAAAAAATGTCATTTTATGAACAACTTCATTGTCATTGATACATTCAAGTGTACCAGTACCAGAATCTTTCTGCAAAACCATGAAATATCATACACAATACAATTGTGAAGCACTGTCCAGTTAGTAGTGAAAATATTTACTGAGAAAATCAGTAAAACTTTATAAAAATTAGTTGTTAAAAGTATCATAATAATAAAAAAAATAACTGCAGGATTTGAGAACAGTGAAAAAAATGACCACATTGTCATTCATTCATTTGTATTTTCCCTGCAAGGGCCTCAACCCATAAAAGTTATGAAACCTTATTCATAACACCTCCTTATCTGAGTAAGGATGGATCAAAGTAATTGTCCCACATTTTGCAGGTGGTTTGAGCAAAACAATCAAAAAGTATAATCCAAAGCATCACATTTTTGAAGAACTAAATAAAAATGTAAATTTGCTAAAAGTAAAACTATTTATTTGCAAGGAAACATCTATACAATCTTCGGTAACACTTTATTTTAGTGCCGTAGTTACGTTACTACATGTACTTACTCCAGTAATAACAGTAAATTATGCATAATTACAAGTTACTAACCCTAAACCAAACCCTAACCCTAACTGTAACTCTATAGTAAGTACATGTAGTTAATTAATAGTACTCAGTACTTATTTGAGTAATTACAATGTAACTACGGCACTGTAAAATAAAGTGTAACCAAATCTTCTAGATGCATAAAAACGATTGAATTGAGAACTCACCCCGACCAGCAGGGACGAGAACACACACCGCCCTGTTCTTACAGCCCCTCTCTTCTGATCCCAGTTTCAAACAAGCCGCACACACACGATCAAGACTCTCTCACTCAAACGTGTCTCTGAAAAACTGACCAGTCTGACCTAAGAGAGAGTATCCTTTATAACGCTGTGCAGGAAGTCTCATTCAGTCAGGGTGTTTATTTCCTGTGTTAGTTAAGCTGCTTTTTCACACTGCTCCTAGGTCAGTTTTGTGGCGCTTCCTATAATGACCGAATGAGGGCTCTAGATGGTCTCGGATCAGGGGGGTAAAAAACACCAACCTGAATCCTCCTCTCCACCTTCCTTATTCTGCCCACGCGCTGGAAGCTCAGCGGGTAAAGGCTCCAGGCCCCCGTGTGTCAGTATTTATAGTTGTGTATTAGAGCCCTTTTGTGTTTAATGATGACAGGAAAGTGGGTAGAGTGCTTTTTGATGCATGGTGCGTGTGTTTTGTAAATGTTTGTATGGATGTGGAGAATCCAGGGAATGTAGGTTTGTGTGTTAGAGTGTGTCGGGTGTGTTGGCCTACGTGGGCTTATGTGCATTGTCAACGGGTCAGAAGTCCTGTCAACACTGTCCAGGAGTTCAGCTAACCAAAGCAAACTCGCATGACCCGGTGTCTGTCCAGGACAAGGGAAATTGTCTCAGAGGAAGTTTGTGCAAATACATCAACTTCATCTTTATGGTTTGCCATAAGGATCATCTGACAAGCTTGTGTTCAATGAAGGCAAACTTAAGATCAGATTAGGACTGTGCAATCTAATGCTGCAAAATGTATTTTTAAGTGAACTTCATACTATAGTCAGCTGAATTTTTAATATATATATTGGTTGGTCCTCCATGTGCTTGACTAGGCAATGGACTCTACAAGACCCCTGTTTAGGTCCTTTAAGTCCCTGTGGATCGAACCCATTAGAATTGGATTGAGATCCCCAGGGCTCTTCACCTGAAACCATTCCTGAACAATGTGTGCAGTGTGGCAGGGTGCATTATCCTTCTGGAAGAGACCACATCCACTAGGGAACACCATTGTCATGAAGGGGTGTACTTGGTCTGTAACAGTCTTTACATTGGTGTCCACATGAATTTTCCAGCAGAACATTGCCCAGATCATCACACTCCCTCCACCGGCTTTTTATTGTCCCACATTGATGCTGCCATTACTCCCCCAGGTAAACAGCGCACATGTACACGGCCGTCCATGTGATGTAAAAGAAAACGGGACTTATTGGACCAGGCGACCTTCTTCCAGTGCTCCAAGGACCAGTTTCGATATTTGCGTGCCCATTGTAGGTGCTTTCGATGGTGGACAGGGCTCATCATAAGCACTCTGATTGGTCTGCAGCTATGCAGCCCCATACACAGCAGAATGTGATACACTTTGTGTTGTGACACATTCCTCCCATAACCATCATTAAAATTTTGTGTGACTTTGTATATATATATATATATATATATATATATATATATATTCACTTCTCTTCAACACATGATTTGAGACATCATTCATGTCCATAGCACAAGCATTGCAGGATGAGTATTGCACCAAATTCAATCAATTCCAATACGCTGAGGATACATTAGTAATCTAAGTAGGCCATCTCAAAAGGAGTCTGGAAGTTAACTTCCTAAAAGTAATTTTGTGTAGACTGATTAAACCAGATTGTACAGTAAACATGTCCTAAACAAAGGGCACAACCTCAACCTCAGCAACTCAACGAATGCAGCTAGGTCAGCAGGTACAGCCAAATTAGGCCTCACCTGCCTCTCTCAAGGGGTTGCCGGAAACCTCTGTCTGGCTTCCTGTGACAGGAGAGTGTGTGTGTGTGTGTGCTTCTGGAAGCTTGTTATGGGCAATGAGGGGAAGGAAATAGGAGAGTTTTAAAAAAAAGTGATATGGGTGATATCCCTCTCTCACGACCAAAAAACAAGGGACACCTAGAGAAATGCAGCCCACAGATGTGCAGGAACTCTGGAACACCCCCTCCGCTCCACAGCCTGCCCCCCCCTTTAAGGCTTCCTGTGAGACACACACAATTATACACACACACACAGAGCCAGAGACGGGGATGAAACGCCTGCGCAGGACATCCGTCAATAAAGCAGGCAGGAGAATGAGACAGGGGATATGGGGGCTCATGTAGGTCTCCAATAGCTTAAAAACAAGCGGAAAGTTACCTCACCTTCTTCACGCGCGGTTCATGGAGAGTTTGGAGGGAAAACTTATAAATGGCCACAAAGACACAGTCAATTAAATTTATATGATATTCTGCTCCTTAAAGGTGCTAAAGAGGATGTTTTGTTTTATACATTTTTGCAATATTACTTGAAACTGTCTTTACTAACTGATAAAAGACTATTTATTAGGTGCACTGAAAGTAATAATATTAATATACATCATCTGTGCACGAGGTAGGGCCTTAAAAACATCAGCCAATCGCGTAAACGATTGGCCCTCTGGCTTGTCAATCACTGCTATGACGTTCCTTGTGAGAGACAAGCGCGGCTGCGCGCTCCAGTAACTTTCCACACTCCACAGGCGCCGCATGCGATGTTTTTGTCCGGAGACAGGAGTAACAACTGCAGATTATGAGTTACCTGCGGTGAGTCCGACATAATGAATCCACTAACACGATACAGCGAATGCCGGTGGTAAACACTCGTGTTCCAATACTCGTGCACGAGTTTTGGGAGGCGTTCCCTCGAAGGAGGGGGGTTGTTCTTACGCATGCGCTCATTTCAAAAACTCAGTAACAGTCTTTGGTTTCTCAGTCGATGAAAAGATCCTCTTTAGCACCTTTAAATATGGTTCTGGTTTCTTCAGTTCATTTTTGTTTACTCTTTTATCATCCACCAGGCCATGACTGCTTTGATTTGCATGGTCATCAAATTTCATTTTTAAATTTTTTTAGCTTATTTTCACAATTTAAACTCAAATTTAAATTGTGCATGCTAATTCCAGAATTTATACATTTAGAGCCTTTGCCATCACTGTACGCTCATCATTAGAATCACTAATAATTTAATTAATAATAACACTGTTAAATGTAATTTCTAGCATACCTAAATGCCTATTTTTCATACTGTATAAAATGTTGTGATGCACCTGTAACATTTATGAAATAATGTAATTAAAGGGTTAGTTCACCCAAAAATGAAATTACTCACCCTCATGTCGTTCCACACCCATAAGACCTTCGTTCATCTTCAGAACACAAATTAAGATATTTTTGATGAAATCCGAGAGTTTTTCTTTTTTATCTCCCATAGAAAGCAATGAAATTACCACATTTAAGGTCCAGTGTAAAGACATTGTAAAAAATAGTCCATGTGACTACAGTGGTTCAACCTTAATTTTATGAAGCATCGAGAATACTTTTTGTGCACAAAAACAAAACAAAACAAACGACTTTATTCAACAATTTCCTCTCTACCCTGTCATTCTATGCAGTTTTAACCCTTTAATATAGCCTACTTAAATAATGTACTTAAAATTAAGACTAAATAAATTAAAAATGAACATTAAACCAAATCCATGACATGTAAAGTTTCAAAAATGGTCGCCGAGTGAATTGACTTGCCTTGAATCGATTTTGATCTATATCTAGACATGCAAATGAATTTAACATTTTTAATTTACAGTCTGTTTCTCACATTAAAGTGAAATGGATCATAGTTGTCTTTTAGCCATGACAAAACAGCATATAAATATTGAGCTTTGAGAAGTCATTATGCAATACTGAATTCATCCTTTGTTTGCATCCCATGTATGTTAATGCGAGTCGGAAGTATCTTTTGAGTGAGGGTGTTGAGTGCGTGTGTGTGTCCTTGTGCTCATATTTGTTTTGATGTTGACTGGATCGATTGTGTCTTTGGTGTGAGGGGAAAAAAGAGAGAGAGAAAACAACAGAAGAAAAAAAAACAGAGAGGGAGATCTGGGTCTAGGCGACTTCCAGGCATTGTGCGAGCAACGGAAGAGAGGGGGCGGCCGAGGAAAAGTGAGACCATTACTAAACGAGCTCGGCCAATTAGCGGAAACCATACAGTCTGTCGGACTGGCAGGAGCAGCGTTATATAGATCAGATCCTCAGAGCTGCGTGCCTCAGCTAGTGTCCGGCAGCACGGCCTGAATGGGCTGAACCACTCTATTGTGATTCTGAGAGCTGCTGTGACTCTCTGATGAGTTTATGGAGCTGCAGCCTATAGTTGAGTCACTGTTTAGTCTTTCTAAAAAAGCATGAATCAAGGAATAACAAGGTGGAGTAATGTTGTTTTGACAAAGATACACTGGTATCTAAGATACACACACAAACTACACACATCTAGCATTTATTTATCTTAACGTTAATCTCAACATTTACTATTACAGTTGCATTAGTTGACATTAGTTAATGCACTGTGAACTAACACAACTAACACATTTTTAACTATAATGTTAACAAATTAGATCTTATTGTAATGTATTACCGATACACTGAAGATTGAATGGTATAGTTCACCCCCAAATTAATGACTTACTTTCTTCTGTGAAGCACAAAAGAAGATATATTGAAAAATGTCTTTTTTTTTCTTATATAAAGTCAGTGGAGTCTAGTGTTTGTTGGACCCCACTGACTTTTAAAATATCAAAATGCAATATAATATATATATAAATATGTTTATAAGCTGCAGAAACAATGACTATACTTTTAATAAACTGCCTCTTCCTGCTGAAACTGAGAGATTTGGACATATAAGGACATGCTTTGAGCTCATCCGGTGTGGTGTATGGATGAAGGGGGATGTTTGTCCACTTGAGGAAGGTGGAAGGAGGTGGGGAGACGGACAAAAATGGACAATGAAGAAAATTAGGATGTACTGAAAAGGGTCACAGGTTGAGAGTGAGTGAAATGCAAAAGCAAATTCATGCTGTATATGCATGCACACTGCCTTTCAAAAGCATTTATTTAAAATTGAAATCTTTTGGAACATTATTTTTGCATTTATTGTTATTTTTGATCAATTTAATGCATCCTTGCTAAATAAAAGTATTAATTTCTTTTTTTTTTTCTTTTTTTTCTTTTTTTTTTTTTAAATCTTATTCACCCAGTAGTATATGTGTGTGCTTCTGCATGTGTGAGTAGTTAAAGGGATAGTTCACCCAAAAATGAAAATTATCCCATGATTTACTCACCCTCAAGCCATCCTAGGTGTATATGACTATCTTCTTTCAGACGAACACAGTCGGGGATATTTTTAAAAAATATCCTTAGACCTCCAAGGTTTATAATGGTTGTGAATGGGGGGCCACATTTTGAACAAAAAAAATGCATCCATCTATAATCAAAGTAATCCATACAACTCCAGTGGGTTAATAAAGGCCTTCTGAAGCGAAGCGATGCGTTTTTGTAAGAAAAAATATCCATTAAACTTTATAAATTCAAATAATAGCTTCCAGCGGACGACCGTATGCATACAGCGCAACTTGACTTACGCCAAATGAGTAATCCTCTGACGCGATGTATGACGCAGGATGTAGGAGTATCGTAACCTTAGATGCCTCTCACGGTTCAAACAAATATGGCTGGTCAACAAACTGAAGCTCCTCTTCTGTTATATGGAAATATATGGAAATCCTCCAGCATTTCTCCTTAAAATTTCTCGTTTTAGACTTCTAATTCGTGACCGGTGTTTTGTTTTGCTCTCTCCTCTGTGCCTCCGCGTTTGTCATTGCGTCATTGTGTTCGGGTCAAAGGTTGCTCTTTCGCCCAAATCGACTTGCGCTTTCTGCATACGGTCATCCGCTGGAAGCTAGTTATTTGAATTTAAGTTTTAAATATGGATTTTTCTTACAAAAACACATCGCTTTGCTTCAAAAGCTTTTATTAACCCACTGGAGCCGTATGGATTACTTTGATTATGGATGGATGCTTCAGAATTTGGGCCCCTCATTCACAACCATTATAAAACTTGGAGGACTACGGATATTTTTAAAAATATCTCCGATTGTGTTAGTCTGAAAGAAGATAGTAATATACACCTAGGATGCCTTGAGGGTGAGTAAATCATGGGATAATTTTCATTTTTTGGGTGAACTAACCCTTTAAGATCCCTTAGATCTATCTGAGCTACTGAGTCTGAGATGGACAAATCTTGAAGACAAAATATATGTATAAAAAAATAAAAAATAAAGCATGAACGAGCCAGAAATGATTAACATTCCAAACCCCAGAAAAGCGCAACGAAAACAAGACTGTAGGTGCTCCCTACATAGAGAACAATGTTTCTCTCAAAATACTGTGCCAGAATCATTAGATGAGCAGCCAAGTAATCAAGATGCTTGCTGAATTGTCTGCAGCTAAAAATGTTGAAGATATTTCAGTCCTGAGTTACACCACACGGTTATTCATAGAACCTATTGCAACATTAACAATTATCAGCGAAAGATCTAAGAAAATTTGCCACAGTCAACAATACTCTATTCATATCACTGTCAGCATGCACATATAGCCTTTCTTATTACAGAACAAAAAAGTATTTTTGAAGAAAATTATGCCAAGAGCAAACTTTTAATATGTATTTTCATTATTAATTTTACTAAATAGGAAATAAAATGTGTTACTTATAAGGGATCACAACATAAGTTAATTAAAAAAGACTAATAACTTTTTCCTAATGGGAGTCTCAGTAATAGAAACCCATTTTCTTGTAGTCCAAAGTACACTGATCATTTCCATATTGATAGAATTAATAGATTAAAGTTTTTTTAGAACACCATTCTCTTTTTTTTATATAAATACAAGAAATCTCTTAAAGAAATATTCTCTGATCAACCTATGTGAAATACCAGAAATGGTGGGAGGAGGTGAATGTTGTGAACAGGCTGTCTGAAGTGTTCCCTATCTTTTCTTGGTAGTAAGTGACCTTCAAAGGAAAAAGAGGAGAGAATGATACTGGTTCAGGTCAGCCATTTCCTCTCAAGAGCCCTTGAGCTTGGTCCGATGGTCACATAGAGTTTCTGAGAGCCAGGCAACAGAGGATGTTTCACGTGCAGGCCTGGAGGTGAGAGGTATTATCAAGGCAGGATATTAAAGTGGAGCACAGAGTATATCATTACAAATCAAGTTAGGATAAGTGGTTATTGGAGAGACCAAGACCGGCAATAAATCACAAAGTCTGACACAAGAGGTTCTGTTAATTGATTGAAATTCAACCAAAAAAAGAAGCTGTAACCTTTCTACAAAGATTTGCTCTTTAAGAGGTCTGGGTATATTTATTAAAGGGGTGGTTGATTATGATTTCAGTTTTTTAACTTTAGTTAGTGTGTAATGTTGCTGTTAGAGCATAAACAACATCTGCAAAGTTACGAGAATTCTCTGTTTTCTTCCCGGGTTTGTGACATCACTAACTCTAAAATTTACATAAACCCTGCCCCCAAGAACACACAACAAAGGGGGTGAGGCCATGTTATTGCAATACAGTAATTAACAAAAATGCAATAGCATGTCATAAAAGCAAGATGACAACATGACAAGTTATAACCGTAATTAAACTAAACTATTCCTGTTCTATCTTCATGCAGCATATATTCTCTGGCTCTGGAGGATAACACACGAGCGATTTATAGATTATCATGACAGAATATGCTAATCAATGACTTCAAGATAGTTAACTACACATCAGTTACATAAATTAATCAACTAACCATTCAGACATTTTCAGTGAGTCTACATGAGGAAATCAGCGTTGCTAATACAAGCTCTTGAAACTCCGCCCTCTTCTTGAGAGCAGCGGCTCATTTGCATTTAAAGGGACACACAAAAACGGAGCATTTTTGCTCACCCTCAAAAAGTGACAAATTTAACATGCTATTAAAAATTATCTGATGGGTATTTTGAGCTAAAACTTCACATACACACTCTGCGGACATCAGAGACTTATTTTACATATTATAAAAGTGCCGTTATATGACCTCTTTAATTATTTTTTATATTTATTATTGTTTTAATAATAAAAATAATAATTTATATTTAATTTAGTTTAATTGTTTCTGCATTGTTGTGCCACATTTTAACTTGTACCAGACTTTTTTTCACAAAACCACTAAAGACTGGCTCATTTCCATCTTTATGCATAATAATAAAATGACATACAGACCTCATGGGCTGCAGATTTGAGCCAGTTTGTTTTCCCAACACAGGCAGCAGTATAAAATAATGTGATAGGACATTCTTATTCATACAGTTTTGATTATTATTCAGTTGCTTTAGCATTAGCTGATTTAATCAAACCCAGTGGTTAAACAATAGATTCATCAAACAAAATGCAACTGAATACAGCTAAACATTCCTTTTCGTTTTGAGAACAAGTGATATGCCCAGGATTAAGTTGCCCCAGGCAATAAATAAATCCCTCATCTGGCACCATATGTCATTCCAATATGGGACACACACAGCATGCATCCCAAAATATGCTCTACAGCCCTGGCATTTATGGCAAGCCAATTTAACATTTATTCCTTTATAATAAATAGTATCTTTTCTGTTACTAGCACTTATCTTTAAATTATTAGTAAATAATAAATCCAATAGTTATACAATATTTACAATACTATCTTTTTCAGTTTCACTAGATTCTTTCTTTAGAAAATATTACTTTTTTACCTGATAATTGTTCCAAATTTAACTGTCTATTCAATTAATCACAAGTATTTATTTATCACGTTACTAGTATTTAATTAGTTGCTAGTAGTCACTATACCAATAGTGATAAGTAACTATTTCAAATGAATTACAAATATTTGTCAATGAAGTTTGTTGCTCAGATGTCAACTTCCAACTATTAAAGGTATGGTAGGCAATTTCGAAGATGCTAGCAATAGCAAGCTATGAAAGCATGAGATCCCAACCTCTGTTCATAGCGCTCTCTAAGGCCATGCTTCCTTCAAAACACATGAAAGCACACAGCAGAGTCTGCAAAGCATCACAAGACAAGAAATTAAATTACCTCATGTCTCAAAGAGCTCTTACTTGTACCACCTGACTGCTGCAGATTCAGTTCGGCGTTTGATAATGCTGACATAGAAACGCATAAATCCGAGTCTAAGGACATGAACAGCTCCAGATAAATGTCACATTTGCAACATAAGCTTGTTGTTTTGGTTCAGGAGAAACTAAAAAAAGGCGGCTGCTGTTTGTTTGTGGCACTCAGTGACTGTCTGTCTACAACTCTGCATAGCCTTACGACACGCTGATGACGTGTGGTGTCTCTGCGCAAGCAGGGTGCACGGAGGTATGGAAATACATATGAAGAGTTTCGTTGCAAAATGAGATAACTCCGTTTTTAACATTTTTGTCAAAACATGTTTATTATTATGTTATCATGTTATTATTTTGTTTTATGGTGCTACTTAGCTGTATTTTTTAAGTTATGAAGGTTTAAATCAAAACAAACCAACTGCAGTTGAATTGATATTAATTGGAATGCACAACCAAAAAACAAGATTTTTGAAAAATTAAAAAAACGGAGTTATCTCGTTTTGCAACGAAACTCTTCATATGTTGACAGGCAGGTAGGACAATTGGCCGAAAATGTTTTGGTCCTGAGACTTCCACAGATGATATATGTACATGTTTTAATATTTAGACCACTTCTATTATTGATTGCTATCAGGATGTGAATAGAGTTTCAACCAGTATAAAAAAGTGTTTATAAAAAATGCCTACCCTACCTTTAAAGGTGCAGTATGTAAGAATTCTGTCCGCTAGAGGTCGCTAGAAGCCTATTCAAAACAAAGGCGTAGCTTGATGACACCAAGTTTGAGCGCAGAATTTTGGGACATGTGGTCTCCATCTCAGCGGACGGTGCAAAAGAATAGGGATTGGAGTCGGGAAGAAATCATAATCATGGATGCGATTATTAACGTTAACGTAGTATGAAGCAGATCAGGACCGAGTGTTGTGGGAGCTGAACGAGGCCGCTGGAGCGATTGCGCAACACACGCCTCACGAGCAGCAGAACTTTTATTATGTCACAGTCGCCGGCGCCGCTTCCGCTTTTCCGGTCATGAGTATGAGTTAACGCAGCTCTTTTTATCATATTAGATACATTTGAGTGTGTTGAAAATGATGTTATAACATTACTCTGTGCATTCACTCGGTGGCTGCTGTGAGACACTTGTTGCACACTGCAGTAAGATATATCGATTTTAGAGTATCATATTAAATGCTGGATGGCTTGTGTTGATATATGGCATGCAATTAATTTTAAAACGTATTGTATGATGGAGAAAATTCTGTATTACTGTTAATAAAAATAAAGCTGCATCTGACTATGTTAGCTACTTCATAAAATAGTGTTTTTCTCTGAGGCATGGTAAAGCATGATACTCGCAAAAAATCAAGAAAATTAGATTTAAACAATAAGACTAAACGTGTTGAGCTATATAACAACAATTCGTTTTCTGTCTATAAATATATCAAAACAGATGTTCCCTTGTCTATTAAAACGTGTAATATATTAAAGCGTCTTTGGTGTTTCCATGGTTTCTACAAAATAAAACCGGAATGTTACCGAGGGTAACGCGGATATGACGCAATTGACAGGCGACGACTCACACGTCCCAGAGCCTTGGTTAAAATTGCAATTTTCTCACAATTTACAAATAGTTGGAAACATTTGGGATATTGTAAGTACTCAAGTGAACAAAATATATAACACTGGCCTAGTAGATTTTGGATATTTTACTGAAAAAAATATTACATATTGCACCTTTAAGTATTCCAATTGTTGCCGGTACCTACTCCAGTTCTAACATTTTATTAGGTACGAGTACTTATTTATGAGACACTAGTATCTATACCATATGAGATAGAAAACCTATCATATGTAATATTTAATGAACAGTCTCAAAGGCAGCTAATAGCCTATTAATAGGCACTATTTAAATTTATTTAAATAATTTTATATAATTTGAATAGCTGTTTTAATTTTCAATTAAATGTCTTAAGGGTTAGTTCACCCAAAAATGAAAATTCTATCATTAATTACTCACCCTCATGTCGTTCCACACCTGTAAGACCTTCGTTAATCTTCGGAACACAAATTAAGATATTTTAGTTGATATCCGATGGCTCCGTGAGGCCTTCATAGGGAGCATTGGGAATTTAGTTTAATTGTTTCTGCATTGTTGTGTCACATTTTAACTTGTACCAGACTTTTTTTCACAAAACCACAAAATTTCCTCTCTCAAGATCCATTAATGTACTAAAAACATATTTAAATCAGTTCATGTGAGTACAGTGGTTCAATATTAATATTATAAAGCAACGAGAATATTTTTGGAGTGCCAAAAAACAAAATAACGACTTTTATAGTGATGGCCGATTTCAAAACACTGCTTCATGAAGCATCGGAGCACAAATGAATCTTTATAATATTAATATTGAACCACTGTACTCACATGAACTGATTTAAATATGTTTTTAGTACATTAATGGATCTTGAGAGAGGAAATGTCATTGCTCCCTATGAAGGCCTCACGGAGCCATCGGATTTCAACAAAAATATCTTAATTTGTGTTCCAAAGATGAACGAAGGTCTTACAGGTGTGAAGCGGCATGAGGGTAAGTAATAAATGACAGAATTTTCATTTTTGGGTGAACTAACCCTTTAAGTATGATTCAAAAATGTACTAGATGGGAATACATAGTACGTAAATAATAGGTGGTAGTGTATTTGTACTAAGAAAACGTAACTTTGTTAATAATAGTTAACTCTAACTACAGAATAAGAAATAGTTGAAGTAAAAAGGACTCTGAACATTATTGGATTTCTTAATATCAATTTTAAAATTGTAAATAAAAATAGATGCTAGTTTATGCTGTTTATGCTGCCTTCACGTGCTATCGGAAATGTGATAATTCCCACTTCTGAAGTCGTGATTACGAGCTCATCGCAATGGGAGGGCGTTTATGTGCACATTTTACCAAGGAAGCTCATATTTACGATAACTCGGAGAGCACGTGAAGGCAGCATACATGTTAAAACGGCTTGCCATGTGACGTCACAGGTTTGGACCGCTGCACTCAGGCCTCTGTCAGCCGCTGCTGGATCCTCCAGGAAAAGTAGGTTACTAAAATGAAACCGACAGAGAACTAAAAAAGTACTTCACAAGTGTATTGTGTATTTAGCTACTAACCGAGAGCGAACACAGCTTACTGATAGTGTTTACTCACATCGTGTGAGATTGTATTTCTTCCAGAAGTAAAAATCTCGCATAAATCAGCCGAGTCGACTTGAAGTATTCGCATTATTCAACAAACAAATAAACAGTTTAATCGGGATGTGATGCTACTCATCGACAAACTCAACGATCTAGAGGGCTCGTTTGTGTTTTTTAATGTTTAGGGAATATTTATATTAATATTTAACAGTTGTATTAATATATACTACTTGGTGGTAAGTGCACTGGGCTGTGAATCTATGAACTGAACTTTTTAATTGAAACCCCACAGATAGGCTTCAGACACACAGCCGCAGCTCGTCGGTTTATTTCATGTGCTGATTTCATTTTGCAGATGAAAACGAAGCGAGACGAGGCTGATGCTCGGTAGACTGGGAGTCTGCAGCGTTTTCAAGAGGTAGAGGAAATTGTTAATGTCCTATTGTTTAAATAACCCAGTAAACACAGGACACAAGTTACCATAGATGAGTTGTTGTTACGATGACGTTTATCTGTGTCGCACTTTCATCAGTCGATGTAACTTTGCAGTGTAACACAGGCTGCTGCAGGAGAGAGCAGCAGTTACACGTTTTATTGTGGATTAATGGGTTTTCAAAGATAAAAACATTGACATACGGGTGATTTATCGGCCTAACAATCCCCGGCTTTGAGTACGAGCTTTCACGGATTGCAGTGCCGTCCATTGTGGTCAGGCTGGACATTTCTCTGGTTGCAAACTAAGACATTTGTTAGGATGTAGATCAGTGCAATGATTAGAGGTCACAGTTAAAAAATACATCTTAAGATGATATTTGTTTTGTTACATGGTAGCTGGTCGTTATCTGGTCCAAACTGGTAGCCAATCTTGGACCAACTACTAGTTAGTTATATTAAGATGGTCAAACTATTTTGGTGGGCATCATAACTGGCCAACCAGCTAGAAACCAGTTTCAAAGCCCCAGGTTGTATTTTAATGCTTAAGATTAGACTGTTTACTCTTGTTCATTTGTTAGCACCTTGTGTTGTTGTGAGGTTTATTTGCTTTGTTTTCACAAGCTTATAATAACAAACAGTCTTCAGCACTTGGACACAGGACATTGTCCAGCGGTCACCAGATGGCTCAAATGAAAAGTTGATCATTACATAACATTTCCTATCTTGTTTTCATGGACGGGCTCTGTAGATAAAGGATTGTGGATTAAGTGTTGGGGACAATGGCTATTGTAGCAATGGGAGACTTGAGAGAGGAGTGAATACATTGCAAGTACTGTGCACCTGTGGGAATTGTATG
The DNA here is from genome assembly GCA_028476615.1 of Culter alburnus. Taxonomy (NCBI): domain Eukaryota; kingdom Metazoa; phylum Chordata; class Actinopteri; order Cypriniformes; family Xenocyprididae; genus Culter; species Culter alburnus. The sequence continues at coordinate 189,314 of JAOTNS010003616.1, forward strand.
TATATATATGTGTGTGTGTGTGTGTGTGTGTGTGTGTGAGAAAGAGAAATGCAATTCGACTAAGGAACCCTGGAATTCCCCTTTTGGCTGAGAATGGTTGCCTTTTCCTGCTTTTTAATTTGGCCCCTATTGTTATCGTGAAAACCATGCGTTGCCACTGGAAACACAGCATAAAGCATAAACCTGTTTTGAGTAGTTACAGTTACGCAGTTTTTACAAGCTTGGACAGCACTGCTGTAACTCTTTGAGGTGTGGTTTAAATTAAGGTGTGTAGTAGAAAATCTGGAGTTATATATTATTTAATCTTTCTCATGCACAATTAAGACACAAAAAACTGAGAAAAGTTACACACAGTGACATAATTTATATTCTGTGCTGTCCTTGTAGAAGCCTGGTATGTCTGGACCCACCTGGCTGCCTCCGAGAACCTTGGGTAGTTCAGATAGAGCCACAGCATCAATGTCACACTCTGGCCCCGCTCTCTACAGACCTCCTAAGAAAGGTCTGCCCGACCAGAGGCCCAAATATAACATGTATGAACAGAATGGTGGAACAGGAGGAAATGGGATGCCTGTAAGATATATGGGCAACTGGACCTTCAGGTAAGAACCCTTAATCTTTCCAGTGTATGCTTGCTTCATTAAGGTTGCACAATATTGGAAAAAAAACTGACATTGTGAAATTTTGTTTTTCTGCTGTACATATTGCGACATGGGAGTGAATCTTTCTAGAATGATTGGGGTGATTTTGTATTGGAGTGAATCTGTGTAGAAAATATTAAACAAATTACAAGCATAGATAAATACTATAGAACAAAGTTACAAATGAAATAAACAGGTAAGTCTAACCGTATTCAGGTACAGAAATTGAATAATCAAATGTCGCAGCAGTCCGACATTTTTGTTTCCTCACTGTAGCAGCTGGAGATATATTAATGTCTGCACCAAAAAGCATTACAACTGTTCTGTTATTGGACATACCAACGAACATAAGAGTCGCCATAGACTCTGCATCTGAGTCACTGAGGAAACCGCGGTTGAATTTAGTTTATGAAGGAAATGTACCGAAGAAAATTGGTAAAGTGTTTCACAAAAGAGGGTCAGTTCAACAATGGATTTGCACAAAAGATTAACATGACGGTCGACATGATAGTCGATGAGTTGAATCAACTACAACAACAACATAAATTTATCCACTAACCATTCAGAAACATCCAGTTGCATTCTAAAAGTTGTAACTTCTTTCCATCACTGTCTGACTCCGATTTAAACAATGTAAGGCTGAACACTGCTACTGACAATTTCTGACATTTTGGCTGCGTGAGATTCTCCAGTTTTCTTTTTGTTGAGTATCCCAAGCACAAGCTGAAAAAGCTTCGCCCTCTTCTGGAAAGGGGGCGGGGAGCAGCAGCTCATTTGCTTTTAAAGGAACACGCACAAAAATGCTGTGTTTTTGCTCACACTCAAATAGGGGCAAATTTGACAAGCCATAATAAATGATTTGTGGTGTATTTTGAGCTCAAACTTCAAAGACACATTCTAGGGACACCAGAGACTTATATTACATCATGTGAAAAGGGGCATAATAGATCCCCTTTAAATAAATAATTGTTTGAATACAATTTGACAGTTTGTGCTTTGTAACATTGAACTGATGTTTGTGTGCTTAGGTGGATCCATGCAACACCAGCATCAAGATGATCGCTCAGGGTCTGCTACCTATCATCCATTGCCTCCCCATTTAGGAGACCGATACTATGCTTCAGGCCAGGGGCCCAAAGAAGACCACCACAACTGGAACCCCCGCATGGCCAGCCATGAACTTCACGTCTGTGAAATCCACATATTCATTTAGAAATATTGTTTAGGACTTGTTTTAGTTCCTTAAATTTAAAAAAAAAAAAAAAATCTATAAAGTATGTTGTTTGTATGAACCAAACTTTTCCAGGCCTCAACTACAACTACAGTGTTTGAGGGTCAAAGTATACGTTGTTCACGGGCAGCCAATAAAGACCATAGGCTGACACTATGCAAATTTGTAACATTGTTACGTCGGTTTGTAACAGGAAGTGAGACTGGAATTATTGACGAAGCGTTTAGAGTTAATTCTTTCTTTTAGAAGACAATAACTTTATTTGTCGTGCACTTTTATCTTTAAAACTATTACACACTGCATGAGAGGTAATATTCGAAAGAGCAATAGAGGCACTTAAAAACATTCCCCCCACATTTAGGCATTATTGTGCTTCTTGAAAGTATAATAATGTGAGTTTTGTTTGTGGCTGTTATTTGCTCAGAATCGGGGATCAGAGAAGCACATCTCTACTATTGATGCAGAGATAGACTCTCTTACATGCATGCTGGCTGACCTGGACAATCACCCTCAGAGCTCAAGCACACAGGTAAACACTTTAAAAGCAGTAACACTTCAAAATAATGCTTTAAACCACGTCCCACGAGAAAAACAGTTTACCAATAATTTAAAGAATGCTTTCATATATATTAGTAAGAAAATGTGTTTCTTAAAGGATTAGTTCACTTAGAAATGAAAATTAGCCCAAGCTTTACTCACCATCAAGCCATCCTAGGTGTATATGACTTTCTTTCTTTCTGATGAACATAATTGCTGAAATATTAATAAATATCCTGACACATCCAAGCTTTATAATGGCAGTAATAGGGTTCAATGCGTATGAGCTGAACAAAGTGCTTCCATCCACATCCATCCATCATAAATATGTGCTCCACATGGCTCCGGAGTGTTAATAAAGGCCTTCTGAAGCGAAACAATGCGTTTGTGTAAAATAAATATCCATATTTAACAAGTTATGAAGTCAAATATTGAGCTTCCGCCAGACCGCCTTCCGTATTAAAATTACAAAGAAAGTGTACACTGGCGTTGTGTCAATTACACTTTTTCCATACGTTTAATAGGGAAGGCGCATGACGTAGTGTAAGCTTTGTGAACTGCAAGAGGTTTACACTTTCTGCGTACGTTGAATACGGAAGGCAGTCTGGCAGAAGCTCGCTATTCGACTTCATTACTTGTTTAAATATGGATTTTTTTTTTTTTTACATCGCTTCGCTTCAGAAGGCTTTTATAAACCCTCAGAGCCGTGTGGAATATGTTTATGATGGATGTGGATGGAAGCACTTTGTTCAGCTCATGCTCATTGAACCCTATCACTGCCAATATAAAGCTCGGATGCATCAGGATATTAATATTTTATATTAATAAGTCATATACACCTAGGATGGCTTGAGGGTGAGTAAAGGTTGGGCTAATTTTCATTTCAAAGTGAACTAATCCTTTAAGACTGGAATAGATTACATCACTGGTTCTCAACTGGTTTGGCCATGGGACCAACATTTTCCCATGGCCATTAAGCTATGACTCAAATTTATAGGAATTGAAACCTAGTATTTATTTCTCAAAAATGGATGACACACAAGCAGGGCCTCCATGTTGCTTTTTTGCCACTGAGTGGATGGGGCGGAGTCACGTGGTAGTATGTTTTTAAGGGTAAATTATTAACGGGATTAAAAAAATGAAATAACCGACATGGGAAAATTACGTCGGTTAGAGATTCTGAATTTCAATTTCGATTACTTTTCGATTAATCGTCCAGCGCTAGTTAGTAAGTTGTGAGCATTAGCCACCACAGTCATCAAAAATGTAGAAAATCACACAAAGTGAAAATAAAGTGATATTTTGGTTATGGAAACTACAGTTACCATTGTAAATACACAATACTAACATGAACTCTTTATAATGTAATTTATTGGTACTTTTTGGTAATTTCATGACTTTATAATGGCTTGTTTCCACCGAGTGGTACGGTTCAGTTCAGTACAGTACGATTTGGGACGGTAAACCCTGATCTGGCTTGCATTTCCACCGCCAGCAGTACCCTTACTTGATAGGCGTGGTGTATGCCAGAAAGTAACGATCAATGTCATTCTTGTGTGAAGAAGAAAATGAGCATAAACAACAATGGAGGACATACAGCAGCTTTGTTTGAGCAAAGGCTGAAGGCTGCAAGGAAAAACAGCTGAAAAATACACATTGTGTTGCAACGGTATTGTGTTGTATTTCCCATGTAGCATGTGATTCTCTGTCAACCAATCAACGTTATGCAGTGAGTGTAGCTGCATGTAGTAACCCTTTTGGTACCCCAACGGAAGGGTCCCAAAAAAGTGGTCTGGTATGGTTCGGAATTAGGGTACCATTCACAACTTCTGACAATGGAAATGGCAAAAAAATGCATACCGTATTGTACTGCACTGAACCATACTGCTTGGTGGAAATGAACCATAATTGACAACGTAAATTGCTCATGCAGTTAAAGGGTTAGTTCACCCAAAAATGAAAATTCTGAAATGAATTTATTACTCACCCTCATGTCGTTCCACACCCGTAAGACCTTTGTTAATCTTCGAAACACAAATTAAGATATTTTAGTTGAAATCCGATGGCTCAGTGAGGCCTCCTTAGGGAGCAATGACATTTCCTCTCTCAAGATCCATTAATGTACTAAAAACATATTTAAATCAGTTCTTGTGAGTACAGTGGTTCAATATTAATATTATAAAGCGACGAGAATATTTTTGGTGCGCCAAAAAAACAAAATAACAACTTATATAGTGATGGCCGATTTCAAAACACTGCTTCAGGAAGCATCGGAGCACAAATGAATCAGTGTGTCGAATCTGCTGTTCCGAGCGCCAAATTTCAGCCATTGGCAGTTTGACACGCGCCGATTGGTGCTCCGAACGTGATTTCAGCCATTGGCAGTTTGACACGCGATCTGAATCATGATTCGATACACTGATTCATTTGTGCTCCGAAGCTTCATGAAGCAGTGTTTTGAAATCGGCCATCACTAAATAAGTCGTTTTTTTTTTTTTGGGCGCACCAAAAATATTCTCGTCGCTTTATAATATTAATATTGAACCACTGTACTCACATGAACTGATTTAAATATGTTTTTAGTACATTAATGGATCTTGAGAGAGGAAATGTCATTGCTGGCTATGCAGGCCTCATGGAGCCATCGGATTTCAATAAAAATATCTTAATTTGTGTTCTGAAGATGAACGAAGGTCTTACGGGTGTGGAACGACATGAGGGTGAGTAATTAATGACAGAATTTTCACTTTTGGGTGAACTAACCCTTTAAAGAGTGCATGTCGCAGGCACAGTATATCTGACCTGACAGGAAAGTTCATTTTTCTGAGGTGAGAGACTTTTTATTTCATAAGAAATTACGAAAAATGGTGTTAGAATAAGGACACTGACAAATAGCCTGACATAATCTCATCTGACACCACATAGGCTAAATCCCAAATGGCACCCTAAACACTTGCGGTCTTCCTACGAGTCCGCACTTTTGTGACGTAACACCGCTTAGACTGTCAGGAAGAAGTCTGTCGCGGAGCTCGCACCTGTGCAGGCAAAGTGCGCATTGAGGGTGCATATCTGCCGCAAAGGGGGCACTCGTGAGTACCCTTCTGAAGCCTAAAATTGACAAATGAGACATCTTGCTGTCTCGTTGTTAACGGACATGTGCACACGGCAGCCATTGTAAGACCGAAAGTGCATAGAAGTGTGTCGTTTGGGATTCGGCCATACTGAATCAGGACAAGTTGACAATGCGTTTTTCCTCAGTGCCTCTCAGGCACTCAGTGCTGAAGCAACAGCTTTCACAAATGTCTTTCAAAATAAAAGTCTCGCATCAGTAAAACATTTAGAATGACTTCTTTGTTGTTGTTTGTTTGTTTTGCAACCAGCTTTTGGGCCGCAACCCACCAGTTTAGAAATACTGCACTACATGACTCTTAAAATCTAAACAGATTTTAAAACGCAAGGCATCATATACTTACTGATTTTTTAAATAGTTATAGAGAGAAACTAGGTGTCATATACTAACGACTGAGGTTCACACAGTACCAGACTTTGAAGTTGTTCCGAATACAACAAACTCGCACAGATACATAGCACCTCATTGCTAGAAGTCGCATGGCAAATAACTTTTGGCAACTAGCTTTGGCAAAAGTCATGTAGTGTATTCCAGCCTTTTGGGTAATGTATAGTATTGAGGTAATGTTGCACAGCTCTCTGGAATACTTGATTCTGATTGTTCTGATTCTGTTTTTGTTTTTAATTAAAAAATATATTTTTGTATGCAAAATTTCCTTTCTCATTTTTTTCAGTTGTATGACAATGTGCCTTACAGCAAGCACCTCCCTACTGACCGCTATAACTCTTCCAACCAGATGGGGGCTCCACCAACAAGCAGGCCCTCAATGGGCTACCCCCCTCCACTCCAAAACCAGTACCACCCCGCCCCACCTTACACCTCTACGCCTCAGCCAGACTACATTTACCCCTCCGCCCCCTCTTCCATCCACAAACCTTACCCACAACCGGTGCCTGCCTCCTACACCACTGCCTCCACCCCAACTGGTCCTCGCTTTACTGTACAGGTGAAAACGGCTCAACCCGTCACCTATTCTCAGAGCGGACGACAGGCAGAGCAAGCTTACACCCCGCCGCCGCCCCGTCAGCATGCCTCTCGGCCCCCTCAGCAAGATCGGCCACATTATGAGGCACAGGGACAGGGCTGGTACCCACCTCCACCTCCCCCTGCCCAAGAACCTCATGGAGATCCAGGTGCCTATAAGGGAGGAGCAGGAAATATGCCAGGAGGAAGAGCCGGCCAGGGAGCACCGGTGAAGATTAGTCAAGACCAAGTGTCAGCATATCAGTCTAACAAGGTAAGACTGGGTTGTAGGAAAGGTCGATGTTGGTTTGTCAAGTTGTAACAGAGATGGGAACTCTGTCATAAAACCAAAGGCAGACTTCCTATTAAGTGGCTTATATAAAAAAGGAAAAAAAGGGTTAGTTCACCCAAAAATGAAAATTCTGTCATGAATTACTCACCCTTATGTTGGTCTACACCCGTAAGACCTTCATTAATCTTCGGAACACAAATTAAGATATTTTTGAAATCCGAGAGGTATATGACTCGTCCATAGACGGCAATATAATCACCACTTTCAAGGTCCAGTAAGGTACTAAAGACATTGTTAAAACAGTCGACGCGACTGCAGTGGTTCATCCTTAATTTTATGAAGTGACGAGAATACTTTTTGTGCGCCAAAACAAAAATAACGACTTTATTCAACAATCTCTTCTCTTCCCTGTCATTATCCTTGCGCAGGTGCCACAGTAAGCACAGTGAAGGCTTCCTTGTTTACGTCCGAATGCCGGCTCAGTATTGGCCAAAGCTGCACACGTGAGAAGCACGACGCGTTTGTGTGATGCTAACGCAGGGCTTGGCCAATAATGAGTCGGCGTTCCAGAACCTGGGAGCGCTGGACGTAAACAACGTATGAGAATGACACAGAAGAGAAGATATTGTTGAATAAAGTCGTTATTTTTGATTTTCTAATATCAAGTGTTTGTCAGAAATTGCTTACTGCGCCTTTAAGTGCTAAACAGTCCACAGTACACTTAAGTGGCCTTTTATTTCATCAATATTAGATTATCAAATATATTTATGATTTGAAGTATACCACAAGTGCACATGGAATACAGTTCAGTAAACTTTTTCAAAAAGGTTTTGTGTTTGTGTGTGTGTGTGTGTTTGGACTACAGAAAGTCTGAGAGTGTTTAAAATTTCCATTTGTACAAGAATGATAAAATGTGTACAAGTAAACATCAAAAAGGTTTTATGTATGCAGTTTATCAATGTTCTTCCATGTTCTGCCTGCAGGGGTCAGCACCACGTCCAGAGGAAGAGTTGGATCGACTCACCAAGAAGTTGGTGTATGACATGAATCATCCCCCAACTGAGGAATATTTTGGTATGCTCCAATATTTAATGCATTTTTTCTTATTTAATGTGTACAGCGAGGGTCATGGATCTCTCTCTCTCCATCTTTCTCTCTCAGGTCGATGTGCTCGGTGTGGGGATAATGTTCTGGGAGATGGCAGTGGCTGTATTGCCATGGAGCAGGTGTTTCACGTGGAGTGTTTCACCTGCATCACCTGTCATGCCAGACTGAGAGGCCAGCCTTTCTATGCATTAGACAGGAAGAGCTACTGCGAGAGCTGCTACATAGTGAGTTTTTTTTTTTTTCTGTCGTCTTCTCTTGGTTTCTGCCTTTTATTGTTTGTTTGGGGGTTTTTTTGGTAGCATATTTTACATCAAAACTTTTAACATTTTGTTCTTCCTCTTTGCTCACAGAGCACACTTGAGCGCTGTTCAAAATGCTCTGAGCCCATCCTAGACCGGATCCTGAGGGCGATGGGAAAGGCTTACCATCCTCGCTGTTTCACATGTGTGGTTTGCGGCTGTTGTCTGGATGGAGTGCCTTTTACTGTGGATGCCACATCTCAGATCCACTGTATTGAGGACTTCCACAGGTACTTACTCACTTCTCTCCTTTTGTTGTCCCTCTGTGTGGTGTAAAGCCACTGTTTCTGTTGATAAACAATCAAATGCAGATGGTGGAGTGACATTTTGTTTTTTCTTTGCTAAATCTTTGCTTTTTTTTATTAATATGAGGCTCTTCCAAATGTCCTACCAGTTACTGTATGTATTTTATCTCTAAAACCTTGTTTACTTCCTTTTTTCAGGAAGTTTGCCCCGCGCTGCTCGGTATGTGGCCAGCCCATAATGCCAGAGCCTGGGCAGGAAGAAACAGTGAGGATCGTTGCACTGGATCGCAGTTTTCATGTTAACTGCTACGTATGTGAGGTAAGAACCATCATTTTGTGTTTATGTTGAATTATTCATGTAATGCACCAACTCAGATATTTGAGAATTTGAGAATAGTTTATTTTTAACATCCATGTAAAAATAAAGGGTTTCATTTTTATATATATAAACTAAATGAAACCCCTTATCAGTAATTTGGGGGATTTTGTTAATGACAATCATACTAAATTAATTTTGTAATTTGTAATTATCTAATTAAATATTATGCACTAATTAAATAAATTTACAGAACAGAAATCTGAACATTGGATAAAGCCAGGTTCAAGATTATTTTATTTTCGTGACATACACTATTAGAGTTAAAGGTTTTGGATATCTCTTTTTATCAATCCATAAATCAGGATTACTGTCAATAGACAGAGAAAAATACATGTTCACCATGTTTGGCATAAAATGTTAAAAGTATCTGGTGAATGATATATGAATAAACAATATAAAGTACATTTTAAATCTTTGTTTTCTTTTGTTATGCTTTAAGTAAACTTAATTTTTGAAGTTTTTAATTGAAGTCTAACATACTAAAGCACATAAAGTACTTGATTATAATTTAACTGTAGTGTTATTCAATATTAGATTTAAACTTTATTATATTTTAAATGCATTAAATTGCATGAAATGCATGAAAAATCTGCAAAATGTTAAGTTTTTACAAAGAGGCATCATTAAAAATACATGTTATTTCTTATTTAGTATTACAAAAGGTGAAAACATTCACTGATGCTCAAGAAGGAAACATGATGCATTAACAGATCTACAACTGTAGAAATGGCATCAAAGTATACTTTAGTTTACCATGCGTGTCAGAACATTCACCAGTACAATTTAACCATGATTTTAAATACAACAGAAATAATTATGAAATTACATAAAGATGTATTTAAGTCCTACATAAGTTGAGTACATAAGGGACAAAAAAACAAAGATGGCTTTTGACGATGCTGATTTATTTTGATAACAGCCCTATAGTGTCTTATAATTCTGATTTAATAAGGCAAGACACTACAGGCTATACCACTGTTCATTCAGGCACTAGTCAATAGCTGCATTTCCATTATCCTTCAAATTGTGCAAATTGAAATTTACGAATTGAAAATGCGCCCAATGGAAACACATCAATTTCACAAAAAATCCCATATATCGCAGAAAAGTTTTTCCGCTCGGATGAGGTGGTTTTTCAGGCAATTTGAAAAAGGAATATTTTGCAAAACTGCAATGGAAACAGTTTTTTCACATTTACAGGTCACCTGGCGTACGTAAAAGTCGATCATTCTTTAAAGATGGCGCAGTATGTTTGGACAGAAGATGAGACAGAGTTCTTTATTGAACTCATAAAAGACAAAGAATTATGAGAATACTGGATTCTAAACAACAAAGAAACTCCACAATTTATCAAGACCTTGAAGCAGATAGGAGGGAGAAACACCCAGAAACACCTCATAGGTAGCCACTCCCAAGTTTAAGGGGCTTTCCTTGCCATTAATGCTTGGATAACATGCCTACGTCTCCTTCGATTAAAAATAATTGCTAGTGCAGTGGCTGCGATGAAAACCTACTAACATCCATTGCCATGATTTTTGGAATGACTTATCGCGAGAGGAAAAATTGTTTTTTTCGCATGACATCAGTTAATGGAAATGCCGTCATTTTGCAATCGTTTTTTTTTTTTTTTTTTTTTTTTTTTTTTTGCGCAAATCTGTAATGGAAACCTGGTTAGTTTTAAGATTTTAGGCTATTTTGCTTTTACCTCTTTCAGACTAGTGAAAAGAACGAGTAGTTTTAGATTTCTCCAATGTTTTTAATTATACTGTTCGCAAAGCTTTGTGGGATTGTAGTTCTTTACATCCCTTCTTTGCCTTATTGTCTGATTTTTCAAATTCTTTTTTGCTTCAAATCATAGTTTGTAATGTTATGATTCTCCTTGTAGCTGGTTGGTTTGGTTCATGGCTTACAATGTTTTAAAGGTGCTAAAGAGGATGTTTTGTTTTATACATTTTTGCAATATTACTTGAAACTGTCTTTACTAACTGATAAAAGACTATTTATTAGGTGCACTGAAAGGAATAATATTAATATACATCATCTGTGCACGAGGTAGGGCCTTAAAAACATCAGCCAATCGTTTATCGCGTAAACGATTGGCCTCTGGCTTGTCAATCACTGTCATGACGTTCCTTGTGAGAGACGTGCGCGGATTGGCCCTCTGGCTTGTCAATCACTGCCATGACGTTCCTTGTGAGAGACGCTCCAGTAACTTTCCACACTCCACAGGTGCCGCATGCAATGTTTTTGTCAGGAGACAGGAGTAACAACTGCAGATTATGAGTTACCTGCGGTGAGTCCGATATAATGAATCCACTAACACGACACAGCGAATGCCGGTGGTAAACACTTGTGTTCCAATACGAGTGTTTACGAGTTTTGGGAGGCGTTCCTTCGAAGGAGGGGGGTTGTTCTTACGCATGCGCTCATTTCAAAAACTCAGTAACAGTCTTTGGTTTCTCAGTTGACGGAAAATCCTCTTTAGCACCTTTAATGAAGATGAAAATGGAAAAAATACTTTCAGAAACCAGCGCTGCTGAAAAAGTGGTCGGGCGCTGTTGCACTCTGTAGGACTGTTACTAATCAAATGAAATCAGCATTAACAAAAGCCATCTTGACGCTGCGGAGGTAGCACAGAAGCTGCATCTGAAGTGGCATTTTTAGATGTATTTACTATTTACACATTGTTAAATACGATGAGTTGGCATGAATGCATTTACACTGCAGTTACAAATGCATGCATAATACTATGAGATTAATTGTATTAAAAATAACATTTTGAATATTGTTTGGGTTGTAGGAGTGTGGTCTTCTCCTCTCTTCAGAGGGCGAGGGAAGAGGCTGCTATCCCCTGGACGGACACATACTGTGCAAGAGCTGCAGCGCCCGTCGCATCCAAGATCTTTCTGCCAAAATCTCCACTGACTGCTAATGTCCCGTCCTGTCTCGCCGCGCCCTTTCTCTGCTTCATGGCTATTCTTCAGAATGTACCACTATCTAAACATCCACCACCTGATATTTCTTCCATCCTCGACCTTACACACTAAATATCCACATGTCGATTGCACAAATAATATGAAGACATCCCTCTCAGGGTAGCATAGAGCTGTGAACAAAAAAACAATAGCTCTTGTGCTTAGAGTAGTTTCACTGGAAAGCTGTTTCTTAAATAAAACAGAAAAACAGGTGGTGAATGAAATGTGATGGTGTTTGTGTATAATCCTCCACGCATGTATGTTTATACAAAATGTGAGTCTTGTGAACAGGGTGCATTTCTAACTTTGGAGAAGCAGTCACTGCTCTTAAGAGTTTTTACAAGTTTCCTCAAATAATGCCCCAATTCTGCTGGCAGTTGGGGTCACTTCATATCGTCCCCTTTCAGATGCTCTTTTATATCATCTCTGTTCTCTTATCCTCTCAAAAACAAAAACATGATGTTTTCTCCTGCTACACTCGGCGGAGATCAAGCGCTCGTTATTTTAATACTTGAAATCATGATTGTTGAAGGATATTATTACTGTATTTCGTTTACTGACTTGATATTGATTTATTATCGTTACATTCATCGTGATGCTAATGACACTTCTGGTAAAAAGGTGGAAAGTTTAACATGGGCAGCTTTTTTTTTTTTTTTTTTCCCCGCTGCTCTTGTCACTCCACTTGGTTAAAACTCTAGGTTTATGCTGATTTTTTTTAAGCTGTTATAAGAAGCGTGGTGTCAGATAGGAGTAAAGGGTAAGTGTGTATACCATTAACACTTCCCTGAAGGAAATCTCTTGAGAGGTGTGTGTTGAGCTGCAGTCATGTAGTTGAGTTTTCTGTTCTGCTCAGTGGTTTGGTTTTGGCAGCAGAGTGGATCATTTTCGAGGAGTTTGAATAGTGAGAGAAATAGTGAGCAATTAGGGAAAGGAATCTGCTAGTTTAGAAGAATGACAAATGTGACCTGTTAGAATTAGAACGTTTCTCATAACATCAAGGAAGTTGGTTTCAATTTTGTTACTAAACATACAGACTAACGGAAGATAAATGGACAAGTATGAAGGTTACAAAAAGGTTAAGTATGCACTAAAGAAACGACTTTCACTTCAGATTCAGATTATGCATCCGACTTTTGTGCAAAGAGATTGTTACTGACTGGCTTTATTTTTTTTTTTTACATCTCTTTTTTTTTTTGTAATTGCTTTATTTTGTGTCAATGCATTTTTATTTGTCTGTTATTTGAATAATGTGCAACAGCAAGCATCCATTACTTAATGCCATTATACAAAAAGGTTTCATATAAGGTGTTGGTTGCTTGAAACAAAAAGTATTTGCGCTGACAAAATGTTACAATTGTCTAGAAACTAAACGCATAAAGTGGTTCAGATGGTTGCATGCTTTATTTATTGGTTTGTCTGGAATATTTTGTAAGAATGTTCAAACAGTGTCCATCTGATCAATTTGCTGCCAAAAAACTTTTTCTAAACTCGTCAACAAAGTAGATGATCTCTAATTGATAAAGTAGCACTGGTACTGCACGGTTTGTTTTAATGGCTGATGTACTTTTCAAGCTGCCAGTTTATTTCAGGGCTTGTTTGGATGAGTTTGCATCTTTCCCTCATATTGATTGTAAGGAGACACAAAGATCTGCTTTATAAATCCATCTGTTTTATGTCTGTTGATTTCTAGTTTGTACTGACCGTTGTTTCTGATTTATGATTTAATGAACTGTGAAAGAAAAAAAAAAACAGCCATAAGATTTTGTGTGCTTGCTTTTTGTATTACATAAAGCCAATCACACATGAATACAGTTTCCCTGATCACACTTTATTACAGAGGACTAGCAAATCCAATGACACTGTCGCAAGGTCAACACAACACATCTATATCAAGATTTTTTCAATTTAATTAAAACTTAAATCATATAATCACTTGCTATCAAGCTTGATAGTACCATAACACAAATATTTTATACCATACAGTGTATACAAGTCCATTAAACACTAGACAAAAAGAGTTGAACTCTCTTTGTACTGGAATAGTATAAACAGTTGTTATTTAACAATATGCGTGCTGCTGAATTTTAATAAGAACATTTTTGCTAAATACAGATGGTATCATAAAGAGAAACCGAAGACATTATAGATTGGTTTTTACAATCCATGATATAGGCATAAGGCAAAAATGCACATGACCAGAAATCCTCTAAAACATCAACTAATATTGACGCCTACACAATTATGACAATGTAGGGTTTCAGTTGAGGTTTTTTACCAAGCAATTTGACTAACAGGAGGTGAAGGTTTTCCAGTAGAAATTCCTGCATCCTACTTTCCGTTCTCGTTGGGAGAGGGGAATCTGGCGAACCACTTCATTGTGAACATCAACATCATCAATGCTTTCAAGAGCATCTTTCTCCTCAGGTGCCATCGACTCAAAAATTTGCTTCAGAAGGAGCAAACGAGAGAGATCCTGAAGCTGAAGACAGAAATGGTGATTCAAAAGATTTTCAAGGTCAAAAAGAAAAACAAAATTATAATTTGAACTTGTGCATGTTACTGTTTTTGTAATACTTTACAATAAGGTTGAACGGAAACGTACTCCATAAACGCTACTTTTCAGAAAATGGAAAAAAAAAACTATTTTCATTTTATTCTAAATTATTTTTTTATAATTAAGCATGAATTAAACACCGCGTTGTCGAAGTTGATATTGTGCTTTATATTTGGTCAGACACTTTATGTGTCACTGTCATTATATTATTTACATTTTACGAAAATGCTATATGAGCTATATGAGCTTTGGCCAAAATCTCAAGACAATCGTCTCCGCTCCTCAAAATGCCTACATAAAACATTCACCTTTATATATAGCCTAGTGTTAATTGTGTAAAGAAAACTGATTGTGCAAAGAACCAGTTCTTTATTATTACTTTAATATTTTTGTATACAAGCAAAGACGGTCAAACTGCACTTCATTTTAAATTGAGGCGGGTGGAGTAAAATTTTGAGGTTTGACTGACAGTTTGAGGAGCCAATGGAGTTACGAGATTTAGTCACAAGCTCTTGTTTTTTTTTTTTTTAAAAAAATACTTTTCATTTTCATTCATTTCATATAAAAAACACACTCACAGGGTGACCAATAGTAAGGATTTATGGGTGGGGGGAAAAATAAATAATTAAAAATGACGAAATATGGAGATATTTCTATATGGCTAGGGTTTCAGTGACGTTTAACATTAGTTACATTAGTTAATATGAACTAACAATGAAAAATACTTCTAAAGCATTCATTATTTTTAATGTTAATTTCAAAATTTACTAATACATTATTAAAATTAAAATAATTTAATGAACCTGAGCTATTTTTTTAACTAAAAAAAAAAGAAGAAAGATTTATAAATACTGTTACACATAAATTGCTCATTGTTATTTTTTAAGTCGCTAATGCATTAAAAAACATTAACTTCTGGGACCTTATTGTAAAGTGTTACCATAATTTATAATCCACACAGACGTGACCATCAAAACTAACTGTAGAAAAGCATGTGTTTTACCTCATTCTCCTTGGGTTCCACTTCAGATTGTAACAGCTGGA
Source organism: Culter alburnus (assembly GCA_028476615.1). NCBI lineage: Eukaryota > Metazoa > Chordata > Actinopteri > Cypriniformes > Xenocyprididae > Culter > Culter alburnus. The sequence continues at coordinate 204,714 of JAOTNS010003616.1, forward strand.
GCAGCAGGTCTCCTCTAGGTGCTGAACTGACGCTGCACAGCAGCAAAGAGACCGATAGAGTCGCCACGACCACCTGTAACGGGGAGAACATCTTAAAGCTGTAAAAACACTGCCTTTTAGAGTACTTTAAGGATGACAAGCTTATATAGGCACCAAAGGTGGGATTCTGGGGTCGATTAGAGAGAACTTATTGGTTGAAACATAACCACGAAGGATGATGATGAAGGTGGTTGTGTGGGTGTAGAGAAGCAGGGGTAAAGGGTGAAGAGACATTTGTGCGAAGGGAGGGACTCCCAGACCCAGTAGGAAAGATGTTTGATAAGGTCACACAGGTGTTAACTTTTACATCAGAAGCCGTATCAATTCTATGTTATTTGCAATGATATGTCATGTAAAAATTGATCATCTAGAACATAAAAATACTTGTGTTTGACAGGCGAAAGTATTTTTCAACTTCAGTGGCAAGGAACTAATGAACTAGTGAGATCTTAATTATATCTGAGTGATGAAACTATCATGCCCCAGTAAGGCATGTTGTGTCACTTGTGATTTGGAGAAGCGTGCATTTCTGTGTCTTGTTCTCACTATGAGGTCCTCTTTAGACAGAGGAATTAATGATGCGAAGTGACTCAAATGTTAATTGGACTGCTTAGTCATTACTTCACACCATCCTCCATCTCTTATGATATGGGTGACTGCATTACAGTATATATATATATATATATATATATATATATAGATCCTGTCTATCGGATCAAATCTGATACTCATGTGCGGCTTATATTAGACAAATGCGCACCTCTAAATGCCACCCCTCTCTGAACCCACATGAACCAGGACTTCGAGAACTCAGAGGGCAATTACTCAGACTTGGTCGTCTCAGTGGGTGGCCATTAACATTTACAAAGGAGAGGTGGGCATGTCAGCGCTATGGGCCACATGCTGGGCATGTAAATGAGGCCCAGCTCATCCTTGGTTTATAACACATTGTAATGACGAGAATGAATTTAGATTAACCAAGAACTGTAGAGAGTCAAGAAGGGTGAAGCCCATGATAGGGCATGATTTTTCCGTGCTCCATATCTCTATGGAGACCAAAGAGGATGTGGAACTCACTGGATGACAGTTGTGCATAAGGAAAATGTAAGTGTCATTATTGATTTGGACTGAAATTAATATGTGGAAAAGCATAAAACACAAACCTGATTCTAGTGGTTGAAAAAATAATGGTGTTGTATAGTACCGCTTGGCTTTTTAATGTAGCACCACTTTTTTTTGTGACAGATGACTAAATGTTTCAGAGTGACAAGACCCATGTAATGCAGTTTAGATGAGTGGAAATGAGTTTTCCATTGGTTCCTATAAAATGATCAGAGTGGCACACAATCAGATGGGTTTTTATTGCTGCTGGAAAGAGAAGAATAATGATTTTTGTAATAATAATAATAAATATTACTGTTTTTGTCATTAAGGGGTATGGAGTGTAGTGATTTGAAAAAAACAAACAAAAGCATTTTAGCATAAGGCTGCAACATAAAATACTTTCTGAATAAACAGAGCCCACTCTAAAAAAAAATGGTGCTGTATAGTACTAAAAGTGGTTATTTGGCTCGTAATCATAGGAGAACCACTTTAAGTGCTGTATAGCACCAAATCTTGGTGCTTCAGTGGTTCCTCGGTGTTTTTTTGGGGTGGTTAAGGTGATATATAGCACCACTGCCATACAAAGAACCTGTTATTCACCTTTAAAGGTTCTTTACGAGCCAAAGAACCACTGTTGGTGCTGTTTAACACCATTTTTGTTGAAGAAATAAAATGTGATTTTGCATCTCTTATGGGTTCTACATAACACCATTTGACAAAGGTGCTGTAGAGCAGCTTTAAAGATATGGTGCTACATAGCACCAAAAGTGGTTCCCCTATGATTACGAGCCAAGAACCACTTTTAGTGCTATATAGCACTTGTTTTTTAGAGTGTATAGAAAATCATCACACCCCTTTGAAATAGTTACTTTATTTGTCGTACAGCCTGAAATAATAATTAAAATTATTTACAAATTTTTCTTTACAATATCAAAGTAATGACAAAAAAACCCCTGAAAATTAATAAAAAAACCTGAAAAAATAGAAAAACAGGGTTAGAAAAGTCATCAGTCCCCTGATTTAATACTTCGTAGAGCCACCTTTAGCTTTAATTACTGCCATTAAAGGGTTAGTTCACCCAAAAATGAAAATAATGTCATTTATTACTCTCCCTCATGTCGTTCCACACCCGTAAGACCTTCGTTCATCTTCAGAACACAAATTAAGATATTTTTGATGAAATCCGATGGCTCCTTGAGGCCTTCATAGGGAGCAATGACATTTCCTCTCTCAAGATCCATTAATGTACTAAAAACATATTTAAAGTTCATGTGAGTACAGTGGTTCAATATTAATATTATAAAGCGACGAGATATTTTTGGTGCGCCAAAAAAACAAAATAACGACTTATATACTTATAGAAGTATTAAATCAGGGGACTGACTTTTCCAACCCTGTTATTCTAGTATTTTTATTATTATTATTATTATTATTATTTGTTATAAGGCAAAATGTGTAAATAGAGCTGAATATATATATATTGGAATGGGTTTTGATTTCAGGCTGTATGAAAAATAAAGTAACTATTTCAAAGGGGTATGATGATTTTCTATAGGCACTGTATAAAATGATTATTTTTGACAGTCACACTGTTAATTATTTCACTGAATGCCAGGTTCACACTGGTTTAATATAATTTGAATAGTCTATAAATACATTGCACTTTTATAGTCACAGAATTAGGTTATTCTTTTCAGAAGCAATAAGGTTTTGAAAAGAGGGCAGATTGTTGTCTTCATGTAAAACTTGATTTATCATGTGTATCTAATACAAATATACATGGGTGTGTTCTGTACATGTTGATAAACTACAAATCATTCATCAGCACATTCGTCGAAAAGACCACAGACAAAAATCTTCACTTACCCCAACATGACTTTTATTTTGAAGAGACGTAATTAGTTTGCGCATGCGCCTGTCACAAAGCAGGAAGTAACTATTCCAAACTGTCAACAGTCCAACGCAGTACCAGTCACGACCGCTTGATTCTGTCCTCATATTTATGTTATTTCTAATTTAAACATTTTTCTCTGACAGTGATGTCTCGAAAGTCTAAAACAGAAGAATATTACCGCTTCTTCACTGTGACAGATCCACGCACACACGAGAAAGGACACACGGAATATAAAGTAACAGCAAGGGTTAGTAGCACTATAATATACTAACGTTACATGATCATATTTCCACCTATTTATCACAAAGAGGAATAATAAATACTGCATAGACATCAAATAAACTGTGCTTCATAAATACAAAAGTCATATATCAGGCTAAAGAATCCTTATACAGAGGGTTAATAACTACTAGCCTCGTTTGATTTATCTGGTTTGCTATGAAACTCGTGATTTAAAGAATCTGGCATGAGATCCCGTGACTTCAGTGTCTCATGCACCAATCTCATCACCATCCCCATTCATGCTTAAAATAATCAGCCCTTTTAAATCCTCTCCCTTTGGTGTAATGTGGTTTAACGTATCACTTTCTCCACAGTTTGTATCAAAGACACAGCCGGAGAATGTTAAAGAGGTATGATCATTCCTGTATGTTTGAATACGCACATGTTTGGAGTTGCATTGGACTCATTGTTGGTTTTAATGGCAGGTTGTGGTGTGGAAGAGGTACTCAGAGCTGAAGAAATTACATGGAGAACTGGCCTACACTCATAGGAACCTGTTCAGACGATTGGAAGAGTTTCCCCCTTTTCCAAGAGCGCAGGTTTTTGGTAAGGTCAATGAAAATGCTAAGACATGATGCAAACATTTGTGGCAATTTTGCCACTTTATTTCTCTTTCGCTTTATTTGCTGTAAGTCAGCTTCTTTGTACTCTTCTACCTCCCCACCGCTCTCTCTGTTCTTTCTTTTGTCGTTCTTTGTCCGTGTCTCTCGCTCTCACAGGGCGTTTTGATGAGGCTGTGATTGAAGAGAGGAGGAAAGCAGCCGAGGCCATGCTGCTCTTCACTACAAACATTCCTGCTCTGTACAACAGCCCTCAGCTCAAAGATTTCTTCAGGGTAAGACAAATATATTTCAGTCATACCAACTCTCAGAGTGGATTATTTCAACCATATACACTGAACAAAATTATAAACGCAACACTTTTGTTATTGCCCCCATTTTTCATGAGCTGAACTCAAAGATCTAAGACTTTTTCTATGTACACAAAAGACCTATTTCTCTCAAATATTGTTCACAAATCTGTCTAAATCTGTGTTAGTGAGCACTTCTCCTTTGCTGAGAGAATCCATCCACCTCACAGGTTTGGCACATCAAGATGCTGATTAGACAGCATGATTATTGCACAGGTGTGCCTTAGGCTGGCCACAATAAAATGCCACTCTAAAATGTGCAGTTTTACTGTATTGGGGGGTCCGGGGGGGGTCTGAAAACTAGTCAGTATCTTGTGTGACCACCATTTGCCTCGCGCAGTGCAACACATCTCCTTCGCATAGAGTTGATCAGGTTGTTGATTGTGGCCTGTGGAATGTTGGTCCACTCCTCTACAATGGCTGTGCAATAGGCATGTGACGGTATCAAATTTTCATGTTGCGATTAATTGATGAAGCTTTTATCACGGTATACGGTATTATCACGATATTAAAATAAGTTGCAAAACCATTTTTGTCATAGTTTAACAGGTTTAAGAACTCTTTTTGTAATAAAACAAAAACAACTCTGACTGAAATTTTCAAACAGATTAAAATGCAAAAGAATTAGACTATAACGAACAACAGATAACACTTTACTCTATTTAATGCATTAACTAAGATTGAACAACAGCTACATTTGTTACAGAAAGTGTTATTTTTTGTTAATGTTAGTTTAGAAACACAACTGATCATTGTTAGTTTTATCTCAGGTCCATTAAATAAGTTATTTTGATTTTAGTAATGTTATTAAATAGTAACTAAGAAATTAACATTAATTAATAATTAATACTTTATAAGTATTTTTATTGTCAGTTTAGTGATAATGAATTAACATGTTAACTAATGAAGCTGTATGATTTCAAAGTTTTACTGAACAATAACAAATAATCAGAACATTTCTAATCATTAGGGCATGTTGTAGTCCAGATTAAAATAAAAATGTTTAGGTTTGAAAATAAATATCCTTTTAAGTCTTTTTTTTAAGTATTCAGTATTTGGTGCTGTGATGAACAACACTGAGATTACAAAAAATGAATGGCTGTTTGAAGCATTTTAAAAACTTCACTAGCGCAGTTACTTTGTTTGCACGGTTTCCGTGGTAACCGCTGCACGCTGCTGTTCCATCAGCGCCCTCTGCTGTCAGAGAGTGAACGCGCTCTTTCATTCAGCTCGTCTCCTTCACTGGTTCCGCCATGTGCTTCTCTTGCACGTTGGGATTGTTTACGTCTGAGCGCGTGTCCTTTTGACGCAGAATACAGCGGTGTTGTGCATTTTATACGATTGATGGGTAAAGTATTCTTAATTGCCTTATAAAAAATTAATAATTGGTAATGAATTATTATTTACGGTATTCTGAAGTGCCGACGATTACAATATCGTGCATATTCATTATCGCGATTTATCGCATTACCGAATATTGGCACAAGTCTACCGTGCAAAGTTGCTGGATATTTGCAGGAACTGGAACATGCTGTCGTATACGCCGACCCAGAGCATCCCAGACATGCTCAATGGGTGACATGTCCGGTGAGTATGCTGGGCATGCAAGAACTGGGATGTTTTCAGCTTCCAGGAATTGGTACAGATCCTTGCAACATGCTGCAACATGAGGTGATGGTCATGGATGAATGGCACAACAATGGGCCTCAGGATCTCGTCACAGTATCTCTGTCCATTCAAAATGCCATCAATAAAATGCACCTGTGTTCATTGTCCATAACATATGCCTGCCCATACCATAACCCCACCGCTACCATGGGCCACTCAATCCACAACGTTGACATCAGCAAACTGCTCACCCACACGACATGCCATACACGCTGTCTGCCATCTGCCCTGTACAGTGAAAACCGGGGTTCATCCGTGAAGAGAACACCTCTCCAAAGTGCCAGATGCCATCGAATGTGAGCATTTGCCCACTCAAGTTGGTTACGATGACGAACTCTTGTCAGGTCGAGACCCCGATGAGGATGACGAGCATGCAGATGAGCTTCCCTGAGATGGTTTCTGAAAGTTTGTGCAGAAATTCTTTGGTTATGCAAACCGATTGTTGCAGTAGCTGTCCAGGTGGCTGTTCTCAGGCGATCTTGGAGATGAAGATGCTGGATGAGGAGGTCCTGGGCTGGTGTGGTTACACGTAGTCTGCGGTTGTGAGGCCGGTTGGATGTACAGCCAAATTCTCTGAAACGCCTTTGGAGATGGCTTATAGTAGAGAAATGAACATTCAATTCACGGTCAACGGCTCTGGTGGACATTCCTGCTGTCAGCATGCCAATTTGCACGCTCCCTCAAAACTTGCGACATCTGTGGCATTGTGCTGTGTGATAAAACTGCACATTTTTTAGAGTGGCCTTTTATTGTGGCCAGCCTAAGTCACACCTGTGCAATAATCATGCTGTCTAATCAGTATCTTGATATGCCACACCTGTGAGGTGGATGGATTATCTCGGCAAAGAAGTGCTCACTAACACAGATTTAGACAGATTTGTGAACAATGTTTGAGAGAAATAGGCCATTTGTGTACATAGAAAAAGTCTTAGATCTTTGAGTTCAGCTCATGAAAAATGGGGGCAAAAACAAAAGTGTTGTGTTTATAATTTTGTTCAGTGTACATAGGCTTGATTTGGGCAGATGAGATCAGCCACGCTGCTGCTGCTGCTGCTGCTGAACAAATACAAGAATTTGTTCAGCTTAGTCAAAATAAACAAAAGGACAGGCTGCTGTAAGAAAATGGTAGAACCCCATAGCAGATGTCTACAGGTGGCGCTGGAGAGGAGGATGGATAACAGAAGTTTTCATAATTTGCACAGCAGGGCGATCACAGGCTAGGGTACAATATATATGGCTACATGGATTAGGAAGTGCTTCTGATTGGCTGATGCCATGATGCCATCTGGAAGAACCAGTCAGCAGCACTCGGTTAGAGTTTCATGCCTGAATTATGTATATTTTTTTTTCCCCCACAAAAATCTATACACTACCATTCAAAAGTTTGGGGTCACTAAGATTTAAAAACAAATAAACAAATACTTTATACAGAAAATTATTTTTCACATAAATACTGTTGATTTGAATCTATTCATCAGAAGAATCCTGAAAAGAATTCTATTTCCACAAAAATATTAATCAGCACAACTGTTTTCAACAATGATAATAATAAGAAATGTTTCTTGAGCACCGAATCAGCATATTAGAATGATTCCTGAAGGATAATGGTGACTGTTGAAGGTAATGATGCTGAAAATCACAGGAATAAATTACATTTTGGAATATAAGAAAACAGTTATTTTAAATTGTAATAATATTTCACAGTATTACTGCTTTTACTGTATTTGATCAAATAAATGCAACCTTGCTGAGAATAAAGTCTCATTCAGACTGTCAGTCAAAATCCAATTTTTGTGCATATCCGATTGAAATCCGATCATCTGATATTTAGCAGGTGTGAACAGCAAAAATGAAATGTTATTTTTACAAATCCATTTTGAGTTACATTCATATGAGATTTAAATAGGATTTCAAATGTATTTCAGTCTGACCACTCTAATTGGATTTCGCATGGTTTGTCACTTTCTCACACCACATAAAACGTAAACATCTCAGATGCCTATAGTCGCTACAGAAACAAGTTTGTGTTGTTGCAAAGTGCTGGTAAAGCAGAAAATGACAATATAACGACATGTTTTGAGACCATTGGAGACAGCAGCACAGAATAAGCTGCTCATACCAGCCTCCTATGTTTCTGCCGCTGCTTCAGATGATGCAGTAGTCCAGCGCGGTGGCTACACATTGTCATGTGGTAAAAAAGACAACATCTGCATTGCAAACCCCTCCATGTTGCTGTTGTTGTTTTTGGCGTGTACCTACCAATGCAATGTCATTGCCATAGAAACCAATGTATATATTCTGGAAAATGGAAGAACTCCATGGGAGAAACAAATCTGATCCGAACAGTTGCGATACACATTGTGGCCAGTCTATAATTTAGATCAGATTCCAATATTTAGATCAATTCCAGAATACACATGTAATCGGATTTGGACTGAGCCTAAGAGACTTCTTTCAAAAACTTCTTTTCATTTTTTTTAATGGTAATGTATGCATATAGGTCATCAATTATTTTTATCAATTACTCATCCTCAGGAGTTCTTTAGCTGGAACATAAAAGAAATAATGCTCTTGTCAGAGTTCATAATAGGCAGTGACACGGTCAAAATCCTAAAATAATGAAAAAAACACGATTAAAGTACCATAAAAGTTGTCCATATGTGACCTGTGTGCTGTATTTGTTTGATTGTGCATCTTGTGAATGATTATTTTTTGGTAATCTGCTTGGTCCTTTTTCCTCTGTCAGGGAGGAGAAGTGAGGAGACCACTGGAGACAGCAGCCATTTCCACTTCTCTTCCACCTCCCCTTATTCCTCTTCCTGAGAGGAACACTGAGCTGTTGGCTGAAGAGGAGACTGGAAGAGATGCTCCTATCCAGGCCCAGGAGCTGGAGTCCAACCAAAGACTGACAGATCTAGCCCAGCCAGAGATAGCAGTTGAGGCCTTCAGTGACATGGAAAGCAGCCCTACACAAGAAACACAAGCAGATATAAAAATACTGGGACTGACAGAAAAAGAGGGAGACACTGACATCACAACACATCAGAGTAATGGCACAGACCAGTGCGCTGCTGCTACAGATGCTACAACACGTTAGTTTATCCAAGTCTTTTATCCTGTTTCTATTCGATTTCAATCATGGCTAATTGGTCCATTCCTGCTTTTCATCTTTCAGATGCCTCGCTTGAAATTCCAGGTGCTCCAGTCGACCAATTAGAGGAGTTTGATTTGCTGTTTGATTCTGGATTGGAGGAACATTCAGACAAGGCTCCGCCTCCGCTTTCAGATACAGATCTTGCCATTTTTGACCCATGTGCCAAAGAAGGTAGGAAAGTCTACAGTGTGACTCATCAATTTTTTTTTTTTTATTCAAACATCCCTCTCATCACCTTATTCAATGCCTCAGATCAACCATACGGATCACCCAGCCATGCTGAACTCCTGTCTGTCCCTCTAACTGGTCCAAATGGGACTGAGTCTGGTGGAGATGAGAGCTATGTGCACCAGGCCAACGAAGAGCTGAATGCTGCCCAGGAACGAGAGAGAGAGGGTGATTACAGTGCAGCAGTGCAACGATACAGGATGGCTGTCGATATATTTATGAAAGGAGTGCAAGGTATGACAAATGGCTGTTTATGATAGCATACTAACAAACTGCAGTGCATAGTATATATACTGTATGAATAGAATCACCAAAAAACTAAACACTACCTTTGTTAATATGTGCTGTATTCAACAAAGCACACTGTTGGGAATATAATATCCCACAATGCATGTGCTTGACTTGACCTTCCATTTCCAGTGTGACTAATTAACTTAAAGTTGTAACACGTGTGCACAAAATTGAGTTTAAATTTATGCACTTTTATTATGTTTTAGAAAGTTTCAGTAATATTGTGAAATATCATTACAAATTAAAATAACTTTTATATTTGAGGCCCCGTTTACACTAGTGCATTTTCATTTTAAAACGCATAAGTTTTGCTACGGTTACGCCTGTCGTTTACTAAACGCCAATGTTTTCAAACCTCGAAAACGCTGCAGACCCCATTTTAGTTTGAAAACGCCAGGGTTGCGTTTCAGTATAAACGGACCAAAACGGAGACTTTTGAAAACGATGGCGTGGCTGCCCACGTTTGCTCTGCATATCCTTGATGACCGTGTAAACAATAACATGGAGACTGAACTGCAATCTTTGCTGGCTTTGTTGTAATTTTTAGCAGCCATTGTGAAGTTAAGCTCTGCATTTTTTTTTAATACTGCAGCTACCTACATGCGCAAGAGGCAACTGTTTACACTTACACTTACGCGCATGCCCAGCAGGGTTGCCAGGTTTTCGCAACAAAACCCGCCCAATTGCTACTCAAAACTATCCCAAAACCAGCCCAATCACATTTCAGGGGGGGTCCCACGGTAAAAATCCGGGTGGTAAAATCCACGATTTTGGCAGAGCTCCCCAGGTAAAAGTTGCATTCCAGTAGTAAATATCATGTTATTTGGGTCTCTTCAACCCGTGGACATGAAAAACAACCCACTGGAACAGTGTAAAAGTAGCCCAATATTGCGGGAAAACCACGGACTTGGCAACACTGATGCCCAGTGTGCATGAATGGTCATGTGATACCCGTTTTCGGCCGTGTAGTATAAACAGATTCTGAAACACTGGAAACGCCAGTATAGACAAGGATCACTTTCATTTTAATATGCCATTTTAAAACAAAACGCACTAGTGTAAATGGGGCCTGAGTATACTTTAAAATGGAATTATTCCTGTGATGGAAAAAGTTTTCAGCATCATTACTCCAGTCTTCAGTGTCACATGATCCTTCAGAAATCATTCTAATATGCTAATTTGATGCTCAAGAAACATTTGATTATTATCAATGTTGAAAACAGTTGTGCTGAATAATATATTTTTGGAAACTGTGATACATATTTTTCAGGATTCTTTAATGAATAAAAAGTTCATAAGAACAGCATTTATTTGAAATAGATATAATTTGTAACCAGTGTTGGGGAAAGTTACTTTTAAAGGTGCCCTAGATTCAAAAATTGAATTTACCTCGGCATAGTTAAATAACAAGAGTTCAGTACATGGAAATGACATAATGGAGTTTGAGACTCACTGTGTTTCCTCCTCCTTATATAAATCTCATTTGTTTAAAAGACCTCCGAAGAACAGGCGAATCTCAGCATAACACTGACTGTTACGTAATGTCGGGGTGTACGCCCCCAATATTTGCATATGCCAGCCCATGTTCCCAACATTATGAAAGGCATTAGACAAGGGCAGCCAGGATTAACGTCTGGATCTGCACAGCTGAATCAACAGACTAGGTAAGCAAGCAAGGACAATAGCAAAAAATGGCAGATGGAGCAATAATAACTGACATGATCCATGATATCATGATATTTTTAGTGATATTTGTAAACTGTCTTTCTAAAGTTTCGTTAGCATGTTGCTAATGTACTGTTAATGTGGTTAAAGTTACCATCATTTCTTACTGTATTCACAGAGACGAGCCGTCGCTATTTTCATTTTTAAACACTTGCAGTCTGTATAATGCATAAACACAACTTCATTCTTTATAAATCTCTCCAGCATGTGTATTAGCCGTTAGCCACGGATCACAGCCTCAACTCATTCATAATCAAATGTAAACTTCCAAATAACCTGTACTTATGCGATTAGACATGCTGCATGACGAACACTTTGTAAAGATCATTTTGAGGGTTATATTAGCTGTGTGAACTTTTTTTATGTTGTTTAAGGCAAGCGCGAGCTGTTGGGGCGTGGAGCACCAGATTTAAAGGGCCACACACCCTGAATCGGCTCATTCTAATTATGCCCCAAAATAGGCATTTAAAAAAAAATGAAATAAAAAAATCTATGGGGTATTTTGAGCTGAAACTTCACAGACACATTCAGGGACACCTTAGACTTATATTACATCTTTTTTTAAAAAAGTTCTAGGGCACCTTTAAAGTAATGCTTTACAAAATTGTGTTACTCCCTAAAAAGTAACTATTGTGTTACTTAGTTACTTTTGTCATCTAGGCTTGCTTGTTTGTCATTTTGAGAAATATTGAATCTATTTTTTGTGTTCACAATTAGTCTAGATTCTAGAGTAACAATAAACATCCTGTTTACACACAGCACACAACGCATCTGCACTTACTCACGATTTCTCTCAACATGGGGACAGGAGAGCTGTCAGTCAATAAATGGGAAAACAAGTAACTTGCATTACTTATTTGAAAAAGTAAAACATATTTGTTAATTTAAAGGTGCCCTAGAATCAAAAATTTAATTTATCTTGGCATGTTGAATAACAGAGTTCAGTACATGGAAAAGACATACATGAGTCTTAAACACCATTGTTTCCTCCTCTTATATAAATCTCATTTGTTTAAAAGACCTCAGAAAAACAGGCGAATCTCAACAACACCGACTGTTACGTAACAGTCGGGATCATTAATATGTATGACCCCCATATTTGCATATGCCAGCTCATGTTCAAGGCATTACACAAGGGCAGCCAATATTAACGTCTGGATCTGTGCACAGCTGAATCATCAGACTAGGTAAGCAAGCAAGAACAACAGCGAAAAATGGCAGATGGAGCGATGATAACTGACATGATCCATGATTACACAATATTTTTAGTGATATTTGTAAATTGTCTTTATAAATGTTTCATTAGCATGTTGCTAATGTACTGTTAAATGTGGTTAAAGTTACCATCGTTTATACTGTATTCACGGAGATCAAGAGAGTCGTCGCTATTTTCATTTTTAAACACTTACAGTCTGTATAATGCATAAACACATCTTCATTCTTTATAAAACTCTCCAACAGTGTGTAATGTTAGCTTTAGCCACGAAGCACAGCCTCAAACTCATTCAGAATCAAATATAAACACCCAAATAAATACTATACTCCTATGATCCGACGCATGCATGCAGCATGCATGACGAACATCTTGTAAAGATCCATTTGAGGGTTATATTAGCTGTGTGAACTTTGTAAATGCGCTGTAAATGTTTTATAGTCGAGAGCTCGGGCGGGCAGGGAGCGCGCAATTTAAAGGGGCCGTGCGCTAAATCAGTGCATAGTTAATGATGCCCCAAAATAGGCAGTTAAAAAAATTAATTAAAAAAAATATTGGGTATTTTGAAACTTCACAGACACATTCAGAGGAGACCTTAGACTTATGTTACATCTTGTAAAAACTGGTTCTAGGGCACCTTTAAAAGTAATGCATTACTTTACAAGTTACTTGAAAAAAACTTTAATGCATTACCCCCAACACATTTTAAATTTAAATACATTTTAAAGCTCTTTACTATCACTTTTGATCCATATAATGTATCCTTGCTGAATAAAATTATTTATTTATTTGAAAAAACAAAAACAGCAGTGTTTTAATAAATTGCATGACCAAAACATTACTGTTTTAATAAACATTGTAGTTTTTATTCTTGTTTTCCATCTAAATAAAAATAAAATTGAAAACCTGGCCCCATATGCAGATTACAGACCCTAAATCATACAATGCCAATTTGCTGTGGTCAGAATGACCCTGATGTGATTAATTATTTGAGAGGAAAGAGCAGAGTAGCTCTCAACACAAGGACATTACATGCAATGTTTTTTCCTCAAAGCAGGAAATTAGCTCTTTTTGGATGCAATGCAAAATATTGAAATGGTAGAAGGGAAAAAAAAAACTCACAACATCCCTTTGTTCTACCCTTTTTCTCTTCTCTTTCTATTACATTCTCTCCTGCTAGGAGATGTAGATTTGAAGAGGAGAGAAGCAGTGAAGAGGAAGATTGCTGAAGTCCTAGAGCTTGCGGAGAGACTTCTCTCTATACAGACTCCCACTCATGACCACAATACATAGAGAAACAATTTAAACACACACACACACACACACACACACACACAACAACTAACTCAAGCTTCATCAAACCTGGGATACCCAAGCACACTCCCACATATGTACTCTCATGAACCGAGTTTTGACTAACACGCGCACATATTGAAACAACCACGGTTTCACTTAAGTGCAGCTCGCCGACCACCCCACGGTCAACCACACACACACACACTTGACTCCCACACTTACCTTCTCGCTTATTTAAATAGTTACACTTGTAGCACCATCCAAACGGATGTGTCCAACCGCACTACACTCCCTGTACTGTAAGACCAAGCGATTTTTACTTGATTTTACACTATTTTAATGTAATCATCTAATACTGTTTGATCCTAAGGAACTGGAGACATCTTTAGTGGCTATTCAATTTTCTTTAATCCAACTTTGTGTAAATTAAGCTCTTATGTAAATGACTGTTGTCTAAATGAAGACATTGCCTTTTCAATGGAATCTGCCTGTTTTGTAAATTATAAGTAATTAAAAATATAATATAAATATTAAATGGCATTCTCATCAGATCAACTCGATTATGTAATTCGCAGTGCTTCATGGGAGTGGGTGGAGCTTACAAGATCTTTTTGGCAGGTTTTGCTTGTTTTCACTCTGGGTGTAAATTTTCTGTACAGCATCATGGGTAATGTAATTTTCCAACATGAATTCTGACGTTATACATAATTATTTTAAAATTAAGTTGAAATAATGCAGGCTGACAGCTTCATAAGAAGCCAAAAAAGCGCAGACGGGAGTGAAAAGTTTACAAATGCCATTTCCATAATGACTAACGCAATCTACCAAGAGCAGCGCAAATTAGCGTCTAGTTTAAGACATGCTTTTTTGGGTGCTAAATAATGGTGCTAAATATGCAAATACCAGTAAATTGACTAATGCTAACCTTAGTAAATCACTCTGCATGATTCGTTTAAATACTATTCTTCCATAAATTTTGCATCATAAGCCTCGAAAATAACTGTGTTGCCTTTTCGGTGCTATTTTTTCACTGCGTTTCTTTAGTAAACCCTGACAGTAGTTTTTAAACACCAAAAGAGGGTTTGCTCTAGCGCAAACTGTTAGTAAATCTAACTCTTTAACCCTCTGTTTTTCTAATATTCCATAAAAGTAAGAATTGTCGATTTTGATTTCATTGAGACTTTAACTGCTCAAATAATACACATTTTAACATGTAAGTGCTTTTGTATGCTTCACATTTCTACATCTAAATCCTCTTATTAGCCCCGTTTACTTGTTTTAAGCGTCTCACCATAATCGACATTATACCACGAATGCTGTCAATTGTATCGACTCCACTGAATAATGTCTAAATGGTTATTTGACTATTTGTCTGCACACCCTAGATGACATCAACTGAAAATGAAAGTCATTTACTAATAAATCGTGCACAATAATACCTAAGAGTGTGTATTACGAGCGTTAAAGGTACACTTTTGGCCCTCTAGGGGCTACAAAGAAAACTGCATGCTTTTTGCGGAAGAACATTGTTTTGGTTGTGCTTTGGCTCTGCATGAAACCATAGAAAACCGTTATAAAGAAAACACTTAACCATTTAACACATTGCATTCATTCTTGGCTCATCTCGCCTACACATAGTACTCACCATCAACAAAGTGCACGCTGATTCCGGTCCCCCAGTATCACTGTTCTAGCACATTAAGGCATTCTAAGTGTTTTTCACATTAAGCGTTTAAGAATGTCTCGCTGTTTTTAGTGCCCAAAACTTGCATTATATTCACATATTTTTGTTTTTCTTCTTTTGAGATGGAAGATTGACTGGCCTGTAATGCATTTCTATGGATGTTGTGCCCACCCGGTCTACATGTCAGTCACATGACTGAAAACTTTACAGATAAGACCTGACACACAGGGCATATGTACGCAATTTCCAAATGAAAACCATCCCGACAGGTCAAAAATATATAAACACTTATAGCTTATCAGGGTAAGACAGAATGCGTTTTGGAAGAACGATTGATGTATTGACTCATTACTAAAATGTTAATTTTGGAAAAAATAAGTTACATCATGTACCTTTTAAAATGGTCGATTTTCATGTCATGTTGACTTTAAAGGGTTAGTTCACCCAAAAATGAAAATTCTGTCATTAATTACTCTCCCTCATGCCGTTCCACACCCGTAAGACCTTCGTAATCTTCGGAACACAAATTAAGATATTTTATTGAAATCCGATGGATCCGTGAGGCCCCTAGGGAGTATGACATTCCTCTTTCAAGATCCATTAATTACTAAAAACATTTAAAATCGGTTCATGTGAGTACAGTGGTTCAATATTAATATCATAAGCGACGAGAATATTTTTGGTGCGCCAAAATAAACTAAATAACAATGCATTGGTGTATTGAATCAGCGGTTCAAAGTGCCAAAGTCACTTGATTTCAGCAGTTTGGCGGTTTGACATGCGATCCGAATCATGATTCGATAAGCTGATTCATAACGCTCTGAAGCTTCCTGAAGCAGTTTTTGAAATCGGCATCACTATATAAGTCGTTTTTGTTTTTTTTGGTGCACCAAAAATATTCTCATCGCTTAATATAATTTGAACCACTGTACTCACATGAACCGATTTAAATATTTTTAGTACATAATGGATCTTGAGAGAGGAAATGTCATGCTGGCTAGGGAGCCTGACTGAGCATCGGATTTCAACAAAAATATCTTAATTGTGTTCGAAGATTAACGAGGTCTTACGGGTGTGGAACGGCATGAGGGTGAGTAATAAATGACAGAATTTTCATTTTTGGGTGAACTAACCCTTTAAAAGGTTTGAGCGCAGTTGTTTTAATACACCACCAGATGTCGCTGTTTTGCTCAAACTAGATCAAGACATCAGCGCAGAAAAATCCACATGTCTAGGCCCTTCGTGTATATGGGCTGTCGTACGCACTTTGGCTCTGTTTCTGGTAAAGGGAAGGAACGAATAGAAAGGACAAAAAGGATTACATAGCTGAAAGAACTGAGGGATGAGCAGAGGATGAGCGTGGATCATCTCTATTGTCAGTGGATGGAAAATATCCCTCTCTTTCCCCTCCTACTGTTGTTTTCTCGCTCTCCCGTCGGGCTTGTGTATTTGCTGTTTTGGCTGCCTGGAGTGAATGTGGAATGGAGAGAGGTTACCGCACCTGTGTGTGTGTGTGTGTGTGTGTGTGTGTACGTGTGTGTGGCGTGTGTGAGCGATGAAGAGAGTCACAAAAAGGAAAACGCTGGGAGATGGAGTGTGTTTGGGCATTAGCATGCTGAGAGTGTCAGCTCTCGATGTCCCTCTCTCCCCCTCTCCATCCCTCATTCTATCTCTCACTCACCAATCCCTCTCTCCTCAGTGTCCATGGCAATTATACCATCAAAACACTCCAGCCAAAGAGGATAATTGCAACCTGAGTACTGCGGAGAGACTGAGAGGGAGAGTGAGTGAAATTGTGTGTGCGCGAGCGCGTTTTCTCACGTCTGTGGTATCTGTGTGCGGTTGAGAGCGCGAGTCGGTGCATTATATTGTATTCCTGAGGTTCTCCACCGCATTGTGAGAGTCATTTCGGTCAGAGATCAAAGAATATGTTTGCGGTGCTGAGAGGACAAGGACAATCCATTGAAGACACATGCACACACTCACAGTTTTAATAATGTGCATTACCACCAGTTTCCTGAAACTCAAGGTCAGAGGCGGAAACTCAAAACAGAGCTTCAGTAAAGAGGAGTTTTATCAGAAAGCTGGTGAAACAGTGGCCATGGCTCAGCTGGATTCAGAATCCAGTGTGTCACAGTTACATTTTGTGCTCAAATGATATCTATAAAGATCTAAAGTGGCCAGTAGCTTAACACAGATATAAAATTCACAGGCCCAAAACAATATTTTTATTGCTTTGGCCGACATCGTCGCTTGAGATATATACACTACCTTTCAATATGTGTATATATATATATATATATATATATATATATATATATATATGGGTCAATGACGTGACAGGCCATTTAAGGTAGTACAACTAGATCACTTTTATTGTATCCAAAAGGTTTTAATTATATTTTGCTACATAAAGATATTTTAAAGGTCATTCGGTTTAACCGTCCAAAGGCCAAGACAGCCATTTAATTTATGATTAAAAATATCTTAAAATGTAATAAATGTATATATTTTTTATTCTGCCATGATTTGATAACATCATATATCAACATAGTGCAAAATGGTATTAAAAATTATGTAGAAGTCGTTCCTTTGTTATGAGAAAGAATGTCTGGAAAAAAGAATTTCATTGTTGTCATTCGGAGTAACCAATATTAAAGGACCATTTTGGATCAAGTCATGCGTTCAATATCATGTGACAGGATGTGACATCATTCAGACACCTGCAACTATTTGAAAAATTCCTGTTTTCACTCGCTCATACACGTCCCGAAGCATCAGGTCATTCGGTACAACCGCTATAAAACATGGAAAATGTTCTAATATTTGAAAAACTTGTACTAAATATAACATGTTTGATTGTTCTTTTGCTAGCTAGCTAGATATCAGCCTGTTAGCATTGTTTGAAAATATTGTCATTCGGTAAAACCGAAGTTTTGGTTAAACCGAATGACTTTTTTGGTAAAATCTTGTAAAAAATGACAAAAACAGTGTTAATTGATTATAAATACACATAATCTCATTGTTAACACTTAATAAAACAAAATTAATTATATCTCCATTAGTTTTTCTCTTACACTTTTAAAAACCTTATTTGTCAATGACCCATATACAGAACCTGATTTCACCAAGTACATGTCTCTGGATCAACATCTTTGTTGATCCTGGAACAACATTCCAATCAACCAATCAGATTTGAGGGTTTATGTCAAATTTAGTCTTAGAATCAGGGTTTTATGCCTCTTATTCACCGATCATTTCCCTCTGATTTTAGGGATAACTTATGGGTAGGATTAGGGATACATTTTTGGACAGGAATGTTGTTCCAGGATCAACAAAATATGTTGACCCAGGAACGCATCTAATGCGGCAAAAACAGGACGTGATATGCTAACAAACTGAACCTTATTGTAAAGGTCACTGGAGATCTTTTTGAAAACAGATCATGTGCATCAAGCCTTTGGTAAATTTTTTCGTACTGACACTAGTTGAAATTACCATTTCATTGTTCATCCTTCACAGTTTTCGTCCAATAATCTCAAAATATCTTCCATTTAATCAACCTGCCTCTTTTTTATATGTATTATAAACACTCTCACATCCTGTGGATTCGTCTTCCCTGGGGGTTTTACGTCTTTGTGGTACTAATTCCTGAGGTCTCGATTCATTATTCTGTCCCTTCAGATTGAATATCCTCTAGTTCAACTGCAGTTGTCACTCATTGTCTCTCCTCAGTCACCTTGCCCAAGGCTGAATGTGTGAGTGCTCTTTTCTCTCATACACACTTTCCCTCAGAGGCAGCCAATGGGCAAACACTTTGCCTGTCCATCGACCCCCTCAAACGTCTATCTCCACTCCTGCTTTCTCTCTCTCTCTCTCTCTCCCCCCGCTGGATACCACATTTTCATTCCGCACATATTACGGACTCATAATGCAATATGTTTGATCGTGACTCATTCAAATGAGACATTTTGATATGTCTCCCACCATTTGAAAGGATCGACATTCGTGTGGCATTTTTAAAACACTGCTCGCAAATGGCTGCATCCCTTTGGTGTATTTCATAGCTCTTTGTTAGAATTGCTCATGCATTTTAATATTGTTTGCTGTCAGTCATTTGGCTTCAGTTCAAAGGATTCAGTGTGAGTTGCTAATGTAGTTCAAAAGCCTTTCAGCCTGACCTTACAAAAGGTGTGTGTGTGTGTGTGTGTGTGTGTGTGTGTGTGTGTGTGTGGTGTGTTTACAGTGCAAATGGACTGGATTGTCGGATAAGGAATTTATCAAGGAATTTAACACCTGCATTGCACAGTTACTGTCATTTTTTACTGAGAAAAAATGGATTTCGAATTCAAATAGAGAGGAATCCATTAGCTTCAATGCCACTTGTCAAAGTATGCGAGTTGTGTTAATGTCCCTTCTATCTGTCCAATATATATTTGTTTTTAAAACTACATTTCAATTACATTTGTTTACTTAGATCACTCTATAGTCACAAGCACCTTTTATTAATAAGGCTTTGTGTCACATTTTCTTGTTTCCATAACAACAGTGCCCACTGGTTATTGTGAACAGTTTGGTTGGTTGAGGTATATTTCAGTGAAGTGGGGGAGAGAGGGAGTGATGGAAACAATGAAAGAGAGAGAAGGGGTGCTATGAAGAGGAGTGGAGGGACCGATAATCAGCTTTCACACATTGAGGGGTAGAGGAGTCTCTGATTATGAAGAGCTCTGTTGCTGCTTTTTCATACCGGCCTTGGCATATACAGTCTCTTACAAGGCACATGTTTGGTGGAATATGTAATCAAAAGAGTTCAAACAGACCTTCTATTTCTGAAATATTGTGTATATTATGTATTAACCTATTATCTACAAACCCGATTCCAAAAAAGTTGGGACATTGTACAAATTGTGAATAAAAAAGGAATGCAATAATTTACAAATCTCATAAACTTACATTTTATTCACAATAGAATATAGATAACATATCAAATGTTGAAAGTGAGACATTTTGAAATGTCATGCCAAATATTGGCTCATTTTGGATTTCATGAGAGCTACACATTCCAAAAAAGTTGGGAGAGGTAGCAATAAGAGGACAGAAAAGTTAAATGTACATATAAAGAACAGCTGGAGGACCAATTTGCAACTTATTAGGTCAATTGGCAATTGATTGGGTATAAAAAGAGCCTCTCAGAGTGGCAGTGTCTCTCAGAAGTCAAGATGGGCAGAGGATCACCAATTCCCCCAATGCTGCGGCAAAAAATAGTGGAGCAATATCAGAAAGGAGTTTCTCAGAGAAAAATTGCACTTTGAAGTTATCATCATCTACAGTGCTTAATATCATCCAAAGATTCAGAGAATTTGGAACAATCTCTGTGCGTAAGGGTCAAGGCCGGAAAACCATACTGGATGCTCGTGATCTTTGGGCCCTTAGACGGCACTGCATCACATACAGGAATGCTACTGTAATGGAAATCACAACATGGACTCAGGAATACTTCCAGAAAACATTGTCGGTGAACACAATCCACCGTACCATTCGCTGGCTAAAACTCTATAGGTCAAAAAAGAAGCCATATCTAAACATGATCCAGAAGCACAGGCGTTTTTAAGGCTCATTTAAAATGGACTGTGGCAAAGTGGAAAACTGTTCTGTGGTCAGACGAATCAAAATCTGAAGTTCTTTTTGGAAAACTGGGACGCCATGTCATCCGGACTAAAGAGGACAAGGACAACCCAAGTTGTTATCAGCGCTCAGTTCAGAAGCCTGCATCTCTGATGGTATGAGTGCGTGTGGCATGGGCAGCTTACACATCTGGAAAGGCACCATCAATGCTGAAAGGTATATCCAAGTTCTAGAACAACATATGCTCCAATCCAGATGTCGTCTCTTTCAGGGAAGACCTTGCATTTTCCAACATGACAACGCCAGACCACATACTGCATCAATTACAACATCATGGCTGCGTAGAAGAAGGATCCGGGTACTGAAATGGCCAGCCTGCAGTCCAGATCTTTCACCCATAGAAAACATTTGGCGCATCATAAAGAGGAAGATGTGACAAAGAAGACCTAAGACAGTTGAGCAACTAGAAGCCTGTATTAGACAAGAATGGGACAACATTCCTATTCCTAAACTTGAGCAACTTGTCTCCTCAGTCCCCAGAAGATGGGATGCCACACAGTGGTAAACACGGCCTTGTCCCAATTTTTTTGAGATGTGTTGATGAAATGAAATTTAAAATCCATTTAATGCCATTTAATGCCATTTAAAATTTAAAACTTATTTTTCCCTTAAAATGATACATTTTCTCAGTTTAAACATTTGATATGTCATCTATGTTGTATTCTGAATAAAATATTGAAATTTGAAACTTCCACATCATTGCATTCTGTTTTTATTCACAATTTGTACAGTGTCCCAACTTTTTTGGAATCGGGTTTGTACTAAAATATTTTCTTAAACATGCAGGTAGATATTCATACTTTCTTAAAACGATCGATACTAAGTCCGAAGTTTGATTAGACAAAAATTTTATAATTGCAATTATAGGTTCTCCAAAATTCTTGTTAGTTACAGTCAGTGTTACTATAATATATCGTAAAAGAATGTGTACAGAATTCCTATTAGAATTCTATCATCATTTAGAACCTCTCCTAATCCATTCCAGTGGAAAAAAAAAAAAAAGAATCCTTCAAGAACCAAATATGTTCCAACTAGAAAAACAAATTCTTTTTATTTTTAAAAGTGGAATGCTGCATAATTATTATCAGAAACATACTTTTGTATTAGAATAATGTATTGAACCTTTAGAGGAGCTGTAAATGGTTTAAAATCCTGAAATTTCTTGTGTATACATTACCTGTCGAAGGATTCATTGGCTGTATTTTAATAAAACAAAACAGATGATGAAATAATATTACTAGAGATGCACCAATATATATGATAAAAGCAAGTTTTATCGGCTAATAGTTTAAAAACAGCCGATAGTCAGGGCCGATATATTCTGTCAATCAAAAGAGGGTGGGAAAATGCACTGCATTTGTGCTTTGTGTAAAGAAAATGCTAAGAAACCAATTTGAAGTTCAATATTAATAGTAATTATATGAATTAATAACATTCAGAAAGTTAGGAAATATTAATCTTCAGAATTTAGTTAATGTGTGTTAATATTAATTTGAGTAATGTGTTTATGTTTATAACTGATACCATTTACTCCGAAACAAGTTGATGAGATGGAGAGAATAAAGTTTTTATTTGCACTTCTTTCAAAATATAATAATTAAAAATATAATGATTATTAATTCTAATGAAATATCATTAATTTAAAAGGTAGGTATTGGTAGATGTCACTCAATAATCGGCTATCGGTATAAGTGGAAAAATTTAGTATCGGTGCATCTTTAAATATTACCATTTAAAATAAGTGTTTTAATATTTTTTTAAAATGTAATTTTTTCCTGATGCAAATCTGAATTTTCATTTAATCTCTTTGGGAATCTTAATACTGTTGGGAGCTATATATCAGAAAAGATATAAATCGACTGTTTGTTTTAAGAAAATTCTATTAGGGCTTTTTGCATTGCTTGAATTAGATCCTTATCAATTATTAGGTTTAAATTTAATCAAACTTTAAATCTTAACAAGAACTGTGATAACTATGGTGGAAAAAATGTCACAATAATAAATTTACCATATATGTACATCGGATTATTTTGGTAAATCGGGTCGTTTTTGATTGGTGTAGGCTCATAACCAAGTAGTTGCCCCACGTGGAGAGTGTGTGAGAGAGTGAAAGAGAGAGACAGTAAACTGTGTGCGCGCGCGTGCACTGGGGCAGCGGACATCCCTCCCTCACGCCTTGACGCCTACTGGCTGATCACCACGCGATAGAGTGCGCGAGGATGAGAGATGGACAGCGCGAGACAGGAGCGACAGCAATAACAGGAAACTCGGTGGCGCTTGTAAAGCTGATGCTCCCGGTGACCAGCGGACACCTCGACAAGAGCGAAATATAACACGGCAGGAAAGTGACCGACCCGGGGGATGCTTTCTAGCTAACTGTTTTGTAAGTTTTTAAATATTTTAGTTGCTTTTTACATTTGGGACATCTGCGTATTTGTTTGTCCTTGTCAAATGCGCCTCATCTATTTATCTGTTAATGAATCTGCGACACGCGCGCGCAGAGTTTACAAATGTCCGCTCGTGCGCTCTGCGCCGGTATTCGAGCAGGAGCGAAACCTGTCTTCATAACAAGAAAACTTTGACGTGCACTGCGATATTTACGTCGAGTTGGTTAGTGTGTCAGTCAGTAATTAACGCAAATCAATTTCTATAATTTATCCCTGAGGGTGTTGTCCTTCCATCTGTTACATTTTTTTTTTCATGGCAGTTAAACGGCTTTATATTTGACCAGTAATCTGATGACATCTGTGGCATTTGTGCCAATGAGGAATAGGCAAAACGTTTAGGACAGTAATTTCCATTAATCTGATTTGAGGATAAATTATCTATCTATCTATCTATATCTAGTAGTACTAAAAGGTCTGAATTAAGTAAAAATGCAGATTCAGAGCTTCGGGACTATAGTAATCTCATTAAAATATTTACTGTCTCACCATCCATGTATTTGTGTTGGGTTGAGTATGTGTGTGGGGGATAGAGAGAGAGAGAGAGAGAAGGATGAGAGCAATAGAGTCAACAGTCTGAACAAACACAGGGTACAGCTGTCAGCGGATAGATAACGCACACATGCAGAGAGGAAAAAAAGAGACAATGATGATGCCGATAACAATGAGAGGATTATGAACAATTTTAAAACCGATCCAGACATATTTTCGTCTACGATTATGCATTTATTTTCAGCAAATTGTGCTCTCTTTAAAGATCCTGAAACCAGATCAGAACGGAAAAGGGGGTTATGGATTCCCCTTCGGATCGATTTCATCAGCAGCCTTCCCAGATGTGTCCCTTCGAACTGTATCACAGCCTGCCAGATTCCAACCCCTCAAGCCACCGATTTTCCCCTAGCAGCCTGTCTTCCCACCCGCTCTTTTCCCCTCTCATGCACCCCAACAGTGCGTCCCAAAGGTGGGGTAGTTTCCGTCAGCGTCAGGGCTTGTTCCCTGGGCTCCTGGTAGATGAGATGATGATATAAGTGAGGAGGATGTGTTTGGGAAGAGGGAGTTTGCTCTTGGGGCTACCTCATCATCTCAGCGCTGTCATGGAGAACGAGGACAAAGCTCGGGTCCCGAACCCGGCAACTGGGGACAGGATTTTGGGAGAACTAAGAGACCCAGGATGGACTCCGCAGCTAGAAACGAAGAAGAAACTGGTAGAGAAGGCAAGAGAGGGAGGAAGAGTAGAGCTTTGGTTAGAATGGGCGAAAGGAAGGGATCAGCACAAGGGAACAGGAGGGAAAGCAGGGAAGGCAGGAAACGACAGCGACAAGAACTGAAGCTTCAGCTGGAGGAAACCAGAGGGAAACTTCTAGAACTCCAACGCAAGGTGTGGAGAGTGTACGGAGGGCAGGCGGACGACGAGAAAGGAGGCGAAGAGGAGCAAAGAGAATGGGGCGATCAATCTCGATGAGGTTGCGGAGATGTTTTCCGACAGCGACGATCCACTCGTCAGCAACGGATTTTCTCCTCCGCGCTGTTCGTCTAAGAAAAACAATGAAACCAGTGGGAATGGCAATGCTGAGATGTTTCCAGAGACCTCCGTGGACCTGGACTTGGAGTTAAATGGTGATCAAGTGTGGCTGGGCTGCAGTTTGGTCAGAGGTGAGTGGGAGAGCGCAGAAGGAGGGCAGAAGTTTGCTCAAGCTCTAAAGCAGGAGCTTGCAAATGTCGTGGCTCAAGTTATCGACAGAGTTGTCCGTCTCTATGCTGAAACCGACCCCTCGACAGTCACATCTGCCGCTGTTCCCCAAGAAACCAGCATGACGTTGGATCTAAACTCAGACAGGAGGCTGAGACCTCAGGCGGTAGAGCAGGTGGAAGCTTTGCCACTAGTCACAAAGAGTCCTCAAGACAAGAGGGCCTCTATCGCTCAAAATGTACACAAAGACCTCCTCCTCCCTCAAGCCAATCCCAGCCTCCCTCCGCTACCCCAGCCCCCTCTCCCGGCACTTTTACCTCCCAGGAGCAAAGACCACTTCCTGCCCTCCTATCCCTCAGACAACCCCGTTGCCTTACCCCTTCTTCACTACACCATGCAGAATCTCTTTGCCCGCTCCCTTTCCAGTTTGCCTCTTCATAAGGACTGCCTGTCTGAATCTTTTATGGACTTCCGTTCACACAACTCTGCGTTCCCACCCCTCCCATTGTTGGGGCAGCTAGACCCCTCTCCATCGGATAGAGCGAGAGAAGGAGGGATGAGGGGAGGCGGAGCAGGAATGGTGGATGGAGGAGATGCAGCACTCTATCTTGCCGCTGGGTCAATATCCTTTTATGAAATTGT
This sequence comes from Culter alburnus, assembly GCA_028476615.1. Classification (NCBI taxonomy): domain Eukaryota; kingdom Metazoa; phylum Chordata; class Actinopteri; order Cypriniformes; family Xenocyprididae; genus Culter; species Culter alburnus. The sequence goes on from JAOTNS010003616.1 coordinate 230,663, forward strand.
GCAGAAAAATGTTTACACTAGCGTTCAAAAGTTTGGGGTCAGTTTTAAAGAAATTATTACATTTATTTGCATTAAATTGTTAAAAATTGACAGTAAACACATTTATAATGTCACTTTAATATATATATTTTAAATAAGAGCTATGAATAAATAAAAACAGCACATTTGTTTCTAACACTGATAATAATAAATGTTTCTTGAGCATCACATCAGGATATTAGAATGATTTCTGAAGGATCACGTGACACTGAAGACTGGAGTAATTATGTTGAAAATTCAGCTTTGCATCAAAGGAATGAATAACATTTTAAAATATTTTAAAATAGAAAACAGTTATGCTAAATTGTAATAATATTCCAAAACATTACTGTTTTTACTTTACTGTATTATTGATCAAATAGCTTTGGCGAGCATAAGAGACTTCTTTCAAAAACATAAAAACATCTTACTGACCCAAAATGATTGAACGGTAGTGGATTTTATGTATACAAATATAAAAATATGTATTTGTGGTATCAAAAATTCCTTAACCATCTACACTCTCAGGAAGGTCTCTCTCCGTGCCACCTGAAGAAAGCCAAACTCATGTTCTTCTACACACGCTACCCCAGTTCCAGCACACTAAAGACATATTTCCCTGACGTCAAAGTGAGCATCATTCATGTATCCCGATCACAAAATATTATAGCCTTATGTGCATATCTCGCACAAATTATATAATTATATGGGCTAATGACTTATTGAATGAAGTCACACTGACCTATATACAGCAGTCTGGCATGGTTTCCCATTTGAAACAGTCTGAATCAATTTAGAGCAGTCAGAAAATGTTCCTACATTTATGAGTGAATGTCAATGATTTTTTAAAATTAAATCATATGTATTATAATTACATTACACATCACAGAATGAATGTCTCCAAAAAAATGATACTACAATATTTAATGCTGACCTACATTCATTATATACCCCATCTTTTTGAAATGCTGCTAGAATTAACTTGGCTTTTCTTTCTTTTCCCCCCTCGCACAGTTCAATCGCTGTGTCACTTCACAGCTGATTAAGTGGTTCAGTAACTTCCGGGAGTTCTTCTATATCCAGATGGAGCGCTTTGCCCGCCAGGCAGCCAGAGAGGGGCTTACATCTGCCAGAGAAAGATCACTCCGCCTGGGCAGAGACACTGAGCTTTACCGCATTCTCAACATGCACTACAATAAGAGCAATGATTACCAGGTCAGTGTGTGCATGTGCACAGGCGTGGGTGCTGCTTGTAACCGTTCAATTACGTGTTTAAATGTCATGTCTTTTCTAGGTTCCAGAGAGGTTTGTGGAGGTATCTGAGGTAGCCCTAAGGGAGTTTTTCACTGCCATACAGAGTGGTCGGGATGCTGATCCGTGCTGGAAGAAGGCCATCTACAAGATCATCTGTAAATTAGACAGCCCAGTGCCTGACAGCTTCCGTCTGCCCGGCTGCCCCACAGACACTTACCGGATGGGCTAAATAGAGTTTATCACACACATGCACAGCCTCATAAAAACACATAAATTGTGCACAGATTGATATCATAAGTGTGCAAGAACGGTTAACAATTTGAATTAGTAGCAAGAAACAAGAAGAAAATGTACAAAATTATGCTGTAAAGATCGAGAACACTGAATAAGTGTTTTATTACTATCATCATGATGCTCAAAAGTATTGTTTAAACATTATCTGATTAATACTTTAGTCAAGCGGTTAGCACTGAAAAAATGTTATGATTATATGGGGGGGATCTCATTTTATTCACTGTTACATTAATGCTCATTGATATAACTGAAAATGCAGGCCTGGTTGGCTTTTGACCTTTTTATATTACTTATTACATTATACATTGTTACATAATGTTGCTGAGTTTCTGTGAATTTGTGGTGTCGTGTAATAAAATAAGTCCAAACAAACTTTGCTTTCAGTCAACGCTTCAAATTTGTGCCACAATAACGCTTATTGTCAAATGCATACGCAGCCTTGCATGACATAATTGGCTGAGTAATAATATGATTGAAGTGCACTGATCTAACAGAAACTAAAATAGTTCAATAACAAGTAAAAGGTCCAGATATAATAATAGTTAAAGGGTTAGATCACCCAAAAATAAAAATAATGTCATTTATTACTCACCCTCATGTCGTTCTACAACCGTAAGACCTTTGTTCATCTTTGGAACACAAATTAAGATATTTTTGATGAAATCAAAATTGGCTCAGTGAGGCCTGCATTGCCAGCAATGTAACTGAACCTCTCAAGATCCAGGGATTACGGTGGTTCAACCTTAATATTATAAAGCGACGAGAATACTTTTTGTGCATCAAAAAAACAAAATAACGACTTTTCATCAATATCTCGTGATGGCTGATTTCAAAACACTGCTTCTGAGCTTTACGAATCTTTTATATCGAATTAGTGATTCGGATCTCCTATCAAACTGTTAAACTGCTGAAATCACGTGACTTTGGCGCTCCGAGTCACTGATTCAATTCGTAAAGCTCCAAAGCAGTGTTTTGAAATTGGCCATGTTGTAAAGTCGTTATTTTTTATGGCGCACAAAAAGTATTCTAGACGCTTTATTATATTAAGATAGAACCACTGTACTCACATGAACTGTTTTAAATATGTTTTTAGTACCTTTCTGGATCTTGAGAGGTTCAGTGGCTTTGCTCTCGATAGAGGCCTCAATGAGCCATCAGATTTCATCAAAAATATCTTAATTTGTGTTCCGAAGATTAACGAAGGTCTTAGGGGTGTGGAACGACGTAAGGGTAAGTAATTAATGACAGAATTTTCATTTTTGGGTGAACTAACCCTAGTTCTACTCTAAAATCTAGTTAGATTCTGTCATGATGAAGTAGGTCTATATAACTTGACTAAGGTAAGGTGATTATCATAAACGTGACCTATTTTGAGGCTTTACTTAAAGAAAATGCAAGGGAATGTGGTTGTATTCAATTCATGTTTTTGTGCGACAGCGATCACATGATTGTCGTTAACTCATGATGCGTTTTTGGGCACATGGTGTATACGCGCGCTGCCGCGGCTGGTTAAAGTCAGTGTGGAGTTGTGGCGCGCGCATTAAAGCTATGGCGCTGCCGTGGCTTCTGCTGTTGGAGCTGCTGCTGTACGGCAGCTGTTTTATCTGCGGGATCGTCACAGCCTCCTCTGTTACAATCTCACAGGTATCTGCTGTTTGTTAATGAATATAGAAGACTATAACAGATGTTACATGGTGCTTTGCCTTCGGAAACACGGTAAAATGCAAGTTTCAAACTTGATGTTAGTTGAACGCTTGTAGTTTACAGTTGATAGTTTTGTTTAGGACAGTTGTTTTCAACTTTTCAATTGTTTTGGTGTTTCCTTAGTTACATGTAAAATCATAACTTTTCTTCTTTAGGTATTCTGCGCTTATACTCTCACGAGTTTCTACCAAAATCGTCATAGTCATGTGACTGAAGAAAATGAGACCAGAAATGTTTTTAAGTGTCACGTATAATTATCCATACAGTAGAAGAAGTAATACGTTTTAAAAATAAAACCCGGAAGTGGAGAGAAAATGAAAGCGTGACAGAAGCAACCAAAGCTTCCAGTTCTGTCACTCTCCACTTTTTTCCCTGTCATGTGACTAAGCTGAGAATTTGCTTCCAAAAGGAATTGGCTTATTAAAGTCAGATGAGCAGAAAAAGAGAGTGTGTGTGTGTGTGTTTGTGAAGGAGCTTCAGTCAGGTTTTATCCTGTTACCAGCTGAAATCTCAAGATGAGAATGAAAGAGAAAAATGAAGACATTGTTCACCAAGAGTGATGCTCTTGTGTAGTTTTGAAGTTACCTAATTATGTATTCTTTGGTACACTAAAATAAAAGGGGGACAGTTCCCATGTTGTCAAACTAGAGAGTTAGCATATGTAATGTTATGCTTGGTAATAGTTTGTGTAACATAACATTTAAACGTGAAAAGTGTCTAGTTTGAAACGCAGTAAATTCCACCTATATCCCACCCCTTAATTTTTGCTTGTGCCCACCTTGGAGGTCCTGACTATATATATATATAAATGGTCATTGAAGATATACTGTATAATACATTACATATATATATATATATATATATAAAATGTATTATACAGTATAAAAAAAAGCCAGGTCCTCTGTTGTACTTTATTTGTGAAAAGTGCCTATTACAGTCATAAGATGCATTTTTGTAAGCCAGAACTTTCTACTTTTTTTCCCCACTCAAACAGGGAAGTTTTGCTGGGAAGTGTATGCTGTATGGTTCAGTGCATCTGAACAACTCATCCATCAGTGTTCTTTCATCCAGTTCTCCCTCTCTCTGTTACTTTGTGTCAGCCATCTCAGTTTGTGTGGCTGTCTTCTGCTTTTCACTCACTCTATACTGGATCTACGTCGCCTGTTTTGACGGGAGAGGTGAAAAGGTATGTCCAACAACACAGTAGAACATGTGCTAGTGAGTTTATTTCAGCTATGAGAACAGAGGTTTTCTGAAGGTACTTCCATTTCTGTTTCCTGCTTGTCGTGCTCCAGTATGAATAGGTTGCAGAAGGAACTCTAAACGGATATTATGCAAACTCATAAAAAGTTATTTGCATTTAGATATGAGACATTGTGTTTAGTAAGATTTTTTTTAAAGAAATGTATACTTTTATTCAAGTATGCATTAAATTGATCAGGAAAGACTTTAAAGGCCCACTGAAATCATTGATCCATATTGGAGACTGTACGTTTTGAATGCTTATATCTTGTAATTGGGAATTTTGTCATTGTTTTGGAGCACTAGCTTAAGACTAACATATTCATACTAAAAGCCAAAAAACTTCATTTTGATTTAATGGGGACTTTAATAATGTTAGAGAACATTTATAATTCAAACAGTTGGTGTCCTTTTGAACTTTATCTTTATCAAAGAATTCTGAATAAAATGCTTCATGGTTAATAAGAAATGTTACTTGAGCAGCAAATCAGCATATTAGAATGATTTCTGAAGGATCATGTGACACACCGAAGACTGGAGTAATGATGCTGAAAATTCAGCTTTGTCATGACAGGGATAAATTACACTTTAAAATAAGATATCGGCATTGGCCATAAAAAAAAAATCTATATTGGCCAACCATTAGTTTAATTGGTAATGTATATATTAATAACAAGCTGTTTATATATTAATAACAATGATCACAATCCTCACCAATGCACTATTAATTAAAAGTAATAAATAAATAAATAAACTATTTTCAAATCCAGTAAGAGATGTTACAACAGTCCTTGTGCTGTCAGAGTGTGAGACTTTGCAAACATGAAAGGATGAGGAAGTATTTTCCCCAGACTATTAAATTGGAAGTAAATATTTTTTTCTAAAACATCATGCAAACATTGTGCAATGTTGTCTCTGTCTGGTATCAGAGAGAAATTATGGATGAACATTACCCTTGGCTTGTCTGGAGTCTTCCTCTTCTTCCTCTTGGTGACGGGATGCATCCTGAAAATCGGCCGAGACAGACTGTGTGACTCAGTGCTCAATACATTGAAGAATATAACAAGGTGAGTGTGGGTGAGAGAGTCTGCAATAGCTTTTAGTGCAGACAATATTGATCATCATAACTAATGTATCAACAGTGGGTGTATATATACATTATTTGTGCATTTGCAGGTGTGAAGAAGCTCAAAATGAGTCTTGGTTGAGCCCTATAAGTGGGAGCCAGTTCTACTCCAGGCTGCACAGTGCAGAGGTAGCTACAAACTCCCTTGATCCCTTATTGACATTCTGGCTTCAAATCTCTCATTTATCTGAGAGTGTTGGAGAAACCTCTTCTTGATGGTAAAATTGGAAAAAATCCATAATACATACATATATACAATTATACATGCATGCATACTGTATAAAATTATACATGCATATATAAAATGTATACATTTGTAGACCGTGTTTTAGACAATTATATTGTGCAAATGCATGTATATATTTAACAAAAATATGTTATATTTATATATTTAATATATAATTAATTTTTATATATATATATATATAATATATATAATTCACATATACACACATGTATACATGTAAATATTTCTTAAATATATACATGTATATGTGTGTATTTATATATACATAATAAATATTCACAGTACACAGACATATTATGTAAACAAACTTATTTTGGATGTGATTAATCACTTGACAGCACACATATATATATATATATATATATATATATATATATATATATTATATATATATATATATATATTATATTATATTATATTATATTTTATTATATTATAGACAACATTTGTAGACAATGTTTTAGACAATTATATTGCACAAATGACTTCACACACACATATTTATATATATTTTTAATTGATTATTTTTAAGTAAAAAAACAAAAACAAATTGTCTGTCTCTAATTGCACTAATGCCCTACAAATTTCTCTGTATTTTTTTCTTTTTCTTCATGTTCAACATCATTTTTAAGACACTTTTATTTTTCTCTCTCTCAGACAGCAGTATGGGTGAATTTCTTCTTTTGGATGATCATAGCAGTTCTGGTCCTGCTCCAGCGTAACAAAGGGTCAGAAATCCAGTCAGGAGGAGAGAACCCATCAGTGACCCCTTCTGAAACCGAGCCCTTCTTTAACCGCCCAGGACGTCCTTAGTGAACAGAGACACAGTTAATCTGTGTCGCTCCACACTAAAGCAGTCTATGTGTCACTTGAACACACTTACTCACACACACACACACACACACACACACATATATTCACAAACGCACTGCTGGCTAGCTGAGCCAAGAGGATTTTGGCAGTTCCAGTATACGATCTTGATTTTGTTCACTAGCATTGCCAAGGGTTAGTTGCCATGGTTACTGATCTGCGGCTGGCAGCACAGACCTGGCCGGTGATAGTGTGCGGTTGCCAGATTGGTGGTGTGACCTGAACTGATTGAGACACAGCTTTATGTAAAGAGATCAAATCGGATAACATTGTCAGTGTTTTCAAAAACTAAACATGAGGATTGCATACTCATACTACTACTTTGTTTCTACATGGTGACTCTAGTGTTTTTACTCTCTGGCCAAAACATTTCATGAGTACGTACATCAATTTATAGGCTTTTGTCGAATAGCATCCATTAAATTGAACCTAGCTGACCTGAAGTCAAACCAAGATAATGCACTGTACTGTGACTGTTAACTTGCCTTAAGTGAAGCTTGCTCTGTGTCAATGTACAACATTACCGCCCTCTCCTGTCTGTTTATATGAATTACTCCATAAATCCCATTAGACGGTGCTCGTGCCTGTTATGTAGGCAAGGAAGCTCCCATAAGTACTCCCCCCCTAATTTTACATTTCTCTTCCCCATAGTCCTTGGTGTCCTTTACATGGGCAAAACTGCTTGAGAGTGTCTTTCCGAGAGTGTTTGGCTATTAATCTTGTGCCCAGCAGAGGTGTCATTTTTAATGGCTTTTTCCTGCACACAGCCACGGGAGGTGTGTGTGTGTGTGTGGTGTGTATGTGTGTGTGGGTTGACAGGGACATAAATCCATAATTTGGCTACTGATGGTATCCGCTTTCCACAGGCGAAGTGCCAAATCTGAGGTGTTGCCCACGACACTAAAGTCCTCAGAAACACTGTCCTTCCGCCTATCTCGGCTGCACAGTGTCCATGTTTGCTTCAGCCACTAAATGCTTTGGTCTCATCACCTTCTTTTGAAACTTTTTCATTTAACTTTGGTTTTAAAACTGCTGGTTACAGATTATGCACTGATATTTTTTTTAAATACTAAATCTGTTGTATAACATACTATCCTTGGGTGCAATGTAAGCGTTTCAAAGCAATTAAATTTGTCAGGCAAGTTCTTATGGTGTCACAATATGGTATTTTTATTGTGCATGGTATAGTATTTTTCATTCATCTGCCACATTGGGGTTGAACATGCCAAGCAAGAAATAAAATCAGTTTGAGGCCAATAATCTGAGATATAGAGCACTTGGAAGCAGACGTCACAGTTACGTCGTTGCAAGTTTATATCTTCCAATTCGGCCATTATAACTCGCAATTGCAATTCTGAGGGAAAAAAAGTGAGAATTGCGGGATAAAAACTCGTCTCTTCAAGGGATAGTTCACCTAAAAATGAAATTATCCCTTGATTTACTCACCCTCATGCCATCCTAGGTGTATATGACTATCTTCTTTCAGACGAACACAATCTCCTAGTCCTCCAGGGTTTATAATGGTTGTGAATGGGGGGGCCACGTTTTGAAGTAAAAAATGCATCCATCCATCCATTAAAAAAAAAGTAATCCATACAGTGGGTTAATAAAGGTCTTCTGAAGCAAAGTGATGCATTTTTGTAAGAAAAATATACATATTTAAAGAATTTATAAATTCAAATAACTAGCTTCCGGCGGACGACCGTACGCAGAATGCACAAGTGAACTTGTGCCAAATGAGTAATCCTCTGACGCGATGTATGACGCAGGATGTAGGAGTATTGTAAGCTTAGATGCCTCTCACGGTTCAAACAAATAGGGCTGTGCAACAAATTTAAGCTCCTCTTATATCGAAATCCTCCGACATTTCACTTTAAAAATGATCGTTTTAGACATAATCTGTGACTGTTGATTTGTTTTGCTCTATCCTCTGCACCTCCGCGTTCATCATTACATTGTACGGTCGTCCGCCGGAAGCTAGTTATTTGAATTAAGTTTTAAATGTATATTTTTCTTACAAAAGCGCATCGATTCACTTCACAAGGCCTTTATTAACCCCCTGGAGTCGTATGGATTACTTTTTTTATATATGGATGGATGCATTACATGGCCCCCCCATTCACAACCATTATAAACCTTGGAGTACTAATGATATTTTTAAATATATCTCTGATTGTGTTCATCTGAAAGAAGATAGTCATATACACCTAGGATTGCTTTAGGGTGAGTAAAGCTTGGGAATATTTTCATTTTTGGGTGAACTATCCCTTTCATTATTGTAGCTACTCTGCGAGTACTTTACATAACAAATATCATTAGTGCTGAACAAATTAATTTAGTTAAAGCTGCAGTCAGCAACTTTTTTTGTGTTAAAAATTTACAAAAATTATATAATGAGAATATACAACATGAATCCATTTTCCAAACCGTGTTTTTGTCTTATCCTGAATCATTATGGTACACTTATAATAAGTGTTTATATTCGGACTATTTCAGACCGGACTGGTAGGAATTGCCGCAGAGTATCACAGTATCTGCGTGATTCGCCATAGACATACACAGAGAAAAGTAGCTCCGGCTAGAATATTCCTCCGCAAGACGCGTGCAGTTCTGTTTATTAACCACTAGAGGGCCAAAAATCGTGGACTGCAGCTTTAAGAGTCTTGTACAATTGTTAGACAACTGCGTGTTTGCTTTTAATAATTATTTTATTGATATACTTGTAATTATGTAAACAACTTTTTACAGAGATATTTACTTTAGCTTAACTTAATTTCTTCGCATTCACGAAAAATGGCAGCCTCGCTCTACAGCTGCTTGCTGAGTTTGCGGGTCTGTCTCTCACGGGCCTCGTAGGCGTGTTTTGTATCCATTAGCTCGTCTAGCGTCCGTCGGAGGCGGGCCATGTCCAGCTGTGTGGCCTGACACTGTTCTCGCAGGCTCTGGGTCTCCTCGTGCAGCTCCACCGCAGCCGCGGCCAGTTCCGTGCTGCGCTCCTTACACTGGGTTTGTATTCGGGCAGCGTCCGCCAGCATGGACTCCACACTGGACACCACCGAATCGGTCTGGGCCTTTCCTATCTCAGTCATCATCTGGCAGAGAGAAAAAGAGAGAGTGGTCATGGGTATTTACCACTATTATTAAAGGGTTAGTTCACCCAAAAATGAAAATAATGTCATTTATTACTCTCCCTCATGCCGTTCCACACCTGTAAGACATTCGTTAATCTTCGGAACACAAATTAAGATATTTTTGTTTAAATCCGATGACTCCGTGAGGCCTCCATAGGGAGCAATGACATTTCCTCTCTCAAGATCCATAAAGGTACTAAAAACATATTTAAATCAGTTCATGTGAGTACAGTGGTTCAATATTAATATTATAAAGTGACGAGAATATTTTTGGTGTGCCAAAAAAAACAAAATAACGACTTATTTAGTGATGGCCGATTTCACATGAAGCTTCGGAGTGTTATGATTCTTCTGTGCCGAATCATGATTCGGATCGTGTCAAACCACCAAACTGCTGAAATCACGTGACTTTGGTGCTCCGAACCGCTGATTCGACACGCTCATTCATAACGCACGGAAGCTTCCTGAAGCAGTGTTTTAAAATTGGCCATCACTATATAAGTCGTTATTTTTTTATTTTTTTTTTTTTGGCACACCAAAAATATTCTCGTCGCTTTATAATATTAATATTGAACCACTGTACTCACATGAACTGATTTAAATATGTTTTAGTACCTTTATGGATCTTGAGAGAGGAAATGTCATTGCTCCCTATGGAGGCCTCACGCATTTTTGAATGAACTAACCCTTTAAATAGCCTTCTAATTATGGTAAAAATAAAACAAGCTCTATTTGTCAGTTACCTACATATTTACCACCAGCTCGGTAAGATTTATAATTGTTTTGAAATAGCTTCTTATACTATCCAAGGCTGCATTTATTCGATTAAAAATGCAGTAAAAACAGTAATATTGTGAAATATTATTATAATTTAAAAGAACTGTTCATCAAAAGTGAAGACATTCATAATGTTACAAAAGATTTATTTAATAAATGCTTTAATAAATAATAATAAATGCCGTTCATTGAACTTTGTTTATCAAAGAATGTCCACAAAAATGTTATATTTCAAAATACTACAAAATTTCATTAGTGTACTTTAAATTGGGTGGATGACTTTTCTTGCACGAGACATATTTTTGTCCAATCACATGCTATCGTTTCTTCTGATACACCTACAACCGACAGAAATCATGTGTTGCGTCTGAAAGTGATGATTTCAGTACAGTGCTCGCCAAGGACTGTCTAGCAGACATCAGCGGGGCATTTACACTCCGGCAAAGTGAAAATGCGTCAATCATTGACGCTTTATTATACAGCAGCAGCATACTCGGTTTGATCCGCAGGGCTTGAAGCGGCTTACAGAGGCTTACCGAGCCGCTCGCTCTCACATCAGGCTCATCCTGCTGATTGCGAACATTAGCTACTGTTAAAGCACGAGACCGCACAGCAACAACAGCAGGCAAAGTTGTAACAAATACATCGAAATAAAGTTGTGAGCGTTTTGTATACAGTCATTGTCTTTACAGCACACAAAACAAACTTTACAGTTAAACACAAACAGCTCAAAGTGCAAATTACTTTCCACATTAATCAGATAAGATCCCAGTCTTACCAGACTTTCCCCTCCGTCTTGGTCATGTAGTTTTTCTGCTTGCTGTGTCTCTGACGCGATTCAGCGTGACTGTTAAATCCGTGATTTTCAGTGGCTTAAATCTACTTCACCTCAAACTAAACACGACAGGATTAAGAGAGAGACAGGGACAGACTGGGAAAGACATGTTTAGAACAAGTTTGTATTAATAACATAATTTTTCCCTTTTTAATGTAAGTTAAACTGAAATAGGCTAAGCACTAAAAAAAAAGTTCTTACAAGTGTGTAAATTAATTTTAAACCGAGCCGTTAAGAAACATGTAATACAGACACTCGCCGCATGGCGGCATAATACAGCCTGCAGGCCCAGTGTTGATCGGTAACAGGTATGTTGACCTCATTACAGTTACATATAACGTCCTTTATGAACTAATACTGGGCCTAACAACGGCTTAGACTAAACAGCAAGAAACTTAACCCTTGAGCTGTGTTGAAAACCCTATCACAGTGGTTCCCAAACTGGGGTACGTGAGGTGACAAAAGGGGGTACGTGAACAAAATGCTGAGTAGTTCGTTTAATTCTACCTTAAAGTAATATTAAAACCGAGCATGTATTTGTAACTGCAAAATGTAGTAAATCCAGTACATTTAATCAAATTACCTCATCATCTGCAGTCAAAAATTACTGTATCCACCATAGACTGTAAAACAAGCAGCATGCAAATGATAGATTGCGTGCCGAATCTGCTGCCTTAAATCGCGCTAAATTACTGTCGTTCTCGACAATGCACCTTTGTAAAAGTAGATATTTAGCACTTACTCGCATGAAGAACAAATATAGACACAGATATGATCAATGACTCACTCATAAAAACAGTGACTTGCTGCCACCTGCTGGCGGTTTTAGTTTAATATTTAAAAGTTTTACTTAGTTTTACCATCATTGCATATTTCTCTATTGAACATCTATTGATTTTATTTAAAACATTTATTTTATGAAGTTATTCATAAAGCTAAAAAAAAAATTCACTGGAAATTCAATTTAGGGGGCAAATATTGTCGCATAATGGTAAATCTGTGACTGTAGTCGAAATGGAAGAGACGTGGTACGCAGAAGGATGGTAATCCCTTCAGGGGGTACTCCAAGCTAAAAAGTTTGGGAACCACTGCCCTATCACATTCGAGGTGTTCCTGGTCAAAAATGACCGGCCTGCAGAAAAATAACTTGGAAACCAGTTGTTACGCTATTTTATTACCAAATATTGGATTCAATCTTTTTGTCAGCTTGTTTTCTTTCAATTAGGACTGGTTTTGTGTTTATTTTTGGAACGGAAGGCCTCATTTATCTGAGAGTAGGAACCTCAGTTTTTGAGTGAAAAAAGTGTTTTTCGGTAGATAATTATGTCAATTTTGCACAAAATATGAAAAAAATTAGCACTATCACACTAGTGTGCTTTAATGTTTAAACAGGAAATTTGTTTTGAAATGGTTTTATTTTGTTTTTATTTATTACAAAATGGCACAAAATGACCGGCCTGCAGAAAAATAACTTGGAAACCAGTTGTTACGCTATTTTATTACCAAATATTGGATTCAGTCTTTTTGTCAGCTTGTTTTCTTTCAATTAGGACAGGTTTTGTATTCAATTTTGAAACTGATTGATTGTAGGCTTCATTGATCTGAGCCTCACTGATTTGAAGATAAAGTTCATCTCTGTGCAAAAGAAAGCCTGTAATACTCAAAATGGTTTGTTTGTGTACATGAACGTGTGTGTATGTGCGCAGATGCACGAGTATGCGTTTATCCACACATGCAGAGGTCCGAGGCCTTTATTTTTGCTTGCCCACATGTATATATGTGAACATGAACATGATGAACACGCTCCTGAACACTAATTGTTTCTCTGATTTTTGACTCCCCCATTCATTTTCAATGGGCGGTCATTTTTGACTAATATAAGCTCAGATCATCGAGGCCTACGATTAATCAGTTTCAAAAATAAATACAAATACAAAAAGATGAATCCAGTATATGGTAATAAAATAGCATAACAAGTGATTTATAAGCTAGTTTTGTGTGCCTTTTTGTAATAAATAAAAACCAAAATAAAAACATTTCAAAACACATTTCCTGCTTAAACATTAAAGCACAATAGTGTGATAATGCAAATTTTTTTCATATTTTTTTGAAAAATTTACAAAATTATCCACAAAAACTTTCACTCAAAAACTGAGGTGCCTGCTCTCAAATAAATGAGGCCTACAATTAATCAGATGCAAAAAGAAATACAAAACCAGTCCTAAATGAAAGAAAACAAGTTGACAAAAAGATTGAATCCAATATTTGGTGATAATATAGCATGAGGAGAGATTTATAAGCAGTTGTTTGTAAGCCGGTCATTTTTGACCGGGAACACCACAAGTGTGACGAAGTGAACAAAGTCACGAAGTTTCTAGTATTAGTAACTAGTATTTTCAGGAAAAAGAAAATCTTCTCCAGGTCAAAATGACCCCAACACCACATGAGGGTTAAGTAAGGAAGTCGTCTTCAAAAAAAACCACAAAAAATTAAAAACCTGTAGACATCATATCAAAATTATTAACTGCATACAGAGGGGAACGCGGCACAGAATATAGAATATTTCCCAGCAATTGTGGAAAACACTGCAATTGGAAGGTCTAATACATTTGACTTGACCTTCAGATTGCATTGAGGAATCACAAGCATTATGTTTTTAAAAGCACATTCTCTTTTTTTTTTGTTTGATCAAACTGCCAAAACACACTTTAAATGACTAAATAACCAGATAAATTTACAAATTGGACTCTGATAACAATGTCAAGGCACAAATAAGATTTCAAATCAAGCAGTTTATTATGAACCATCAGTGTTATGTTTATCATGATCATCAGTTGTGACTTCTTATTATCAGTCTGCCTCGCAACACACACACACATACAAACTTACATATTTCATAACTTTCATTCTCCTTTCATAACTTCAAGCCAAATCATTATTTTAGTGTAAAAGAACACATTCGCTTGCTAACAACCTATTAACTTTGGGGAGGGACAATTATAAAGTTTAGTTAAGATAAACAAATTAATCATACTGTATCCTGCAAACATCTTAATGAATTTGGCTACATCTGAACTGATTGTATTCAGGTCATTGTCACAAAAAGTAAAGTATTGCTTTTGATGCTACTATTAAATCTTAAAGGGTTCGGTCTCAAAAGGGTACATAAAAAAAACCTGATTAGAAACATGCATATGTTGAACATACAGTTGATCTTAGGACTGCCTGAAGCTTTTGCAACTAAAACTAAAAAACTCTCATCATCCATCTGAGTTCCAGAAGACAATTGTGCACCCAACTGAACAGTTACGATTTCTAGAAATTCAAGTATTCTGATAGCCATCTGGGTATCAACAACCGAGGAATGGATGAAACACGCTGCACAATCAAATACTTATGACATACTTTACATTCTCATCGTGACTTAAATAGACACATCACATCACTGTTAGTTCAACATTCACGTTGTGACAGAACATTTTGACAGTATTGCAAGAATATTTTCTTCTTTTTTTTTTAATTAAAAGGTGTTTTTAAATTATTTGCAGTACAGTTGCAACATCTACGTGACCTGCTAAAGGATAAACGAGAGAGCATGTCTGCATGCTTTAGGCTTATGATAGGACAAAGCGTGTGCATTTTGGCTTCCAATGTGTATTTGCAGATTATATTTGAAGCTTGACAGCATAACACAAGGAGGAAGATTTGCGTTGTACGCAAGTATTAAACACATTCATATGTGTTTGCTGCAGTGAACTCACTACTAAGATGTCTCACGAGGATCCACAGTTACCAGGAGATGGATGTATCTTGGCACACTAAGCAGTCATCCACAATTGGCCTATTTATTCACATGACACTTCAGCCAATCAAAGACGAGCACAGAGACTACGGTGGATGGCAACATGCTGTACCATTATTTATGTCTGTGAGGTGCTCTTCTGTCTCAAACTCTTCATGAGGCAAATTTGGTGATACGCTGTTGTACAAATAAACAATTATTGACTAACAAACAATAAATATAAAATACATACAGAGAACACAAGGAGATTACAGCACCTTACAAGTGCAAGATTAAGCGCTGTAGTTTTAGCTGAGGAAAATATCTCCATATACTTTTACTAGTTTTCTGATAAGCGAACCAAAACATGTTACTGGGACTTGCAAGCCTGCAGAAAGAAAATACTCTCAATGAAGCTGCAAGAAAACAGATTAATATGATTATACTCCCTGCAACCATAATGGACTCTATTAGTTTCATCAAATATCCATTTCATAAGAACAGTAGATGCAGTGAGGGAATTTTGAAAGAAAAAAATAAACAGTTACAATGAAATCTCGAGAAGCTGAATCCCAACATTTTGTGCAAGTTTATGAGGTTTCTCTCTCTTTTTTTTTTTTTTTTATAAAACAAAACTTTTTTTTGACATGTGGGACACAGCTATATATAGATTAATAACATTCCCCTTGATGAACTGTTCTGTTCTCTTCATGATCTTTGGAAGGCTTTCCAATGGTCTTGTCTTTCAGTAGTATGTCTTTTGGTGCTTTTTGCTTCATGACCAGAGGAGGAGCGGTATACTGGAAGCTCTTCTTTTGTTGTGTATCCCCTTACACTCTCTTGCTATTTCTTTATTGCATAGATAAGTTTATATTAACGTCAGTCATTGTTTACAAGAGGTGTCTGACATCTTTCTTGATCAATTTATGCATTTTCGTTCTCAGATTGGTCTTAAACTTAACCAACTGACTCTTCTCTAAGCGTCGCCTTAAAAACTTGACCTACCAATCCCGCTTTGGCAGCTGTTGCCTTTTTTTTTTTTTCCCCTCAGACAACCTTTTACACATTTCTAATGAAATTCTATAGAGGAGCTGTGTGATTGGATAGTTTTAAATGCAGTTTTACAGAAATTATGGTAATAACATTGTTCAGGTCACTTATAATAGCAGCACAAACTGCATTTTATTATTTTCCAGATCATTAAACATATGTATCAATTCATCTCTTACAAATGAGATGTCTCTTCAGTTTCCTGTGAGTTTTCCAGTTCTCACCTTTTTTTAACTCACGAAACATAATTTCAAAAACTAGTTAATTCCTATGGCATATATTTTTAAAGTTTGTCTGAGTTAGCTACAGTGACCAAACGGGGTGGAGCTTAGTGAAGGGTCAATTGACAAATTTCTTTCTTCACATTGTATATGGTCATGACACTTCAATGCACATTTTGTTAGGGATTTGGTGTCTTTTCTTCAGGAAATGTCCTCACCTGAATGGCAACTCTCCTCTCCATGCACAATCAACACTGGGAAGAAAAAGGCATCCTGATATGTAGGAGGTCTGTCTCCTTCCCTTGCTTCCTCTTCTTCTGCATCCTCTTGTTGCTCTCTTTCCTCCCCATCTCTCTCACCTTCTTCTTCTCTTTCCACATTTGCCACCTCCTCATCCTCCTCACCCTCTCCCTCCAGCACTCTTCTGCTCTCTTCGTCTTGTCTAGCTCCCAAACCTAAGAAACCACCTCCTCCACTTGGCTCTTCTCCTCTTGCTGCTAGTCCTCCACCTACACTTCGGGAGTGGAAGAGGGATGACGGGCGAGGAGCCTGGAGCCGCCCTAATGAGAAGCCACTCCTGCTCAGAACCAGTCGCCCTGGGCCTCCAGGACCACCTCCTGATGCACTAGCTCTCATCCCAGCCATGGTTCCACTCAGTAGGGTTGAAGTCGGGCCTCTCAACCGGGAGGGCAGGGAAGCGCTGCTTGTGGTGCGGCGGCAACGAGGACAGTTCTGGAGCAAGTAAGCCGAAGTGAAGGCCACTGGATAAGATGGGCCACCTGCTGTCGAATTCGTCCCCTGCCCGGCTGGAGGAGTGTTGGTACCTTGGTTGGCGCCCGAACCGGGATCCATCAACAGGGCCTCAGAGTAGCTGGGCACCATCTGCTGGTTGCAGCGAATGTGCCACTCCAGCTCTGTCATGTCCACCGTATTGACTCGTGAAATGGCACGATAGCTCGAACCACTGCCGGGTCCGGGTCCGTTTCCATTCTCGTTGCCCCCACTGTTCTCAGTTACATCACCACTATTGTTTTCATCAGCATCGCCAAACAGTTTCTCTACGTGGTAGTGCACATATGCAGTGCGATACTCTGCAACAACCCGAAGCGGCCAGGACAAGAGCAGAGCCGAGGCCAGCCAGAAAACTTTACGCCTGGCATACCAGGGCTGTCTGGCCGGGTCTGGGAAAGCCAGGATGTGCTCACGGAAATCCACATTCTTCAAATGCATTCCCTCCCGTGCCTCCATGTAATCATCAAGTCCTTCATTTTCACCAAAAAAACGTGCACGCTGGGTCAGGTAGGCAGCCTCCGCTCGGGCACTAGCAAAACTAAAGCATTTTGTGAAGCGCAACCGTACTGCTGGATGATCCATTAGGCCCCTTAACTCCTTGGAAACGTCTTTGACGCCATACCTAGCATAGTCAAACTCCGAGCTCGCCGCATGCGTGTTTACACGCTCATGATACACTTGCGTTGTGGTATAGGCGTCACCGTTGCGATAGCGCGTCACCTGTCTTGTCCGTCGCACGTAGTGGTAACTGATGGCCTTCCACCAGATGCACGGCGTTGCTTGCTGCAGCCTCTGCACGCGCTCGTACACCTCCGCAACCTCTGCTTGGGCCAACATGGCTGTCTTGGAGTAGCAGTGCCAGCATTCCACCAGGTAGACCACATACAGCATGGCCAGGAAAGCGAGTGGAATATAAATGTAGCCACTGGAACAAGGACTATCCAGATCCACTTCTAGGGGGATGTAGACATTAGAACTAGCTGAGGTCGTAGAGGGGTCTCCAGGCTCTACAACCGCAGCCTCAGGCTCTGTCGGAGCTAGCACTGGAACTTTACACAGCTTGCACCAGGCCAGTGTGCCAAAACAGCCGAACATGAGCAGAGTGAGGAGAAGACACTTCCAGTGAGACTCTCGACACAGAGAGGCAGCCAAGGACTGCTTCACCGGACGCTGCTGCAGAGGTGAGGACAGAGAGAATATATGAGAGTGAGCATGTGGACAAGGTTATAACACTATTTAAAAATATTTAGACATTAGGGGGACACTGAAAATTGCCTGGAGAAAAATACATATCAACTTATATTGGCACATTACGTAAAGTATGGTTAAATTACACAAACACTCTTGGTCTGGCCTGCAATAAATTACATGCACATTAGGTTGCAAAATAGACTAAATTACCTCATAACAACCATTGAATTCCAGACAAGTACTTTTCAGTGCAATTGTCTGAATAGGTGTGCTAACACATGTTGAGAAGCCCTGTCTGCCATTTTATAATGGAACATTATTTTAAGTATAATGGATCTCATGCAAATGATTACTATCTACTGTATTCTGAATTTTTAATTGAAACCTTTTTATAACATTTTAAGTCAACCAACACCACTGTTGGTTGCATGTTCGTAACACTTTTTTTCCTTAATTTTTTCAATTCATTCATACTATCATGCTTTCAAAGAGAACTGCCATGAGCATGAGAAATCCTTCACAGTCTGACATCACTGGATCATCATTTCAAACATTCTACTCTTAAGTATTTCAAAATTAATATTGTAATTATTTAATACTATGTGTATATACATATCAATAGATGTTACCTGGGATCTAAGTGACGTTTGAGCAAAAATCACAATAAAACTAAAAAATAAAATAAATAAATTTGCTCTTTCTAGCTTTTAAATGTGCATTAGCACTCTCCTTCTCGAACACTCTTCATTATGAACTTCTCTCTTCCGTAGCTGTTTTTCTTTTAGTCTTTTTCTATTAACTAAACCACAAATTCGGAAATTAACATTTGAGTGAAGTAGCAAGATGATTATGGCCTTTAAATGACTGACGTAATGATTTCAATCTTACAATTCTGAATTTGTGGTTTGGTTAATCGAAAATGACTGAAAGAGAAAGGGCTATCATGCAAGAGAGGGGAACATAATGCATAGATAAATATTGGTTAAAGAAGGAATATGATATCTTTACAGAGAGAAAATTTAGTTGGAAGGTAGAGCAATATGTCAAAGCCAGCATCTTTCACTTGACTTCAGTCTTTCATTATCCTTCAACAGCCTGTCACACTAATGCCACACTAAAATGTATAGGAATAGCACACTATCTGCTGTAGCCTATTCCTGCTGCCATCCAAATTAATTTAAAACTGCATTTCTGATATGACTCACAGTTTTCTTTCCTTCAAGCTGTCTCCATTTCTATTGATCTTCATGTAACAAGAGACAGGAGGTTAACTCAGCACCAATGAATGAATAGAGAAGAGAGAAAGAGAGAGAGAGAAAATGCTGTGGTTTGTTGATATAGAGAGCCTGGAGGTCAGTGCTGACTCCGGTCTTGAGCTTTGTCACAGATATGTTAGCCTAACAAAGTCATTGTCTGCCTTGAAATAACACAGACCTCCTTTGATCAGATGTTGTGCCAGTGAGAGGACATCTATCAGACGGGAGAGCATGATAAATGTGAAAGGGAAAGAGCTACAGTGGCAGACAAAATGAAAGAGCAAGAGAGAGATGTTGCAAAGAAGGCTGATGGTAAAACAACAGCCCCAAGGGAAATGCTCTGCCAAGACCTGAGGGAAAAGACAAGCATATTACCTGTGGAGAATATATCAATTTAAAATACACCGTTGCATTACTTATACTGTGTGCTATGGGTGACACACTTTCTTTGGTAACGTCTTATGATTAATAACCTCAGAAGAGAACACCTAAAATTGTGTAATACTAATTGAGTGCATCTGTGGAGATAATGTACTTGAGAGATGCATTTTGATTTCTTTTACACCTCAATACCAAAGTACCTTGAAATACTTTGTAAACACCATGATATATGTACATGGCAATCATTCACTACCACATTATTAGTATATGATACCATTAAAGTACCACCACAGTACTTTTTGAACAAGAGCATATTGTGCCTATATGATCACTTTTTTTCCTAAGAGAAGGACAAAAATCTGGAGAAAATCACATGGCTAACAGGCAAAATACTGCAGCACGCTTTTTTATGGATAGATACAGTAATGGTAAACAGGTCTAAATATTAAACACTAATAAAATTATGTGCCTGAAAGACGTCAGAGTGCAGCTTGATCACATCATATGGCAAGCTGTTTTATTTAGCATATGACATTTATTTCTTAAAACCAACTAGAATCTATTTAAAGTTACTAAAACTTATTTTTATCATTACTAATAAATAATCCAATAGTGACTAGCATCTTCACTTGTAACTCTTCATTAGATAGTAGTACTTACTGATTACATAGTATTTTTTTTATTGGTTGCTAGTCAATTTTCAATTATTAGTTTTATTATACTTTTACTATCAGTAACTTGCTTAGATACTATTACTTATTTTTTAGTTACCAGTAAATATTCAAATTGTTATTTGTATCAATCCAGTTCTCTTAAGAGCAATTGAATAGACTAGTATTTATTTATAAGACTATTGTTGCTAACATTTTTTTATTTTATTTGTAGGAAATTTCATTGAATTATAAGTTGTTCTGACTAATCATTACATATGACTAGTAATAAAAGTAAACAAGATAAGAAAACGTTAGTAATAAATGGGATAGTCTTAATAGAGCTAAAGTAAAACTGAAATAAATGCTAGTCACTAATAGAATAAGTACTAGTATCAAATAGTTACTAGTGAAGTTGTAAAAAATAGCCTAGTCGCTACTAGCAATTATATATATATATATATATAAACATATGTTAAAACGGCTTGCCATACACGTCGTGACAGTCTTCCTGTGCCCAACACTGTTTGTACTATACAATAACAACTAACCTGTATATGTAAAGGCAAAATTTATATAGAATTTGGGCCATTACACGCCCTCGTCTCACCTCTTCCCTCCCAGCTCCGTTCAGAATGGGTTCCTCTGCATCTGCTGTCGCCTCCTGCATCTTCCCTCCGTCCCTCTTGCCCCGCGGAGACACCCCGGGGATGGCCGGGGGGCGCTTCACGATGTGGCGGCCCTCGTCCGGGTCTTCCCCTGCGGGTAAGTCACCCCATCCGCCGCTGGTCCCGATACGGATTCTCGAGAGCGGCAGCCTGGCCGAAGTCGCATGATCAACGCCACATTACCCACCCGCATTCTCCGTCTCCTCCTTGCCCTTCACACATCAAGAGCATGCATATTTTCTCAAACAGTCTCTCGGTTCTAAACATTTCACCACCAGTTTCATCACCTTCACTGTGATGATGAAGTTGTTGTTGTTATTATGGCTGTATATCCAGAAACATGGATGATGGGAAGAGAATGCATCGAGGATATTAAAACGCACGCGCCTGTCTGTACGCTGGATGCAGGCAGCAAAACGTCAAAACACATTTCTACGAAAGCAACCAGCGTGGATCCAAGGCGCCCTACTTGTTTTTGTCGATATGCGCGTTTCTCCTTGAGGGAGATTCAGAGGACGTCAGCGGAGTCCCCCTCCAATCTCCTGGAAGGCAGAGCAGCTGTTACCTCAACACTTCTTTCTTAACACTGATGTCACCCACCTGCCCCATACAGCTAGTCCCAATCCATTGCACCAATGCCCCCTTGCAATTCTCTCCCTCGTTTTAATGCATATTTTGCCTTTTTTAAAATCAAACGCTTCAGTGCTTAACGCTTAGACACAGCAAGTTTTGAACAGCAACAATAAAATGCAATACTCCTGAGGTGTTTGAAAAAACTAATTTATACCTTTATTACTTTATACATTATTTGAGTCAACAAATGTACAGAAAAATTACAATACAATGATTAAACTGAAGTGCAAAGCCTATGACAGAGGTCCACGCGTACAGTAAAGCTGATATATAGTGCGACTCAAGGCTGGTCCAAGATTCCTGCAATAATAATTAAAAAGGAAAAAAAAAAAATCATATCAACCAAAAAAATATTATGATAATAATAATAATAAAGTGTCTTCTGCTGCACTTATTTCATCAAAATACAGTAAAAACTGTAATATTGTGAAATATTATTACAATGTAAAAAAAAAAAAGTTTTCTAGTTAAATATATTTTAAAATTTCATTAATTCCTGTGATGCAAAGTTGAATTTTCAGCATCATTACTCCAGTCTTCAGTGTCACATGATCCTTCAGAAATCATTTTAATATGCTGATTTGCTGCTCAAGAAACATTTCTGATTATTATCAATGTTAAAAATAGTTGTGCTGCTTAATACTTTACAATCATACAAACCTTTTCAGTTTTCCATATTTAATGGATGAAAGAAGCTTCTCTTTTTCCGTTTCATTGGAGCATTGATCATACGCTTGCAATAAACTAGAGAAAAAAAATGAATGGTTTAAAAATATTGGGAAAAAATTAAACAAGCAAAGCCAAGAGAAGGAGCAACAGCATTTTCCAAATGATTAACAAGTAAAATGACATGATCTTATGTCAGCCGCACGAGTTACCAACTACCAAGCAATTAAGGAATGCATAAAAAGGCATTGATAGTTGAATGCAAATGAGTGATTTGAAAAGTGTGTGTCTGTGATAGTGGCGCGATACACCATAATTTAATGAGCGAGTGTCTGTGATAGTGGAATGTAAATTAGTTTTAATGTGATTCTGCAATAGTAAAGAGTGAGTCACACCTGCTGACTGTGCTGTAGTGTTCAAGAACAGCGGTTGCTTTATCACCAGAGACTCCACTGATCTGCATAAGCTGTCGAGCAAATACTTCCCGCACTGTCTGGCACTGTGTTTGTATGAGAGAGAGAGAAAGAGAGATCTTGATTAGAAATTATTAGATTTATGAAGAAAAAACACTTTACAATAAGGTCCCGTTTGTTAATAATAGTTAATGTATTAACTAACAGTAACTAACAATGAGTAATACATTTGTATTCATCTTTGTTAATAGCTATGTTTCCATCCAAAGTTGCAAATTTAACTTATGTGCAAAATTGAAATCGCATAAAACATTTGCGAATAAAGCAGTCACGTGAGTTTTTGTTGCACATCAAGGGACTAATTTGGTAAATGTATTTCCATTGTAGTCGATGTACGTCTTTCTATCAGATTAAAAAAAAAAAAAAAAAAAAAAAGACTCAACTGAGTGCATTGTTTTTTTAAGCACAAAATGGGCATTAAAATAGGATGGATAGAAACATTGCTAATGCTAGTTATTAAAAATACAACTGTTCATTCTTAGGTCATATTAGATTAAGTCCATTAAATCAGCGGTTCCCAAACTTTTTTTCCTGCGCACCCCCTTCTATGTCCCAACCGGGTTGGCGCACCCCCAATCCCCACTTCAAAAAAAAAAAAAAAAACGCAACAAAGCTTTGTTTTATCGCCATAGAAAGACTCATGTTTAATCATGCGCAAATAACCAGAACACGCATGACAATAACAATATCAACATCAACAAAGTTTCAATATAATGCAACAAAGCTACGCACAAGCTTCCACTTTTAAGAGGACGAGTGACAGACACAGGCTCAGTAACAGAAAGCACGGTTATTTTCAGCCGCGTAAAAGAAACATTGCAGCAATAGGCTAGCCCGCAGTGCATAAAAGAAGAGCAGTGCGTAGAACAGTGGTTCTCAACCTTTTTCCCAGTGGGCCGCACAATGGTCCAAGCGCAAGTCTCACGGGCCGCATAATTTACATATGATGTCACCAATGCAAACCATCAGATTTAATGTAATGGTATTAGCAGATAATACTATTATTATACCTAGATGTTGCACACAATAAATAACAAAATAAAAACTAACTTACTGACATTAGCTTTAAAATAATAATCAGATAGTATTGCTCAATGAACACACAAACTGTAGCTATATACAATCACTTTAAGTTGCTATTTAATTCTGTATGACTTTATGACTCTCTTCAACAGCATAGCAATAGCCACCAAACAATCACACAAACGCCTTAGGCAAATGTTACTTAGCTCTTTTTACAAACAACACTGAGCGCCTTGCCAATCTCTGACTATATCAAGCATTCTGTCACGTCGCAATCCCTCGCGCAGCATCGGATCCGCGAGCGCGCGGCCGAGTTGGGCTCATTCCAGCCGCGGTGCGCTGATGCGGTTATTTTTACTGATTTAAAATACATCAAACAAACACATCAAATTCTTTTGAAATTGTAGGTTTTGCTTGTCAAGTTAGTACTTTACTACAGAGCAAACAGGAAGGCTGCCCATCTCGCTCATTAACAGCAAACTGATTCTTACATTCTCCTTACCTTTACTGCTGATGCTGCGACTCTTCTTGTTTGCATGTGTTCCTTCTTTGTATGTTCCACATTTAGTTTTCTCCTCTAATAACAAATTTGACCATTTTGAGGCTTAAATTTATAAAAAATAATGGCAACTGTTTGAATTCTTCCAAAGTGCGCACTTGTAAGTGTTCGTTTCGTTAACTGAGTGATTTCGTCATTGCCTGATGTCTGAAAATAATAAATGCTCACCAAAATGATTTTATATGACAAATAAAGCATTATAGCTCATTTATATTTATTTAATTCACTTCAATTTAAATTTAAAAACAAAAAATAAATTGTAATGCTATAATTTATTTTTTTAATTGTGGTCGGCATATCGCGGGCCGCATTTACATTCGTGACGGGCCGCAGGTTGAGAACTACTGGCGTAGAAGAAGACAGCAGCTATCTTCTTCTGCGTTTCTATCAAAAAACTAATAAATTATAGTTTTTTATTTAAAATAAAAGCGATTACAAAGGAAATGTTTATGTTCATGTTTTTTTATTGTATGGAAAAATCCCACTTAAAAAAACAGACCGCCATTACATTTTTCCTCTCGCGCACCCCCTGGTGGCAGCTCGCGTACCCCTGGGGGTGCGCGCACCACACTTTGGGAATCCCTGCATTAAATAATAGACCAGATAATTGTTTTCATGTCAGAAAATCACATCAGACATAACTTTAATATCAGTGCAATCAGAAGCCCACTGATTTGTTTTCACATTACCTTATTTTTAACAGCCCCATAGTTAAATTCTGTGAAGGTCATGAGAAAACAGGAGAGGTTTGCTGTTTGCCCTCTCTCTTCTTCTCCATCACCCTCCAGTTCTCGGGAGCGACAGAATAACGTGCAATTCTGAGGATAAAAAAAAAAAAAGGGAATAAAGCACATAAAACCTCTTGACATATATTAGGAAATATTTAAAGAAGTGATTTACACATCCTGCATTGATTGGGCTTTAAAACAAACCTGGTAAAGTTTCTGGAGGTATCTGGTCATGATGGTGAGGTAAGCAGCAGACTCTTTCACATCCTGTACACGCTTCACAAAGAAGCCATCAACCACCTGCAATTGTACACGTACAATCACATCATCATCATCATCTATTGCATTCCTGTCTTTATGGGCTGTTGTATACCTGTGTATTGACTATAGCCTGTTGTAATGTACTCTCAGGTAAACTGAGATGAGCTGCCGCTGATCCACACTCCTCCACTAGATAAATGGGCTTATGCAGACCACACCTCTTCAGTCGAAACTAAAAATGACAAGGCAACAGAAGAAACAGGAAAATAATGGAATATATATCAGGAAAGTCACAAGTCTGTTCACTAGAGCTGCATGAGTATGATGACAGCAAACATTCAGATCTGAGATTGAGTGGTTTATTCCAAATTTTCTGAAGAGACTCAATTGCTTTTTATGATGAACAGGTTTAATTTAGGCTTTTACTCACATATAAACATTGATCAGTGAACATAAAAGCAAACATGCTGCATAACACAAGAGAATGAACTTTACTGGTTCTTGCACACGTCAAGCAGACAAGCTTGAGCTTCCATTTACCACAACTTATGTGTGAATTGATACAATTTTTACATGTGTATATAGGCCTAAATTCAATCTGTTCATCATACGAACAATCAAGTTTCTTCAGAAAATTTGGACTAAACTGCTCAATTCATATGGGTTAGTTTTACAATCCCTTTATGAACTTTTTTGAAGCATCAAAGATTCAGTAGCTGTCAGTGGAGGGACAGAAAGCTCTCAGATTTCATCAAAAAGATTTTCATTTGCATTCCGAAGATGAACGAAAGTCTTACAGGTTTGGAATGACATGAGGGTACATAATTAATGACAGTATTTTCATTTTTGGGTGGACTAACCCTTTAATGTATTTGACATTGAATCATTCTTTCAAGAGACTGGTTCAAAAACCAGTAATGATAATGAAACAAGTGAAATCTGAGTAAGTCATTGAATTATTCACTCAATGCATCTTTTTAAAAAAATATATATAAATACAATTTTGTATAGTTGTCTATTCTGAAACATGGGAGAATAGCTATCTCTATTGTAAACAACAACAAAAGAACATGATTCTTAATTTATCTACAATCATGCAGCTTTTCACTGTATCTGAAAAGCAGATAAATATGAAGGGCTGAACATCCATTGCTTGCTTCACTGTTCACTTTGTTAAAAATAACTTACAAAGGGAGAATGTAATTCAACATTCATTTTCATAACTTTTTATTTTTGTGGTCATGGTTCAAACCTTCTGCTCTCTAAAGCGTCCATCTATGATGCTTCCACACAGATCATCCATCCTCTTCCTCTCAATGATGTAATCAAGCACTAGCTCTTTTCCCACTGGTGGACGCAGCTGCCCTGGAGGAAGACACAAATGGTTTTTATATATGTAATCAAGTATTATTATTGTTATTTCAAAAACCTTTATGGATTAAACTATTAAAGCAGTGGGTCACAACCAGGGGGCCAAGCCCCACTAGGGGGCATCAGCAAACATCCAGGAGGGCCTCAATAAGTCTTAAAATTATATAAATGTACTTGTATACTGACAATCTATATAAAAATGCTAAAAAAAAAAAATAAAAAAAACAATTGTACAAAATTAAATTTTAATTATATATTTTAGTTTATTTGTTTTCATTTCAGCATAAGTACGAGAGGTACATATTAGCTTAAATAGGAGGGCCTTTGAATATCTTCTTGGACAAAGGAGGGCGTTGAAGTCCCAAAGATGAGAACCACTGTATACAAATGACTTCATTTGATATGTTAAAGTTTTCATGTGCATTTTGTTCTGAGAAGCGCAACACCACCATCTGCTGGTTATTAACTAGTCCTGCATCTCAGTAAAGCACTGCAAAGTTGACCTACCAGGAACAGGTGTCACTTTCTCACGTGCCACCCAAAGGAAGTCCCCTACATTCAGTTTCCTGATGTCAAAGGTCACACCATTCCTTTGCAATTCCTTGGCCAATTCTTGTTTGCGACCACTGCTTCCCCTGTTGAGTTCACAATGTAACTCTAATATAATTCTACTAGCCATTTCCTATTTTCTAAAACAATGCATTAAAAAAAACTTGAAATTAAATTATATTGTTATAATTACAAAAAAGTGAAGTTGTCCCACACACAATCTTTTTTTTCTTACCCTGTTGTCTCGATGAAGTCGACGCACAACACAATGTCATAAGAGCCAGGTGGAAGATTCCAACCCACTGCTGCTTTCCCCGTCTCTAAGTTTTGGGGATTTTTCTATGGCATCTGACCGGGAGACAACTCCTCTGGGTTGGTTTACAGAAAGAGCAGTAGCAGGCCTTTCTGAAGACTTGCTGGACCTATGAGCGAAGGAAGGTTAATACAGTTAACGTGCTGAAAACAATATTACTATGGATGGACATTCCCAGCTTCCAACATGCATTTCAGACATTTTACTGTAAATAAATATAAAGACAGAAAACTAAAACTGTAAACTATATTCACAGAATCTTAAAGTCAGCATGAAACAGAAGTTACGATAGTCTTTTCTTCCCTATTGTGATGTATATCCAAGTGAAACAGCTTCCCTGAACAAGTAAAAATGTAGGGCGGGACTTGATTTTGTCCATCAGGAATTGATTGAATGGTTTGATGGTTTGTTATTGGTCGATCTCAGGATGTGAGTGACAGGTTGTCCAAATAATAAATCATCAGAAAAGAGAAGCATGTTGTACAACAGGGAAGGGAAGTTATTTTGATTAAAGATTATCAGGGCACAATTTTTAAAAATAATGATGTACAAGTACAAATCATTTATACTAAATACTACAATATTCCATAAAAAAAAAACAATTGTTAATTTAGAATATTGCTGACTTTTGCTACGCAAAATAGCCTGATATGATCTAAAAAGTAACATAAAATAGAAACTAAAGCCCTATTCGGACGGGATTAGTTTTGCATGGGGAGGTGGAGTAAAGTAATTTTACCTCAGGACGTCTGTAATATTAATGGCCAGTTTGCACGGGATAAGACATCTCAGTAAAACTAGCAGAAGTGGGAAGCACCACCGTCACCTCCCTGTCGTCATGTGGGTATTACGTTGCTTCCTGATATGTGCGCAAACACATACAATCTAAATATATAAACTATATATAACAGTTAGGCCTGGTCAAACGATTTATTAATTAAATTCTGTTTGGATTATGAAGGTAATAGGCAGAGTTGGGTATAACTTGGTTACTGTAGTCTAATTACTTTTCCTGACATTTTAAATTTATGTAATTTGATTACAGTTACTGATGTCAATAAAATTACGTTGCTTGCATTACAAGAAAAAAATATTAGATAAAGTGCATTTCTAAAAGAAATCACGTTTGGCCCGGATGCATCATTATGAATCACCGGAGAATGCGTGGAGGAGGATACCCGCACCCAAGACGAGAGCTAGAACAATACTGTTTTCAAATGTTATTATAAATGTTTTCAGCAATTTTTTCTTTTTACATACAAACATAAACGGCTCAACACGTAATTAAACTACTTTTATCCTACATGTTACTTTATAAAATAATATTAATAACAATCTTAATGACTTTATTTTGTAATCATACATACCATACATGCCAGCTTTGTAGTTTCATCGATTGTATAATTGGTTTGTCATGCTTAATATGTGTTCAAAATCAAAAAAAAAAATAATAATAATAAACACATTAACAAGTGTACAATATTTCATATATTTATTACTTTTAATAAAGTTATTTTTAGTTTGTTAGAATCTCATGCTCACAGATGACGTGGTCGTTGAGCGCCCTCAGGCGACCGTTATGATTACATTAGAATTAATAAGCTACCTATAGATGATTAACGAATATTTTTAAGTCAAGTTGCTGTTTTCATAATTCTGTAATATTTTTCAGTCAATATTAAATTACGGAAAGAACTATGAGTTTCAGTTTGTGGTGTATTTTTGTAGGTTTTATAGGTTTTCAAAGTAACTTGAATGTAAAGTAATTAGTAATCTGATTACTTTTCACATGCAGTAATCAGTAATGTAATCAAATTACAATTTTAATGTAGTAATTTGTAATTTGTAGTGGATTACTTTTTTTGAGTAACTTACCCAACAATGGTAATAGGCACTTAGCTAAAGATAAAATTAGTTTTGTGCCTCTGACAAGTGCTTTCGATCTTCTTTTTGCTCTGAATGCTATGAAGTACTTGAGGATTGCCACAGACTTGTCCCACCACCGCCTACAACACAACTGAATGTTTCTTCAAGTGCTTGCATGCTTGAAAAAATGTGCTGAAAACTACTTTTAAACAGGAAATCACAGAATTTTACCGTACATATTTACAGCGGCCTATTCGAACGTGATTAGTATTACCTGAGGTAATTTTTCCGGACCTTTTTACAGAAGGTAAAAGTCACCGTAATCTTTACTGACATTGTCCGTAATGATTACTGAGATGGCACATTCGGACGGGACTAAAATCACTGAGAAGCTCTGGTAATAATTACTTTACGCACCTCCCCATGTAAAACTAATCCTGTCCGAATAGGGCTAAACACATCCTTGCACTTACACAAAAGCCAACCTGGCTGTACCCACCAGCTCTCTTTCTCTTCCCGTTCCTCCTCCTCCTCCTCTTCCTCCTCCTCCAAAGTCAGGTCTACAACATCTGGTGCATCTTGAGAGTTTTCTTCTTCACTCTTTTGCTCCACATGTTCTTTAGTCATCCCTGTCTCTTCTGAATTGAGCTTCTCGGCTAGAGCCAAACCCTGGTCAGTCAATGAATACCTGGAATAAAACAGGAAAAGAGAGCGATGGAGATCAACCGAACTCAAGTTAAAGCAGAAATCCTGGGCTGTGATTGAAGAACTGCTTTACATCTCACCTGGCAGGATTGTGCGTCTTCACCAAAAGGTCTTTCTGAATAATAAGTGTGCTCACAGAGGACCACGCAGTGTACTTGCTACCAAGATCAGGCTATATGTAGGAGAAAAAGACATACTTAAAAGGATAGTTCACCCAAAAATGAAAATTTGATGTTTATCTGCTTACCCCCAGGGCATCCAAGATGTAGGTGACTTTGTTTCTTCAGTAGAACACAAATGATGATTTTTAACTGCAACCGTTGCGGTCTGTCAGTCGTATAATGCGTGTCAATGGCAACACAATCTCGCTTAGTGAGGTCTGAACGCGCTCTGACAGCGGCAGTGATGTCTCGCGCTTATACTTCAATGAGTGTCAGACATCACTGCCGCTGTCAGAGCACGATCAGACCTCACTAAACGAGTGCTGAATGCAGTTGGACATAGTGGTGTATTAGAGGTAAAAATGATATAAATACTGTTCGGTTTCTTGCAAAAACTGATCGTTTCGTGTCTTAGGACATCAATGTGTCGTCACGAGCCACAGGGTTTAATTTGGATTTGTCTGTGCGTGTTTTTTCGACTCTTATTGTTCAAGTTCCCATCCACTCGCATTATTTGACGGACAGACGGCAACGGTTGGAGTTAAAAATCATCATTTGTGTTCTACTGAAGAAACAAAGTCACCTACATCTTGGATGCGCTGGGGGTAAGCAGATAAACATCAAATTTTCTTTTTTGGGTGAACTATCCCTTTAAGCTACAAACTACGGTTATAGTCAAAATTTGCTAAGTCTTTTGTAGAAGTGTGTTGTTGGCCTCACCACTGTGAAGGACTTATCACACAAGGGTTGTGCCTCAGTTTGTAGTTCATTCCTAAACATGAAGCCTTTACTGCCAGGCATCTAGAAAACACATGGCAAAATAGAGTGCAGCAGTAAGGTTCTGGTCTGGGAGTAAAAATCACATTCATTTTCTTCCACATGGAAGTTATTTTTAACGACAACTTGTAAACTGTTAGAAAAGACAAAACTACTGTGGGCTACGAGGTTGTTAATCAATTGTAAATGCTTTTAAGTAATCAGCACCCATTTAAATAATCATGTTCAACAGTGGGTGAGGAACTATATATACACATGATTCTCCAAAGAAATCAGAGAATCGAAATAAATTACAGCTAAAGAACTCTTTAGTTCCCTCTCACTCCCATGAAGCAACCCTACACTCTCAAAATAATTACATATGTGTGTGTGTGTTTCAAATGTTGGTTAGATATATAGAAACAATATATTTTACATCTTTAAAATCAAACTCTTTATATTTCTCCATCTTTTTAACTCAATTATGTCATTCACAATGCTTCATTGGGAAGCTGTAACTTTTTCTTGTTCCTTTTTTAAATACGGTTTTGTTTCAAATCTAAGTTTGTGTTGTGAATGGAAATTAGTAAATGGAAGGTCACTGGAAAAAAACAAAAAAACAAATAAAACCAAAGCCGCTGAAGAAGTTCATAGGCACTGTTACAGTATATAATACACTCACATTTTAGTGCATTGATGTACAGGTTAATTATATAATGCAAAATAATATGACAATAGATGCGCTTGCTATACCTGTGTGTGTCTATACAAAGTAAGCAGTACTGCGTAACCTCCAGACCTCTTCTGCGGCACATACTCTCTCTTTTTCTTAGTTCCCTTCTCCTTTCTTACTTCTGTTTGTGTTCGTTTCTGCAAGAAATTAGTCATTAGTTTTCTAAGACAAGTAAGCACAACTCATTTCATCCTTAAACCGACCATATGTTCACCCAAGTTTCCGGAAGGTTTCTTCTGAGGTTCTTCCATCTGTTTAGAGGAAGCCATATTGTTTGTAAGGCAAGAAGTAGCCAAGTGGATTGGAGCATCAGAACCTTTCAGGAAAAAAAAACAACATAAGACTGTAAACAAGACGCCAAAAGATTAAAGAAAGACTGTGGATACTCTATAAACATTTCAGGGAATATCTAAGTCTAGATTGAAGTCCCGCACCGTTTTCCCGATAATGCTTCTGCAGTCGCTCGTCCAAAATCTTGCAGATCCCGTCGCCGAAATTCTGCAGGATCTTCGCCTCTTTTCCGTTTTTTAGCGGGAGAGGATATTTTTTCAAAGAGTTTATGGCCTGTGAAATAGCACAAGTTTGCAGTTGCTGAGTTTAATCAGTTTAGCATATTCTAATGAGATCATTTACGTGTTTACAGTCAGTTAAATCAAACATTCGCTCACCTTCTGGTACACGTACTGCGTTTTCAAGCCTTTCTCTTTGGCGTTGTCACGTAACTCAGTTAACCACTGCAGGAATAAAGGGTTCGGGCACGATGGCAGCGGGCGCTTTCGGCCCAAACACACCTGATCCGCCGGCATATTTACATTGAACATGCAATTTACATCCTATAAAGTTAAACAGATTCATGTGTTTGTAATGCAACTGACGTAACCACATTATACAAGCTCGGATAAACACTAGGCAGCAGCACCCAAGGGTGTTTTGCAATAACTGAAATGTGTATGTATGAATACTAAAAACTAAATGTGCATCTGCACGTTCAGTTATTTGCCTAATATAATGTTAAATGCAAGAGTGATTATCTTAAAATGCATGTAAGCTGTTATTATATTACTAACCACAGGTTTTTGTGATCATTTACCTGGTTTAGTTGCCACACTGTTTCCCCGCCTGTGTTTTCGAAAGTACTGTAACTGCGTCATTTCCGTCCGACGATACACGAGTAGCGCCACTAAAAGGGTTGATGAGTGCATTTTAGTCATGCTCAAAATGTAGAAAAGTGACATAATAATATTTTATCATTATTTCACAATATGTTTGGATGATGTTTAGGTGAATGTTCTGCAGTAATATACAACTACTACAGTATATTTAACCAACTTAAAGTACATTTCCTATTTCACTTCAACTTCTGTTTGTTTTAAAGAAGAAACTCTTGTGTAATATTAGTTTAGAAAGGGTGGTACTGAATTTGTTGGTGTTGAAAATAACGGTTCTAAAGGGATAGGCACCTTTGAGCCGTTAATGCCTGATGCCCACAATGAACAGCCACTGAATTCCACGAACAAGACCAAACAAGGATCTGGAATCCGCCAACATCCACCCACTGAATCTTTCTCTCGCCTGCTGCTGTCTCTCATTCATTCTCTCTTACATGCAAATCCCCAAATGCTTTATTGCTCTTATCTCCCTCCATATTATTAGGCATGCATGCAGTCATCCATAAAAAAGTACTTTAAAATATCAATAATTAAGTTCTAACTAAGTAGTTGAGTTTATGATAGTCTATTCCTGAAACAATACAGGTGAAATGAAACACAGTCATTTTTAAACCATCAACAAAAACATTTATTGATGAGGTGTGTTGTGATCACCAAAACAGAATGACACATAGCCTACTTATTTAAACAAACAGTGACAAGAAATTAAAATGATATTTATGATGCTTATGAATGTAAAAAAAGTACAAAAAAAATTAATAATGCCACCAAAAAACACAGGATGTGAAAATAAATGTATAAAATCTACAGCAAAATGTTCAAACATACCCCAGAAAATATAAAAGCTACACCAGGATAAATATAAATCTTTTTATGATAAATTTATGCATATATATATTACATACAGCAGTAATAAGCAACACTAAATTAATTCCCTTTCGAAAACCCTCATTCACAGCCCACTGATTATAACTATCAGTTGAGTTCATAACAGTATTATTTTAGTGTTGAAACATTGCTACATAAAATTATTGTCCCACACAGTACAAATGGAACGATTTAATGTCACATTCATCTGCTTATTTCTCCTGAGTTGTGTTTCATCTCATTAATGTTATTAATAATATTATTATGTAAAGTGAAGTAGTGCATACTTATGCTGCAGACTTTATCATTTGCTTTTGTGTGCTTTCACAGGAAAAAGTCCAGCTCGATTCTGCAGCAACAGTGTAAACTGAATCTCAGCGTACTGCCATAAAAACAGCATTTTGCATGACTTCACTTTCCCTTTTTGAATTTCCCTCCTCCCTCATGTCTGTTCTCTGAATGAAACAATAAATCATCAGAATGCACATTAATCACATCCTTTTGTATATAAAACAATATTTTTACAGGGAACATCCCTTTCTCTACCTCCCTCCTGACCCTACAGTATCATCGCTGTGATGAGACATAGGGGAACCAGGTTGGGAGCTGTCGTCTCTGGAAGCGCTCACTGCTGGCGACAGTCTTCGTGCCCCCTTGGCCCGCAGGAGGACACTGTTTGGATGTTCATTGTGGAGGTGGCGCAGCAGTGCATCCTGGGTAGATGCAGTATGGCCACACTCTTCACAGACGTACAGCTTGCTTCGGCGCTCCTTGTAAGCGTACTGCTGCGTGACACCGTGAATCTTCTTCATGTGGGACTCCAGAGAGCAGCGCTGGGTGAAGGCCTTCTCACAGAGATCGCACTTGTATGGACGAACACCTGCAGGAGGAAGAGAAGAATATTCTTGTTTTTAAAAGGTGAAGGCATTTTGCATGTTGGTCTAACACAGCTAAATGTTCTGCTAACAAAAATAAAGTATTCAAACTGAGAAGGAAATAACACTAATGTATAATACTTTTACACAAACACACACACACACGTTGGGTTTCCATGTTTTAATGGTACTTTCCTTAGACTTTGATGATATATATTTTATACTGTACTAACTGTACTGTATATTCTATCCCTGCTCTAACCCTAAACACAATCCTCACAGAAAACTTCCTACATTTTAATTCATTAAAATAAAAAAACAAATGTCCCCACAATGTAGTGTTTACCAGGACCACACACATACACTCTACCAGTAAAAAGTTTGGAATAATTCATATTTTTAATGTTTTTGAAATAAGTCTAACCAAGGCTGCATTTATTTAATCAAAAATCAGAAATCATAACATATTGATTAAGTACTGAATTATTATTGGCATTTATTGTTATTTTTTTACTATTATTATGTTTAAAACAGATTTTGTTGCTTAATATTCCACTACCATTCAAGAGTTTCATTCAAAACATTAAAAAAATCTTAATTATTCCATACAGTAGTGTGTATATATATCTAGTTCAGTTATGAAACTCTAGAGAGCACAGGCTGATAGGTCCTTTACATGCAATCTGCAAGCAATCACATAATTTCCCGATAGAACAAGCTGATTGGCTTTTACTGATCCTGCAGCCAATGAGATTGTTTGCTCAACATTTAAATAGTCTGGTTCATTGTTTACTGTAAGTTGGTCCTGCAGCACACTATCAGAGGTCCTCTGAAACCCTCCACCTCCCCCAGCTCCACCTGCCTAAATATATACAGTATATATATATATATATATAAAATTTATTAGGGCTGGGACAATACATTGAATCTCAATTTGCAAAACAGTGATTCTGGATCAATTCTGATATTTTCTCTCCCAAATCGATTCTGAGCCTAGTTTTAACAGCAGATGACAGTCTAGGCTAGTTTTTAACCGCACAGTCAAATGCTCACAAAGAAGAGTGCTGGGCAGCGATCATGCATTCGGCTGAGTCATGTAAAAGGCTTGCACCTCGGCTCAGAATGCTTTTATGACACAAGATTAATGTAAACACAGCCCACTGTGAACACCCTTGAAATTCACTTCAACCTTTTCAAACTTTATGAATGATTATTTTAAGTTTAAGTGGTGTGTGTAAAGGAACTGGAAGCAAGCAGAGTATGGATGTTTCTAAAGCATGTAGTGCTATCTGCTGTTAAAAACTAAGCTCAGAATCGATTTGAGAGAGAATCGCGATATGTTGGAAAATATCAGAATTGCTCCATATTCTTTGTATCGCGAATCGAGAATCAATGTATCGTCCCAGCCCTAATATATATTATTTTTTCTTCTTCTTTCTTTCACGTTTTATTGTTCAATCAAAATATCGTAACTAGATCTTCCAGTGAAAATGACAGACTTCTCTCTGGTGACATATGCCAGACTTCTCCAATCATTTAGTCCGCTTAAACTCTGCCCTCCTACAATTGACTGTAAGCTTGCATCCATTTTCGAGTGCAACGCCCACAACTCAGCAACCAATAAACAGAATCAAGTCTGCACCCTACATTTTATTCTTTTTTGATAATCCATTATACTCAGATGTACGTCACATTACGGACAAAACGATTTATTTTATAACTTCCATTTCATCGCAAACAGATGAATCTCTGATTACCTGTGTGTGTGCGGACATGCCTCTTGAGATCGAAGGTATCGTTGAAGCCCTT
The DNA here is from genome assembly GCA_028476615.1 of Culter alburnus. Taxonomy (NCBI): domain Eukaryota; kingdom Metazoa; phylum Chordata; class Actinopteri; order Cypriniformes; family Xenocyprididae; genus Culter; species Culter alburnus. The sequence continues at coordinate 267,668 of JAOTNS010003616.1, forward strand.
TCCGCAAAAGTCGCACAGGTGTCTCTTCTGGTCGCTGTGACATTTCAGGTGTCTGTTTAGCATGCGCTGGAACTGGAAAACTTTTTGACACACCTGGCAAACATAGGTACTACCACCCGAATGCACTGCAGATGACTTAGCGACAGGAGGGGAGCAAGGTGTCGCTATAGGAACAGGTGGACTTGTAGTTATACTAGGGACAATGGGTGGGACCTCTATGGGGAGCTCACCAGTGGTGACCTGCAGCGAAAAAACAAACAAAGAGGAAATATAAAGATGAAATTATTGGCAGTGTAAACATTCAAACTAGTAAAATGATATACCCCCCTCCCCACCCACACACACATAAGCAACAGGGAAAGACAAATCAATTATGTCCAAGAGTGGCACAATGGCACAACAGCTGAATATGACTGCTTACTGCTGCCGTAACTAGATCTTAGATCAACATAGCTAAAGCAAACATTTTCCAGAAGCCTCACCTTTATTTTAGTGCGCACATATGTATTGTTGTGTGCGCTTCGGATGTGCTCGGTCTCTGGACTCTGGCCTAAAGCAGTGCATGATGGGAGCTCAGCAGCAGGAACCACTGCACCAGGGTCATTGGTGTACATCTGGTTGTACGTGTAGATGCTGTGGTCCTTGCGAGTGGACAGGCACAGCGCCACCTCTGCCGGACTGGCTTCGGTCTCCTCTCGCAGAGCAACGGGAGACATGGAGACTGGAAGAAACGTTAAATTTTAGAAATTTTAGAGGTACTGAGTCAGAGCAGAAAACATCATTCATTGTGTCACCACAATATTTGCTTTGCCTGATTAGCCTGAGTATTGTTTCGAGACATTTCAAAAGACAAATGATGACAAGCGCAGGTGTACAAGGTTTACAGACCTTTCCAGCATTACATCTTGGCTTTGTAAGTGTGGATTACATCTTACATAGCTGAAGATGAAGGATGTGATTGCAAGACAATCAGAAACTGGGTGTGTATGTGGCTCTCCAGGCTATGGGGGACAGTTGTGCCTCTGGGCCAGGTGTGTGTGAGCGTGAGTGGGTGGGTTGGCTGCTGTGCATGAGTGTGTGAGTGTATTGTGCTGGGCTGAAGTCAAACCACTCCTGTTACTGCATTACCAGTCAGACCAGCTGGGCTAGAGGCACAGGCTCCAGCTTCCTTTATACAAACCTCTATGCAACACAATACAGATGGATAATCTGCAAATGTTTGCCGGTAAACTATCATGTTCTTTCCTAAGAGGTTGTTTGATCATACCTAACACATTTACTAAGATTATTAGGTCACAGGGAGAAAACTAAACATTGGTTGCATGGAGATCTCAGATGATCACCAACGCTAATACTAGTAGCCTGGACAATGAATCGGTTGATTCTAGTGTGGCACAATCGACTGAGTTGCAAATTAAAATGCAAATATCTAATGGGTGCAGTGGCTAACGGTAGAATACAACAACCTATATTTCATAACGACCATATCGTCTATGTTTAGACTTGTACAGTTAGCAAACTCGGCTTCCAGTCAAGAAAAAAATCCAAATGTAAACTTAAGTCAGTGAACTGAAGAGACCGGAATGTGTGTATGATTTGTAAATATGACTTAGGTTATATTTAGATTGGGTTGATTTTTTTAATGTTTTTAAAATAAGTCTCATGCTTATGCTCACCAAGGCTGCATTTATTTGGTAATATTTGGTAATGGTAATATTGTGAAATATTATTGCAATTTAAAATAAGTGTTTTCTGTTTTAAAATATAATTTATTCCTGTGATGCAAAGCTGAATTTTCAGCATCATTACTCCAGTCTTCAGTGTCACATGATCCTTCGTAAATCATTCTAATATGCTGATTTGCTGCTCAATAAACATTTCTGATTATTATCAATATTGAAAACAGTTTCATAAAATTATTTTTCAAGATTCTTTGATGAATAGAAGGATCAAAAGAACAGTTATTTGAAATAGAAAGCTTTTGTAACATTATAATTGTATTTGCTGTCACTTTAAATCAATTTAATCCATCCTTGCTGAATAAAAGTATTTATTTCCCAAAAATCTTACTGACCCCAAACTTTTTTATCAAAGAATCATGAAAAAAAAAATGTTTTCAACATTGATAATAATAAAAATGTTTCTTAAGCAGCAAATCAGCGTATTTAGCACTGAAGACTGGAGTAATGCTGAAAATTCAGCTTTGATCACAGGAACAAATTGCATTTTATATATTCAAACTGAAAAACAGTTATTTTAAATTGTAAAAATATTTCACAATATTACTGTTTTGTTGTATTTTGGATCAAATAAATGTAGCCTTGGTGTATTTCTTTTTTTAATTTTTTTTTTTTTTTTAATCTGTAGTGTATAATATATATACAAAAATCCAATAAAAAAAATCCACGGCTCACATATATATATATATGTGAGCCGTGATTGTTTCTTTTTGCCTTTGCCCTGGTGTTTGCCAACCCCTCCCCTTCACAGACATCAGTCACACCACAAACAATAACAAGATGAACGAGAACCGAGCAGAGTTTTTCTTTAAAAAAAAAAAAAAAGGGGGGAACGCACAAATAGATTCGATGTAGACAAATATGCTGTGTTTTAATTAAATGCTTTAGTCATTATAATCAGGAAAAAACACATTTTCTATTTCAGTAAGAAAAGTTTCCATTAATCCTAAACTGGTTTATCAGTCATTTAACTTATGATGTCAGTTTTCCTTATCCACATTATCCACATCACATGGAGTGCGGAATAAAACAATTAGCCTAAAAACAAAGAAACTAAAGTTAACGAATGGGTTAAAACAAGAGTCATAAAATGGGTAGCGTTAGGCGATAAATATATAACAATGACTGCGCTGCGGGTTTGTTCAGCAGTTATCGAAAAGTGAGGTGAAAGGTACACTCGCTGTGTGTGTATGTGTGTTTGCTAAGGGTGTAGCGGGAAAGGGAGCCAGCGCGGCGAAGCCCGTTATTTCCTTCACCGCTGTAAACATTAACCCAAAACCAGATCACGGCCGACACACTAAAGGACCACGATGCGTTAAAACGGATGCTGCATTGATAAGAAAGAAAGAAAGAAAGAAAGAAAGAAAGAAAGATTTTTTCGCATGTCATGATTGCTGCAATATCATAACGATTAATACGGCCGTAAGTAAACTCAGTAATCGTCATGGCAACGAATGGAACAGGTACAACAACCTCCTGACACATACCTGCATGAATCAATGCTATAAATGTCTCTGTTTCAAGTTGGTTCAGTTTATGAATGAGCTATTATGCAAATGGATTAAACTTTCGCAAAAAACACCATGATGACAAACACATAGCTAATTAACGCATTCTTTTAAAATGTCACATTTCGACACACGTTTCGCCTTTAACTGTTAACCGTAAATATTAAAAAAAAAAAAAAAATACACTTGACTACTGTCTCAGAATAGGCCTGTGTCGTTACGCCTGTAATATGATTAGGGTATCCGTGTAGAGACTGAAGAAAGGGGCTCATAAAGAACGGTTTTAGCCTATATTCCGTTAGGTGACCCGCAGAAATATGATAGCACAAACTATTTACTTCCAAAAACAGTCAAATGAGGCAGTTAGTAACTTTAATGTATAAGTTAAATATCACCCAATATATATAAAACTAATTACAGTGATTAGTCTAATCTAGATACCAGCTTTCATGGGAAACGTTTCGCTTTATCTCGAGAAAAAAATAAATAAATGTATAGTGCTTTAATTTCAGACGACTAACGTTTTGTGTAGGCCAAACTGGCACCGTTCTGTGTTGCAATGAGTTTCAAGTTATAAGGAAGACAGTTGGGTCTGAAGGTCAACTAAAGGTGCAGTAACGGCCCTCTTAACACACAAACTCATTTTATAAGATCAAGTTTAGTTGTTCAATCACTCACAAATAATTTAGGTAAGTTGTGTATTTGGCTACCTTTTAATTTAGTATAGGCTAAAACACACATAAAATTGTTTTAAAAAAAAATTATAAAACATATAGGCTAATATAAAAAATAAGCTATTTTATTAGTAGGCTACGCAAGGTTGTTCCTTACACAACCGGACCCCCCTGGAATGAACTGTTGTGCCTTTCGATGCATCCGTACCGTTATCCGGATTGTGGTCTGAAAAAGAGTTTACTTTTGTATCTTCTCACCTGGAATATAAATATCACCGCGTTCATGATCCGGTAGATCGCTCCAGTTTCTCTTGCCGGGTGAATTTCCCGTTTTCTTCACCAGGAAAGCTCGTGGCATGGTCTATTCCAGAGGTCCTTCCCCGCTATCTCTCAAAATTAAACGCAGGCTTTTAACAGCGACCTACTTTTTGGAAAACTGCTCCACAATACAATTTAAGTGTAAAGTCCTTCTTGGATGGTGCCTTCAATTGCCTTATCCTCAATTTGGAAAAGCAAAGCCGAGTTCTTCACTCTATACGCACACCTCCTGACTCCAAACTTTGTGTACCTGTCCAGGTTTCCGTGGAGTTTCCCACTATATTTACCCGCTTCTGCTTACACCTTCCGCCGTCTTCCGCTACTCTGAGTTGACGAAGTCTTCTTCGGAAATGTACTCAGTCCAGTAGGCTAAGACAAAGCTAGGTGTCTTTGTCAAGGTGGGAGGTGATGTTTGTGGCAGATAAATAGTTCAAACTGCTCAACCGACGGAGTACAAAACGAATTTCAGTGGCTCATTAGAGCGCAGGTACACATTTCATGAGGAAACAGGTAACAATGCGCATGCGTCTGAATATAACGGTGACAACAAACCCGACCCAGTCCGGCCTCTACGTTTTACCTGTCCAACCGGTTTCTCTTTCTCTCTCTTTCTCTCCCCCTTATGTGAACAATTCCGCTTCAAGGTGGCACCGAAGTGAATGAAGAGGTAATAGTCGAGGCAATATGCTACAAAAACGAACTAAAAGAAATATTACACCTACTGTATACATTTAAAATCGACCATTACGTCATGTAAACAAATGTAGAAAACTATTTTCCTTGGGTTTTTCTCTAAAGCATACGAGACATTCAAATATGGCCGAAACAGCTCAAATGACTAAAGATATATATTGTTTTCTTTAGTGTACTAACTCATATTGCTTAATTCTCATTAGACTAAGCATTGTGATGATGTGATGATAGTTTTCTCTAGTAGCTAGTCAACTGCCAAATGCACTGTGCTCTCTTTGTTTTTAGCCCCTGACGGTAAAAAATTGACCATGAAACTTCTGAGGCCTAATCCTCCCCCTACACACTTTCACACTTTATTTATGAGGCAATTGATGACAGTTAAAATAACACAAACACCTCAAGTGAACACAAAACAGCAGCAGTTCATCATGATGCTAATTGAACAATTAGGAAAATACTCAGTTCCCAGTTTCGTGTTGGGCTGGCATGCAAGTTTCTAAAGACAAAGGTATCTGCTTTTTTTTGCAGTTTCACTGCTGAAATAGATATTACATTAGCAGCACACATTCTGTATATATTCTGAAATAGTTGTGCTCTTGTTTTACAAAGGCTTAACTTACAGAGTGCTTACAAACCATGAATCTCGACAGATCCTGTCATGTATGTTAACTGTAAAAGACCAAGATAATGGGAGGACAGCGCAATTTAAAAATGGAAAACAGGCTGAGGTGAAAAGAGCAAACAGGCGGAAAGATGAAGAGGAGATTTGGCCTTTTTTTTTTTTTTTTTGCAAATGAGAAAGAGAAAGACTTTGAGTGAAAAAGGAGTGTGTAGGTGCACGGAATGACAGGTATGCTGCCTGGGCTGTTGGAGTGGTTGAGGCAGAACATTTCGCTTACATTTTTTACTTTTTTAAATCAGCCTCTCCATCCTTTCATCAGAATTAAACAAATTTACTAATATTATTTCAAACTTCTAGGGTTCTATAAGTTTAACATTTCCAGCATACTAGATTCACAAGTACAAGGCTTGCGTTCTATAGGCCCGTTATAAATCAGTTCAGCCACAAGACGGAAGTCCCGTGCGTTGTGACTACTGTTCCCAACACTGGTCTCAAAGACGGAGACGCTGGCTGCCATGCAAGTAGAGCTGGCAGGAGGGCAAGAGTCGGTACATTCAGGCTTAACCTGATAGACGGCCTGCGACCATTTCTCTTACAATCACCCCATCCCTTCCCCCATTTCTCTTCTTCTCATCTTGCTCAGAGCCTGCTTTGCTTCATTTACCACTAAGCCATAAGAATGACTGGTAGTGACTTTTACTAAAGCTATGGGCTTTTTTCCACAGCTGGGTGGAGTTGTGACCAGCGTGCATTTCTCTCACAGTATCTGTGTGACATGATTTTAACGTGCGTCACCAGAAACGATTTGCGGTCTGAAAAGATTTGGAAGAACTCTTCTCACAGATCCACATTCTAGAGTGTATTAGCGAGGAATGTTGGTTACTATTTTAAATATTGTAATAGTCATCTCACACACATGCTCTCTCATTCTGTTAATTTTGTTATGTCAGTCGAGCGTTCCTGCTTGGCTTGTTACACCTGTGATTTCTGCCATGATGACACTTGAAGTTCACATGGTGCTATTTTTCAGCTGATGAACTTCCTGAAATGTTTTAGCCATATAATCCAATCACTATCCTTTTTAATTCATTATTTAGTGCCTATATGTGCCACATGGAATTGTTTTGTATGTGAATTTTACTTTATGAGGCCAAATTTTTTCCAACCATATAAAAATACGCAGAGTTCTGTCCATTTACAATGTACTGTATGAAGACTTCAGATGCAAAAGCCTCTAGGTGCCGTCTGAAATTTTCTTCTAAAATGAGCATTTTTATATCAAGCTCGTATGTTTAGGTTCAGTAATTTCACTTTAATGGCAATTAATAGGTCCTTTTCATTGCTATTAAAGTGAAATAACTGAACATTAACATATGAGCTTGATAAAAATGCTCATTTTAAAAGAAAATTTCAGATGGCACTTTCGAGGCTTTTGCATCTGAAGTCTTTGTATGCTTAAACTGAATTCATTATAAGTTTGAATAATTATTGCTGTAATTATAAAATCAAATGCAGAGTATTTGTAAATAACACAATAAAGGCTCAGTATCTTTTAAGCATGCTGAACTCTAAAGATTGAGTATATCAATAGAATAGATCAAGAATTGTAAAATAAAAACGGGGGAATTCACCATTTTTGTCCCTTTATTTTAAATACTCGGGCATTTTGTACTAAGGCCTGGTTCATTTCTGATCCTCATTCATATTTTTATTTATTTTCAGACCCTGAATGCCCAATACACATCTAATTTTTAAGTTCACATGGCATTTATAGTATATTTTAAGGTTCTTCATTACAATGAGTTACTGTTATTCTAAATTCAAAAGACAGTTTGTAGGCCTATAATACATTAGTTTTAGACATGTTTTAGAATGAAACAGTAAACATAACATTAATACCTAAGACCCACAGAAAGAAGTGGTGCCAGAGAATACAAAAAACAAAGATTTTATTAAATACAAAGAAAAACACACACACACACACACACAAAGAAATTCTGTCATCATTTACCCTCAAGTTGTTCCACACCTGTATGAATTTATTTTTTCTGCTGAACACAAAAGTAGATATTTTGAATAATGTCATTAGCCAAACAGTTAATGGGCCCCACTGACTTGCGTTTTTTCTTTTTCTCTGATACTATGGAAGTCGGTGGGACCCATCAACTGTTTGTTAACCCATATTCTTTAAAATATCTTACATAACAAGTAGTGACTACAAAACAAATGAACAAACTGAACACGTGACACTTTTGTGACACTATTGACAACATTTTGACATGACAAGTTTGACATGTCACGATGGAACCTGCCACTAAGCAGGCTATTATAAGTGTTCAGCAAAGTTTAAACAGTAAAACAATTATAAAACACAAAAGAACAGCTACAGAGATATTGCCTTGTGGACAAATTCCGTGTGACAAGTAGACCTGTGTAAAAACTAGCCCTGGTCTTCATTATAGGCCTATCTGTTCCATGTGGATCAGTTTAACATATTGGCAATGACATCTTTTGGCAAGGAAAAATAGGTCAACACACGTTAAATTGTTTTTATGTAGTTCTATATGTCATAAAGAGCACTTTGGATCGATGGCGGAAGACAAACCTAGGCTCTTTTAACCCACGTGTTTGTGTTAGGAAACGTTAGTGGGGAAAAAGAGTGCGGTTATAGGCGACACTCAGTCGGGCTGCCATCTGGCGGAGCGTTGAGGAAACGCAGACCGCCGTCTCCAGTCAGCCCTCGGGTATTTTCTCTCCGACTGTTACTTTTGACATGTTTCAACACGAACGATGTACAGAGAGAAAATACCGTTAGGATTTGGTTGGGAGTTACCAAGAGAGGCAAAAACAACAATGTAAAGACAGTTAGTGTTGATTACAGTGTCATTAACAGTAACAGACACGCGGTGGTTGTAATGTAGGCCTATTATGTAAGTGTAAGCAGCAGATAACCTTCGTCTGGCTATTCCGGCAGTATGAAATAAAGAGAAAGGGTGGAATGTCATAAAGAGAGAAATTACCTGCAGTAACTTGCCATCTGACACTGAAATGTTTATTTCATCATGCTCAGAAGTACACTCTTCTTAATAACAGAAACATAAAGTGCAGTGTGTGAGAATTGCATGAGTAGATTTAATGAACTGTGTGGCCTGCAACGGTGGACAAAGCCAAGTTACAAACTAACATAATATCCAGCTTTTATAAAAGTATTAATTTCATCTTCAATGCCTGACAAGCAATACAGTGTACACAATATTGTTATTCATATAGATTGCAGTGCATTATTGTTTAATTGACAAGAAACGTAAAGTCTTATTTTATCCTGAAGATTAATTCCTGTTGATTTTATGTTAAAGTCACCATGAAATCAAAATGGACAATTATTATTTTTTAAAGGTGCCCTAGAACTTTTTTTTAAAAGATGTAATATAAGTCTAAGGTGTCCCCTGAATGTGTCTGTGAAGTTTCAGCTCAAAATACCCCATAGATTTTTTTTAATTCATTTTTTTAACTGCCTATTTTGGGGCATACTTAGAAATGAGCCGATTCAGGGTGTGTGGCCCTTTAAATCTGGTGTTCCACGCCCCAAGAGCTCGCGCTTGCCTTAAACAACATTAAAAAAGTTCAGTGCTTGCCTTAAACAACATAAAAAAGTTCAAACAGCTAATATAACCATCAAAATGGATCTTTACAAAGTGTTCGTCATGCAGTATGTCTAATCGCGTAAGTACAGTGTTATTTTGATGTTTACATTGATTCTGAATGAGTTTGAGGCTATGCTCCGTGGCTAACGGCTAATGCTACACTGCTGGAGAGATTTAAAGAATGAAGTTGTGTGTTATGATTATACAGATGCAAGTGTTTAAAATGAAAAATAGCGCGGCTCTTGTCTCCGTGAATACAGTAAGAAACGATGGTAACTTTAACCACATTAACAGTACATTAGCAACATGCTAACGAAACATTTAGAAAGACAATTTACAAATATCACTAAAAATATCATGATATCATGGATCATGTCAGTTATTATTGCTCCATCTGCCATTTTTTGCTATTGTTCTTGCTTGCTTACCTAGTCTGTTGATTCAGCTCTGCACAGATCCAGACGTTCTGCCCTTGTCTAATGCCTTTCATAATGTTGGGAACATGAGCTGGCATATGCAAATATGGGGGCGTACACCCCGACTGTTACGTAACAGTCGGTGTTATGTTGAGATTCGCCTGTTCTTCGGAGGTCTTTTACAACTGAGATTATTAAGAAGGAGGAAACAATGGAGTTTGAGACTCACTGTATGTCATTTCCATATACTGAACTCTTGTTATTTAACTATGCCAAGATAAATTCAATTTTTGAATCTAGGGCACCTTTAATGCAATATTGCAGTAGGCTATTATAAATGATTTAACCGTGTACATCATAAGTTTTTTTTAAATTCACGTGCCCTTGTAATTTTTAATCAAAATAACCTCCCCTCCCTCTTGCAGCGACATCTCTTCTCTGATGACATGTTTACTGGCATGAGGGCAGGACAAACTGTCACTCATATGAGATCGACTAATAGCAAACCACAACCATCCAACCAATTCCCAATGGACAAAATTAAGTCCCGCCCTACTTTTTTTCTTGTTCAGGAAGCCACTTAACTCACATGTATATCACAATAGGGAATAAAAGACTATCGCATCTTCCGTTTCATGCTGACTTCAATAGAATATTCGAGATTAGCAGATTTGATGGTGTGAAAACACTATTTTTAGCAGTAAAAGTGCACTTTGTGTTATCATTGAAATACCAACGTGCTAGCAGACAAATTACATGGCAAAAAAACACATTATGGACCAGTTGTTTGGTCATAAAACCTTCTCAAGTCTCTGTTCAGTCAAGAAGCACAGGTGTGATCACCAACGGAGCATCATTATTGCCTGTTTTGTTGGTACAGGGACTGAAGAACGGATAAATGGTCTCAGAGAAGTTGTCCATAAATGTGTAGATGTGCATCTTTGCGTCCACATTATAAAATGACACTTGGCCTTTTTTGTAGTCCACAAACAGCCCTATCTTCTGAGGTTTCAGGCTGAGGGGTAGGGCAGTGGAAGGCTCAGTCCTGAAGGCATAGTTGTTCCTGTCCCGCAAGCTAAGAAACCAGTAGCCGTTGCTGGGGCTGACTGTGATCTTTCCTTTCCTGTTGCTGGAATGACTCGCCACCCCCAGGTCCCAGTCGGTCTTCCCATCTACCTCTACCTCCCAGTAGTGTCGGCCACCGCTGAAGCCCTCACGCCCCAGAACACAGACTACACGGTCAAAGCGCTCACGGTTGTCGGGGACAGGTTGCTGTTTTTCACCGCACCACACCTTCTTCTTGTCTTCTGATAGGATGAGACGTGGATGAGCAGTGTTGGAGTCCAGGGTCACATCCACTGATGTAAAAAAAGTTAAAATACGTTTTTATATTTAGAATATTTATCACTGTGACTTCATCACATATGAATTGGCACCATATAGATAGATAGAGATAGTATATCGTTCAAAAGTTTGCTAAAAAGCATTATATAAATAAAGGTGACTTGACTTGAATGTTTCTTAAGCAGCAAATCAGCATATTAGAATGATTTCTGAAGGATCATGTGACACTAAAGACTGGAGTAATGATGCTGAAAATTCAGCTTTGATCACAGGAATAAATTTTAAAATACATTAAACAGAAAACACTTATTTAAATTGCAATATTTCACAATATTACCATTACCAAATAAATGCAGCCTTGGTGAGCAGAAGAGACTTCTTTCAAAAACATAAAAAAAATCTTTTTAATACACATAAAAATTTAATATTAAATATTCTGGTGCTATATATAATTCTAAAATAATAATAATTAAATATATATAATATTATTATTATTACTATTATTATTTAGTATATACATACAGTCAAACCAAAATACACCTTGAACATTTCATTCATTAATATTGTTTATTCACTATAGTTTAAAAATGATAAAAAAATGACAAGATCTCAGAGTTAAACTGTGACAGAAAAAAAAAATCTTAAAGGGTTAGTTCACGCAAAATTAATATTATGTTTATTGATTACTCACCCTCATGTCGCTCCACACCCGATAAGACCTTTGTTCATCTTCAGATCACAAATTAAGAGTTTGATAAAAATATGATGGCTCAGTAAGGCCCATCGCCAGCAATAACACTCCCTTTTTCAATGCCCGAAAGCTACTAAAAACATATTTAAACATTTCATGTGACACAGTGGTTCAACCTTAATATCATGACGTGACTAGAATACTTTTTGTGCGCCAAAAATAAAAAATAATGACTTTATTAAACCATATCTAGTGATGGCCGATTTCAAAACGCTGCTTCATAAGCTTCAAAGCTTTACAAATCATTTGTTTTGAATCAGTGGTTCAGAGCGGTATCAAACTGCCAAATCACGTAAACTATTGAGTTTGAAAACACTATGATGGTCATTTACTGAAATCATGGGATTTTGATGCTCTGAACCACTGATTCGAAAACAATGATTCATAAAGCTTTAAGCTCATGAAGCGCATTTTGAAATGCCCATCACTATATGGTTAAATAAAGTCTATTTTGTATTTTGGGGCACAAGAAGTATTTCTAGTCCTTCATAATATTAAGGTTGAAACCACTTGTAGTCACATGAGCGGTTTTAAATATGTTTTAGTAGCTTTCTGGGCATTGAACAAGGGAGTGTTATTGCTGGTGATTGCAGGCTTCACGAGCCATCGGATTTATCAAAAATATTCTTATTTTGTGTTGACGTGAACGAACGTGGTACGGGTGTGGAAGACTGAGGGTGAGTAATTAATGACATAATATCATTTTTTGGTGAACTAACCCTTTTATTATGTCAAATAACACTTAAGCAAAACATAGTCAAGTCAAAGTGTCTGAATAATTTTTGGTTCTAAAGTTTTATAAATTTTACTGGTAGTCCACTGTATGAAGAATTTTTGGGTATAATAGTCCAGTTTACATTCTGCTCTCCTCACTTACATAAATGAACTATAGTTCCTGTACCCACTAGTAAAAAATATATCAAAATGTCTGAATATTTTTTGGTTAGACACTATATATGAAAATTCAATATAATTTATTTTATAATAGAAAAAATGGGGATTTAACAAATAATGGGTAATATTTTTTTTAGTTTAGAAAGTATAGTGCAAAGAAATCTGTGTTGTCTCTCAATTAACACAATGGCATATAAAAGCACATGCATAATAATTTAAGGAAATGATAAATAATTAAGCAAATTAGAAAAATTCTGTTGAGTTTTCTAATAAGCATAGCATGTCATACTGCTTAAAAGGTTATGTCAAGTTCCCAAATGCTCAGAAACTGAATTCATAGGATCTATTTCACAAAATCAATAAAAATGAAGTTCTTGTGGCCTTCCTAAACACAAGGATGTAGATGATGTGATGTGCAGGAATCAACAATCAATAAACTTAACTATTTAGGACTTTACATTTAAGAGGGCAAAGCTGTTATCAAGCCTTGAGGGAAAAAAAAACTTTATAGCACCTGCTTATATATACACTGCAATAAAGCAATAATAACATGTAATATCTAATCATACCTGCTATTCCTGCACTCTCTTCACTTCTGCAAAACATTGCAATAAGATCATGTTATTGAAAAGATAAAGTTTAAAAATGCATTTCGTAAATCTAGATCTATAGTTATATAACAACTTGCCAACAAAAGTCTTACTTACTTGGGTGTGATGTCAGCAGTGATTGGTTAGCAGATACAGAGAGGCCTAGACCAGAACAAAACTATGTCAACTGCATGATGAAACATCTGCCACTAGATGGCAATGTGTTAGTGTTGTCAGGTTGTCACTCACAGACTGTAGGCAGTTTCCGAAGCTCCTCCTTAAACTGTTCCAGTAAACAGACAGACAGAGGCGTAAATTGCTTAGTTCCAAGGTCACAGGTCAGTGATAACCCGTCCAGTCTTTCATTGACGTGGGAGTACTGAGATCAGAGTAGCCCTGTTGGAAAAAAAACAAAAGACCAATTTTTTGAGCTTTTTGTCATGCTTTTTGTAGTCAATTTGTCAGCTGTCAACAGCCCATTGTGAATGACTTGATTGATTGATTAATCCCGAAGGAAATTCAAGGCATCCAGTAGCTTATACAACAGAGAGACACCAATACACACAATATCAGATATAACATATCTAAAAAATCAAGTGAGAACCGTCTAGTATCACGACAAAATATATGCAAGGTATATATGCAGTATGTGCGGTGGAGGTAATATATATAGTGCAGTGTCAATAATGGCTAACAGTGCAAAGATAAAATTGAAAATGGTATATGTAACAAGTACAAAAATAACTGCAATGAAGGCTAATATAGTCAGAAAACAACAGTTAACTGCCACAAGACAGTATAAGAGAGTCTTATAGTACTGGCAAAAGGATAAAGAAAGGCAACTGAATATATATATAAAGCAATTGAAAGGTATTTTATACTATTTTATACTTATTTAAATAACATTTAAAACATTTGAAAATAAAACAGTTTAATAAACAGGTTTAAATGTTATTTGTGTCAATTAAAAAGTGATTTAGTATTTTTCATAAAATATTTTTAAAATGTAATAAAATATGTAACAAAATTTAAAAAAAAAAAAACTTTTAAATATAGTTATTTATTAGTTTGCAAAAAAGGGATTTATTTTTAACACTACAGTTCAAAAGTTTTGGTCAGTATTTTTTTTTTTTTCTTCTTTTTTAAAATAATACCAGCAAGGTGCATTACATTGATCAAAAGTGACATTAAAGACTAGTAAAACTGTTACAAAATAGTTCTATTCAAATAAATACTTACATTTATATAATCAAAGAAATTCTGGGGGGGGGGGGGGGTAAATACATAAATGAATATATATAATTTATTAATATATATAGATTATTATTATATATATATATATATATTATATATTATTAGATATAGGTTCAATACAACTATTCAAAAACCAGCACAACTGTTTTTACATGATAATTAAGAGCAGCAAAATCGCATATTAGAATGAATTCTGACGGACCATGTGACCTGAAGACGAAGTATGAAGCAAAAATAACAAGTTTACCATCACAAGAACAAAATATATGAAAGTAGAAACAGTATTTTAAATTGTAAGATATTTCAAAATATATGTATTTGATAAACATTATGAGTACATTGCAGCTTGGTGAGCGAAGAGACTTCTTTCCAAAAACAATTTATTTGAATTATTTAATTGATAATTGTATTTTTAAACCATTAAAAATGGTATTCCTTGTCAGTGGCAAACATAACAAGATGCAAGGGTGTGGTGAGGAGTTGATAAGGATTTGCTATGTAGGAATGTCTTATTGGCTCATTGTCCAAAAAGAGCTCTATGACCATTTGAAAACAGAACAAAATAGTAGAAGAGAGAAGAGATGAAAAGGTGGGTGAACTGGAGCATCCAAAGAATCGAGGCACCAATTCTTTAGGCATAAGTATGTGGTCTTGACCTTAACAGACCGTTCAGATCAGTGACAAAATATCAGTTTTGGCCAGGTTAGCCAGCGCTGTTGCTTCTCGTCTGAGCTCTGTTGATTCCAATGCTCCAGCTCTCGATCATGACTCAGCTGGTGCTCGCTGAGCGACGGTTGATCTCAGTCAATTCCAGCAGGCCGGCCTGGCTGCGTTCAAGGGAGCTCATTAACACTCCAACCGCTGCAGGCTGCGCTGCACTCATTCCGGCAGCTTCGGAGAAGGTGATTTATATTACAGTTAAACAGTTCGCAGTCACTTTTCTCTAGACTTCCAGGGGTTTTTAATGTTCGTGGCGATGATAAAGCAAAGTGATTCTTGCGTTACTTACTTAATGGTCAACTAGTGGATTTTTTTGATTCTCTCCACATTTATGAATCCTCTCCCTGGTCATCTCCTGTATCTCTGTCTCTGTGATAGAGTCTTCATTCGTGTGGAAAGTAAACAGGAAATGAAAGCAGAGGAAGTGGAACCCAGATTTTTACCAGTAATGCATGTGGAAACATTATAGTATACAGTTCCAAAACAAGGCTTAAGCATTATCAGTGATTCATACTGGTACATTTTTACATCCCAATATTTTTAAGAATGTCTTATTTTTGAATAGTATGGCCAAAGATCTGATATTCAGAGAATATCAGATCTCTCCCATGTTTGATCAATAATAATTCATGGGGCACTGAAGTCACACTTAAATATATGAATGCCTTGGATTAGTTAACAAAATAAAAGTGGTATTTTTTATTTTCGTTTAAAAAGCCATAGCACAAGCACACATTTAAAGCAGGAATGGTACATTTATGTATTTATTTTAACAATTTAATAGCACAGCACACATTAAAGGGTAGTAACTCTAAGTTGTTCCTACCCTGTATACATTTCTTTGTTAGGTGTACAACAGGAAGATATTTGGAAGAATGGTTTGTTAACCAAGCAGGATCTCGTCCCCCCACTGACTACTCGTAGGAAAAAAAATACTATGGCAGTCACGAGGGACCAAAACATTCTTTCAAAATATTCATCCTTTGGTTCCCAATTTAGTATGAATACACAACCATGCATGTTTGCACCACAGCACACACAACGCCTCTGTACCTTCTACTAACAGGGGGACAGGCGCGTGTCAGTTAATAAATGAGAAAAGTAACTTCAGTTACTTATTTGAAAAAGTAACTCAGATATTTTGTTGTAAATTCAAAAGTAATATGTTATTTTATTAGTTACTTATAAAAGTAATCTGATTACATAACTTGCGTTACCTGTAATGTGTTACCACTTGTTACAGACTACACAGACTTATTCTTATTTCATCCTACCTTATTACTGCGCCACTCTTTCTCGGCACACGTGATGTCGTGTGATTGGTGTTCCGTTTGTCCACACTCAATACAAATACATTCCAGATCAGACAAGCAGAACAGTTCCAGGTTACGGTGATGTTTTGGACAAAGGGGCACTTTCATGGCATCTGCCGCCCCACTAAGGGTATACCTTCGCAGGGACAATGGTCTGTCAATAACAGGAGGCTGGGTGCCATTAGTATTTGTGTTTGGTGTTTGTTCAGACCCTCTTTCCTCATGGCATGCCTGAGAATTGCTGTGTACCTTGTGCCGTGATAATCTTTGCTTCATTTCGTTAAGAAGATGTCCTGGAAGATGGCCTGGCTTTTGTGCCCCATCCACTGTTTCTTGTGTTCTTCCCCCTTCCTCAGCCTCTCCACCTGCTCTGACCCCCCCTCCTGGGCTTGCCATCATACGCTTAAACTGTTCGGTGATCTCACGTAGAGTCCGATTAATGTGGAGATCGGGCCTTCTCTTGAAGGTCTGCTTGCAGAGGGGGCACTGGCAGTGCTTCGCTGTGTCCCAGTAATGCCTGATGCAGGCCATGCAGAAGCTGTGGCCGCATGGTGCGGACACCGGATTGTCAAACACATCTAAGCAGATGGAACACAGCAGCTGCTCTTCAGACAGGAAGCTGCGTGAGAATGGCATGGCTGTGCAGAGGGAAAGCAAAAAATACAGAGGAGAGAAGGAAAATGGCATCAGAATTGTAAGGATTTGGCTGCATGACATGGGTAGGAAAACCAATACAGGGGTTTTACTCACCAGCCATTTTGGCTACAACATTTGTAAAGTACAGCAATCAAACTGCTATAGACCAAACAGAATGTTAATATATTCAGCACACTTGGATTAAATCTATTTATTATTAAAACTGGTTCTGATCAGGAATCCTTTCAGCCTATGAAAGTTAATCAAAGCAGATCTAAAATATAATAAAATAGAAAAAAAATCTCTGTGTCTTCTCTCATAATTATCAGAAATTTGTTTTGTTTACTCTAAATATAGCTCACTCCACATAATGTTGTTTTAGTGGTATAACAGAGGTGTTAATCAAAAATGATCAGCTGTTTCTTTCAGAATCAAATTAGGCTACTAGCCTCTCCTCTGTAAAAGTATTGAGTGTTTTATAGCACATGTGGAATTTCATTATAATTTTGTGATGTTTTATTGGAATGTGATTATAAACACTTTACAATAAGGTCTAATTATCCCACTGCAAGTCAATAATTTTATCCCCCTTAAAACTAATCTTTGATAAAAAAATGACATATTAAAGGGGCCCTGAAGGAATAAATTGAATTTATCTTGGAGTGTTAAATAACAAGAGCAGTACATGGACAACTGGCATACAAGTGAGTTTCAAATCCATGTTCCTCCTTCTTTATAGACATCTAATTGTTTAAAGACTTCGGGAAACCCCCCCCCCCCCCCCCCTCGGATTCTCAATATAACCACCGACTGTACTAACAGTCGGGATCATTATATGTATGACCCAATATTGGCAATATGCCAGCCATTCGACGCATTAGACAAGGAAAAAGGCAGTATAAGGTGGATCTGGCACAGACAAGGTAAGCACGCAAGAACAACAGCGAAGAAATGGCAGATGGAGCAATAATAAACATGATCCATGATATCATGATATTTTTAGTGATATTTGTAAATTGTCTTTCTAAATGTTTCATTAGCAGTTGCTAATATACGTTAAATGTGGTTAAAGTTACCATCGTTTCTTACTGTTTCACGGAGACGAGAGTCGTGCTATTTTCATTTTTACACACGTGCAGTCTGTATAATCATAAACACAACTTCATTCTTATAAATCTCTCCAACAGTGTGTAATGTTAGCTTTAGCCACAGAGCACCTCAAACTCACACAAATCAAACGTAACATCTAAATAATACTTTACTCACATAATCGAAGCATGCATGCAGTATGCATGACGAACATCTTGTAAAGATCCATTTGAGGGTTATAGAGCTGTGTAACTTTGTTATGCGAGGTATTATAGTCGAGAGCTCGTGGGGCAGAGGGGAACACGCTTCTTAAAGGGGCCGTGCGAAAAAATCAGTGCATAGTTAATGATGCCCCAAAATAGGCAGCTAAAAAAATTAATTAAAAAAAATCTATGGGTATTTGAGCTGAAACTTCACAGACACATTCAGGGACACCGGGCTTAATTATACCATCTTTTAAAAAAAACAATTAGGGCCTTTAACATTTTTCCTGCCTTAAAAATGTTTGAATGTAAACTCTACAACTTCAGTCAATAGATATGATATATTCATGAATATATAAATAGTTCCGGTCTCCACTCAATACACCAGCTAGCTAAGACTACATGACCTCAACTTAGTAAACGCTACATAATTGCAAGTGAAAATATCAGTGTCATTCAGCCATATAGGTTGAATTCAGAACACTGATTCAAGAAGAAGAGGGAAAGAGTGATTACACAGGGTCGTCTACATGTCGATGTATCAGAATGTAATGCCGTTTTATGATCACTCTCTACACCGTCGACAACCAACAGTAATTTAATATGAGTGCCTTTGCTCTTGACTACTTTATCAGGAGTTAATAATTAATCTTACACAAAACCATGTCACTTCACATCTTAGAGTCAGCAGCTGCGCTCTAAAAAAGAGCATCCTTAGAAAAAATTTTAAATTACAGAAAGTCAGGGAGAAAAGCATACAGTTCATAACATTGGAGCAAAGCACCGCACATGACAGGATTGGTTACAAGTTTTGATGGTAGAAATTTAGAAAACGGGCAGTTTCAAACCGTTTTTTGAGATGCTTGGACAATGCAAGTTTTAAGGAGGAAAATACTCAGCAATGGTGTTGAATGATGAATTTGCACATGTTGGTCCTTTAACGCATATTACAAGACATATAAAAAACATTAAAACCTTGATTTCCCACCAAAGGGGGGGTAACATTCGTTTATGCATTGAGTATCTAACATTCACTGTACAAAGGTAACCTAAAAAATGTGCTTTTGTGGTATCATTAATGTAAAAAATTAATCACTCTGGACTAAATCAACCTGACAAATGGGCGACACCATATTTAAAAAAAAAAAAAAAAAAAAAAAGATTAATATTTGTTTTGTTTTTTATGATTCTAAATGCATTAAGTAATGCCAGTACTTTATTGTAAAATGTTACCAATACAGTATTTGCTTTTACATGGGACAGAGACCGATGCAGTATAGCACCTCAAGCAGAACACACAGATACAGGGGCGCGGAGACGGGTAGGTTAGGAATATGTAAAGTGGGAAGGAGTGGATCTAGCGCCATTGGATCTCCTCCGTACTGACCATTCTCACAGATTGTGCAAAAACCTTTTGGTAACACTTTACAATAAGAGTTCATTATATTAAACATTAGTGAATGTATTCTAACATGAAACTAACCATGAGCAAACATTGTTACGTATGTACAATCTACGTTAAAGGGTCATGAAACCAGAAAATATTTTGAGCTGTGAGCGATATGTATAGGCTGACATCATTGGAAACACTAAAGGTACTCATCAATTTTTATTTTTATTAGTTTAAGTGCAAATACAGATTCATGTTTGTTCATGTTAGTTCACCAGTGCATTAACTATGTTAACAAGATTTTAATAATGTATTAGAATGTTGAATGTACATTAACAAGATTAATAAATGCTGTATAAGTGCAGTTCATTATTAGTTCATTTGAACTAATGTAGTTAACTAATGTTAACTATATCCTATATAGTAAAAGTATTACCAGGTTTATCCAATTTTTTTTCTCCCTAATTATAGATTTATTTAATATATTTGAATTAGTTTTTTCAGTTTTTTTCCATTTGATTTTAATTTTAGTTCATTTAATTTCAGCTTTAGTAATTATATAGTTTAATACATTTATAAAGAAAATATATTTTGTTAAAGTTAAACCAAACGGAATGAGAAATGTTGTTTTGGCAAATGGCTGAAGGTTTTTCACATTATTTATTTCATTTCATTTTTAATATTAACCATGATAACCTTTGTATAGTGCTTTTTAACTATTTAATTTTAAAGGATGAAGCATTTATCTGCTTGAAAGTCTTTGAAACTCAAGAACATGCTTTACTTCAAGTTGGCAAATAGCAAATATAGAGTGAAGTATCATCACAAAACTTCCAAAAAGAACAATGTGAGACTGCTGGACACCATGGACAAGTCGCACACATTAAAACGACATATACCTACGTAAAACTACAGAGCCCATATACAATATTTCATATAGGTGAATTCAGTTGTTGGGCTAACATTTGTTCAGTTGGTATGATTTTATTTTACTTCCTGTGTTGACCTGAATGAATGGGAATCTTCACAGACAAATGCAACCTATGAGATTATTGGATAAGTTAGAAGTAATAGTCTAGGATCAGGGTTAGTTTCATTGAGATTCTAATTCACACTAAATAAGACAGATAAGAAAATGCTGTTCTCACTCTAATCAGCGGTTTTACACTGAATGAGGCACTACTGGCTAAAGTGTGCACATGTTGTGTAAGAGCTTGTGACGTTTCAGGTCTGCTTCATTGGTATGTTCCTTATTTGCCAAGTATCTTAGTCCTCTGGAGCAGCTCAGTGGGTTCTGGGAATCCAAATCTATTTCTAACCGAAGAAATGAACACATGCACACAAATGCAACCATTCAGTTGTACTTCATCATTCTGTCAGTGGCACCAAAGAGTTTTAAAGCTGCACTTAAAATGCCTGAATGTCATTGCATGAGATAACAAAAATATCAAACCAAGTTGCATCTGCTAAAAATTATCATTTCTGAGCCATTTCCCAATGACTTTTACCAGCTGGTCCAAAAGTGACTTTAGTAGATGTATGAAGCCATTTCCTTATGTTCACAGACAAACCAGTTTTGACAAACTGGTAAATGTTTTGTCCCTTTTTTAAACTTTTTCTTTTTTTATTTGGTGAAACGTTTTGCCTGAGAAGCGTGCTCATGCTATCTTTCTTTCAAATAAATGCTTCTTGGTGTTATTCATATCTAATTAATGACATTCCTTTTGTGTCCAAAATTGTGACAAAAATTTTTGTCACAAGTTTTGTCCAAATACGATTTAAACTATGATTTATTAAGTGCTCTTGGCTCTTTCATAACACTTTTCAGCTTAAATGCTCAACAACGAATCCATATAAACAGTCATAAAACTTATAATACCTGAAATCTCTTGAGTAAATGATCTCTTTAAGTCTCTTTCTTCTTTATCCAGTGGTCTGTCACTCTGTTCTTGTACTGATCCAGGATTCAGTGGTACAGGTCTATAGAAAGTCTTACATGTGGTAGCTTTTGATGCTCTGATCTGCCACTCCCCTCCTCAGCTCTCTTTTCCTCCCTCACCTTCTGCCAGACACAGTGAGTTCAAACCTGTCTGATGAGATTCCAACCCAGATTAATGTTGTTTCAAAACACTTCATGTCAGGTTTTGACAATAAATCAGGCAGGAACAAAGTAGTTTACATTTTGATGTAAATAATACGGACATTGATCATTTCCAGACCCAGACAAAATCTCCAAATATTTTATTATATTTTTATTTATACTGTTCAAAATGAACACTGTAAAACTAACAGTGAAAATCGCTAAAATAAGTTCATTTCACTTTTAATTTTTAAAAAGTTGATTCAACTTAAAAAATTTGTTATATGAACTCAAAAACGAATTAATAAGCAGAACTCAATCAGAATAAGTTACTAGAAAATAATATGCTATTTTTAACTATAATAATTTAAGTTACAGAAATTAAGTTGAATCTAGTTGCTTTCGTTTTGACTGACCACAACATATTTAAAACTTAATCCATGGTTTCTAATTTTTTTTTTTAAACAATGTTTTTATAGAAATTACATTCTATAGTGTAGATTATGCTTTTATAGCTTTCATCCCTGTTCTGTCATCGTGCTTGCACCAATGTTAGTTTTTGCTAGTCTTAGTCATTTTAAGACTAAAGTTAAATGAAAAAACCATTTAAGGCAACTGGTTTTCTCAAACCATTAAGTAGCTATATAATTGTTAAGACTAGATTTGTTACTGAATTCAAACTGAAGAGTGAATGAAATAAACTTAAAATCTTTAAGTTAAGTTTGCTCTAATGCTCTAATTTTGACCTAAACCAACACTAAAATATTAGTGATTTTAACTTAATGTATATGAGTTTACAGTACTCAGACTATTGGTTTACAACTAAAATGGTTTAAGGCAATCGGTTTCAACATACTTAAAACATACTTAATGTGATGAAACTACACTCTAAAATTAGCTGTAAAAAAAATTGCACAGTAAAATCCATTTTCCATTGAAACGGTATTACGTTTCAATGAAAAACAGTATTTTACTGTTAAATAAAGTTTTTTTTTTTTTAAAAAATAACAAAAATAAAATACAAGGAGCAAAGCTGTACAACTTGTGATTTCTGCAGAGATTTGGGCCAGTCATGACTGAATACAGTCACCTTAAGGTCTTATGCGGTCAGTTAGCGGAGGTGAAACCAGAGGTCAGATGTGCAAAACAAAATTCATTGTGGAAAAACCTGACGTAGTGTTAAATCAGCAGCTGTTTTGGAAGGGAGATCCAGATGGTGACACGATGTTTCTTGGTACATACCGTCTGCCGAGAGAGATAGAATCGCCTCATTTCAAGAATGGTATTTCAAAAGTCTCAAAGCTACTCTACATCTGCCATAAAAATTAGAGAGGGAAAAAAAAGAGAGGGAGATAAGAAAAGAACACAAAGAGTGCAAATGATCAGGGCAGCTTTCTCACGTACATCACTAAGTTTGGTTCCAACCAGTTCTCATCTTTTCTCTCATCTTGTTGATATACTGTTACCTGTGTTTATCTTTTACAACTAAATACATAATAAAATAATATAAAGGTTTTTTAGGGTGCTGTAAGCAGGGTTATTATAGTTAACTAAAAAATAAAACTGAAACTAAAACCATAAAAGATTTTGTTACTTGAAATAAAATAAATATTAAGTGAAAAACAATTTAAAACCTTTTATGTTTTAACTTTAAAAAACAAAACAAAAATTCAAATGGAAAATATAAAAAAATAAAAACTGATTCAAAATATGAAAAAACTATAATAGCATCTCAATGATACTAAAATAACACTGGCAGTAAGTAGAAAGAATAAGAGGAATCAGTCTGTGATTTCTATAAAATGTTTTATTTCATTGCATTGTATTTATTAGTACAGTCCCTAGTATCATAGTTTGTAATCTGACATAATTGTGTTAACACAAAAACATCTGAAATCCACAGATCAGCCAAAGATAAATACTGGCAGGTGTTGCCAAACAGCAGTGATGGCATAGAAAGAAGCTCACCACAAAAGTAGTTATCAGGTTATCGGCTATAGTTTGTATACATTATATATTGGATATTTTCAAAGCAATAATAATTCTCCATAGTTTGTGATTGATACAGCAGCCTACATCACTGGATTCATACTTAAAATGACTGCTCACGAGTCTTGGTGACATCTGAGCTCAGTTTTCCAGCATGGCAACTCTCCGTCCCTTTCCATTCACGCTCTTCGCCCTCTTCATTTGGTAAACCACCTTAGCCGCCGCGTCTGAGATGCTCTGGAGGGGAAAACAATTCTACTGAGTCACAGTTTGTGTATGTGTATCACATTTAACCATGCTATCTAAGCATGGTTTCTTATTCATTTTATGTATAACAGTTTCTACTTGCATCCAGCTTTAAATTAGATTTCGAATCACAATGTACAATGTAATATAGTGTGAGAGATCTTGTACTCACTGCAGTGGAAGATGTTCGGCATGCTGGTTGAGTTTCAGTTTCTGTTGTGTTCTGTTTAGAGTAAAAGTGTCATGTTTTAACTCAAAGACTTTATCATTTAGTCACAATGATTCATTCATAATGCTAAAGTTGTTTGGGCCCTTTTGTGCTGAGTTAAGTTTAAAACATGATATTCAGTATCTGACACATATCTAGATGCATGTGAGAGTATATCTACATGAGTATGTGCTTTGACTGTGGTATGCTGCCCTTAAGTAAACAATGACTAAATACTAAATAATGCAGCCTGAGTCAGCGTGAGTCTTCTTTCAAAAAATATTAAAAAAATCTTAGTGACCACAAATTTTTGAACAGTAAATGTTCCACACAAGTTCACCCAAAAATGAAATTTCTGTCATTAATTACTCACCCTCATGTTGTTCCAAACCCGTAAGACCTTTATTTATGTTCAGAACACAAATTAGGATATTTTGATGAAATCCGAAGGTTTCTGAACCACACATTGGCAGCAATGTCATTACACCTTTTGAGATCCACAATTTGTTCTCTATCCTGTCAGACTGCTGGCCAATACTGAGCCAGCATTTGGATGTAAACATGGAAGCACTGCACTGTGTTTACTATGTCAACTGCGTAGGAGACTGACAGGGGAGAGAAGAAATTGTTGAATAAAGTCGTTATTTTTGTTTTGTTTTTGCACACAAAGAGTATTCTCATCGCTTCATAACATTAAGGTTGAACCACTGCAGTCACATGGACTATTTTAACAATGTCTTTACTACCTTTCTGGACCTCAGAAGATACAATGACATTGCTGTCTATGTGTGGTTCAGAAACCCTAGGATTTCATCAAAAATATCTTAATTTGTGTTCTGAAGATGATGAAAGATGGTCTTAATGGTTTGGAACTACATGACGGTGAGTACTTAATCACAGAAATTTCATTTTTGGGTGAACTAACCCTTTAAAAGAAATGATTTCATACAAACATTTGCTTTATTTGCCAAAATTGGCAGACTTAAGTGAGTTTTGTTAATACAGCCCAATCACTAATCACATCCAGACATCATCCATCTGTTTTGGCTGAGCACTTGAAAATACCACTTCATTTTCCTGTAATTATCATTAGAAATGTCTAAAATTTCATTAATAAAAATATTAGATTATTATAATAAAAATCTGTGATGGTAATTTCTTAATTTTTGTTATGCATTCTCAATAGGCCTACTATAAAATATAATTTCTGCCTCATTCTATGATACGAAGCCACGTCAGCTCACAAAAGGAAGTTGTTTCAAACACTCCACTGACGTTATGAAGTGAGTTGGGAGTAAAAATATGTCATTAAATGTTCTCTTTTGTTGGACAACAGGTTTGTAAACGCTTCTTATAAGTTTGGAAAGAAATTTGGTACGTGTTGTTGCTTTTTCAAATGCACAAAGTAAAGTGATTCAAACTCAATGCTTGCACTGTGAACGATCACAATCCGTTTCAACGCGAAACACGCTGCGCATATACTCATTAATTAAAACATTGGGATTTTGCTTTTTGGTTAATCGTGAAGCCCTAGATTAACTTCACACACAAACAAGCACAAAACAAACACTCATTTCGCACAAAGAAGTGGATGTCTCACACATATGCAAAACTGTATCTCTTGTGTGCTACTGTGGTAAATGTATTCATCGCACAGAGAGGTTTTTTTTAAAAAATATATATTTACACAGATTATTTACATATTTGTCGCAATGTACAGCACACACATATATATATATATATATATATATATATATGTATCTTAGCGTTTTCAAAACTATCGATATTTGAGTTCCAAAACTCATTTTCTGCAGGAACGATACACTGATACCAGCTGCACGTTCTCACTGTGTCTTCTCTCCAACAGTGGAATTGACTTACCGTCTCATTCACTCAGGTTGAATTGGTGTTACAGGGTCTGAATTTTGGTGTTGGGTTGCGGGTATTGCGCATACTTTTACTCATTCACGCAGGTTTCGCACTCACACCAAAAGCATGTGTACCACTGATCTATTTAAGTGGCGCACACATAAAGCTGCCTCTCAAACAGCTCACGAGTACCAAATTGAGTGGCTTACTGCAATTGAACGGCCAAATACATACAAAATTATGTCAAAATGTTCATCTTGGTGAGTAAGGTAAACAGTCAGTTTTGGAAGTTAATAGTTGAACACGCATGTTGTGTAACAGTATATTGGATCTGTGCATAAGCTCTTAAAGTGACAGCATCCTAATATTCCTGCTGCTGTCTGTCATGTTAATCAAAGAACAAAAGACTGACTGAATAACCTTTATAACTGTATTTTAAGCATTAATCTGTATTTAACTTTTACAGTGAAGACAATTCAGTGTTATTTTACATTTGATTACCTTAATTTCTGTAGCATTTCTTACTTGAATACTACTGTTAGAGCCACCTGAAAAACTGCTGTTTATTTGTCTCTTTATTCTATTGTATTTATTTTTGCTATCATTTGCAATTTGTTTATTTGTTCTTATTTTATTACTGACTTTTTTTGTTTGTTTGTAAGTTTAGTTCAAAGTATCAAATAAAGCCTCCCTATGCTGTGTGTAAGCTATTGCAACCAAATTTTCAAAAAATAATGAGATAATAAAAATATTTGTATGGCAGTATGATTGAGGGTGTATTCAGACCTGGTTGGCAGTGTTGATGTCTTCACAGATCATACTCATGGTACTGATCCAATTCCCATAGATACTTTCTTCTTTGGGGCTTGGCTTCTGTTGACTGTGAGACATATATATAGAGAGAGATGGACATGAATTCACACACATATGATGCACCAGAGAGCTGTCTAGAGAGGTTTGCTGTACCTAATGTCTCTGAGAAGGTCCTGCTGAGCTCTGAGTTGTCTCTGTGCTTCCTGTACTCGGCCCTCCATAGTCAGCCTGGCACACAGCTGGGCGCAGTGAACGCCCAACACAGACATATTTAAACTGCCCGCCCACACCCAACTACACAGACAGAAAAAGAGACAAAGTTGAAGAAAGGGAGGTTGAGATGTAAACACTACTATATACTCAAAAATTGGAAAAATAAGACTTATTTCTGTTAATAATAAGATTTTCTTATGCTCACCAAGGCTGCATTAATCTGATAGAAAAATACAGTAATAATATTGTGAAATATTATTACAATTCAAAATACTAATATTTTTATATCTTTCTATTGTAATATATTTCAAAATGTAATTTATTCCTGTGATGCAAAGCTGAATTTTCAGCATCATTACTCCAGTCTTCAGTGTCACATGATCCTTCAGAAATCATTCTAATATGCTGCTGCAGTTATCAATTATCACTGGTGCTAAATTATTAATAATGGTTCTTATTATTATCAATGTAAAAACAGTTTTGTTGCTTCATATTTTTGTGGAAACTGATACTTTTTTTATATTCTTTGATGAATAGAAAGTTCAAAAGAACAGCATTTATTTGAAATATAAATATTTTGTAACATTATAAATTACTTTATTGTCACTTTTAGTGTTTCAATCCTTGCTGAATTTAAAATCTTACTTACCCCAAACCTTTGAATGGCAGCATATCGTTTTCACAGAAATATTAAGCAGCAAAAACTGTTTTCAACATTATATTTTAAAAACTATAGAAGTTATTTTAAATTGTAACAATATTTCACAATATTACTGTTTTTATTGTATTTTTTATTGTATTTTATTGTATGAGCAAAAGTATTTGTATGTCCACAGTGACATTTTTTGCAGATATTTTGCATGTGAAACAATTAACCATAAATCACCATATAGTTTATGTTGAGACTATAAAATGAGTATATCAAGGGCTGTGGATATGGACAGTGTTTGCTGTTATTGTGTAGTATTTTTGAGTGGTTTACCTGCTGGTGGTGACCCGTTTCTGTTGAGTGATGACTCTCATCACTTTCTGCAATTCCCGAGTCCTGAAACTCAGCTGCAGCTGAAAAGGGACCCGGTCCCGTTGCTGGAAAACTAAAATACAGAGAAAATTCTGCTAAAAATACCAGTAAACAGATTTGAAACAACATGAGGATGAGTAAAGAGTAAAATTTTTCTTTTTCTCTAATGTGTCTCAAATGCTTTCTTTTGATGGCACTGTATATTTTTGCTTACTTTCAACTTTTTCCGGTCTCACTGCAAACTGGAAGGTGATCTCAACACCGTCTGTCACGTTGCCAATCTCTCTTACTAACCGATGATTATCCTCCTCATAGGGGAAGTACCTGCGTCAATCAAAGAAGAAGGAGAAAAATAGAGACAGAGGTACAACATATATGGGTGTGTGCATGTTTTTATGTGACTGTGTAGTGCATATGGGTGTTTGTAAATATATGAAGGTTACTAACAGATACTTACATGCCATCCGGTGCCAGCAGTGTTGCCATGACGCTAGTTGCTAGGACATTGTCAGCTATAGCGCTCTGAATCTCTGTGGCAACTGTACCAATATTTACAATATTTATCTGGGAATAAATAACAAAACATAATGTCGTTTTTCTGACTGATCTTTAATTGTTTTGTATGTAATATTGCATATATTGAAAGAGATACACTACCCTTCAAAAATATCATTGCAATTACAAAAAAAAAAAAACATTTTCTGCTTGAATAATTTTTTAAATGTAATTTATTCCTGTTATTCAAAGCTGAATTTTCAGCATCATTACTCCAGTCTTCAGTGTCACATGATCCTTCAGAAATCATTCTAATATGATGATTTGCTGCTATAGAAAAAAAATCTTATGTTAAAAAGAAAAAGAGGAAACATACTATATGTCACAAACTATATAGTATGTCACATACTATATTTTTTTTGTGGAAACATTTTTAAAACATTGGATTCTCTGATGAATAGAAAGTTCTTCGCTGTCACTTTTGATCAAAGCATCCTTGCTGAATAAAAGTATTAAAAAACTTCCAAACTTTTGAACAGTAATCTATATTATTCAAACCAAGTACAAACTAATATTAAACAGGTGCAACCTTATAGTGCTGCACACTATAGAGATGGATGTCTAAAGTGACTGCAATTTTGCAAACGTGCACACCAGGGGCCAGATTCACATAACATATATATCTTAAGAATAAAATTCTTCTTAACTGTCATTTTCTTCTTATTTTGTAACTTTATATTGTAAGAAAAAAAAGATAAGAAAATTTTGTATTCCCAAAAACTATTCTTAGGAATATTCTTATCTTTTTTTTTTTCAGTTCACCCAAAAATGAAAATTCTGTCATTAATTACTCAGCCTCATGTCGTTCTAAACCTGTAAGACCTTCGTTCATCTTCGGAGCACAAATTAAGATATTTTTGATGAAATCCGAGAGCTTTTTGATCCCCCATAGAAAGCCCAAAGAAAAACGCAATTACCACTGCCAAGGCCCAGAAAGGTAGTAAAGATAAAATAGTCCATGTGACTACAGTGGTTCAACCTTAATGTTATGAAGCAATGAGAATACATTTTGTTCACAAAAACAAAACAAAACTAATGACTTTTAAACAATTTCTTCTCTTCCATGTCGGTCTCCAACGCCATTCACGTAAGCAGCACAACACATGCATGTATAATGAGCTGACGTTCTGACGTAGAACCCGGAAGCGCTGCACTGTGTTTACAACATAAAAAGCATCTGAGACTGACAAGGAAGAGAAGAAATTATTGAATAAAGTCGTTATTTTTGTTTTGTTCTTTTATGCGCACAAAAAATATTCTTGTCACTTCATAAAATTACAGTTGGATCACTGTTGTCACATGGACTATTTTAACAATGTCTTTACTACCTTTCTGGACCTTAAATGTGGTAATAACTTTGCAGTCTTTGAGGTCAGAAAGCTCTCGGATTTGATCAAAAATATCTTAATTTGCATTCCAAAGATGAACGTCCAAAAGTCTTCCGGGTTTTGAAATGACATGAGGGTGAGTAATTAATGACAGAATTTTCATTTTTGATTAAAAATTAAGATGTTCTTAAGAAAATAATTTGAGAATTTCTTAAAAATTTGTCAACAATTGCACTTAGGAACATTCTTATGAACTTCTAAGAATTTATTTTAAGAACATTACTTCTTTCTTTACTTCTTTCTTAAGAAGATTTTTGTAAATCCAGCCCCAGTTTCCTGTTATCATTGTTTCAAAGCACAAAATTTATTTTCACATTTAAATAGAGTTGAAGGGGAAATACTGAACGCAAAATCGTTCTCCCTTGCATGTGTGGGTGTAGTTGGTGATAAGTATCAGTTTCTCTGAAATAGGCTTCAAACTACATGTTGCTTAAACCTATTAAAAACAGGTTAAGCATCTACAGAGGGGGTTTATAGACAAAGTTCAAGAAGTAACAAATTTAGTGCTGTTAGCAGAAACTGTAGAGAAAAGGAGTCATACTGACAATGTGATTACTTCTCGCATAGTTTACACTGAGCAACAAGAATGTGAAATGTAACCAAATTAGAGAAAGACGACCACTTTAGGGGAAATTAATTGTTGCTAAAATCCTTGTGTACCTCTAGGGTTCTCTAAATGTTGCTCACAATCAGTCTTCTTTACCATCTAACCTGATACCTTCAACATGACCCAGGCTTCTCAACAGAGTGACGGACGGTGGACTGCAGATGAACAGTAGCAGTAACTCACTCTGCCTCCTGTGTGGTCAGCCAACCTCCCAACCTCTGCCAAACGACAGTCCTCTCCTTCAAAGGTCATCACGGACACTATCACACTGTAAATATCCACAACAATGGAAAGGCATGACTTAATAAACACAATAACTTTTCATCTATTTCATTGTGTATTTTTGTCTACAGTCATTATATGTTAAAACTAACATTTAACACTAAGAGATTTGTGCTTTGCAGATGCTCACCCCTTTTCAGCAGCATAATGGGCTAACTGGTTGTAGAAATAAGGTGAGGGGGCGGAGCAATGGGAATACTCTTGATCTAACTGGCCCAGGCCTATGTTGGCCTGCCCATCTGTGCAAATTATAACCTGAAAAAAAGAAATAAAAAAGTGTGTATTAAAATATAACACATTATAAAACATATGTGACACTGCAAGACTGGAGTAGTGTTGTGTTATGCTGCGTCCAAATCTGCGTAGCTACTGCGCTTGAATTTGAATTTACTTTACCACCGTAAAAAAAAGTACGTTCTATATACCATAAATGTGGGTAGTATGAATGAAATTCCGACGTACTACATCCGCCATTTTGTTACAGTCACATGACCTACCAGCATCAGTTGCGTCGCTTCACTGCCATTCATAAATCTTTCCTGTGGCCTCATGGGATAGTAAAATGTCCAGCGAATGCACACTTCAAAATCTCACCGGAAATAGTAGGTCATTCGGGGACTTTTAGCCTACTGTTTTTTGAACACTATGTATTCGGACACACAACTCTTTTGGCGTACTGTTTGTCACATACTATATAGTAAGGAAGTATTCGATTTCAGATGCGGTGTTAACTTTTACTTTAGTTCTATTAATATTTTGAGTTTGCTTTTATTTTTACATTTATAGTTTTCATGTTATTTTTAGTTTAAGTTTTAGTCATATCATTATTTGCTTTTGTAATTTTTTTGTAAATACTGCCATTTAGGTTTAAATTATTTTATTTCAATTTTAGTTTTTATTTATTTCCAGTTAAAAATTTTAGTGATTCAACATAAACTTATTTGAGTTTATTGCCAAGGCAACATTTCTAATTCTTGTTAATAACTAATATTAGAAATATATAATTTTCTAATTAACTTATATTATTTATATATATTTTTTTCAGCTTTATTTCAATTAACAGAAATGTTTTAATAGTTAATTGATTTAAGTTCAGCTTTGTCATCACAGGAATAAATTACATTTTAAAATATATTAAAACAAAAAACAGCATTTTAAAATAGAAAACAAAATGTTTAACTATAATAATAGTTTATAACATGACTGGTTTTACTGTATGAATGACACAGACCAGAAGCGCGCTCTCTCTTTCTCTCTCTCTCTCTTTCTCTTTCTCGCACGCGCTCTCTCTCTTTCTTGTGCGCGATCCCAGTTCTCTCAGACAGCGTGCGATCAGTTCTCCTCACGCCTGAATGGTCAAATACACAAATAGTTGTATATATCTCACGTAAATACAGTCGGTTATGGCTTAAGTGGACGTAAACATTTGGGTGAAAACAGGATATGTGTCAGTATCCATGGATTCGGTCTTAAAGGGACCATAGCCTATTTGTCAAATAATGTTAATAAAACAACAAAATATGTTTAATAAATGTATACATGGTAAATAAACCTAATGTATCTGAAAAAGTTTATATTTAATTTGTATCTCTATGGTATTTGTTGTATTGTTTGTAATTTGTTTGTAAATTTCTTTTTATATAACAACAATTATATATATATTAGTAATTATGCCCTTTGAAGGTTATTGGACACTGTGAAATTTTTGTTCTTTAACTTTGTGAACAGCACATAAAATTATTACTTTTTTCATTAGAAGCTATCCTACATTCATTAGTCTCACTGTGTGCTTGGAAAACTGCAACATCACCAAAAAAAAAAAAAAAAAAAAAGAGGAGGCAATGTCTTCATCGTGCTATGACTGGATGTGATTGGTTATGATTGGATGTGATTGGTTTGTGCGATAAATCCCTCCTCTTGTTGACGTGCACGTTCTGGGCATCAGTTTGACTGAACAAATGATGGTGTCAACGGGAAGACTAATTGAAAAGTACGCAAACAGATCACCCAGTTAGATATCACCGCTTTATGTCACGTCAAAATCTTGAAAATGGAAATGAAACTTGAAATGGACTGGAAGCATGATGACTGCGGTTCTTTTTTAGTGCAATCATCTTGGTGAAATTAAAAATACATCTTCGTGTCTGTGACAGACGGTGTTTACGGAGCATGACTGATGATCCAAAATAGCCTAAGTTGACTATTAAAAAGAAAAACATCAATATACAAATAAAATATATTGTTTAAATTATTATTGCTTTTAGTTATTATTTTGGAATGAATGAAGAAATGCTTAAAACACTAACTTGATGAGATTGACTTGGTTTTGATAAATAGAACATTTATTACAATACATTGTTAATGTAAAATTACAAAATAGTACTGTATTTGGTTTCTTTTTTCCTTTTTGATGTAATGTAAAGTAATGTTCATTTAACAAGGAAGATGTGTCAATGTTAAGAGTAATGCACAAGAATTTACATTGATTCATAAATAAATAAAAAATGTGCCTCCTCATTTCAGAACACCACTGAACGCCACTGATGTATAGGTTTCGGCGAGTACTAGAAAAAAAAAGTATCAGTACTTGTACTCGGTCCTTAAAAAATGGTATCGGTGCATCCTTAATATATATATATATATATATTATTAGAGCAAGCAGCTATTATTTATGTATCAGAATAAGTGATAAATGATCTATATGTGCGATTCAAATAAAGTCCTCTTAGACCATTATTTAGGACCATGGCCTAACTCAATGAATAGTAGTTTTATCATTACATATTTATCATAAAAAAGCAGTTATAGTTGTCAGAGCATGTATTATGAATACAGACCTTTGACCCTGTGAACTGGGATGCCATGGCAACAGAGACGAGGGCAGCAGGTCCCAGTGCTGTGGCTCCATGTTCTCTGAGTCTGGGGAGAGGAAGAAATTGAAATTAATGAAATGAAATTAATGTTGAGATCATAGCAGAAAGTTGCATTAATGGTACTGCATTTATGATTTACGTTTTGATGAAACTATCACAGTTGGTCAATTTAAGGCCAAGTGCCATCTAAAGACCTATTATGTGAAATGTAGGCTGTTAGTCTCAACCTCAGACGTCACACCCACGGACCGTTGGCTGAACGTTTGAAGCAAAGCAAAGCCGCTTTAAGGCAAGCCTGCAAGGTTAGCACAAAATATCCTGGGAAGGAGACCAGAGGCCATTTTTGTTGAATGGATGTCAATGAAGGAGAGGCTTCACTACGCTGAATAAACTGCTTTTGTGGGGAAAACGTTTGATCATTTAATGAATCGACAGCCTCTCGACTAATCTTCAACATGCTTGCTCTTAAACATTTGTTGTGGATTTATCTATTTTCAGACTTTGAACCAAAAGAAATGCTGTTTTATAAGAGAAGATACAGAAATTGTGCAACAGGTAGGATTCAGTTTATGGCACTTCATTCATTTCTGTGGTATCCGCAAACAGAACAACTGTTGCACAACTCTGAACGAAATTCAGTGACATCAAGGCTGTAATGTGATTGGTTAGCCATTACGTTTTCTCCAATATTAGAGCCACGGACCCTCATATCTCCCAATAATAAGACCATCTCTGGCATAAGGCACACAAAATGAGAAACACTTCGGGAGTTTTAAAGTCGTCATCTGATTGGTTGAATTCTAGAGGATTTTCCGAAGTCACATACTGAAAACAAAAGCTGTCGTGAAGCCAAACCCCCTCATAGAAGAGGAAAGCCATCTTGTTTACATCTGTGACAATGAACACTTATCAGGATCAACTATACACTGGATTTTCAAAAGTATGTGAAGTTTGTTGCAGTAAATTTGCACACCGGTCTTGAATTAATGATTTGCACGCCGGTCTGTTTGTGTGTTAAAACTCCATGTAGGCAACAGTTTGTGTCGAGCGTTTTTTACTTGCTAAAAATTATAAATTAACATTTTAAACAGGTTATAGTGATTTTATAAAACTGCAGAACTTTGTACAATTCAGACTGTAAAATCAACAGACAGAAGCACAAACCACAAAATCAAATAGACCAGCAGGAGCACTAAAAGAAACTTAATGACAAACATACAAAACAACTGCCCACTCACACATACACAGAGGCTCTTTATAATGAGACTACAGTCAAGGTGACAACTGACAGATATACAAACAATAATAGAACGTTTTACTCACTCTTTGATTTTCTGGGTGAGAGGCTGGATAGTCTCTGCAATGCAGTGAGGGGTGCTGTAGTTCTCTCCCTCCTTCTTCACATAGTCATAGTCCACTAACGCCCAGTCTCTCAGAGAGAGAGGAACCCCTGTACCGTCACCGTACACTGTTACCTGAAAACCATACACACCACTGTCATGTTTCTTTTAACTCTGAAGTCAATGTGGCACATCACAGTAAATAAAGCACAATGACTTTACTTCTCTTTATAGATACCTAACACTTCTAATATTAGTAGTTTCACTTGTTCTTAATGGTAAATTTTGGTACCCACAACCAGAAGCCACAAGCTAGTCAAAATTAAAACAGGAAATGCTCAGTCATCACAACTTGTCATCTCAGTTACTTTTATAGGTGTGTTGAATTTTGGCTTCAGAAGTACAGTATGTAATTCTTCTTCATATCTGTGATTCCTAATTCTTACACAGGGTACATTCAAGCCTGGTCAGCCTGTGTTGCCAAAATTTTGTCAACTAGCATAAATTCTGGATCTCACCGCTGCTTATTCTGACAAAGATTAGCCAAGTGATGGACATGTAAAATGACCAACCACAGTTTTTTTGTGTCGTTTAGTCACTAACAACAAAATATATTATACCAGATGTTTTCAAACTTTCTGAAGCCAGGGACCCTCAAAATATGATGATCTCTTTGCAAGAGACCCCCTACATATAATATAAAGGCTGCTCTATATTTTCATGTATAAAGACCCATTAATAATTGGTGAGGTAAAAACTAAGGCTGGGTATTGACGCAAATTTCACGATTCAATTTTGATTCACGAGCTTGCTATTTGATTACAAATTAATTCAATTCAATATTAATTAATTTGGTTATATACAAATCGGATTCCAAAAAAGTTGGGACACTGTACAAATTTACAAATGTCATAAACTTATATTTTATTCACAATAGAATATAGATAACATATCAAATGTTGAAAGTGAGACATTTTGAAATGTCATGCCATATATTGGCTCATTTTGGATTTCATGAGAGCTACACATTCCAAAAAAGTTGGGACAGGTAGCAATAAGAGGCTGGAAAAGTTAAATGTACATATAAGGAACAGCTGGAGGACCAATTTGCAACTTATTAGGTCAATTGGCAACATGACTGGGTATAAAAAGAGCCTCTCAGAGTGGCAGAGTCTCTCAGAAGTCAAGATGGGCAGAGGATCACCAATTCCCCCAATGCTGTGGCGAAAAATAGTGGAGCAATATCAGAAAGGAGTTTCTTAGAGAAAAATTGCAAAGAGTTTGAGGTTATCATCATCTACAGTGCTTAATATCATCCAAAGATTCAGAGAATCTGGAACAATCTCTGTGCGTAAGGGTCAAGGCTGGAAAACCATACTGGATGCCTGTGATCTTCGGGCCCTTAGACGGCACTGCATCACATACAGGAATGCTACTGTAATGGAAATCACAACATGGGCTCAGGAATACTTCCAGAAAACATTGTCGGTGAACACAATCCACCGTACCATTCGCCGTTGCTGACTAAAACTCTATAGGTCAAAAAAGAAGCCATATCTAAACATGATCCAGAAGCGCAGGCGTTTTCTCTGGGCCAAGGCTCATTTAAAATGGACTGTGTCAAAGTGGAAAACTGTTCTGTGGTCAGACGAATCAAAATTGGAAGTTCTTTTTGGAAAACTGGGACGCCATGTCATCCGGACTAAAGAGGACAAAGACAACCCAAGTTGTTATCAGCACTCAGTTCAGAAGCCTGCATCTCTGATGGTATGAGTGCGTGTGGCATGGGCAGCTTACACATCTGGAAAGGCACCATCAATGCTGAAAGGTATATCCAAGTTCTAGAACAACATATGCTCCCATCCAGATGTCGTCTCTTTCAGAGAAGACCTTGCATTTTTCAACATGACAATGCCAGACCACATACTGCATCAATTACAACATCAATGCTGCGTAGAAGAAGGATCCGGGTACTGAAATGGCCAGCCTGCAGTCCAGATCTTTCACCCATAGAAAACATTTGGCGCATCATAAAGAGGAAGATGCGACAAAGAAGACCTAACACAGTTGAGCAACTAGAAGCCTGTATTAGACAAGAATGGGACAACATTCCTATTCCTAAACTTGAGCAACTTGTCTCCTCAGTCCCCAGACGTTTGCAGACTGTTATAAAAAGAAGAGGGGATGCCACACAGTGGTAAACATGGCCTTGTCCCAACTTTTTTGAGATGTGTTGATGCCATGAAATTTAAAATCAACTTATTTTTCTCAGTTGAAACATTTGATATGTCATCTATGTTGTATTCTGAATAAAATATTGAAATTTGAAACTTCCACATCATTACATTCTGTTTTTATTCACAATTTGTACAGTGTCCCAACTTTTTTGGAATCGGGTTTGTATATCAGATACAGTCCAAGGAAAAAAATCTCAACTAATGCTGTAAACTATACAGGGATTCAGTTGGTAGGCCTACTACATTTCTATAACATTGAAGGTTAATATTAACTGATTTGTACACAAACACTTAAATTACACACAAGGAGTTTTTATATATATATATATATATATATATATATACATAATTTTTATATATAATTACATAATTATGTTTCTACTCAAATTTGTTTTTTGAAATATAAACATTTATATGGTAGCTGTCATATAAACTTGACATATTTATACAGTACATACGTTAAATACTGAAGAACAGTAAAAATATAATAAATTTGTTATATGGTGATGCATATATTTAGCAAAATGCTGCTCTCTAGAGTTAATTTTTTTTTACCTGACTAACAAGTTTATGGTCTGAACGGCTTTTCTGAGGTAAATGTAACATTACGTCAAATGCTGTTTTATTGACGTCTTTCCGTGGTTGAAACACTGATTGAGCAATTATATGAGACATGATACGGATTTCGGCAAGTTATACTGTATCTTTTAACATACCTTCTGATGTTCATTCATGTTTATGTCACACGGTAACTCGTAGTAAAGTGAAAGAGATGATCATTTCACGCTTCACTTGAACTAAAGCGCTACAGCAATCTGTCAGGCCACATTAAAAGAGTGCCAAAACTGTATTTATTGTTTGAATTTCGTAATAAAATCGACTTTGTTTCTTATTAAGAGTAACAAAGCACAAAGCTTACTGCGATTTTTTTTATTGGATGGATGGGAGATGGGTTACATTGTCATGTTCATCAACTGAAAACTGTACAGATTAAAAGATTGATTCTTGGGATTTAAGAATCGATATCGAATCGATTAAAACCGAGAAAACAATATTTTTTTACCCAGTCCTTGAAAAAATGTAATATTATATAGAAAACACGTTTGCAAAATTAAATAACTGGCTTTTTATATTGCTGTTGTAACATAAGTCAAAGCAAAAAAATAAAAATTCAAATATTATGTTTTGTTCAAACTAACATTAGCGTAATGTTGTACAGAATAAACCTGACAAGAAATACTTTCAAGTAAATTCAAATATGAATGCATAGTGCTTGTTGCAATACATAATTTCATTTTGTTTTTTGTTTTGCTGTCCACCCCCCCAAAAATATATAAATTATACATAATAATATATAAATTATATATAAACAATTAAATATATATAAAATAATAATAATAATAATAATAATAGACCAATTTTATATATAATGTATTTTATATAATACATATAATCCAGCAATTTTCAAACACAGATAATGTGAAAGGAAAAAAGTGATGTTATGTTTTTTAACATCACTTTTTTCCTTTCACATTATGTGTGTTTGAAAATTGCTGGATTATATGTATTATACCACAATATATATGACTGGCTTTGCTAAAAATTGCTGGATTATATGTATTATACCACAATAACTGACTGGCTTTGCTAAAAATTAAAATAATGGTGTGGCAGTTTTTGTGAATGAGTGTAGAGAAATAATAAAGGTCAGATCAGAACTTGAAATAATAAACAATCTGAAAAAATCTAGCTTAAAAAAAGCCTAACAAGTTCTCTATTTCATTAATCTGGAAAACCTGGCACATCTGGTGGCTTCCTCAAAAGCACTTGCACTTGCACAAAGTACAGTATACATTTCCCTCCTCTTGTTCTCCTTTTCTGGCTCACTCATTTGTCTCCTCCCATAAGTGCCTTTACCTCATTGTTAAAAGTCACCAGTGCCACTCTTCGGTGAGGTGAGGTCTTCTGCAGGGAGGACAGCACCATTTGAAGAGCTTCTTGGACTCCCTGAACCCCAAAAATGAGAATAACTTCACATGTATGGTGCCTGTTTATATAAGCAAAACTTCAGAGGTCACCTCTCACCTGCAGTCGTGAAATATATGTGGGTGATCGCATGCTGTTTCCAGGAGAGATCTGAGAGAAAAATATATTTAATATAAATAAAATATCAAATAAAGAGTGTTGAAAACATAATGACAGCTCTGGCCATCTGTAATGAAAGAAGGCACCTCAGAAGTGACGCTCATACTTCCGGAAATGTCCACGCACAGCACAATTAGCATGTCGTCTAGATTCTC
Source organism: Culter alburnus (assembly GCA_028476615.1). NCBI lineage: Eukaryota > Metazoa > Chordata > Actinopteri > Cypriniformes > Xenocyprididae > Culter > Culter alburnus. Next base: position 307,487 of record JAOTNS010003616.1, read on the forward strand.
ATAGTCCGTGTCCTCGTTGTCATCCATGTAAAGTATATCCCTGCCTGGAGGAGAGCGCAAGGGAAACCGGCCCGCCTTTAGTGCCGTCAGAGAGTAAACGTTCTCCTTCCCACAAAACTCACAGTTCCACATCTAGAAAAAAACCCCCACAGGAATCACTTTTATCAAAAGTAAATGATATTTCAACACTAATATCAGATGCACAAATGGATTTTGCACCTATTGGTATAACTTACTATTGTTGTTTGGTGTGTCTCTGGGCTGCTTGCAGAGGACATGACGGCATTGCATTTCCCACAGTGCACTGGTTTCTGGCTGCTCTGTATAGCAGATGCTACGGAGACAGTAAGTGGGGTGGTTTGAATTGAAAACACTTAAAAAAGTACTTCAAAAAAGACTGTTTAGAAGTTTAGCACACCTTTAGTAATGTCCACAAGGCTTCCGACTTTTAGTGACACTACGTTTACATTAGCTTTAAGTCGAGTCTCTCCATTATTCTCCAGCCCTGATAGAGAGAGAGAGAGAGAGAGAGAGAGAGAGAGAGAGGAAAAACAGTATATAAAGGTTCAAGAACAGATTTTGTTGTGTTATTCAGCTCAAAAAAACAAAAATAAACACAAAAACAATCAACTGACTGAACCTGTTTATTATCAAGTACAAGGTATTTGCATAACTGAATATTTTCTGTGTATGTTTGTGTTATAAAGGACGAGTGAATGTGTTCTCACCTCTGGGTGGTAATGGTGGTGGGCGAGATCTAGACAGACTCTTCCTCTGCTGTTTGTTACGGGGTGGAACAGGTGGTGGAACCAATGATGGAGCTTAAAAAAAAAGTTTGAATTAATAATAAAAATAATATAGTATAGTGAACAAATATAAGCCGTTTAAAAATGTGGGGTCAGTAATATATATCAAAGAATCCTGAAAAAAAAAAAGTATGACAGTTGATGACTGATTTCAACATTGATAATAATAATAATAAATATTTCCTGGGCAGCAAATCAGCATATTAGAATGATTTCTGAGGGATCATGTGACACTGAAGAATAGTGTAATCATAGGAATAAATTACATTTTAAAATATATTCAAATAATAATAATAATAATAAAACAGTTATTTTAAAATGTATTAACATATCACAATTTTACTGATTTTACTGTATGAAGATTTTTTTTAGCACCCACTCATCAACATGCACTTGAAAATGCACTGATCTCATCAGCTTTTAACACCCACAAAAAGGATGTGATGCTATTTTTTCCAACGAACAATTTCTTTCAAGAGCATTTGTCTTTCACCTAAAGTCTTTTGAACTGAAAGAGTGGTTCCACTCAACATTATTGTCTTTTTAGAGCAGCTTTACAGAAGAATTGAATTCTGCTTGCATCAATGAATCATTAGTTTCCTTTTTATCACTATAAAGCTGCTTTGAAAACATTCTGTGTTGTATAAAGCACTATATAAATGAAGGTGACTTGACAAAGTAAATCAAATAAAATTAGATCAAACCAATCTTTTCAAATTCTTTATCAGAACTAGTAACAAAAACAACTGGTACAGAAACATTACAACATTAAAAAAGAAATCTCATTCCTCATTTCAAGCAAGCTCACAAATACAGAGATAATACTCTTCACTCATTACAAACAGTCTTTATAAAGCAATGCTAAAATGAAAAACAATGCGCCGTTTACTCACCTGGTTTCTGAATAAAGGTAACGCGGTTGTCGTAAGGATGATCTGAGACAGACTGAGCTCTGGACAAACCACAGGGAAGAGTGGAGGCAGAACCTACAAAACATGAGCAATCATGTGGAACAGATGGAGTTATAGACTGACTGACTATGTGTGCAATGAAATATAATAGTTCCCCAGTACACTATATGGGGCAAGTTGTCACAGTTGGACCATGCCTATTATTAGACACTATTTAATGTCATTTTGTTTCAGTTACATTTTAACAGTAAAATAATTATCAAGTACAAAACAACTGACAAATCTGCAAAATTTAAAGGCAACATACGATAATATTAAACCAACAAATACATAAGCACGTGACAACCTGCTCCAACCCGACACTGAATCCAACATAAAAAAAAAAAACACAGCTAGAGAAAGCAAGTATGTGTAACTGGACTTTGTTGCTAAGATACAACCCTTGTGACAACTTCCCCTTAATACATTTTTTTTTAGTAAATCTCTCTCTTTATGTCTCATCAGAATTATCTCAGCTCTAATAATAAATGTTAATAGCCAACAGTTCTCCATTCTCTTTAATGCATTCAGGGCTCAAGACTAACCTTGGTTTGTGACTTTAGCTTCATCTTCTGTTAAGCTCTCAGACCTCCAGTTACACACAACATGACTGCAAGCAAACTCCATCTCTGTGGGTGACAGAAAAGGAATTGTTGACAAAAATAAGTGAGAAATTATAGCTGCATCAAGTTCTATTCTTTACAGTCAAGTTAGATTTGAACCCATAACGCCAACACACCTTAAAACAACAACTTCAGCATTCTCCTGGTCATGTGCACAGAAAATGGCAGATAATGTGTTTCTATGTAGTTCAGGCAAAACTCTAGTTCTTTTCTAAGACTTTCATTTCCTGCTAAAATGGTTCAGTTTTACTTTGATCTCAGTTGCTGAAAGCAGTTACACTTGTGGTAAACAATGTGGCATAGTTGCTTGCCTTGTAAAACGATTTCAATCTAGAAAATTACCTGATTTATCATTAAATGAAAGCTAGTATGTGGTTGTCCTTTCTTCTTTCCTTTTCGTTTCTATAAGAGTTTGCAGAAACCAAGGGTAAACACACCCCGGGCTCATTATTTACATAAGATGTACACTGTAAAATAATGTCAACATGATTCTATAGGAAATGGAGCTACAAGCAAACTGAGTGATTGAAAATAAAAGGTCACATACTCTCACACATACACCTAAAAACAAACACAAAAATGCTAATATATAATAATATATAACATATAATCGTGAGAGCTTCAATCTCTTATAAACTGTAAGGTACAATGTTTAAAACGTACCTACCTGGTGCCGGCAATTCAAAATGAAGCGTATGTCATTCAGCTTGGGTAGAAAGCCAGCAACATTACGGTCCTGCTCTTCACATACCTACTGTGCACTTTTGACTGTGTGCTTTAAGATACAGGAAGTCAGGAAACTGTGGGTACAAGACGAGAAGGTAAAGAAAGAAAGAAAAAAAGTCAGACAGAAACGAAAGAAGACGTCCAGCTCAAATATTAAAGTGTATATTTAAAAACACTATTCTTTGCTATTCCTCCTTCACCTAACATGGACTTTGACTCGGATGTCAGGCTTACCTTTGTATGTAAAGATAATTCAGTCATTTAATCATTATCAGCAGTGCAGTGTTATTGTCTGATTTCATAATTCACACTCTGTTTAAAACTGCAGTAGGTAACTTTTGTAAAAATGTATTTTTTACATATTTGTTAAACCTGTCATTATGTCCTGACAGTAGAATATGAGACAGATAATCTGTGAAAAAATCAAGCTCCTCTGGCTCCTCCCAGTGGTCCTATTGCCATTTGCAGAAATACACCGCTCCAGGTAAGAAACAACCAATCAGAGCCAGGAGGAGTGTCTTAGCAGTGTCAATTAAGCTCGTGTGCGCGCTGATCTCACCCCTCTCATGCACAGCGCCAGCGCGTACAGGCGTCAAATTCAAGATTACAGGTGTGCTGCAGCTTTGCTTATGGCGGAAAAACAATCCAAACTGCCAATTCCTCGAGTGGCTCCTGCTCATAAAATAAAGACGGGTAAACAGAAAAAGACAGATGACGATGATAAAAAAGCCAAAAAGAAAGAATTAGATAGAGCCCGAAATAAAACGAGGGTAAATATCGGAGCGGCTTTTCCGAGGTGGAGGGAGCTACGTGTCCTGAAAGGATTAAAAACCGATGCAGAGTTAGCCACATTTCTGCTTGACAAGTAAGTATCCCTGCTTGATTTGTTTCATTTTTTAAGAACTACACAACTAAGATAATTTCAAAACAGGCCTGCCCGTCCCCTGTCTGATGCTTCCTCTTCTCCCCGCCCGTTGACTCCTCGAAGTCGCTGTGGGTGTGAATTCCTCGTCGGAGCCCATTGACTCGGTGTCAAAACTCTAGCCGCATAACATACAGATAAAATGTCACGCACTGTGCAAAGCGCAACTATTGAAACCTACTAATTCACTGGCTTGTCATGTTGCTGAAATAATGTACTAGCAAACCTTATTTAGCATATCGATAGAATAATTACTTGCATACTGTAACGTTAGTTACCGTTATATTATCATACTAGCTATTTATTACTTATAGAAATAGTGCAACGTCATATAGTTACATTTACATGTATTGCAAAATACGTAATGTTTTGAGGACCAAGTTTGTAGTCAAAGTACGGGCAGGCCATAGTCAATGTAAATCATATTGTTGAGGTTTCGTCTGTACCAGTGAATGTGCCATAACTGTTTATCCTCCTTACTAGCCTGCGCGTTCACGGCAGGCTCCGTTGTGATGGGGGAGGAGCTGTGGAGGGAGGGCTGTAGCGCAGCAGAGAGCAAGGGGGAGTGACCTGCGAGTTGTGCTTGTTCAAATTTTCAGGCTAAGTCGACGTTTTCTAAAAACTCCCTACTGCAGCTTTAATGTAAATAGATCATCACACTTACGACATATCATCATCACTCAAGGCACAAAACTGGATTGTCAAATTCTCTGTGTAGACGTGTGTGAACGTGTGGGTGTGTGGGTATTGTGAGCACATAATGCAATGCAGGGGGAAAACATTACAATAAATGCATTATCATCATATTAAAGGGTTAGTTAACTCAAAAAAAAAAGAGTCATTATTTAATAAAATATATTTTTTTGGAGAAATGTCTGTGGTATTTTATATTCCACAGAGAGAGAGAGTTATACTGATTTGGAATGAAATGAGGGTGAGTAAATGGTGACAGAATTTTAATTTTGAGTGAACTATTCCTTTTACATCGGAGTATTCAAAATGATGTCATCACAGATTCAAATATAGCAGTTTTTATTAGTTACATTTATTCATTTTACAATACTGAAATTACCATAATTGTTTACAACAGTAAACAAGAACAATTCAACTTCAAAGCCCTCTCATTTTAACAATGTTTGGTCTTAGTCACTTTCACTGTTTTGTTATTGGCAGTGTATCGATGAATTATTTATTCAGTATTTCCATTATTTTCATTAAAGCTGAAGTTAGCAGCACCAAATTGCAATAAACAAATTATGACTCGTTTTAAACAGGTTTCTTGGACCAAACCCACACAAATGATTGAGCCAGTATATATACATAAAGTATTTTAATGTTTTTAAAAATCAAACAGCATCTTAAAGATCTGCAAAAATCATTGCTAGCAAACTCTTGTGTTTTGTTCATAACCTTTTGCTTTACTGTTCCTTAAAGTGCCCCTATTATGCTTTTTTGAATATTACCTTTCATGCAGTGTGTACTACAGCTGTTTGTGAATGTAAAGGTCTGCAAAGTTTTAAAGATCAAAGTGCACGACAAATAAAGTTATTGTCTCCTAAAATAAAAAATCGATTCTGAACTGCAGAAATGAGTCATCAGCAATTACAGTCTCACTTCCTGTTACAAATCTACGTAACACAATGTAATGCCAGCCTATGGTCTTCATTGGCTGCCAGCGAACGTCTACTTTGACCCTCAAACACTGTAGTTGTAGCTGAGGCCTGGAAAAGTTTGGTTCGTGTTGTCGTAATGTCGAGAAGACATTGTTTTCGGTTCTGTGAATCTACTTTGCTGCACTTCAAAAGGACTCACGCTGGAATTTATATGGAAAAAACGACGCCATCGTTCGTATCACTGTTTATCAAGTGCTGAGGAAGCCTCCGCAGCTGAAATTTAGATATGGTAATTGGCGTTTAGTTTCTGACACCCCTCTCTGTAAGCCGTAGACCAATCACAACAGACTGGACCATCTGACCAATCAGAAGAGTAGGCTCTCAGAAAGGAGGGGTTTAGAGAGAGAGAGAGAGAATCCTCTTTGAGAATTTAGGTCATGTGCAATGTATATTATAAGACAATTAAAGTTGTTTGTTTTTTTTTTACCTTGGATGCATGTAAATCTATTGTAGGAGACCTCCAAAACAAAATTAGGAACCTTTAAAATAGCATAATAGGGTAATTTAGTAAGCTTCTTTAACTCTCTTCCTTCAAAGAATGGAATATGGCCTTCAGAATGGCGGCTACTGCCACGGCACCGGGGTCAGGCTGGGTCTGATGTTCAGATGCAACGTAACTGGCACGTCCAGCCCTTGCAGTGAGACTGCGGGTAGATTCCGCTCCTAAATCTGCTTTCTGTAACAGATAGGCATGAGGCTAATATTATAGATGCAAGAAATTTTGAGAAAACTGCAAAAGAAAAAAATTGCTAAAGTGACAGTCCATACCTCCACTGCTGCTTGTAGTATAGCCATGTGACCATCAGGAGGTGCTGTGGAAAGTTTCATCAACTCCTCCACAGCAGGGCATAGGGCATCGAGCTAAAAGATAACACAAGGTCAGTTTTATCAATGATTTGCAAATATTAAAAGATTGGATTTAATGAAGGTCCAAGGATAAGATTTGCAGGTTAATTATTTCAAAAACACTGCTCAAGCAGATCAATCATTGATATACATGGATATAAACAGCATGGTTTGTCAATATACATATTTATCCAAAATACTGTTCATGTACATACAATAAACTATTCAGGTAAACAGGGAACTACACTAATGTGCAAAGGTAAGTTTATTTTATTTTATTTTTTTAAAGAAATTAACACTTTTATTCAGCGAGGATGCATTCAATTGGTCAAAAGTGACAGTAAAGACATTTATAATTTTACAAAAGAATTCATATTTCAAATAAATATCACAGCTTCCACAAAAATATTGAGTAGCACAACTGATTTCAACATTGATAATAATATGAAATGTTTATTGAGCACCAAATCAGCATATTAGATTGATTTCTGAAGGATCATGTGACTGAAGACTGGAGTAATGATGCTGAAAATTCAGCTTTGCATCAGAGGAATGAATTATATTTTAAAATATATTCAAATAAATAAAAAACAGTTATTATTTTATATTTTAAAATCACAAAAATTTCACAATTTTACTGTTTTTAATTTTGGTCAAATAAATGCAGCCTTGATGAGCATAAGAGACTTTTTTTTTTCAAAACTTTCGAACGCTAGTGTAATTCATGCATATATTAGCTAATCTGCGTTTACTATTTACTAATTAAAGAACAGAGATTACCAATTTTTGTACAACAATGACTACAACTAGAATTTGACTCTTAATTTCTCTCTCAATCATACCATGGTCCGATCTCCTGGTTCAGCACCTCCATATCTGTCAGAAAAGGAATAAATTTGCAATAAAATGACACACATCTTCATACTTTATACACTGTGCCAAACTGAAAACTTGGCAACTTCAAATATACTGAAAATACTAAAGTATAAAGAAAAACAATTCAGAATGTGTTCATCTAATACTGGTGTCACACTGACCTCTTCATGGCCTCTGTCCCAGCATGCAATGCCTTGGCCCAAGCAGCACCATCACAGTTTTGTTTGAGATGAGGGGCAGCGGCGGACAAAAACAAGCAATATAACTGGGGAGAAAAAGCGGATCAATTGATTATTTCATGAGAAATTCGTAATCATTTTGTTTTCATTTTGTTAGGGTGTGTTCACACTTGGCACGTCTGGTTTGATTAAAACTCTGGTGCAATTGCTCTGCTAGTGCGGTTCATCTGAAAAAGTTTAAATGCTGCTATTCGAAACCCTGGTGAACACCAAACAAGTGGATCGATAAAAGGTGGGTCTCGGTCCACTTCCAAGTGAACTCTGATGTGGTTGACTGGAATATGAATCCAACAAAGACAAACACATCTAAACAAACCAAAAACAGGACGTAATGTCACAAGATGTGACCCTAAAAGAACAGCATGCTCAAGCACACCTGGTTCTTCTCATCATAGGAGCTACGCTGCCTGTTACAGTTTGGTACAGGTGTCAGAAACATCTCCTTGCAGCAGATCTTCGTTTATGTGCAACGGAAGAATTCTTTCCGCTGCTTTTACTTCTTTTAACATTTTATAAGCTCTTCACAAATTCTCACTGGTAAAAATACCATCATATGTCCATGCATACAACGAGTGCATTTAGCCCATCACACTGCATTGGATTCTTGGTAAGTTTCATCACAAAATACACGTCATAAAGGCTGTTATTTTTTTGTTGTTGTTTTGTATATTTAGGTTCGGTGTTAAAAATGACAGTGTGAATAGTAAGTGAACCAGGACTAAATGTTTAATTTTCTTCTTTGGTGCAGACCAAACAATCAGCCAATCAGAATCCACCCCACTTTAAGTGCTTGAACATTTAAAGCGACAGATGTCTTAACTGCAGCGAGTGCTTAGAATAAACAGTGCGATATTGTCTGCTGGTGTGGACACTAATATAGTTATCGTTCTTGGTGTGAATGGGTCTTTAGACTAATTTATCAGCTCAAGCATTGGTTTAGGGCTTCAAGTGTCTGAACCTGATGTAAATGCACATACCGCCCCTGATGATCCTCCCATCCTATCCTGGACCAACAGAGCCAGATCTGCAAGAAGCTGGCCAAGGTTGCCAGGGATTCTACTGGTCTGGAGCCACTCCTGAATGGCTGAAGTAGACGACATTGTGAAGGAAAACATTTTAACAGCATTATTTATGAACATAAAATTAAGTAATATGTTGGTTTAAATAATATGTGCATTGTTTGAATATTGAAAAAGTTTTACCATTAGCTGCAAGAGCATGTGTGCTCCCGCAATCTCCATCCCCTGCTGCACGGTCCAAAGCATTGAGTTCCTCTTGGCGCTGCAGGAGGATCTTGCACACTGACTCCAAAACCAGGCGAATGACGGAGGAAAGCGAGCCTATGAAGCAGTATCACTGTGTTCATCAAGTGCTTTAGTATTTCAGTAAATATACAATACCATTCAAGTAAGATTTATTAATACTTTCAACACATATATATATATATATATATATATATATTAATTAAATTGATCAAAAGTGACAGTAAAGACATTTATAATGTTACAAAATATTTTTCAATGCTGTTCTTTTGAATTTTCTAGTCATCAAAGAATCCTGCTTCATCTTTGTCATCACAGGAATAAATTACATTTTAAAATATATTAAAATAGAAAACAGCTACTTTAAATTTTAAATTTACCGTCATTATATTTATCTGAAGGTGCGGCAAGTTTTTCTGCAGGTTCCATGAACAGGTTCCTCCCACTCACAGAGGTCGTGCTGAGGTTTGGCCAGGCAGGGGCTGTGGTTTTAGCATCTGAGAAAGACAAATCAGTGACGCTTCACATACACTGCACTTTATATATAGGTAAGTATGCTTGTAAAATTGGACTCACCAAACAGTCTGAGCATCTCTTCATCAACCTTCATTAAAGAAAGAGACATTCCCGCCATCTCCAGTGATGTCATGAATGATCCCGACATCACCCTGACAACCAGCACACCACGCTCCTCTGAAAAGGAGCGAATCGAATCAGAAACAGTCAACACCGGTTGAAGACATCTAATTTATTAACAGTATAATGAACTAAAAATATTTGCATATAATAAGATCATTTATTTTCTTCTTACAAAAAAGGAAAGAAAGTTGAATGAGTTGTAAGTTGTAAAAAAGAAAAAAAGATGTAAGCTGAATGTTAAATAGTGTTGTGCTACTTGAGTCTCACCTAGGCAATGTACAGCTGCTTTGGAAACTACAGCCATTTCCAAACATGAGAGACCACCAAGATTATTCACGCACAGCACCACCTTGTCTCCTGTTAGAGAAATACATTGTTGAATACACATTCATGTAAACAACCTTCAGATTCAACCCTGTTACACATCATACCTGACTTCAGGGACAGATGTGATTTGCTCGAGGAATCAGTCATGTGACTTATTATAGTTTTCACAACTTCATCAGCTGAGGCCACCTAAAAACACTCAAAACCGTCAATCTCAAAGGACCATACATTGCTCTTTATTGTTGGATTGGATGATCGGCTCTTTATTGTTGAAAAGACTCACTTTTGATCTCTTAATACCGGGTTCTCCATGGATCCCTAGACAAATAAATGTACAGTATATAATTTAAATATATAAATATAATATATATTAACACACTATTGTTCAAACATTTGGAATCAGTAAGATTTTTTGCAAGAATCTGACACATGAAATTAATCAAAGGTGACAGTAAAGACATTTATAATGTTATAAAAGACTTCTAATTTAAAATAAATGCTGTTTAAATAAATAAATAAATGCTTTAGAATTTTCTATTTAAAAAAATGTATCACATTAAGCAACAAAATATTAAGCAGCACAACTGTTTTTAACATTGATAATAATCAGAAACGTTTCTTGAGCACCAATATGATGCTGAAAATTCACCTTTTCCATCACAGGAATAAATTATATTTTACAATATATTCATATAGAAAATAGTTGTTTTAAATTCTAATAATATTACTGTTTTTATTGTAATTTTGTTAAATAAATAAAATATAGCCTAAATTTATTTATTATAAAATTATATAAATAAATAAAAAAAAATTTATATATATGCTATATATATTGATGCAAAGCTGAATTTTCAGCATCGTTACTCCAGTCTTCAGTGTCACATGATCCTTCAGAAATCATTCTAATATGCTGATTTGCTGCTCAATAAACATTTATGATTATTTTCAATGTTGAAAACAGTTGTGTACTTTTTTTTTTTCAGGATTCCTTGATGAATAGAAAGTTCAAAAGAACAGCATTTATCTGAAATACAAAGCTTCTGTAGCATTATATACTACCGTTCAAAAGTCTGGGGTCAGTAAGAATGTTACATAATGTTACAAAAGATTCGATTTCAGATAAACACTGTTCTTTTGAACTTTCTATTCATAATAATCCTGAAAAAAAAAATTGTACACAAATTTTGTACAATTGTACACATTAAATGTTTCTTGAGCAGCAGATCAGCATATTAGAATGATTTCTGAAGGATCATGTGACACTGAAGACTGGAGTAATGATGCTGAAAATTCAGCTTTGCATCACAGGAATAAATTACTTTGTGAAATATATTCAAATAGAAAATGGTTATTTTAAATTGTAATAATATTTCACAATATTACTGTTTTTACTGTATTTTTAATTAAATAAATGTAGCCTTGGTGAGCAGACGAAACTTCTTTTAAAAACATTAAAAATCTTAGTGGTTTTGGACTGTACTATATATATATATATATATATATAATTTATATTATACACACACACACACACACACACTTACTGCTAATTAATTAAAAAAATGTTTTTATCTTTACTCTTTTTGTTATAAATCTCTCCTACCCAGTCCCAGCTCCATCTCTCCTGGTGGAAGCTGGAAAGTTGGAAGGCATCCGGGCACACTGCATGGAGACAGACTAACACCCATTGTGCCTGTCAAAACAAAAAATATATATTTTTTTATGGTGTTAACACTTTACAGTTAGGTCTCATTTTTAACATTAGTTAATTAATTAATCCAGCTGTTTATTGTTTGTTCATGTGAGTTCACAGTGCATTAACTGTGCGTTAAAGCGTTAAGTGCATGTTAACAAATACATTTGATTTTAATAATGTATTAGTAAATGCTGAAATTAACATTAACTAAGAGCAATAAATGCTGTAGAAGTATTGTTCATTCTTAGTTCATGTTAACTATTGAAACATTTTTGTGAAGTGTTACCATTTTTACATAGGAAAATGGCTGGACTTTCACATTGGAAAGTTTTATGTAGAACTGCGTCATTTAAAGCTACAATATGTACATTTTTCACCCGTTAGAGGTCGCCTATTCAAAACAAAGGAGTAGCTTGATGACGCTGAGTTTCGGCGCGTAATCTTGGGAGATGTTGTCTTCACCTCACAGTCAGTGGAAAATAATCGGGACGGAAATCATGTTCATGAATGAGATTTTAAAGGTTTCTGGATATTTTACTGCAAAGATCTTACATATTGTAGCTTTAAGCTATATCAACCCAAATGGTACTATGCTGGTCTTTCTCACCAATATTTTTTGTTGCTTTGTTCACCCATGCAACAATTTCATCCAAAGGACAGCCTTTCTCTGCCAGAGCTCCAGCTAGCTAAAAAACAAATTTATTATAAATTATTTTTTATATTTTTTTTTTATTTTGATTTGATTGATGATGCAATTGATTAATATAGCCATGTCAAGCTCATTATAGTACCTTATGAATGAACACAGTTCCACAAATGCCTCTCCTGCCGGCCTTGCTGGGCTGAGCGAAGGCGCAGTCATCGGCCACAATCACCATGTCCACCTGGACGCCCTGTGATCTGGCCTGTTCAACAGCTATGCCAAAGTTTAGACGGTCACCCGTGTAGTTCTTTACGATGAGCAGGACTCCTGAAGCGCCTCCCTTCCACAGAGTCAGAATGGCAGCCAGCACACTGCCTGGAGGAGGGGACGCAAAGACAGCTCCCGCCACAGCTCCAGACAGCATCCCCATGCCAATGTAACCTGAATGAGAGTGAGACTTGTCAAATGTGAAACAGTTCTGAAAGCTCAAGTACAGCATGGCACTAGCAACACCAAGGTCATAGGTTCGATTCCCAGGGAATGCAAGAACTGTTACACTGTTCATATGCGAGTCACGTTTGCTAAAAGCATCTGCCACATGCATAAAAGTACATTATCGTTCAAACGTTTGGGGTGTAATTTACAGAGCTAAATCAAGTTTTTTCCTTTTAAATACAGTTATGACAATAGCACTGTAGTAACTACGGTATTTATGGTATTTTGTAGAGGAGTATCCACCTTATTCCTACGCCCCATGACGCTTTGCGTGAATTATGGGTGTAACTTCCGTTTAGCCGTAAATAGTCAGTGAAAGGCTCGCTCTATGAATGCAATAATACGTTTTTTGTTTTTTTCTAAACTGGGTACAATGAGATGACATTATTCTACTCACCCTTCAACCAACGAACATTAAAAGGACAATTAAAAGTGTAAAAGCATCAACAAGGTACTTTCTACAGGCCATGAAAAAGCGTGATTCTTTCCACAGCAATAACGGACGGGTTAAATATAACTATAGTGATATATCTGTATTATGTAATATATGTTCCTTAAAAAAAATGTTCATGAAATTCAGCATTGCGTGATACTATTGCAAAGTGATTTCCATCATTTTTACAGGTAATAAATTGTATTTACCTGTGAAAACAAACCTGGAAAGAGATGAGATGCTTTGAGGAGAAAAACAAGAGATTCTTTGTGCATTCCAGTGAATTATTAATGGGATATATGTAAATTATATCGGGAGAACAGACCACAGATGTGCAGTATATGTTGTCCTTTTTCATACTATTACAGCAGAATGCAAAGGGACAAAAGAAAATAATCATGAGGATAGAAAGCAGCGAATGAAAAGAGCTCTCTTGCCATAGATATTCTTGTTACGTTAAAATACCAAGTGTTACGTTATTCTCACGATGTCTGAAAATAAAACATGAAAGAAAAATTGACAGATAAGCTTTATTTGTAGGGTAACCTTATGATATGAAATGATTAGTTTCAGTCTTTTTAAATGGAAGTTCCCCAAACCGGAAGTGCAACCCATAATTCGAAACGCAGTAGGCTAGTCAGGAATAAGGTGGATAGATCTTACATAGCCCCGCCCCTTTTTAGCCCTGCGCTCGTTGTTTTTGTCTTCCGGTTTGTATTTCTACAGTGATCTTACGTATTTATGAATGAACTGATCGTTTTAAAATCTTCCCGTTCTACTGACATTTGTTAAAGTAATTACTCACCCTCATGTCGCTCCACACCCGGAAGACCTTCGTTCATCTTCGGAACACAAATTAAGATATTTTTGATGAAATCCGATGGCTCAGTGAGGCCTTCATCGCCAGCAATAACACTCCCTTGTTCAATGCCCAGAAAGCTACTAAAAACATATTTAAAACAGTTCATGTGGCTACAGTGGTTCAACCTTAATATTATAAAGCGACGAGAATATTTTCTGTGTGCCAAAAGCGATTTTATTCAACAATATCTAGTGATGGCGATTTCAAAACACTGCTTCATGAAGCTTCGAAGCTTTACGAATCATTTGTTTTGAATCAGTGGTTCAGAGCGCGTATCAAACTGCCAGAATCACGTGAACTATAGAAGTTTCAAAACTCTTATGACGTAACGAAGCCTTGTTTACTGAAATTATGTGATTTTGGCACTCCGAACCACTGATTTGAAACAAAAGATTCGTAAAGCTTCAAGAAGCAGTGTTTTGAAATCACCCATCACTAGATATTGTGGGATAAAGTCGTTCTTTTGTTATTTTTGGCGCACAAAAAGTATTCAAGTTTCATAATATTAAGGTTGAACCACTGTACTCACATGAACTGTTTTAAATATGTTTTTAGTAGCTTTCTGGGCATTGAAAAAGGGAGTGTTATTGCTGGCGATGCAGGCCTCACTGAGCCATCGGATTTCACCAAAAATATCTTAATTTGTGTTCAGAAGATGAACGAAGGTCTTACGGGTGTGGAACGACATGAGGGCGAGTAATAAATGAGAGATTTTTCATTTTTGGGTGAACTAACCCTTTAAGACGTACGCTTTAAACATTACAATGCTCATGAAACTTTCATTAACTCTACAACAAGTAAATCTTCACTTCACCAGCTAATTATTCTTGACAGCGATGCCATAGAAATATATAGGAGCTACAGCAAAAGCAGAAGTTCAAAAACAATATTATAAAGATGGCGACGCGCTTGTTTCTCTGGCGCATAAGGTCTATAAATGCTAACTTTGTTCTTGTTAATATTCAATAAAAAAAATAAATAAATAAATAAATAAAAAGGTCTATAAATGCTAATAGAGCATGAACATGTTTCTGTGCCAGCGAGAAAGCGACGGACAAGACTAGGGGAGGGGCTGATGTATCATCGATGTATCATATGCATTACCTGCATGTGCGGGTTCATGGCCAGATCCTCCTCCGGACAGGAGCGCTACCTTTCCCTTAATGCTCTCCAGATCTGACCGCAGCACAACTCTGTGCCCCCGCAGCAGCACCAGATCCCCGTTACTCCTCACGAGACCCTCCAGAGCCTCGTCCACACACTTATCAATCGAGTTCAATAACTTCCTTCGCACCTGCACCAATCGTATAAAAATAATACACTTCAAACCTTCGCATGTCTCCTGTCAGTCAGTCACTACTCAACAGTTACGTTACACACTGTTTCACAATCATAATAGAGACAAAATTTTAATATATGTGCTCTGCGCAATTAACATGTAACAGTTTGTTGAAATATTCGTGCAGGAGACACCGTTACATACCTCCATCACGCCTGCGAAACCTTCGTCCTCTGATCACTTCCGCAAACATGCGTCTGTGACGGTGACGTCACAAACCCCACCCCAAATCACGAGCACTCGCCTCCAATTATATAGGTCTTTTATTTATTTATTTATTTTTTATTGAAACAACAGTAGGGGAATACAAAGACATTTGAATATATAAAACAATTAAATTAAAATTCTGTATCTTAGCTATATCACAAATCAATCATGTTTCTATTACATTATCATGTATCCTTTTCAACAGTTTAGATGTCTTAACAGCTTTTCGATTGCTCATAAAAAATCTTCAAATCAGTGGAAAATAGTCTACCATTTGGTACAGCCGATATACATTTTGCTTTATGTATATGATATTTCCCTAATAGAATAAGAAGTTTAATTATATTATCCATTTCCAATAAACCAGTATCACAATCTATAAACAAGTCCATTACATCAGTTATAGTGACAAACTTGTAAAACAAGTCAAAAAGAAACATAGAAACTTGGGACCAAAATAATTTGGTATAATTACAACTGAAGAATAAGTGTACAATTGTTTCTGTTTCTTCTTTACAAAAACTACATAATGGCGAAAACCCTTCTTTAAATTTACTAATAAAGTTGTTACATGGATAGTATCTGTTTATTATTTTAAAGTGAGTTTCTTTGACTTTATTAGGATTTACAAATTTATTTATATCTGACCAAAAATTCTGATAATTATATAAATAATATATAGGTCTTGAACTTACATCTTTGTTTTGTTTAGTAACAATTTAAGAAAAAAGTTTTAATAGGAGTTTTAATCTCCCTAAGTCTTGTTTTTTATTTTTGTATGGATGTAGTATGCTACAAGTCAAATATTCTCTGATGTTCTTCATCATTCATTTTTTTTTTTTTTTTTTTTGCCATATAATAACACACTCAAACTGTTCACTTATTGCAAGCAAATCAACAAAACTAACAAAAGACAAAGTCCTATTTGAGGAAACTTTGCAAAGGTCTACATTTGTATTAAACATACAGGTCCCTGCATTTTTTATGGTTAACCTTTTCTAGTGAATGACAATTTCTTTTTCTTGGACAGATAGAGAATGGACTGTATTACACTGCTTGGTCGCATTATCCATAAAGTGATGCCCAGTAGCAGGCAAAAAGTATAATCTGTCCATTTTTTCTTCATAATTAACAGGGATATATCCAGGCCATATGGAACAGATATGCAAACCAGAATGCCGGTGATAATTACAAATGCCCTCTTTTTCTCTGGTGGTGCATCCCTTCTTTCTGTGTTTCACCAGGACTTGGTCTCAGCAGGATTTTGAGCACTCCTAGACTACAAGCAGTGATCACCAAGATGCTGATTGTGAGGGACAATATGTAGACTTCAAGTATTGGTTGTGGATAGATGGAAACAGCTAGTACTCCGTAAGCTACATTCAGCAGCCAGACCAGTCCTGCACCAAAATATCTGTGCTTCACAAAGGCTGGGTTGCGGTACATCGCTGGATGAGCAACGGCCATGTAGCGTTCAACACAAATCAAACAATTCATAATGGGACGTCCAACCAGGTAGCTTCCAGAAAAGAACATAGCAAGGAATATTGCGTATTGATAGTTAAAGGCAAAAGCAACCACAGAAGCGGAATAAAGTATTATCACCAAAAACTCTAGTGCAGATAGGTTCATTGTAAAGATTTCTGAGGCTGCCAGACGCCCCCTTATTCTAAGGTTACTTATGCCCAGCCAGAGGACCCAGATTTGGATGGGCAGGAAGACAATGAAGTCCAGTGCTATTAAAGAAATTTGAAGTGAATATTCTGGGTTGGAATCTGTGCAAACCAACCCAAAAGAAGAAGTTTGGTTCTTGGAGACAGTGCTGTTCATGTTTCGAGTACCTAAAGGATATCAAGAACAGCAAATAATGGAATAGTAGCAAAGAAAATGAATTCCCTTGTAAAAAACAAAACAAAACAAGATAACACATGTCATTGTCTGTGGTGACCAAGAAATGTATTCAGTAAATTACACTGACCTGATGTTGGACAGATCAGAGTGTTTCCAAGTGTTGTTCCAGCAGTGTATTCTCTCGCGCTGGTTTCATCATATATGTCACATATTTTTGCATCTGTATCACTAAGTGTGCATTATGAAAGGAAAATATGCAAATATGGAATGAAAAGCAGCATTTTAACAGCATGTGCTCATTTGAGTTTGTGTTCACAGTTTTAAAACCTCAAAATAAGTGCAGAGAACTGATATTGCATGCATTTGACTGTAAATTACATATTTACTGCTCAGGGCTGAGTTTCCCAAAAGCATTGTGAGCTAAGTTGATTGTAGAGACTTATTGGTGGCAATGGTTCAAAATTAAGTGTTATATAATGTTTTTTTTTTTTTTTTGTGCAAGATTAATGTTAAGTGGGAGATTTAGTAATGGTTAATGTTTTGTTATGCTAATTTGGAGAGTTATCATCATGGTGACAGCGGTGCATGTGACTTGGTTTGAAAGCAAGTATGTTAAATGCTTTATATTGCTGTACTCATTCAGCAAGTGCTATACTATGCTATTGTTAACATTAAGCATTTTTTGAATTTGCTTGTTAGCTAGATAATTTTACACTAATAAAAATGTTTACATTGAGGGTACATGATAATTTTAAATATTTTAAATATATGAGCGTATTCAAACATTTCAAGTTAAAATATATTAACATAGAAAACAGTTGGGAAATAACTGTTTTCAATGTTAATATATTTTAAAATATAATTTATTCCTGTGATGACAAAGCTGAATTTTCAGCATCATTACTCCAGTTGTCAGTGTCACATGATCCTTCAGAAATCATTCTAATGTGCTGATTTGCTGCTCAAGAAACATTTCTGATTATTATCAATGTTGAAAATAGTTGTGCTGCTTCATATTTTTGTATATATTGCCATTTAATGGTTTGAGGTGAGTTAGATCATTTTTAAAAAATGGAAATATTTTAATTCAACAAGGATGCATTAAACTGATTAATTCTATTTCAAATAAATGCCGTTCGTTTGAACTTTTTATTCATCAAAGAATCCTGAAAAAATATGCCACAGATTCCACAAAAATATTAAGAAACAAAAACCATTTTCAACTTGGATAATAATCAAGAACCAGCACCAATAATAATTGATAATAATGGTGCACTAAATCAGTAGAATAATTTATGAAGGATCATGTGACACTGAAGACTATAGTAATAATGCTGAAAATTTTAAAATATATTCAAAAAGAAACTTAATTTTAATTTGTAATAATATTTCACAATATTACTGTTTATATGTTTTTTTTATCAAATAAATTGGTGAGCATAAGAGACCTCATTCAAAAACATTAAAAATGATTCCAAACTTTTGGCTGCCAGTCTAAGTACAGCAACAGGAACTTAAGGGCATCAGGAAAGGACTCAAACTGGTCATGACTGTGACTGCGACAGGACTGCGACTGCTCAAAAGGCTATGGCTCCAACAAAATTTTTCACCATTTTTAACACTTTTTTTTTGCACTCACTTCCTTTCATTTTAAATTGATTTTGGTCCTTCTTTGTGCAAATACATGTAGTCTCTTACTTTTTTTCAGATCATAAAAACCCATGCATAATAATTATAATACAAGAATTCAATAAATGTAAATGTAGTACAGCATCACTTTATTATTAACAGAACCATTACAGTAATAAGCAGTCAATTTACATGCACACAACATTAAATTCTCAATATTTTTCATGTTTTCATTCACACAACATTAAATTCTCAATATTTTCATGTTTTCAGTAGAATTTTATTGTGCTTCATTTGTTAAATGTGCTTTGTTGTTCACTTGATCTACTTGCATTAAATGCATTTAATTCTTATACAATTAATTAAAGAAATTCCTCTCAATTGATTTGTTTTTTAACTATTTTTAACAATACTTGTAAAGCAATCTTTAAAAGGGAAATGATAAGGAGAGATGATGGTTACAAAAATCATTGCAGAATTGACCTTGAATGTCTGAGAGCCACTTCTCTGCATAGATGCGCTATTTATGAGGACGTGGCTCCAAAATTTTGTGCTGTTTTAATAAGAAACTTTTTGATGCATGAAAACATACCATGCTTAGACAGATGGAGAAAAGGCTGTATAATACTACCTTGTTGCATTAACCACATATTGATGCCCACCAGCACACAAAAAGCATCATTAGGAATTTTATTCTTAATAGTGAAAATTAATATATCTAGGCCATATGGAACAGATATGCAAACCAGAATGCCTGTGATAATTACAAATGCCCTCTTCTTCTGGTGGTGCATCCCTTCTTTCTGTGTTTTACCAGGACTTGGTCTCAGCAGGATTTTGAGCACTCCTAGACTACAAGCAGTGATCACCAAGATGCTGATTGTGAGGGACAATATATAGACTTCAAGTGTGTGTCGTGGATAGATGGAAATAGCTAGTACTCCGTAAGCTACAATCAGCAGCCAGACCAGTCCTGCACCAAAATATCTGTGCTTCACAAAGGCTGGGTTGCGGTACATCGCTGGATGAGCAACGGCCATGTAGCGTTCAACACAAATCAAGCTGTTCGTGAGGGGACGTCCAACCAGGTAGCTTCCAGAAAAGAATGTAACAAACAGAATGGTTTCTTGATAGTTAAAAGTAAAAGCAACCAGACCTAAAAAATAAAGTATGGACACAAAAACCTCTAGTGCAGATAGGTTCATTGTAAAGATTGCCATTGCTGCCAGACGTCCCCTTATTCTAACATTACATGTGCCCAGCCAGAGGACCCAGATTTGAATGGGCAGGAAGACAATGAAATCCAGTGCTATTACAGAAATTCCAACTAAATACGCTGGGAAAGAGTCTGTGCATGTGACCGCATAAGAAGATGTTTGGTTCTTAGAGACAGTGTTGTTCATTTTTCTCTTCGAGATGTGTGTGTCTAAAGAATGTGAAGAACAACAAATAATACAATGGTACAATAAAAACACATTTGGAAACTAAAAACAAGAAAACACTGTGGTGACAATGAACAATACAGAAATATAAACAATGAATTACACTGACCTGATGTTAATCGGACAGATAGCCATCTGAGTGCTTTTCATTCCTGGAGCTCCTCTCACTTTAGTTTCATCCCACATGTACATATGTTTGCATTTATATGAATTATGAAAGGAAAATATGCAAATATGGAATGAAAAGCAGCATTTTAACAGCATGTGTTCATTTGATTTTGTGTTCACAGTTTTAAAACCTCAAAATAAAAGTGAAGAGAAATGGTATTGCAACCTTTTGAATGTCATATTTAAAGGGTTAGCTCATCCAAAAATGAAATTCTGTCATTTATTAGTACTCACCCTCATGTCGTTTCACACCCGTAAGACTTTCGTTCATCTTCAGAACACAAATTAAGATATTTTTGATTAAATCCGATGGCTCAGTGAGGCCTGCATTGCCAGCAAGATAATTAACACTTTCAGATACCCAAAGGTACTAAAGACATATTTAAAACAGTTAATGTGACTACAGTGGTTCAACTTTAATGTTATGAAGTGACGAGAATACTTTTTGTGCACAAAAAAAATAAATAAATAACGACTTTATTCAACAATATCTAGTGATGGGAGATTTCAAAACACTGCTTCATGAAGCTTCGAAGCTTTACGAATCTTTTGTTTCGAATCAATGGTTCAGAGCATGTATCAAACTGCCAAAGTCACGCCCCCTAGTGGTGAACCATTGAAATTTCGAAATACTTATGACATAACAAAGCCTCGTTTACTGAAATCACGTGACTTTGGCAGTTTATGTGCTCCAAACCACTGATTTGAAACAAATGATTCGTAAAACATTGGTGGTGGTGGTCTCCTGCTCCGTCAGCTCTGCTGAGGTGGTCTCCTGCTCCATTAGCTTCACCATGGCAGTCTTCTTGCTCTCACTCACTACACTGTGAAGGGATGGGGCCTAACATAAAGTTAGAGATCTTGTTTCATCACGAATGGCTTTATTTTGTGATAAATTTTGCTCCTTGCTTCTGCAACCATACCTGTTCAGACTGACAAAGATTAATAAAAGTCTGTTTGTTTTTTTTGTGCATACTACAAAAACAAAACAGATTTAAGTTAGATCTGTTAGATCTAATAATTAGATTTTGTTCTGCCTGTATGTGAACATAGCCCAATATACTTTTTCATCTCTTTAATTTTAAAGATCATTATGCATTAGCAATATAATCAAAGATTTGATGTACATTCACATTAGCATTTTCAGCATTTTTCATAACATCACACAGTAGAATTTATAGTGCTTTATTGGATACATATACTTTGTTCAGATTATCTAAACTCGCATTAAATGCAAACATTTAGAAATACCAAGAAAAACAACCAATATTCATTAGCAAAGGCCACTGGAGACCACAAGAAAAGCATCCCATTTTGTTACCATGTTTGTTACCATTTTATCAGCTTTTAATGCATTTCAAGATTTTTTAACAAAAGAAGCAGATAGAAAATTGTAAGGAGAGCTGATGGTTACACAACACAACCCAGAATTGAGCTTACATCTTACATCTGAGAGCCATGTGATATCCACGAAACGACAGCTTCAACCTTTTTCGTTGTTTTAATGAGAAACTTTTTGCTGCATGAAAACTTGCCAAGCTTGGACAGATAGAGAAAAGGCTGTATTAAACTACATTCTTGAATTAACCACATATTGATGCCCACCAGCACACAGAAAGTATCATAAGATATGTACTTCTTCATACTGAAAGCAAACAAATCCAGACCATATGAAACAGATATGCAAACTAGAATGCCAGTGATAATTACAAATGCCCTCTTTTTCTGGTGTTGCATCCTTTCCTTTTGTGTGCTTCAACAGGACTTGGTCTCAACAGGATCTTGAGCACACCTAGACTACAAGCGATGATCACTAACAGGCTAATTGTGAGGGAGACAAGGTAGGCTGCAATCGGGGGTTCTGGAAAGGTGAACACAGCAAATCCTCCATAAGACAAAGTCAGCATCCAGACCAGTCCAGCAACAATATATCTGTGCTTCACAAAGCCTGGGTTGCGGTACATCACTGGATGGCCCACGGCTACGTAGCGCTCAACACAAATCAAGCTATTCGAAAAGGGACGTCCAACCATGTAGCTTCCAGAAAAGAACATAAAAATAAGCATCGCGTGTTGATAGTTAAGAGCAAAAGCAACAAGTGTAAACACCAAAAAGTATGACAGTCAAAAGTTCTAATACAGACAGGCTGACTGTAAAGATATCTGAGGTTGCCAGACTTCCACCTTTTCTAATGTCACTTGTACCCAGCCAGAGGACCTGGGTGTGAACAGGCAGGATGATAAAAATCTGGAATGCTGTGACAGTAAATCCAATGAAATTCCCTGGGTAAGAGTCCGTGCATGTAAATACAAGAGGATATGTTTGGTTCATGGAGACCGTGGTGTTTATCTTGCTCTTCAGTCGAAACACGTGCAAGAATATAAAGAACACAAAGAAGATCTGTCAAATGTTGCAATGAAGATTCATTTAAAAAAAAATGTATAAACAGAAGAAAGTACAGACTTTAGCGAAAACATAAACTGTTAGCAATAGTGACACAGAGATATTAGATTGTATACTGACCTGGTACTGGACAGATAACTATTAGAGTGGATCCGTCACGCTGTGTAGTTTATCTCACCTGGGTGTGCATCATTTATATCAGCTGTGTGTCTGGATGAATTATATCTGGAAAATATGCAAATAGAAATCAGACCTTTAAAGGGTTAGTGCACCCAAAAAATTAAAATTATGTCATTAATTACTCACCCTCATAGCAATAACACTCCCTTTTTCAATGCCCAGAAAACTATAAAAACATATTTAACATTTAACAGTTCATGTGACATGTTTCAACCTTAATATTATAAAGTGATGAGAATACTTTTTTGCGGCAAAAATAAAAGAATAGCGACTTATTCCAAAATATCTAGTGATGGGCGATTTCAAATATATTTTGTGACAGGTTCTATAATGAGTATTCTGCCTGGTGCCTGCCTCCCTTTTTTTGTATTATTTCATTAATTGTTTTGTTAGAATTATTATTTGTCTACCTTTTGAGAACTTATTTTAACTGTCCATTTTTACATAAAATTGAATGAAATAGCTTTTGTATAAAATACTTAGCAATTGTACTCAGCATTGTTTATCACATAAGTAATTAGGAAAAATAATATTTTACTGTAGCTATAATCAGACTATAATGGCTATGATAAGTATAGATTTAAGATATTTAAGATTTATGCAGATGTTTAAGATGTATAAATTTACATACATTATTCATTCATTCATTCATTCATTCATGCACCCTGAGAGTCCAGATTTTCAAATAGTTGTATCCCGGCCAAATATATCCTATCCTAACAAACCATACATCAATGGAAAGCATATTTATTCAGCTTTCAGATGATGTATAAATCTCAATTTAAAAAAATTGCCCCTTATGACTGGTTTTGTGGTCCAGGATCACACATATGTATGTACAAAACAAGTGGATTACATTTTACAGATGGACAAATGCTTGTTTTATATGTAGCATATATATATATATATATATATTAGAGTTACGTATGCTGCTGTATAGACGAGGCGAATTACGGAAATCCACAATATATGGGCTTTAATAATAATCCAGGAACAGAGAGCTTAACATACATGTACGAGGACAAACAGGTGCTGGAAATCCTGGCAGTGTTAGATGGACTGAAACATAATGTCCCAGAGGTGTTCTATTGTATTTACTTCAGGCGAGCGTGGGGGCCATTCAATGGTATCAATTCCTTCATCCTCCAGGAACTGCCTGCATACTCTCGCCACATGAGGCCAGGCATTGTCGTGCACCAGGAGGTGCCCAGAACCCACTGCACCAGCGTAGGGTCTGACAATGGGTCCAAGAATTTCATCCCGATATCTAATGGCAGTCAGGGTGCCATTGTCTAGCCTGTAGCGGTCTGTGTGTCCATCCATGGATATGCCTCCCCAGACCATCTCTGACCCACCACCAAACCGGTCATGCTGAATGATGTTACAGGCAGCATAACGTTCTCCACAGCTTCTCCAGACCCTTTCACGTCTGTCACATGTGCTCAGGGTGAACCTGCTCTCATCTGTGAAAAGTACAGGGGGCCAGTGGCGGACCTGCCAATTCTGGTGTTCAATGGCAAATGCCAATCGAGCTCCACGGTGCCAGGCTGTGAGCACAGGGCTCACTAGAGGATGTCCTGGAGGAGTTGGACTGCCTGTGCAACCTCTGTAGGGTCCAGATATCGCCTCATGCTGCTAGTAGTGACACTGATCCTAGCCAAATGCAAAACTAGTGAAAAACAGTCAGAAAAGATGAGTAGGGAAAAAAATGTCAGTGGCCTAAAACCATTAATTAGTAAAACTATTCCTGTTTTGGGGGTCGTCTCATTGTTGCCCATCTAGCGCACCTGTTGTTAATTTTATCAACACCAAAGCTGCTGAAACTGATTAACAACCCCCTCTGCTACTTAATTGACCAGATTAATATCCCAGAAATTTAACTGACTTGATGCTATTCTCTGATTAAAAAGTGTTCCTTTAATTTTTTTGAGCAGTGTATATATATATATAATATATATAATATATATATATATTTATACAACAGTTCTGTCTGGTTCTCGAATCTGATTGGCTGATAGCCATGCGATATTTCAGTGATAACAGCACTCCTACTGCCCTTTCACCGTTTGTATCACTCCGCTTGAAGTGGCCGTCATGGCGGCCGATCAAATCAACCGTAATTTTTACAAATACTACTTCTTGTACCACGAACTGTAGTTTTAATAGTTTTTTAGGCGAAAATGTAGTTGTTTAGACCTGAAATATGTGACTCATATTTAATAACAGCGCCTATTTTACAATTTGTTTTGACGTTTTCGGAGATGCAAGCTCGAGTGCGTCAGCGGCCGTTCAGTGCTTCTGTAACCGCCGAGAACAGCTTCATCTCGGCCAGTGCCTCGGGGATTTGCCGCTGGCTCTTATAGTGGTTAAACATGAGACATAATTCAATTTGAGTACATAGAAGGGCAATCTTTGGTCTTATTAATCTATTATTGTTCCAGAGCAAGTCGAATTGTGCTATATTAAATTTGATAATAATAAACGTTACGTTACATCATTATATAGCATATTGGCTACAACTAGACGGGACATATCACACTCTTCTCCGCTCTTCAAATACGTAAACATTAAACTTTATAAACATATGGTTTTTTGAGTAAAGAAAACGCTTTACAATTTTTTTTCAAACATCAGATCTTTATTTACCTTTGCATTGCACAGAAGAGATGTCCAAACTGCGTGCGCACTTCATTCAGGAGGTGAGGCAGATTAATGGGCTTGATTGACAGTTTGAGGATCCAATGGAGTTAGGAGGTTTTGTCACAAGCTCTTTAAAATCCTTTTCATTCCTTAAATATTTGTAAAACCCACATACCAGCGTAAATGGTGACCTATTTATTTTTTTTTAATAACTAGTGCTTTATGTTTGACTGAACTGTACAATTGTGCTTATGTGTTGTTCAATAATATTATTTTATATAAATAGTCCATTAAGTAATATGGATTGAGTGTACATTACTTTAATACGCCATTAGATGGCGGCAACACTTTACAGGAAATGAGTCAGTGAAGCACAAGAGACTTTTAAATTGAAAGGAACTTTTGCAAAGGAAGTTGTTTTAGCGCTGTGGTAAAAAAGGACAAATACAAAGATCGCTTTCCTCAGCGGACATTCAAACGGACTTGTATAAGGATATAATATTATGGACTCGACTTGAAGAGAATGTAATGCAATATACCAGACACAGGTATAGCCTACTCTCTCTCTCTCTCTCTCTCTCTCTAATACTGTACAAAATTCAATGTGTTTCAATGAAGCGACTCAACGTTCCTTCGTTACTAGTTCTAAAGTGACGTTTTAGAGTTAGTAACGGAGGCTTGGTCCAACTGACAACCTGAGATTTGAATCCGTGGCGGAAGGAAGTAGTGCTGCACAAAAGGGTTTTAAGACACTCCGTTGTTATTCTGATTTATTTACACACTCGTGCGTCGAACTGTTGTATAAACGCAATATCACACTCGTAGCCGTGCGATATGGCTGTATATCAGCACGCTGTGATTACCTACGGCACTCGGCCTGCGGCCTCGTGCCTACGGACGAATCACAGTGTGCTGATATACAGCCATATCGCACGGCTACGAGTGTGATATTGCTCATATATAGTGTGTGTGTGTGTGTGAAATGTAATCCAAATGTAGGCTACTTGTTTTGTGTGTAGACAGCCACCACTAGCCACTTGGCGGGTTGAATATAATTTCAGCCTACAGCCTAATCAAAGGTAGCCAAGCTTGTTGTAGCACAAAATTACAATTCAATCACAATTTGTTATCGATGAACGTGCAGTTAGTGAAGGTGGGATAGGCGGGATCAGTTCTCCTTGCGCCTAAATAGTCAAATATACACGCTCACAGACAGGGCCGGCTCTAGCCCTTTGGTTGCCCTAGGCGAGATATTTTTATATTCGCACATTCGGACATCCGTATTCAATAGCCTTGTTAATCACACTACATTGGACATTCGGTGGACATTCACAAGTAAATATGCCATTAAAACAATACTTGCCTATTTTGATCGACTGTGAAAAATGTTGTAAGTTGACAATCGTTGGTTGTCAATATCAGGTCGCTGCTTAAAATTCGCAAACATTAATTTATTGCACATTTATTGGAAAGTCTGAATTTATCAGAAGTCTGAATGTGCGAATATAAAACCAACTTTACCTAAGTAACACCACTATCAGCATAATGGTTACTGTATGTGTATGAGCCTGCTAGTTATAATGAATGTAGAGTAGAGAGCAACTGTACTTTTCATAACTAGCATGCACGTTATCCGAAATACTGGTCTTTTGACATTTACATCCATGTAGGTTATCAGTGAAGTTACGTTTGCTAGTAATATGTAGCTAACTAGCTAGCTAGTGATAGCTTAGTGACAGCAATGAAACGTTCAAGGTGATGATGCACAATACTAAGCAAATATATTTCATTTAACACACGTGTGTCCACCAGAGCGTTTTTCCAGCTGCTAGCGTACTTTTTCAATTGTTTTCAATGGGAACGCCGCGTTTTTTAAACGCCGAGAGCGTAACGAGGCGCTGAGCGTCTTTTTCACTGGTCGCCTCGAGTTGAAGAATGTTCAACTTTGAGTAAAACTGCGCTCATCACTGTCACTCTTTAGCCAGCCGTCCAATCAGAGTGGAGGAGGGGCGGGACAAATACAACACCGACCAACTGTCACACTATTCTTGCTGTACAAAGACATTAACAAGCAGAGAAAGGAACAAAATGGATGAGAAATTAATATTGCTGCTCTCCGAAAATACATAGCAAAGTAATTTCACATTGTGTCAACATTTTAAGTCTGAAACAAATTACCTGCAAAATCAGTTATAAGTAACAGTGCCGCGGATATTCCGTATCATAGCAACAAAGCGTCTCAACAGAAAAAAACGCCGCGCAGCTGAAGCGCTCTCAAGCGCTCACAGACGGGCGTTTTAAGCAGAGCGCCTAGCGTTTTCAGCTGGCTAAAAACGCTCTGGTGAACATACGGCCTAATGGCTGAGATGAGAACATTTACCTCTATACTGGGTTTTCCTTTTATCTTCTTGCTTTCTCCGTTTTCGTCCCTGTGCACCGGAGGGTTTATTAGACCGCTTCATTTTCTTCATCAACTGCGCACTTGCCTAACGTAACGGCGACCCTAGAGGGCGCCCGCGCCCGCGCCCCCAACATATTTGTCGCCCTAGGCAACCGCCTAGTTCGCCTATAGCAATCGCCGGCCCTGCTCACAGATGTCAAAATGTTAATCGTGTGGAGTATCTCGCATGGATACAGTCGGTTATGGCTCAAGTGACGTAAACAGGTGGGTAAAAACTGGATATGTGTCAGTATATTATGTCCATGCATTCAGCAGCCCAAATAAATACCTGTCTGTCATTAATGTTAATCAAACAGTTAAATAAATGTATATATGTTAAATAAACCTTCTGTACCTGAAAAAAAAATCGTTTATTTAGTTTACTATTGTACTGGTAATTTGCTTCTTTTTTTTTTTTTTTTAATTTTTCCATTTTGTATAGCCTAACAAAAATAACTTTATAAAAAATAAAATCATACAATTTCTCATATTATGGTCATATTGCCCACCCAGCTGATATACCATGTGTTTTGATAAGGGTGGTCAATCTGCATCTGAAAGATTGAAAGCGTTTTAAATCGAGCTAAATCAAGTAAAATGACTCAAAATCAAGTAATTTTAGCATGCCAAAGTCAACTTTAATCATATAAAATGTAATTTCCCAATCAGAAAAATTGTGGCATATATATGGGTAACACACAAAACAAGTACATTTGGATTACATTTGACATTTACTGATTTACAGTAGCAGACACTTTTATCCAAATCAACTTACAAATGAGCAATACAACAAATGCAAAGTTGTTTAGAGGGAAACAAGCTAGAATAGAGACTGAGGAATGAAAGAAATAGTACAATGTAGAAAAAAAAAGTAGTTTTAGTATAAAAGTTTTATATGTTTTAGTAGTAAAAAACCATCAGAATTCATTTAACTGCTCATGGAAAGTGAGACATTTTGAGACATTCTGATATCTAATGTAAACATATTTATACATTAAGCACATGATGCATTCAGTATAAACCAACATTCATCTCTAAATAAATATATTAAAGGTTAATGGCTTTTGATGCATGGCAACTTGCCTATTTTTGACAGATAAAGGTAAGGTTGAACTGCAGTGTTCGGCAGAAGGGTGCACCAACTTAAGCCTAGAACTGAACAATAAGTGTGATATGGAACTTTATCCCTCAGTACAATAACACATGAGACTGTCCCATAGCCAAACACCAGCGTGATCAAGATGACTGTGACGGCTACAAAAGCCTTTCTCTTCAGTTGATATACTGCTTCTTTCTCATTTCCTTCCCCAGGCTTGGGCCTTTTTAAAACCCATAAAATCATGACAGAGCAAGATGTACACACAACTAACATTACTATAAACACTCCTACATAAAATGTTGGTATTCTAGGGTACGAGTCCATAACAAACCATCCATGTATTAGGATTATCAGCCAAACCAGCCCAACAAATGACATTTTAATCCTAGAGGCTTTCATGTATTTTAGGTAGACCAGCGGATGGACCACAGCCAGGTAGCGCTCCACACAGAAAACGGTTTGAAAGAGTGGTCGACCCACAATTAACGTACAACACAGGTAAACAGAGATAAGTATAATAACTTTCTTATTAATGATTACACTGAACAGAAAAATAATGATGGAGGTGTTGCCAATGACCTCAGCAACAGACTGATTCAAAATGATGAAATCTGAGGACAAAACACCAACATTTCTCCTCGCCAGCCACAGAATCCAGCAGTTCACAGGCAGAATGAAAACGACATTCAGAAATGAGGAGAAACCAGTGAGAAATATTCCTGGAAAGAAGTCTGCGCATTCAAAAAATGGATCACCAGAAGAGTGGTTTGCAAACTGAGTGGTGCCATTGGATAGAAAGTCATTGGTGTTGTTGACTGCCATATTTTCCTTCGGAACAACGGTAAAATACTGTAGTTTGTTGCAACAGAAAGCACAAGACAAGAAAGGTGAACATGAGTTTTAGGTACATTGTGCACTGATATATGGTAACACTGTAGTAAATGATGGGTTTATACCAAATAACTACATCAAATATATTTTATTTATTATAAAGTATACTTCTCCAAAACTTCCCAACGTTATTGAACACATTTGATTTTTCAAAGGGAAAAGAAATTGACTATCATATACTCACACATAAAGAGTTGCACACATATCCATGAAGCCTGTGTTGTGAGGATTTTGCATGTATACCAAGTATTTTAACAAGATAGCACCTCCCTTTGTCAACAGAGAGATTCAATTGAGATGACTACAGTATGCAGAAAGGAGTGAGCATATTTATAAATATATACACAAGCAGATGCTGTTATCACAAATTACAGCAACATTTATTTTGTAACTTAAGGCAGGTCAGAGACATTTAACCAATAAATTAAAATATAATTTTTATTATTATTATTATTATTATTATACAAACAAATTCTGTTGCCAATAAAAGTGTTTCATAATGTCTAAACAGCTTTGAAATTGAATGCACCAAGAATAAAGCAGCACATTATGCTTCAGTAAACTTCCTTATAAATGAAAAAAAAAAAAAAAAACGAAAACTAAACTCTAAATATCAGGCATCATAATGCATGGTATAAAGATAAGAAGTACTATGTTAACCATATAATATCTAGACACACTAGCTTTATACTATTTATGTAAGCAATAAGGTACAAGAGGCTGTGCTGTATCGTGAATAAGTCTGCATGCAACCCCTTCAGCCGTGACTTATTCACGATACAGCACTAGCCTTGAGTACCTTATTGGTTATAAAACTGTTACCACACAATACAAATATTAAAGCCAAAAGTAGGTATCAATGAACTTCATGAAGTAAATTTTCACTAAAGCCTTCCTTCCACCGGAAAAAATAGTCCCTGACTGTGAACAGCAACAGAAGTTACATTATTACACCATTAGATGGCGACAAAGACTGTCTTTATGAGTGTGTCAGTCAGTAGCGAAGACTTTTGCATTGAAAAGACTGAATTGTTTTGAAAACTGAACAAGACGCAACTGACAAATGCTTTGACTAGCGCTATCAGTCACGGAAAACCCCTTAAATGTTAAAAGGACAAGATAATACATCGGATATTTAAACAGATTTTTTATTATGAACACAGCACTGACCTGAAGGAAAATGCTAAATCTGATTGCAGGTAATAAACTCGCTCACTCGACTCGACCTTTTTCTCACAACACTCTTCTACATAATACAGTAAGCTTCAATGAACTTTATCAATTGAGAACATACAGTTTACGTTGCTAAGAGTGGTTGCTAAGGGTGTTGTGTAGTGATACACAGAACCGTTGGGTGAAGCGATTATAGCCGTGTTTTATCATGAATAAAGCGCAGCTATTGACCATCAGAATAAAACAGTCATTTATAAATTATTATTATTTATTTTAATTAATTATTTTTTTCTTAAAAATGAATCAAATGAGTTTTTTATCACATAAGTAATGTACGCAAAATACTTTGCTGTGACTTTTGTAAAACAAGTATAAGACCTTAGATAACAGACGCGGATAAGACTTTCTTGTTATGTCCTTTGAATATAGCCAAAATGCATGAACAGAAGCTGAACAACATAATTTGTTTTGTGCGTCTCAAAATCAGCTTTATTTTCACAAGTGTGTGTTATTTAACTTTTCTGCAATCAATCATCATATTCTAATGGCAGTTGTTGTCACTGTAGATTGTCCTACATTCAAATGAACTGAATTTGATGGCACTGTGGGTTTGTGGCTCTTGTAGTAAAGCTCCCTGTTTCCAGCAAGCCTGTAGACCACATGTTGACAAAGGTGACAATAGTAAATGACTTCATAGAAAAGTATTTGGTAACGACTGAGATTTCATATGAATCCACTGAATAGAGTAAAAGAGTAGTTGTATTTGAAACATACTTGTAATTAAATAATTATAATAATAATAATAATTAATATTAATTTAATTTTTCTACTCCCAACACATCTCCACTTCAGTTCAAGGTATTTGCTAGCTGAAAATGTTTGATCATTTTCCCAGAAGATAAACACTGATGTCATAATGTAAAGAATGCAATTCATTCAAATGAACTGAAACTGTGGGTTTTTGCCTCCTATAAGTCTAGTAATTTCCATGCTTCCACCAAGCCTAGACCACATGCTGACAAAAGTGACTAACACCTGGAATTTCACAAAACTCCACTGAACAAACGCAGAGTAAAATTTAGTAGTATTTGAGACTTTCTTTTAAGAATTTTGCTGTTACATCCAGCAGCTGGAGTGCCCATGATCTCCACCAGAGGGCACTCCTCCCGAATCCTTGAACTTAATTTCCCATAACCCATTGTTCAGGTGTGTCATTAACTTGTTAATATGTTTTCACTCTCACTTTGTGAAGTCCGTAGCACTTTATTTTACAGCCCTGTTCTCCGTGTAGCCTACAGACGATGAACTTATTACAGTAATTACAATAACTGTGTAATAACTAGGTACTGGCCCTGAACCTCCCCCTAAACCTAACCTTAACCCCTGTAGTTACCTTATATTACCAGTATTTTCTCAGGTAAGTACTCTGTAAGTACACATAATGTAAAATAAAGTGCAACTGTATAGTCTTGTTGTGTTACCACTGCATTTCTGAGCGCTTTCTCTGTGCTCTGGGTTCTGATCCTCTGCCTGTTTTCCTGGATTCCATTGTTTGACTGTTTCTTGGACTCTGTTTGATATTCGGATGGTTTGCCCTGTGCCATTTGCCTGTTATTTGGATTACGATTCTGCATTAACCTTAATAAAGCTGCATTTGGATCTTCTGACCATGTTTCAGAGCAGTTTGTAACAGAAGACTTCACCATATACAGATCCAGCAGCTCCTTCCTGGTTGTTGTTAACCCAGCTTGGGCATGTCCAGTAAACTGTTAGCTGTCATTCTGTACTCGCTGTACATCGACACAAAACCAACAATGGTTGACTTTTTAATGTTATATTTATATTTTAATGCAGTTATCACACTTGCCTAATTTGCCAATAAACCAGTTTTATTGATTGCAATAAATACAAAGCTAATGGTAACGTTGGAATAAGAAATGTAACATTTTTTCCAGCACTTCAAATGTTATTTTTAATGTGATGACCACAAACATTATTTGTGCATCCTTCTGAGATTGTCCACATTTGTAAAACCGAACATTTCAAGATGTAGGAAATCCAACATTTGATAGAAATCACTTTTATTTAAAAATAAAAACATGAATTACCACTATAACCAGCAGATAGCGGCATTGTAGCATTTATTTGCGCATATTAGACATTTTCTGTTTTTCACTCAGTTTCGCTTTTGAATAAATATTAAATGTTATAAAATCATTAGGTTTAAAAATACATTTTGTCAAGGTGAAGTATTAAGGACTCACAAAATCTTGAGAATGAATTACACAGCAAGCGGGCACTGCGCTCTCCCTTTGGATGCAGCGCAAGCTCACAGAATAGCTCAATGGCACACTTGTGAAAACTCACTTTTTCAGTGAATCTAACTAAAGTGCACAGTAAATCTTTAGTTTACTGTGTGTTGAAAACTATTTACTAAAGTGTGAAAACTGATGGTCGAATTTGGCTGAGGAGGAACACTGAGGTACGTCTTTATTTATTTTTTTGTGTCGTCTAATTACGTTTGAATAACTAAATTAATGCTAGGCCTGACTATTTAAGTGACTATATTCTGATTATAAGCTAAGTATTACACTATTGATGCTCAGCAGCACACCAACAAGTGACATTTCACCAGAAGTTTTGCAGCTGGCTTTTATTATTGCGGAAGTTCTAAAGAACGCTCTGTGCAGTGTGCATAGTCCATTGAGATCCAGACCAATCATGGACCCATCATGGACCCAGTCGATCAGTTACTGCACCTTCGGCAGAGAGACTTGTCGATTGAGGAATATGTTCATCAGTTCTGTGATTTGTCATATCAAGTACCTTTTGACAAAAGGATCTCTGTAGGGGAGATTAATTATAGTTTGTGTGACTATATGGACTTTGCACTGATGCTGAGTGGCTCCTCTTTAACTGTGGGGGAGGTAGAGGCAGATGTACATCAAGCTTCAGTGGCCCACCATGGTTTCCAGTGCTTCCAAGTCTAGTGATCTCAAGTCCAGTGCTCTCAGCGCTTCCGAGTCCAGT
Source organism: Culter alburnus (assembly GCA_028476615.1). Classification (NCBI taxonomy): domain Eukaryota; kingdom Metazoa; phylum Chordata; class Actinopteri; order Cypriniformes; family Xenocyprididae; genus Culter; species Culter alburnus. Next base: position 341,994 of record JAOTNS010003616.1, read on the forward strand.
GGTCCCAGCGCCAGAGTCTCCAGCCATCATGGCCGCCACTCCAGAGTCCCATCTGCTTCACTTCCTGTAACGGCAGTTGCCATCTTGTGTATTTGGGCTGCACACACTTCTCTTACTTCTCCTGTGGCAGCGTCTGTTCTGATACGATCACGGAGCTCTTCTAGGATCTCTCTGTGATGGCTACAGAGGCCATTTCCAACCTCTCTGTGTTCTCTATTTTAGTTCTGCCGAAGCCACCATGGTGGTCTCCAGTTCCACCTGATCTTCTGCTCCACCGTGGGGGTCTTCAGTCCCGTCTACTCTGCTGTGGTGGTCTCCAACTTCACTTCAATCCCTTCAGCTCCACCCTGGCCACCTGCTCTGCTGGCTCCGCCCTGGCGCTATGATCCTCATCAGTCTCTAGTCCTGGTTCCACTCCATGGACCTGGCCTTCCAACCCTCCCCTGGGTCTGCCTCCGCTCCACCTCACTCATGGATTTATTTGGCTGTTTGAGGAGATGTGTATGTGTGCAGCTTGTAGTGCATTGTAAAGATTTAGTGCTGTGTTGTGATTGCCACTCCCTTCTCCACAATGAAATTTATGTGGTGATTATTACGGCAGGCAGCATGTGATTTAGTAGACATTTTAAAAAGTAAACATGCACTTGTATTGTATGTTGACATATCTACAGCATACCTAATGCTTTCACACATCTTATATATATATATATATATATATATATATATATATATATATAAAACATGCATATAAAGTTTATCATTTTTATTACACTGCTCTCTAGAATGCTTGATTCTGACTGGTCAGTAACTAAAGCTTTAAGATGAATGCAGGTAAGACTATGACAAAATGGCAACTTAGGACCATATTTTATGTAAACGTATTTATTTATTTGGACACCCCAGTTTTTGCAAAAAAGCAAATAAATAACTTTTTAATAAGATGATTATGTTACAGAGCGTTTCATAAGAATCCACTAAACTACAGTAAACAAAACTAGTATTTAAGACAGATATTTTAAAAATCATATTTATATTTAAACAGATATTAAGGTTCAGATAAGAATGTGTGTTAGATTTTAGGCATGTTTTCTTGTAAATTACTATACAAAAACTATTCTTCTCTGTAGGAAAACTGATACTTTCTCTTTTGAACAATATTTTATAATAATATTTTGCTTCTAAACGATGTGACATTTATGCAGAGATTTAAAGACACAAAAAGACCCATGTATTACATTTATGATCATCTCTGAAATATTAAATGTTTTTCATGCAAGGCAACCTGTTGATTTTTGACAGGTAGAGGTATGGTTGAATGGCACTGCTTGGTATAAGGGTCCACCAACCTAAGGATGTAACTAAACAATAAATGCGGTATGGAAGTTGATCCATCAGTACAACAACACATGAGACTGTCCCATAGCCAAACACCAGTGTGATCAAGATGACTGTGATGGCTACAAAAGCCTTTCTCTTCACTTGATATGCTGTTGCTTTCTCCTTTCCGTCACCAGGCTTGGGCCTCTTCAAAACCAATAAAATCATAACAGAGCAAGATGAACACACAACTAACGTTGCTGAATATATTCCCAAGAAAAACCATACAGGCACTTTAGGGTAAGAATACACAGTATACCATCCAAATATCAGGATAATCAGCCAGACAAGCCCAACAAAAAAAACTTTAAGTTTATGATCTTTTGTGTATTTTAGGTACACCAATGGATGGACCACAGCCAGGTACCGCTCCACACAAAAAACAGTTTGAAAGAGTGGCCGACCCACCAGGAATGTACTGCACAGGTAATTAGAGATAATAGTAACAACTTTCTTTTTGAGCAAAGTTCCTGATAGAAAAACAATGAGGGCTATCCCACAAATGACCTCAGCAACAGACTGGTTCGAAATGACAAAGTCTGACCATGTAACACCTGTATTTCTCCTCACCAACCACAGAATCCAGCAGTTCAGAGGAAGAAAAATGATGATGTTCACTATTATGTTGAATGCAGTGATAACATTTCCTGGATAGGAGTCCATGCACTGATAAAATGGATCATCAGAATTGTTGCTTCCAGATTGAAAGGTACAATTGGATAAAAAGTCAACAGTGATGTTCACTGCCATATTCAGTCAGATTTTCCTTTGTTTTCTGTATGAAATAAGGGTAAAATTAGTCCATACATATATTTTGCATATATAACAGTGCTTGCAAGATTATTGTGTGTCATTTTAGAAATGGTCAGATTCTTCCAAATAAAGCCATTGACTGTTCATCTCACATTTATCATCATGAGAAAGTATTATCATTTTAGGTGCACCATATTATCACAGATAGTAAACACATGTAAATACATAATACAGTGAACAATGCTTAAGATCATATCACATAAATTTAAAATATTAAAACGTGATACATCCAATACAATTCTCATACAAGATTGTTGTTTAAAAAAGAAACCCACCCCCATACTTACCAATAAATAGTTCTACGGTACATGTATATGTGCAGCCTGTAGTGTGTTGTGAGGTTTTATTCTCTACACTATATGTGTTGATCGTATGGCCACTCCTCTCATCCACAGTGAGATGTTAGGTAACAGCAGCAGTCGTGTATCTGCTGCACAAAAAGCAAACATGCTCTTGTTATAAAATCAAACTAAACTTTCCGAAAAGTCTATCGATGTGATCCCATGTCTCCTGGAGGAACTTTAAACTGAAGAGAACTTTCACCTTTCAGCCTGACAATTATCGAACATGCATTTAAATCAACAAAAGAATGCCTTCTGCAAAGAAAGATGAATGTTTTTAAATGGTGCAGCCAGAGCCCAGACCTGAACCCTATAGAAATATATGGGGGCTGGAGAAAGATACAAGTAATGTGTTAAAATAGTGTGTTAATCCCTAAAAAAGTAACTAATTGAGTTACTTATTTACTTTTTATGAAACGTAAATGTGTTGCATTACTTTTCCGTTAATTTTCTCACCTGGACTGGGCTTGCTAGTTTGCTTTTTAATAACAAAAAAAGTTATATTTTTGGCAAATGTAAAGGCTCTTTTAACACTCTTACTTAAGCAATAAAAACTAAAAAAATAATCATTTTTGTTTATTAGTATGGTTGAATTGGATCATCGAAAGTCAACAGCAAAGACATTGGTTAATAAAGTAAGATTAAATACATAAAGTATATTTGTCTTATTTAACATATTTAATTATTGCAAGTGAGATGAGTAAATTCCTGCTCACATTTAGTTTAGAACTACAATAACCATCATGTTTACACAGCACACACAACGCCTCTGCAGTTGCTCACGATTTCTTTCAACATGGGGTTGAAACTAAAAAGTAACTAGTAAGTAGTGAAAAAAGTACTTAAAGGTGCAATATGTAACATTTTTGCAGTAAAATATCCAAAAACCACTAGGTCAGTGTTATAGATTTTGTTCACCTGAGTACTTACAATATTGCAATTGCAATTTTAACTAAGGGTGTGTCTCAATCAGTTCCCTAGCTCCCGAGCTTGTGAATCAGTATATCGTGTACACGAATTCGGGCAATGGTAAGGACAGTAAAAGATGCTGGTTCATGTAACGAATCATCACTCAGGCTGGGATCCATTTGCATGCTTTTAATAATAATAAAGGATGGTCGTTACAGGCAAGGTCAAACAGGAGCAAACAGGAATGGCAGGGACAGGCAGAATCGTGGTCAAGGTAACAGGCAGACAGGTCTAGACAGGCAGATATCACTCACAGATCGTAATTCCAGGCAAGGGTCAAAGGCAGGCAGAAAAGGATCGGTAACGGGTAGCAGCAGGGTCAACAACAGATAATCAGACAGAGATATAAACACTCAGAAATGGTCACCAAGGCAAAACAAGACTTCACAATATGAGGGTGCGTGAGAGAGTCTTTTATAGTCTGGGTGATGGGTAACAGCTGGAGCAGTAATCAGTCCAAGGCACGGGCTTATGGGTAATGTAGTGTGTGTGTGTGTGTCAGTATTCGGGGAAGGCTCCCTCCGATGGCCAGAGGAGGGAACCACGGAGTTCGTCTCTGTGACAGTTCACTACACATTGGGACACTTATGACTCTATTTCCGGAGACGTGACAACGTCCTCATTGTACAACATCACTACTGGTATTTATGAAAAACAACAGAGCTGATATTTTCTGACATTACTTGTAATGTTATTTAAAGTACATTATGATAAATTATTTGCTTGTGACATATACGTGCAACATTTCAGCTGAAAATAAATTATAAATGTTAGCTAGATTATGTTCATTACCTGCCTAGCGATGTATGTTTATGCTGAAATATAATAAAATAATGGTTTGTATTTTTAAAAGCATCTATCGCGCATCGTTATGTGTAGTGAGTTGGCTCACGTGATTCAAGTTCATAGTGAGCATCGATGCTCCCTGGTTTCATGGTGCATTGTGGGACTTTTTAGGGAGCGAACGTTTCAGTGGCCTGGAAGGATTCTGCGATTGAGACAGCCCTTAAAATGGCCAACTCCCTGGTCAGTGCCCTGACTACTGAACTAGAGAGCTGATTGAGACACACCCTAAGGCTCCGCCTGTCAATTGCGTCATACCCGCGTTACCCTCAGTTTCTGGTTTTATTTTGTAGAAACCATGGAAACACCAAAGAAGCTTTAAAATATTACACGTTTTAATAGGCAAGGGAACATCTGTTTTGATATGAAGACTTCAGATGCAAAAGCCTCTAAGTGCCATCTGAAATTTTCTTATAAAATTAGCATTTTTATCAAGCTTGTATGTTAATGTTCAGTTATTTCACTTTAATGGCAATGAAAAGGACCTATTTAATTGCCATTAAATTGAAATTACTGAACATACATTTGAACATAAACAAACATCTGTTATAAACATCTATAACATACTTTTGCATCTGAACTCTTCATATATTTATAGACAAAAACGAATTGTTGTTATATAGCTCAACACGTTTAGTCTTTATTTCGATTTACCATGCTTTACCATGCCTCAGAGAAAAACACTATTTTGTCAAATAGCTAACATAGCATAATCAGATGCAGCTTTATTTTTATTAACAGCAATACATAATTTCCTCTATTATACAATACGTTTTAAAATTAATTGCAGGTCATTCATCAACACAAGACATCCAATATTTAATATGTTATTCTAAAATTGATCTAGCTTACTGCAGTGTGCAACAAGTGTCTCACAGCAGCCGCCGAGTGGAGCAGAACAATAAAAGTTGTGAAGTGCTTGTGAAGCGTGTGTTGCGCAATTGCTCCAGCGGCCTCGTTCAGCTCCCACAACACTCGGTCCTGATCTGCTTCATACTACAGTAACGTTAATAATCTCATCCATGAACATGAGTTCTTCCCGACTTGTTTTGAATAGGCTTCTAGCGACCTCTAGCGGACAAAATTATTACATATTGTACCTTTAAAGGATTAGTTCACTTTGAAATGAAAATTAGCCCAACCTTTACTCACCATCATAGGTGTATATGACTTTCTTGTTTCTGACAAAGACAATCAGAGAAATATTAATAAATATCCTGACACATCCGAGCTTTATAATGGCAGTGATAGGGTTCAGTGAGTATGAGCTGAACAAAGTGCTTCAATCCACATCCATCCATCATAAATATGTGCTCCACACGGCTCCGGAGTGTTAATAAAGGCCTTCTGAAGCGAAACAATGCGTTTGTGTAAAAAAATATCCATATTTAAACAAGTTATGAAGTCGAATATCGAGCTTCCGCCAGACCGCCTTCCGTATTCAACATATGCAGAAAGTGTAAACCTCTTGCAGTTCACAAAGCTTACACTACGTCATGCGCCTTCCCTATTAAACTTACAGAAAAAGTGTAACTGACACGACGCCAGTTTACACTTTCTTTGTAATTTTGAATATGGAAGGCGGTCTGGCGGAAGCTCAATATTGACTTCATAGGATATTTAACCTGAAGAGGGCCATGACCAGGAGATTCCCTGGAATGTTTTTGCACCCAAGTCAATGTGGCAAGTATAGACGTCTATCCAAACATACTGAGGGCTGCATTTTTAAAAATTAATAACTCTATACTTTGTGTATATTACTTTGATAGTAATGCTGTTTCTACACGAGGGAGTGATGACAAATTTGACATCATTCTCTCTCCTGACTGCTGTAATCAACCTCCCTATAATATCCCTCTCTTGGAAAGTCATGGAAACGCTATCACAGTTTTTTTCATATGCTTTCAGAGCAAATGCAAATACAAAACTTATATTGCTATCATCTCCTGACCAGAAGTGTACCCAACAATAATAAAATGGGTCAATTAGACAGGATCAGATAATAGTATATACACTGCCACTAGTATATACAAATTATTTGGGCATGTAAGCCACACTTAAAAATATATGATTGTCCTGACATTCAATCCAAAACAAGTATCATTTGCCAAAAAGATAGAATAGTACACTTTTTAAGCAGTACATTTACACAAAAGACATTTGCCAGGCCTGAAATGATGAACCAACAGATTTACTGGTCAAAATGAAAGCAAAACATTTTGTGACACATCATTGTTTTCAAATTTTAATGGAACAATCACTGAGAAACCTGATGGTCATTGCAAAGTTATTGTAAAAATGCTTTAATTGTTTGTATTTTGCATGAACTGATCACAGCTGATACTTTAGTGAACTGATAATAGTTTAAAATGATTTGTTACCAAACAATGCAAGACTTTTATGTAGTTTCTTCAAGAAGTTCAGGACAAAAAATACTTTATGCACTTTTGACAGGTAGAGGTAAGGTTGAACTGCAGCACTTGGTGTAAGGGTCCACCAACTTAAGCCTAGAACTAAACAATAAGTGTGATATGGAAGTTGATCCCTCAGTACAATAACACATGAGACCGTCCCATAGCCAAACACCAGTGTGATCAAAATGACTGTGACGGCTACAAAAGCCTTTCTCTTCAGTTGATATGCTGCTTCTTTCCCTCCGTCCCCAGGCCTCTTCAAAACCCATAAAATCATAACAGAGCAAGATGAACACACAACTAACATTGCCAGATATAGTCCCATGCAAAGCCATATAGGCATTTTAGGGTAGGAATCCACAATAAACAGTCCAACCATCAAGATAATTAGCCAGACAAGCACAACTAACAGCAGTTTTATTTTATGTTTTTTTGTGTATTTTAGGTAGACCAGCGGATGGACCACAGCCAGGTAGCGCTCCACACAGAAAACGGTTTGAAAGAGTGGCCGACCCACCAGGAATGCGCTGCACAGGAAAATAGCAGTAAGAATAAGAGCTTTCTTATTAAGGAAAGCACCTAACACAAAAATAACGAGAGAAACCTCATTAATGATCTCAGCAACAGACTGATTTAAAATGACAAAGTCTGAGGATGCGACATCGACAGTTCTCCTCACCAGCCACAGAATCCAGCAGTTCACAGGCAACAAAAGGACAGTGTTCATCAGTAAACCAATGGCAGTGAGAATATTTCCTGGATAAGAGTCCATGCACTCATAAAATGGATCACCAGAAAAGTTCATTTTAGATTGGAAAGTGCAGTTGGATAAATAATCCATAGTGTTGTTCACTGCCATTTTTTCTAGATGTTCCTTTGTTATCTGCCTGGAATAATGTTAAATTAAATTAGTTCATAAGATTATATCAATAAGTAAAGAAATACAATTACATTATTAATCCCCTGTAGACAATTGGGTGAATTTACAAAAGATTAAGACACAGTATATTTGAAATCTTTTTGATGATAAAGCATACACCACAACAACATACTCCAAAAAAAAAAAAAAGCCTTCGCATACTCACACATGCTGTGCAGCCTGTAGTGTGTTGTGTGAGGATATAGTCTGTGTAAATATATGTTGTTGATAGCCACTCCTCTCATCCAGAGACCTGTGAGGAAATTGAAGAAGAAATTGTGTGATTTTAGTTTAGAAATCAAGTTTACCTATCAGTAGAAACACAAAAATATCAAAACAATAACAAAACATGTAGTTTAGCAGTAGTTATATAAAAATATAGCCTAAATTCTGCTTTGCTCAACCAAATTTAAGCACAACATATCTGTCAGGTGAGATTGTAGTAATGCGCACGAAGACGAGAAATCAACAAAAACATTCTTTATTAAATCCACCAAAGGAACACTCAGGATATCACAGAAGATAACAAAACACAACCACATTAACATTGACAATACCAGACAAATGAACAGAATGAACTGAGAGCTTAAATACAGACTGAGAGTGATCAGCAATACAGAACAGGTGCGTGGAATTAATTAACAACCAAGGAAACTAACTAGGGAACACAGGTAAATGGGAACACAAAGAAACAGGAACAGAACAGTGAAAACGAAAACAAAACTGAGTATACTAGTTACAGTATCAGAGATAAGAATATGATAAAGAATTTAAGGCTTTTTTTCAACTTTTAAAAAGTGTATTATTTGTAGGGCTCATAATGTAAATCATGTAAGTAATCAACCCAATTTCAACTCTCAAAGCTGGCTAACTATACATCAGATGCACAACACTGAATTAAATGTAAGCTGTTGCTTGCAAATCCTCCGTAGCTCTATTTTTTCATAACAGATGTTGATGTATGAAGTAGCCCAGTGACATTTTCATACGCGATCACATTAAAGGCGTATTCAAATGATCTGATAGTTTCTCTCTGCCATCTGTGCTCTACAAAACAAGGTCAATGTTCACTATATCAATCATATACAAATAAATATCCAGATCTTTTATTAAGTATCATCCCCATCATCATAACTACAAACCTTTAGATTTAAAAGTTTTAAAATAAATGTTTAAAGGGTTAGTTCACCCAAAAATGAAAATTCTGTCATTTATTACTCACCCTCATGCCGTTCCACACCCGTAAGACCTTCGTTAATCTTCAGAACACAAATTAAGATATTTTGTTGAAATCCGATAGCTCCTTGAGGCCTCCATAGGGAGCAATGACATTTCCTCTCTCAAGATCCATAAAGGTACTAAAAACATATTTAAATCAGTTCATGTGAGTACAGTGGTTCAATATTAATATTATAAAGCGACGAGAATATTTTTGGAGCGCCAAAAAAACAAAATAATAACTTATTTAGCGATGGCCGATTTCAAAACACTGCTTCATGAAGCATCGGAGCATAAATGAATCAGTGTGTCGAATCATGATTCAGAACGCGTGTCAAACTGCCAGCAGCTGAAATCACGTGACTTTGGCGCTCCGAGCAGCAGATTCGATACACGGATTCATTTATGATCCGATGCTCATGAAGCAGTGTTTTGAAATCGGCCATCACTAAATAAGTCGTTATTTTGTTTTTTTGGCGCTCCAAAATATTCTCGTCGCTTTATAATATTAATATTGAACCACTGTACTTACATGAACTGATTTAAATATGTTTTTAGTACATTAATGGATCTTGAGAGAGGAAGTGTCATTGCTGGCTATGGAGGCCTCACGGAGCTATCGGATTTCAACTAAAATATCTTAATTTGTGTTCTGAAGATGAATGAAGGTCTTACGGTGTGGAACAGCATGAGGGTGAGTAATTAATGACAGAATTTTCATTTTTGGGTGAACTAACCCTTTAAGCACCACCTTTGGATTGACGTACAAAACTGTCAAATATTATCCTTATACTATAATAATAATAATTATTGTAATTATTAACTAACATGTAGATGTTCATTGTGTATGCTTAACTGAATACAACATAACTTGTATTATCTTGTATATTAGTGGACATTACTTTGACACACTTATCTCTGACTGATAAACAATCAAAATATGTTATAATGGTAACACTGAAACAAGCATTTCTGTAAAGCTGCTTTGAAACAATGTTGTTACGCCATGGGTCCGAAGATGAAGAAGGCTGATGAAGAAGGTCAAATTAATTGTTCAGTTTATTTAAACAAAGTTAACTCAGGTAATCCAAACAGGTAAAACACAACGAAACAGTGTGTAGGCTTATACACACAAGCAACAGCAGAAGGAACTGAAGAGCTTATATACACAAGATAACGAACAGAATACAAACAGGTGTGATCTAATTAATGAATAACCATAACCATTATCATACATACTATTATACATAGTAGGAGGTACACAGGAAACAAAATCTGTGATATGAAGTATTTTTTAAACTCACGACCCCAGTTCATAAGGGGAAAAACATAACGTAAGTTAACAGGTCTCATCTTTATAAAACACAGATTTATAAAATATTTTTTAAAAAGAATTTTCCTTTTAACTTTAAAAAGTTAGGCCTCATTTTTTTGTCTACGTGAATATCGCTTTAAACGAATATTGTTCATTTTCTTTTAATACATGGCAGTTTGTCGTACTTGGACAAATACAACATAGGTTGTATTAAGCTACTTGGTCTCAGAAACCACATGCTAATGCCTCCCAACAAACAAAAAGTGTCATATGGAATGTGTGTCTTTATCACTACAACTATCAAAAATGAGAAATAGGACCCAAACAACTGGGCTAGAATGCTTGTCATGATCCAGAAGGCCCTCTTTTTCTTGTTGCGCATTCTTTCTGTCTCTTTTATTACCAGGACTGGATTTCAACAGAGCCTTCAGCACTCCCAGATTACAGGCTGTGATGCACAAGAGACAGGCCGTGAGAAAGATACTGAAGACTTGCAATGGGATTTGTGGAAAAGTGAGAATGGCATATGCCCCAAAAGACCAGGTCACCAGCCAGGCCACAGCAACACAGATGCATCTGAGCCACAGGATAGACGACAGCAATGAGGCGCTCCAGACAAATCAAGCTGTTCATTAGGGGCCGTCCAATCAGGTATTTCCCAAGCATGAACACAGCTCCGTACATAGTCCAAGAAATTTCAAAAACAAGTGAAATAATACACATGAAAAACCCAAAGAATGAAATAATTTCCATTAGAGACAAGACAACCGTAAAGACGTCAGAAACTGGAATGCCCTTCCCTTTTGTCAAATCTGTTAAGCACATAGAAAGGATCCAGATATGTAAAGGCACAAAGAACATTAAGTCTGGAACTAAAGAGCTCAGCGCTATGACAATCCCGAGGTAGGAGTCAAAACATTCGTAGATGTAGACAGTTTGGTTGACAGAAATAGTGGTGTTCATTTTTCCCCCCAAACTGCTTTGCTGTTGTCTAAAAAGAAACACAGAGAGGAGTGATACTAAAAAAAGCAACTTCCAAATTCAAATTAAACAAATGTTTTTTTTAAGATAAAAACAATATGACTGAAAAACAGGGATCCCAATAATGAGGATTAATTACTTTTCACCTACACATGGATGATGGAGTAAAACGGTAAGTTTAAACATATCAAAAGTGGCCCACTAACCTGGTGTTGAGATGAAATATCTGCCTTTCCTCACACAGACAAGGTTTGTACCAACCTGGCCAACTATGTTTCTGAGGGAACTATGAGATCTGATACAGTTTTATTCAAATGCTACTTGCACAACTGAACGCCCACCTGTGCTATTATATTCAGTTTAGAGATTTCAGAGGGACTGTAACCAAACCTAATACTTCATGTTTAGATTTGATCTAAAACCTCATTAGTCTTGAATTAAATTGATATACATTGTCAAGACAATGTTTCATAAAAAGTAAAAGAGGAGCCAAAGCATCCTGAGTTTTGTCTCTCATGAACCAATTACAGATCTCCTCACAGTGCAATATGTCATCATTGTACAATATATATGTGCAATATCTAAACAATTCATATTTACTTGTACTAACTGAACATTCCCATACCTTCTTTCTATACCTGTACACAAAGGCATCATGCATTTTGAAGAGGTACCAGTGATGGTCCTGGATCACTTGGGGCCAGATTCATTAAACAGGGCAAATTAGCGTGAGACTGCAATCCCATAAAAGTGCCAATGGGAGTGGAAAGTTTTGCACATGTTCTACTGACAATGTGGAAATTAAAGAAATTATGTTTTATTAACAAAGTTCGGGAGGAGCACGTTCAAATGATCTACCCAATCAGCATAAGAGGAGGCCTATGAATATGTAGCCGACTCACCTATGTTCCACCAAGACACCGAGGCTTACCCTTGCCTCTGCCAGCAAGAAATCCACCATCCTCCTCAGCATCTTCTTACACTCTGGCCCATCCAACAATCCCTACAATTGAAAAATAGACAGTTCTTGGATTAAAGCAAGCACTACTTAACACAGACGTGCAGTTTTCCAGATATATGAACAAAGCACAACTGTAAGATCTGTACGTCCCTTACAATCAGTCGTTCCCTCTCCTAGATCCACTCCAGCCCACAAGGTAACAAAACACACAAGCAAAGTCCCTAGGCTCATGCAGGTGCAATCCCGGACAATCTTCGTTCATCGGGCCGTGGCGTTAGGCCTTCAGCAAGCTTGGGCTGCGCCCCAGATTCTGCAGCCGAAAATCATCGCTCTCCTTTCACGTCCGCTCAGCTCTATACTATGCCTCTCCCCACCACGGTGCCTCAGAGTGCAATGCCCACCTCCTATGATGCTTACCTTTCATCAGTTTCCCAATCTTTCATTTTTTCCTCCAACTCAAACAACAGGCCCTAGCGTGAGGATGCCTCTGCTAGCTGTGCAGGCCCAGCCATCTTTGCCTTTCCCCTCTGCCGTCTTCAACCCTCTCCTCTTTTCGTGGCCTCCAGCTCCAACAGCAGGCCCTAGTGTCAGGATGCCTCAGCCATCTCTGCCATTTCCTCCTAACCCTCTCTCTAATTCATGGCCATCAGCTTCAGCAGTGGACGCTAACGCGAGGTTGCCTCCACTAGTGTCACAAGCACAGAAACCTTATTTCCCTCCATAATTTCCTTCCTTCACTACCCTCCCGGCTACTTCCTTTGGCCCAGTGGCCAACTCAAGTGCGAGGCTGCCTCCACAATCAACTTTGGCCCCCGGCTTCTCTCCCCCCAACATCCTTTTACAGGCAAAATCATCTTTTTCTCTGTATAGAGCAATGCTGATGCGTGTACCTCAGAATGCGGACCCAAGCCCAAACCCCAGTTCCTCACTATTCAGAGCTGATCTTCTTATGAATCACCTACTAAACCTCTTCTCGACGCATCACTTGACTCCATCCTCCAAGCCGTTTCTCCTAGTACCCTCCAATCATACCTGACAGCATGGAGAAGTTATTCCATATCTAGAACAATTTCCCGATTTTTCCCTGAATTCCATTTATTTCTTATATAAACAAACATCAATAACCTCCAAGCTGTTATATCAGAGGCTACTTAAGTGGGATCCAGTTCTTTCACAAATTAATTCACGGCTGAGACGGCTCAGTTTCCCCCTAGATAAACAACACACAGACCTCCCTCCACATCGAAGGTATTCAGAGATCTCAACCTACACATACGGACATCAGAAAACCCATAACTTTGGATATTCTGAATAAGAGTATTTCCACCCTTGGTGTATCAAGAGTGTAAAGACTGTAAATCAAGTGTCTGGCAGCGTTTTTGTCATTTTTGCTGATCCATGTGAATGAGAATCGTTTTGATCTATAGAGAAAGTGAAGGAAAAATGTTTTTTGTCATCTTTATCTACTTTTTTTTGATTTCCTACAAAAATATCTAAGCATCCTTAAAACAAGATAAATTTACATTAGAGTCAAAACTCTTGTTTAAAGTGTTGGGTATTATTTTTTTTCTTTTGTTTTATTTGTTCTAAATGTTTATTTGTATAATACAACAGCACATTTTTTGCAGTGCATTTGTGTATGACAAATGTAAATTACTTTATGAAAATATAGTCAATAAAAACTTTGTCAGCCAAACTACCTCCAGTTTGTTCATTGACATCATTTTTTGCGGCAGGGTGATTTTACTATGGTTGAATACAGAAATATGGCTTTGTACAAATATGTATACATATGGCTCAGTGAGTTGGAATCTCTTACCACTCTATAAATTTTGTTGCCTATGGCAATGAATAACAGTATATTTCACAGAAAAGCTTAAGCTTCGCCAGTCCCAAACTAAAATGTATGTTTGAGCTGTTTTAATTGAAAGCAATTTGAACTGACATATCTTAAAATGTCAGTGCCATTGTTTTGTCTCAAGATGCACACCAGTTTTTTTTTTTCTAAGGAATTTATAAAAGCTACTTAAGGGCTTCCTAAGGCCTAATCCTGGCTTAATCTAAGCACTGTCTGAAAGCCATGGCCATGGGTCTTTATCTAAGTATTTTATCGGGGTTTGATTTTTTCCCAAGTCATCTCAGTGGCAAAAGTGTCCCAACATTCTCCCTAATGAGAGCGTACTAACTTTAAAAACAACACTGTAAAAAATATGATCGGTAAGTCGTGGCAACTTATGTTTTTACATTAACTCATCAAAAATTTAAGTTAAACTTTTTTTTATAAGTTATGCTTTTTTAAGTTGAAATGACTTGTACAACTAAGTTGATTGTACTTTAAAAAAAAGAAATTAAGGTAATAACTTAAGATTTTTTTTACAGTAAACTTTATAGATTTTGTTGATATACACTGCTCAAAAAAATTAAAGGAACACTTTGAAAACTCATCAGATCTCAAAAATATCACACTGGATATCTATACTGATATGGACTGGGTAATGTGTTAGGAACAAAAGGATGCCACATCATTTGATGGAAATGAAAATTATCAACCTACAGAGGACTGAATTCTAGGACAGCCCAAAAATCAAAGTGAAAAAATGATGCAGCAGGCTAGTCCATTTTGCTTAAATTTCATTGCAGCAACTCAAAATGGTACTCAGTAGTTTGTATGGCCCCCACGAGCTTGTATGCATGCCTGACAACTTCGGGGCATGCTCCTAATGAGACGACTGATGGTGTCCTGGGGTATTTCCTCCCAAATCTGGACCAGGGCATCACTGAGCTCCTGGACAGTCTGAGGTGCAACCTGGCGGTATTGGATGGACCGAAACATAATGTCCCAAAGGTGTTCTATTGGATTTACTTCAGGCGAGCGTGGGGGACATTCAATGGTATCAACTCCTTCATCCTCCAGGAACTGCCTGCATACTCTCGCCACATGAGGCCGGGCATTGTCGTGCACTAGGAGGTGCTCAGGACCCACTGCACCAGCGTAGGGTCTGACAATGGGTCCAAGGATTTCATTCTGATATATAATGGCATTCAGGGTGCCATTGTCTAGCCCAGTGGTTCCCAACCACGTTCCTGGAGGCCCCCCTACACTGCATATTTTGTATCTCTCCTTTGTCTGACACACTCATTTCAGGTCTTGGAGTCTCTACTAATGGGCTGATGATCTGAATCAGGTGTGTTTGATTAAGGAGACATGGAAAACATGCATTGTTGGGAACCCTTGATCTAGCCTGTAGAGGCCGACCCTCCATGGATATGCCTTCCCAGACCATCACTGACCCACCACCAAACCAGTCATGCTGAACGATGTTACAGGCAGCATAACATTCTCCTCGGCTTCTCCAGACCCTTTCACGTCTGTCACATGTGTTCAGGGTGAAACTGCTCTTATCTGAAAAGTACAGGGCGCCAGTAGCGGATCTGCCAATTCTAGTGTTCAATGGCAAATGCCAATCGAGCTCCACGGTGTTGGTCAGTGACCACAGGGCCCACTAGAGGATGTTCACCCTCATGAAGTCTGTTTCTGATTGTTTGGTCAGAGACATTCACACCAGTGGCCTTCTGGAGGTCATTTTGTAGGGCTCTGGCAGTGCTCATCCAGTTCCTCCTTGCACAAAGCAGCAGATACCGGTCCTGCTGATGGGTTAAGGACCTTCTACGGCCCTGTCCAGCTCTCCTAGAGTAACTGTCTGTCTCCTGGAATCTCCTCCATGCTCTTGAGACTGTGCTGGGAGACACAGCAAACCTTCTGGCAATGACACATATTGATGTGCCATCCTGGAGGAGTTGGACTGCCAAAGCAATTAAAGGTCCCGTTTTTCGTGTTTTTTTGAAGCTTTGATTGTGTTTAGTGTGCAATATAACATGTGTTCATGTTTCGCGTGTAAAAAAACACAGTATTTTTCACATAATTTACTTATCTGTATACCGCTGTTTCCACTGTCATAAAAACAGGCTGATGACTTCCTTGTTCTATGAAGTCCCTCCTTCAGAAATACGTAACGAGTTCTGATTGTGCCAGCGGTTCCTGTGTTGTGATTCGACTGCAGCTTAGCGAACCTTGCCCGGAAAGGTCACGTCTCTTACCATAACGTGGAGATGCACGCGCTCAGTGTTATTGTAAACATGTCTTTAATTTTACCCTATTAATTTGAGCCGGAATCAGACCCGGTGATTGGACTGCGGGATGAAAATAACAGCGTTTCGACGACATGGCGACAAACACACTCTACAAACGCAACTCTTGTGTATTCCTGTGGGCGGAGGTTAGTCAAAAAACTGTTTTAGTGACGTCATTAAAGAAGGAAGTAGAGGGATGTAGTCCAAACTGGCCGTTCGATGTAGGCGACTTCTGTTAAATAAAATATCTCGCTTGGCATTGAACTTTGAGCTTTAAAATTTTACAGATTTTATTTATACTCTAACAACAACATTACACACTAACTAAAGTTTGAAACATGGGATCACGAAGAACGGGACCTTTAAGACCAAATTAAGACCAAAGCAGCTGAAACTGATTAACAACCCCCTCTGCTACTTAACTGACCTGATCAATATCCCAGGAGTTTAATTGACTTGATGCTATTCTCAGATTAAAAAGTGTTATGCTTTAATTTTTTTGAACAGTGTATATAAAAGTGACATACTCTGTGTGTTTGTTCTTGGTGTGCAGGCAGACAGGCCAATTATTTATACTGTATGTTGCTAACTGCAAAACAATGTAGGACCTAATAAAAAAAAGAAAGAAACATTACATTTACAGTGATGCACATATACACTTCTCAAACATATAAGATTAAATTAAAATTAAACCATCACTGAACAAACACAGAAAGGGAAGCAATCTGCTTTAATAAAACCATTTTTTAAACATGGTCACTTCCACCAGATATTGATAAATGAATCAAAATGATTTATACAAAGCATGTGTTGACCTGCTCAATAAAAAAGATCTCATACTGCTACAATTCCAATTTGAATAGAGGAGATAAATCACCAATATCTAATGAATTTGACTATAGAGCCACATCAGTAACTCGGGTGATGCAATGGTTTTCATTTCAATCTCATTTTAAGTATCCCTAAACCTCACACAAATCTGTGCATTGTTAGCAAAACATCCTCTTCAAATGTCTTTTTTGTTCTCCATGTGTCTCACAATAGTAGTGTATCAGTACTTAAATTAATCCCATCAGAAAGGTTATCATAGCCAGAATCTAACCTTCTTAGAACAAGGTGCTAAGCCTGTCTCTGGTGGCACTACTTGGCAAGGACACTAACAGGTGACAATTATAGTGCCTCCTCTCAAAGCCTATCTTTCCGCACAGTTTATTATTATGTGTTATATTTAGTATGAACACTTTAGGTGTGAAAGACAGTGATGTCATGCACCAGTGTGTCACTCAAACACATTGTTTTAAAAAACCTCACTTTGGATATTTATATATCTATTTTAGAATCAGTAATCTTATCTGTCTAATTTGCTTTTCTACACTTTCTTACTCTTTCCTATGTCCCTGTTCGGTCCCTTTTTATATCTCTCTTAATGTTGGTGATAAGTTTGGGACTGCCACATATATCACCACCAACATTTTATGCTTCCTGCACTTGATTATAGTTTTGGGCTGGGTGCTTGTTGTCCCAGTCTAAATATGTATTCACGAGTTTGTGTGCCCATAAAATCTTAGCGTAAGTGGTAAACAGATTTGGCTTGCTGTCTGCTATAGAGGGGCTCGGAAAGGATATCCTACTCGAGCTCCGATCGCCCCCCCATAACAGGCAAAATTAGTATAAAAGGAGGAGAAGGGGAGGAGGAGGGATGCCGAAAGAACTAACAACAGGAAGAGGTAAGATGCTGGTTTTATACCTTGGTATTAATTGGAAGATTAGATGGGCGTACTTCTCCCAAAATTACGTTTATTAACTTCACTTTGCTTTCATTTTACCAATCTAGGCAGGACACACTGTTCACCCTAAACTTAGTCCATCCCATTTATCATGTAGGTTATTTAAAGGATTAGTTCACTTTAAAATTAAAATTAGCCCAAGATTTACTCACCCTCAAGCCATCCTAGGTGTGATGACTTTCTTCTTTCTGATGAACACAATCATATTAATAAATATCTTGATGCATCTAAGCTTTATAATGGCAGTGAACAGGACCAACGTATATAAAACTCAAGAAAGTGCATCCATCCAAAGCAAAACGTACCCCACGCTTGTATACATTGTATACATTAGGCAGTCTGGCAGAAGCTATATATTTTACTTCATAACTTGTTAAATATGGTTATTTTTCTTATACAAAAGCATCGCTTTTCTTCAGAAGGCCTTTAGTACACAAGAGTATATAAAAGCAAGAGTTCATTGTTAGTCGCCAGCAGCATACACTCAAAACCAATGTTACTGAAACAACGCAATCTCGGCATCCGTTTTCAGGTTAGGTCTCTCTGGGTCTTCTCGCTTAGGTCTGTCCGGCACTGGAAAGCTTTTCTAATATTACAGTTTTTTTATTTGCTTTGGTACTGTTTTCACATCTAAGGTGTATGTTTTCAAAACTCTCTGTACAAAAATCCAAACTGATCACACTTGTAACACAGCTAGTCATTCTTTCAAAACTTGATCTCATGCTTTCATTCTAGTTGTACAAATTTTCATTCTACATAATCATTGTTTCAAAACACAAGACCAAAGCAATTAAAAAAACTATCGCGGGTCCTAAAGCTCTTATCTGATTGTAACCCTTCTTTTTATGATATTGCTCTGACCTTTTCTCTTTTGTAATGTCTCCCAGCCATCTCTTTTTCTACAGTCTTTCTTCAATCTCCCTCTAGCTCTCTCTCTCCTCCCCCACCATGTGTGGACAAGCCCCTACTGCTGATTGGCTACAAGTGTGTTTCCGATTCACTTTCAACAGCTTTTTTTTTTTTTTTTCAAAATTTACTGCACCTTTAATCTAATTAAAATTATAATTTTAAAAAAGAACAAGCCCTTTAAAATGTCCCGCCTCAACTTCAACTACATTTACAGAAATGCAGTTTCCTCGTCCCAGGGAGGATTACCACCAGTGTTTGAAGGGGGGCACAGGTACAGTCAACCTGTTCACTCACAGGACACACATTGATGAGGATATCCATCTCTTGAGCCCCCAGTGTCAGCTGAGTTTGAGCAGAGGATGAGTGTGCATTCCGGATCTGATTAAGAGACTTCATGGAAACAACACAGCTGACTGGGCATAAATCCAAATGAATGAACTGGATTGTACAGTTACAAATTTGTCATATTTGACAAAGCAAATGGGCAAGAACTGGCGCAAATTCAGTTCATGAGTCATCTATCTATCTATCTATCTATCTATCTATCTATCTATCTATCTCTCTATCTATCTCTGTCCTGTCTATAAATCAAACTAAAAACTACAGTGGTTTCATTTATTATCACGTCCTTCATTAAAATTTACAATTACTCCTGTTTGCTAATAAATCCTACAATTACAAATCAATGAATTCTAATTCATTTCTGAATGGTGCACAATCCTTGACCATGATTTCAGATTCGATCTCGAATCTGATGTTGGATGCTACAAGGACAAGTGACATGGTCTCGAGGCCTTGAAAGGAAATCTGCTAATGGTGGATATTTCAATTAAATACTTAAATTACTCACATGGGTCTTATGAACATATCTAAAGGTTAATTCACCCAAAAATGAAAATTTGTCATTTATTACTCACCCTCATGTCGTTCCACACCCGTAAGACCTTCCTTATCTTCGGACCAACATTAATCTTTTTGTTGAAGGATGGCTCATGAGGCCCATAGGAGCATTGAATTTCCATCCTTATTAAAAACATAAATCAGTTCATGTGATACCAGTTCAATATTATATTATAAAGCCAAGATATTTTTGGTGCGCCAAAAAAACCCAAATAACGACGATTTAGTGTGGCTGATTCAAACATGCTTCTGAAGCATCGGAGCATAAATGAATCAGTGTGCGAATCTGCTGTTTGGAGCGCCAAAGTCACGTGATTTTCAGCCGTTGGCAGTTTTACACGCGATCTAATCATGATTCGATAACTGATTCATTTATGCTCCGATGCTTCCTGAAGCAGTGTTTTGAAATCGGCATCACTATATAAGTTGTTATTTTGGTTTTTTTTGCGCACCAAAAATATTCTCGTCACTTATATATTAATATGAACCACTGTACTCACATGAACTGATTTAATATGTTTTTAGTACCTTTATGGATCTTGGAGAGGAAATGTCATTGCTCCCTATGGAGGCCTCACGGAGCCATCGGATTCAACTAAAATATCTTAATTTGTGTTCTGAAGATCAACGAAGGTCTTACAGGTGTGAAAAGGCATGAGGGTGAGTAATAAATGACAGAATTTTCATTTTTGGAAGGAACTACCCTTTAAAAGGTGCAAGGATGATCCCACACTGGGGAGCATTTAGCTATAATGAAGAGAGATAAAAAGAGAGAGAGGAATGGGGCCAGGAGGTGTAAATGTAGGCACAGGATATAGAAGGAAGGAATGTCTTTTTAAATTACCCTTTGCTACCAAGCAAGGAGAGAGGGAAATACCATACCCCTCTCTCTCTCCCCCTCTAGATTGCTCTTTTCTCCCCTCCCTACAGATGTCTGGCATGTGACACTGTGACACAGCTACACCAGCTGACTGATCCGGGTGGCAGAAACCGTGTGGCTTGAAATCATTTTGCAATCCTAGCCTGATCTTTAATAGCTGTCAGTGAAGACACCTAGGATGGAGAAGCGGATACTTAATACTACTTTTGTTTTGACGCTTTCCTTTTTTTCATAGGAGTATTTGCTGCATATGAAAGTGTGTTTTTGTTAATGAGTTTGATTTTCTAAAAATTTTTGAAATTTTTTTTTTTCCACAATATAATATGCAAATGAAAATTTTCTACCTACAGAGCTCTGGTATTATCTTTCGGATTGTTAGATTTTTTTGGGACAACTTTTTTGCCTTTTTGTGACTCATTACTCTCTGTACTTATTTATTACCTCTTCACCAGATAATTCATAGAGCAGCTCATAAACAATTTCCTGTTTGCAACTGCAGGTAAGGATCAGCAACAAATCCATCATCCTAAGACCAATCATCCTAAGACCAATCACAACAACCAGTATCCTATCATCTGTTGATTCCTCATCAATGTCCTTTTCCATCCATCTGAAAGCCTTTGTGAATCTCAGACTCTGTATCCCTGTGGGTTGGTTTATTTGTGGATTTTAAGGTCTCTTTGGGGCCCAGAGCAGCACATTTGCCCTCCATTCAGATTTTCTGGGGCAGAAGACATGATAAAGAGCAATAAGAAACTAAATTCCCAAGATGGTGCAACAAATGCTATCACAAGTAACAATGTCAACAAACAGGTCAATAACCTGGCTCTCTTCTGCCAACCGAATGCCCCAAATAGGTAAGTGGAGATGTGTTGTAAAACCAACCTTTTATTCTGATTTTAGATCAATTGTGGTTTATTTCATAGTAGGAGCAAATACAGATTAAGCATTATTTGTGTCTAAAAATGTGTGGCTTGAAATGTTGGACCTGAAAGAGAGAGAGAAAAAGAAATGTTAAGAAAAGTAATTTTTGTGTTGTCTCCTGTCTAATGCTGTTTAATTCACTAACATGTCTGGATGTGAGATTTGTTGCTGTTTGTGCCATGCTCATGTGTCTGTTTTTTGTTATGTCTTGTCCTAAACTTTATATGTTTACACAATTAACTGACTTTCCAGAAGTACAATTTGAAGAACTTTATAAGAACTTTACTTTACAAGAACTTTCAGTAATTATTTACCTACACTGCAAAAAACAAAACAAACAAAAAAACAACTACTAAACTACTAAAATTCCTTTAAATGATATAAATTTATTTAAAGAGTAACAATGCATAAGATATTCAGGATTGTTTTTGGAGAATGTATCTTTAATACGAGTGTATTTTGTCTTGATTTTTCATGTCAATAGTTTTTCCAGATTGTATTCAAGATACAATCACTGAAAACAAGTCTTAATATCTATGTTGTTCAGTTACATGTTCAATATTATATATTATATATATATATATATATATATACATTTTTAAATGGAAACAAGACAAAATACTCATTAAGCATATTTTTCTGCTGTTTAGTTTTTTTATGAAATAAATTAGCATTAACTTGAATATGATTTAAGTAAAAGATTTTTTGACAATGCCACATCAAGTCAGAACATTTTTGTGCTAGTAAAGGCATCTATTCGTAGACTACACTCTAAAAAATGAACCCAGGGTCAAAATGGTTGGGTTAAATTTTTAATTTTAACCCAACGGTTGGGTTTGTCCATATTGACCCAATTTGGGTTAAAACAACCCAGCATTTTTTAGAGTGTAGTCAAGCCTGGTTTCATTCCTTTTGTGTGAGTCAGTATCCTCTGATGGCAATAGTCTAATTATATAATCCATGTTGTATTCATTTATAATGGTCCTTAGTCCAACTAGCATGAAAAAAGAAGCTCAAGGGGTTGGTTTTCCATTGCCTGCAGGGACCGGCACCTGTTGTGTCTGCTGTTTGATGCAAAGGAATGTCATTATCATGTATAAAATGTACTCTTGAACCAACATGAGCTTTTAGACAATCCTGTACTATAATGTCAAGTCAGCATGGTAATTGTTTTAATATATCTAAAGTAAACTAAAAATTGTTACTTGTGATAAGACTTTTTTTTAAATAAATTTTATTTTGCCATGTACGTAATGGTAGACATATTTACAAAGTCCCACACCCCCCCGTCCCTCATCTTCTCTACCCCCCCAAGTGAGGACGTAAGGTTTCTCTGTGTTTTTTAGCTTAGGATACTGTTGCTTACTTCATGTCACATTCCTCTCGTCACTCAGCCCAGATTAACACTGGTTCAGATATAATTACATATACAGGATCTCCCACATTAAACTGACTGAAAAGATGCAGTCCAAACAGAAGAAAAATCAGCATTATTCTGTTAATAAATGTAGGTATCATAGGTTTGATTTAAATCAGTATTTGCCTTGAATCCTTATAAAAGTACAATAATTATGGACTGATTGTTGCTTTGGTATGTTCTCCTTTGTCCTGACTGATCTGGTTGATGTAACCTCTCCCCCTGATCTGTGGATGAAAGGATTTTGTTGTTCTCTCTCCAATTCACATCCTCTCTTCTCCTCCCTTGTTATTCACTCTAACAATGGATCTTCCTCTGCTGTCTGGGACAGTGGCTATAAGTGCACTGCTCTAACACAAACGGACTACTCTAATACTCTACAGATGAGCAAATTTACATTTTTTTTATTTATAAAAGATGAACAGATTAGCATGGAGCATCTAAAGGGTCATAGTGAAGGAAAAAAATATATGATTCCCCGAGAAATGTTGAAACTTTTGAGTTCTTTGCAAGCAAATGCAAAGTTTCTCGGGGGAATGCAAAGGTTTTGCGAGGGAACACAAACTTACTCAGGGGGACACAGAGCTTTTGTCAGCGAATGCAAAAGCATTCTCAAGAAAATGTATCTTGATTTAAGAATGTTAAGATATTTGTACTGGAAAATAAGACAAAAATACAAAGCAGGAAATTAATTTCTGCTGTTTACAGGGGACAAGACAATAAATATTCAAATAGACGGCTACAAAAGATATATATCATGTGTTTGAGCATGAGACCTCACAGGGAAAATACCTGATAACTACATGAAAGGAACTGGACTGTTTAAATGACACACCCCTAAATGAATTCTGTCATTAATTACTCACCCACATGTCCCACACCCGTAAGACTTTCGTTCTTCTTTGGAAGACAAATTAAGATATTTTTGATGACAGAATGCTCTCAGATTTATGTCCATTGACTGCCTTTGCAACTTCCATTTTGACACTTCAAAAACTTCATAAAGAGATCAGAAAACTAATCAATATAAATCGAGTGGTTTAAGTCCAAGTTTTCTGAAGAGAATCGATCACTTGTTATGACGAACAGATTTAATTTAGGCTTTTACTCGCATGTAACATAATCAGAAGCTCAACCAAACTTGCTACACGCGCGAGAACAAACCTCTTCCGGAAACTCAAATGTGCTGCGTAATTTGTCTTCTGAGGAAGAATGAAAGTCTTACGGGTGTGGAACGACATGAGGGTGAGTAATTAATGACAGAATTTTCATTTTGGGGTGAACTAACCCTTTAAATGAAATTAGACTTGACCCACAATAATATGTTAATGTATAACCAAATGTTCACAAACTAGAAAAACTCCTCAAAACTAAAGATTTAGCAAATTTCCATCTCTCCCTCCCTCCCACCATCCTTGAAATCCCTTTGTAATCCTAGCCTGATCTCATCCATACACCCACCCACCCCTCCATTCCTCCACCCCTCCTTTTTTCCACTCCTCCATCCATCCATCTAGTTGTCAAAAGTACCAACTTCAGTACCAAGTCAGTACTGAAATTTTAAAAATATGACGCTTTAAGTGCTGTTGAGCGGATTCATAAACACCTCTGATTGGCCATTGTGTTGACATGCTCATTAGATATGTCTGTGATTGGCTTCAATGATCAACACCTCAAAAACATTGTAAATAGTCATTAATGAAACTCTTCACCGAGCGCTTACACAGATACACACAAGAGCGATTGACAGCAGGCATCTATCACTGACCGGTCCGCTAATAGAGGCCTGCTTTCAAATGCTCCAGCTTTCAAATTCAAACACTTCCATGTGCTTTCAAATGCTCCCATGCGTTGATCATTGTAGCCAATCACAGACATATATCCGATGAGCGTGTGAACACAATGGCCAATCAGAGGTGTTTACGAATCTGCTCAACAGCGCTCAAAGCATCACATTTTTAAAATTTCAGTACTGATTGGTACCGAAGTACTTTTGACAACTCTACATCTATCCACCCACCCCTCCCTTCCTCCATCCATCCATTCATCCACCCACCCATCCACCCCTCCTTTCCTCCCTTCCTCCATCCATCCATTCATCCACCCACCCATCCACCCCTCCTTTCCTCCCTCCATCCATCCATCCATTCATCCATCCACCAATTTATCCATCCTTTCCTCCATCCATCCACCCATACATCCCTCCCTCACTCCCTCCATCCATCCAACCTACCTTGCCCTTTGTACTTTCATTGTAAGTGCATTACTGTAACAAGTAACTGTAACTTACAATTAGAGAATACAGCACTCTTTGAAAGCTTGTTGATGCTAATCTGTGAGTGGGCTTTTGACTTTGACATTTGCACACAATGGTCATGTGGGACTGCAGAGAGACTGTCTGGAGAAGCCCACAGTGTGTCCGCTGTGGTATTCTTGTAAATTCCAGCGCCTCCATTACTCTCAGCTGATATGCCATTTCCCTCCCAACCCATTATGCATGCTGATCTGTAAAATCGTGTATTATTTTTAAAATCATCATTTGTAAAATCATTTGTTTTAATTGTTACTGTCCTCATCTTCGTAATCACAATCATTACTGAAATATCATCATAAACCTCCACATCAAAAACTGCATTTTTATCATACATGCCTTGTGAGCAAACAAATTTCTGTATTTAAAGATAATCATGACATAATCACAAAGCACATGAGGCAAAGGACACAATGTCTTCCTGCTGTCTGTCTGGATTTCACTAACATAACATGCTCCTCTCTCCAAATAGACCCTTGAGCTGAAGGGACAGTCATGTCAAGCAGCTGAATGCAAACTCAATAAAACGGCTACACACAACACATTGCATTTGTAAATTCAGCACACAGCAAAGGGTCATGACTTAAAACATGGTGAGCTAAACCATGCTGAACTATGACCTTCACTGCATAAATCAGTCACCTGCTAGCAGAGATTATCATTTCAAAGTTCTGATGAAATTTCTCCTAAAAACAATTAGGTGGACTGTTGTATTATAGAAGGCGACAATCTGCTGAAGCCTTCCTGACATCTAATCGAGTCCTGTGATATGGCCTGTGGTGATGATCCCATGGCTTGATGAAAGTCTGAACGCAGTCTGAAACAGATTTATGATGCTGGTTTGTTTGTTCTGGAAGTAGTCACAGCCATAGGCTTATGCCATTGATTGAACGTTGACAAAATAAATACCAGGAGATTATGGTTTCATTCCCCCTCTTGCAATTGCTTTCCTCTGTGTGTACTTCAATGGCATAAAAATGTCCAAACAACCCTGCTCTGAACTAAATGGCCAAATCTATACACCTCTAGACCTTTGTGGTGTCCAAAAATAGTGCATGCTTTTAAAACTGGAGATTTATGAGGGAGTAACACCAATAATCTTATCTTTGTGTCATCCAAATTAGGTCTTGAAACAACACTGACTTTCATCAGGCTGCTAAAAAAGTGAATATTGAAAGTGACTACCATTTACAAGTGATATCTATTTTCAAACCAATAAAATAGCAATAAAAAACAATGTTTGTGGTAACTATTGCCTAGGAAAATTGGTCAGGTCAGCTAAATCTATCACATTTTTTGCTGATGGAGCTGCCAAACAAAGCATCTAAAAGTCTAAGACGTATCAAGCTGGACCACGGGCATAGCAGCTAAAGCAATGAGTCAAAGGAATTATATGAAACAAACAAGCATTAGTGTTAAGTAAATGCTGTTGTGTGGAAGTCCTAATCTAATACAGTATTTATATATATATATATATATATATATATATATATATGTGTGTGTGTATGTATCTGTATATGTACAGAAGAAAGAAACAGGATGGAAAGTCTGAACAGACTATTCCTAACACCTTGGCAAGATTTATTGGCAGAATTAGATGTGTTAATCATAGTCTCCTGGGTCTCCTGGTACTGGTTGTTGTCAGAAATTGAATACTATAAAGTTTCATGTGGTTTCTTTTCACCTTTGACAGAGTAACATTACCTCGTCACAACAACAATCTTGGAAAAGAAACATTTTATGATACTAAAAACATTTATATTCTATACCCTGATCTGCTAATATGTTCTTAGCACATGCTGGCATGACCTTGGCTCTTGGCCTTGGTTCAGTTTTAATGCCATAAGGACCTTAGATGGGCAGTGGAGGATATATATATCTGGGCCCCTTAACAAGATTTATGGGTTCTTCCTTCAGAAAGGTTACCAAATGTTTTATGGGCATGAATGGTTTACAGTGATTGAATGTGTGTGTGTGCATGTGTGTGTTAAGAGCTTGCGGTCCTAACAGTTGCACACATAAAAGTGTAGTACACATGTTTTCTTATAGTACAGTAACCAGCCTTCCAATATTTAAGACCTAAGAAACTACAGCCCTAAACATAGTCCATATGCAAGTATGTGAACACAGACGCTTCTCATTACACAAGCTTGATTTTTATGCATTGTGTTCTGATACATTTCAGTCAGTATACGATTTTTAACATGTTTTTGAAAGAAGTCTCTTATGCTCACAAAGACTCCATTTATTTGATCAGAAATACAGTAAAAACAGTAATATTGTGAAGTATTATTACAATTTAAAATAACTGTTTTCTATTTGAATATATTTTAAAGTGTAATATGGCATATGATGCAAAGCATTACTATTTGATATGTAGTTTTCAATACATTCTTACTGATGCTTTCAAGACTATCAATTCACTTTTGTTCATCTATTTGTTAGACAGATAATATTATCTTGGTGAATTTGCAGCACATAAAAACATTTGCCAGGCATGTTGTATAAGATATCTAATGAACATTTATATTAACAATGCAGCACTGGAAGTAGACAGTAGACAGTTCCATCAACTGGCCAGTGTAAGGTACTTGAACCCTGTGTAAGGTAATTCAGAGAAGCAGTGCTGATTTAAAGGGTGTCATGTCAACACAGCCAGACCCAAACCTCAAGTGCAAATACAGGGTGTTCACAGCTTACCTATTGGACTATGGCTCACTTACAGGAACTATTGTTAAATCAATCATCCTATAAAATGGTATTTGATATAGCTGATATTATTCAATACCAAAAAAAGAGATTTTATACAAACCACAATAGAACGAAAAATTGCAGTATTACCAATCATTACAAAATTATTTTTCAATTATTTTTCTATTATATTCTATTCTATAAGAAATTACTAACAGGTAAAGTAAATATAATGAATGTAAGCTAAAATAGTGCATATATTTAGTGAAACTCTGCCCTCTAGAGTTTATTTCTGTAGTGAACTACATGCTGTGGACACTAAATGACTTGCTTGTGGTAAATGTAATACTATGTGAGATATTATTCTCAAGCTGTTTTATTGATGTCTTTCCATGTTTGAAACACTGGTTGAGAGATTACACGTAAACATCTATGGCTCCATACAAAATCACATACTTTCCTACTATATAGTAGGTGAAAAACAATATGTGATAAAAGAAGTATACCCGAATTCACAGTACTCATAAAAGAGTAGGCAAAAAGTACCTGGATGAACTACTTCTTCCGGCGAGATTCTGAAGTGTGCACACTTTACTATCCCATGAGGCCATGGGAGAGGATTTGTGAATGGAAGTGACGCAAATGTATGTAGTACATCCGGATTACATTCATACTATACACACTCATACTATATAGAACATACTTTTTTAGTAGTCATGAAGTAATTACTTATTCAAAATAAGTACCTCAAAAGAGTATGCGATTTCAGATGCAGCCTATGCATAGATCGTCTGTTCTTCTTTTGCACTTTTTCTGTTGTGGCGGTTAGCAAACAGCGTTGCATTACCGGGCACGCCCCCTTCTGAATTGGAGTGTGAATTGCCTGTGACTGACTGTATTCGTTGTCTAACTGCATGCACCGAACCGTGACGTCCATACATGTAACATTACACCCCTACCAAACACATGAACTTAAACAGTCTTTGAAAGAAAAGGAGTGAGATGAGGACAGCTGAAATGAGAAACAAGCAGTTTTCATTACAGCAGAAAAGATGGTGAAACATATCTGAAGACACTGTTACCACAAAACGCTTCGCCAGCACAATTCTGAGATCAGGGGTGTGGGAGAAGGTTAAAGAGGTTATGTTTGCATGAGGGTGTGCAAGTGTTTATCCCCGTGTGTCTGTACTCCAAAATAGATGGTGCTGAGGTGCTGAAAGAACTCATATCAGATGGGGTGACGAAACCATTGCCCACTAGAATAAAGCTTTCATTACAGAAACATTGACCAGCATATGTGAGCTAACCAGTAGACACCCATAGGAATCATGCTGTGACAAGATGTTCTTTCATATTGACCACCAATACAAAGCATTAACTTTAATTTGATCTTAATATAGAGGTACACAACATAAAAAAAATATTTTAAATTCATGTTAAAAAACAGCATGTTAACAAATCTGAGGTTGCCAGAAATTGACATGGTGATCGTGTTTTAGGTCTAACGGGATGGCATATTGATGCCTGTATGTTTTATAAATTAAAACCATATATTTCATTAGTTGATATAATGTTAATTACCAAAATCTGCTTTCTATCTTACTGATAGCCACCATAATATTACAGGTGGTACAATAGAAAGCCACACAATGAATCAGAATTCATTGCATCTGGTCTGTCCACAAAACATGGCTAACATCCGTGTATAGACAGTGCACAAGGTGGTCATATACACACAAACAGTGAAATGAACAGTGACATGAATGAACATTACTGACAGACCGGGAAGGGAAGTGCTGCAACCATGGAAAATATGTGAAAAATAATGTGTTTTTTGAAAATTCAAGCATGAAAACCCTATTCTAGTAGACCCCCAAAACAAAATTAAAACTTTGTAAAATGGTATAATCGGTGCTCTTTAATATAATAAACAGAATGCACAATATATAATGTAAATTATTCTTTGATCTGATCTGACACAGTAAACCTAGATGTCTAAAATAAGACCCAGTGGGGTACTTGCAAACTGAAAATACTTGTAGCCTGAGCTCCATCTGCCATGAGGACATCATGTTATTGTGACCTTTTAAGAAATGAAGGGCTCCTGGGAGAGTCTGTCCTGTAGCGCTGAGTGTTAAGTATTCGCCCAACCCCTGGGGGGCATTTATTCTTGTTATATTTAATTAGTTATCTGTTAACGGGACCCCTCACTGTCCACATAATCTGTCCTGCCAGACAAGGACAAATGGTGCCATACCAGCTGCCGATAATGTAGTTACAGTATCTGCAAGTACTACAATAATGCTTGAAGGGGAAGGGATGAAAAGGGTGAACAGTTTAAGTCCCATGCTTTTGCTTGAAGTGCAAATGACACCTATCATCATGTCTCTTTTTCTTTCTGTCATTCCTATCTGAGTGTTTGTAATGCGGCCAGCTCTCTCTCTCTCTCTTGTGCCCAAACTGTTATTGATTGAAATTGGCCTCTGGTGCTTGAATTATTTTGGTCTGTCACTATGCTGGACCTGGACATAAACCAGAGCCAGTGAGAAAGATATGGAGAAGAAAAGAGGGACAAAGGAAAATAGGATTTGAAGTAAGGGTGAAAGTATTATTCTATTCTGTCTTTCACTGCAATTTTCCAAAAGTATCATAAGGGTAAATAGACCGTAGAAACCAGTTGCGTCAATGGTTTACTTATGGCTTATAATGCTTTTGAGAAACACAGCTCAGACTTGATCTTCTGGTTAACTGAGTTCTGCCCATGTGGTCAAGCACAGTAAAAACTCAGGGTGTAAGTTTGGGTTTACCAAGCTCATGGAACAGAATGAGAATTTAATCATGTTAATTTTATGGCAATATGACAAAAAATGGCTTAACGGTCAAACTAGTTATCCACTGTTCAAAAGTTTGGGGTCGGTAAGATTTTCTTATGCTCAACGATGGTGCATTTATATAATCTTTAATACAAAAAAACAATAATATTTGTGAAATACTATTGCAATTTAAAATTGTTTTCTGTATAATGAATTTTAAAATATATTTATTCCTGTGACGCAAAGCTGAATTTTCAGCATCATTATTCCAGTTTTCAACAAATCATCTTTATGTATATTAATACATCAGTAATATCAAACTAAATGTCCTATTAACAAGAATGTAATTTAATTAACAAGAAAATAAAAGTACCGAAGAATTAAAGAATAAAAATCTAAATTTAAATTTTCTTTTAAAAACTGCAGTGAGACAGTTGATGTGTGATAGAAAGAGGTTCAGCTGCAGAAATGTGAGAGAGAGGTTGGCAGCCAAAATCTCTGACCTTGTGACAAGGATTAGATGTCAAGAACATCAACAAGCAGCAACTCTGAACTTCAGCATATCCGATTATTATGACTAGCCCAAAACTAAGCCTAAAAATAGCAATGAAGAACAATTATTCAACTTACAGCTGCTTTGTCACACTCAATGTGAACCATGCAAAATTACTTAGACAATATAAAATACGCTAAAATACAAAAATATATAAGCCTTCACTGAAATAAATGGTAAATTAAATGTTTGTAGGCCTACATTGTTATGACGTGATGTTTTAAACAGTAGTCTTTGCCTGAAATAAAGCCAGCAGAGTATTCACCAAAATGAAAACACTGCCATCTCCTGGAGATCCTTGAAGTGAACGACACCCTCTCTGTTGTTTACAAGAAACGGCGTAACACCTGTCTCTCTTTTCCCATTTTGCAAAAAAAAAAAAAAAAAAAAAGTTCACACTTCCCGCAAAATAAATAGTTTGTACATAATAACTGAAAGGTTGGAGGTTTTCCGTATCACAAGGTTTCGGGTTTGATTGGTTTTCCTGACTATATGTCTTGTGCATCACATCGTCAATCAACTGGTCACGTCTGAGACGCAAGCAGACCGTCCCCTGAAACCGGAGCGTTTTCTTCTTCGGATGCATTTCCATCGTAAGATTTTACATATTAAACTACGAGGTATGTTACTGTGGTGCATCTCAACAGTGTTCTCTAGCGCTTCTATTGTAAATGTGGTGATTTCTGTGTCGAATAATGTGATTGTTGCTCTGTAAAAATGACGACGTCGACTGAAATCGGGGTGAACGATACTAATGGCGAAGCAGTAGAGCCAGAGGCCTGCATACATATATCTGCTTGATTTCACTTACCGACCTGCGTGTTACTGCGCATATTGTATGTTTCGTGCATTTAAACATTGTTTTCATTTTGTATGAGATACACTGGCAACGAAAACAGAACTTAAACACCCCATCCAGACTGTAACGCCATTGATCAAGCGATCGATTAAGTGGCGTAAGCGATTTCGTAATGGAGCGTTATAGTTTTGTTGGGGTATCAATCGGTCAGCTATTCAGTCTCATCACAAATACGTGTTTTAGCAGTTCTTTGCAGTTTGACATGATTTGTGATCTTTAGTTTTATTCCACATGCTCTAATGTTGTTGCGTGGGGAACTGAAGCAGATGCTGTGTTATAACATCATATTGTGTTTATGTGTATTTCTTCATAATGCCCGGAAGATTGGCTCTGTCTAGTGTCCAGTGGTTGACATTTAATACAGGTGTAGGCCTGCTATCAGAAATGGCTGCTGTGAGAGGCGGTCTATTACTGTTCAGTGGACATTTTGTGTTCAGTCGCTGGATGGCGGCCTCACATTGGAGTCACAAATTTTCCCTTTAAAACACTTCCTGCTGAGTCATGACAGTACATGCTATACAAACCCAGTCTTTTGGGTTTCAGATACATGGATGTATTTGATGTTCATTCAAATTCTGATATTTAGACCATTACATTTAAAGTTTTGTATAAGAGTGTTTGGAGTTAATCAATTAAATCAAAGGAAAACTGAAGTCAAAATTGACCTCATTTACTTAATGGTCTTGTTGTGCACACTTTATTAGTGCATGTTATTTATGATAAAAATATTTTCAATAATTTTTTCAATAATTTTCTTTTCGGCTGACATCTGCACTGTTTTTACATAGTTGTAGGCTACTACACCACAATGAAAAGCCATGATGAAATGGAAATGGGTCTTTTCTTATGTCTTGTAACATATATAGAAAGTGTGGTTGATTGGATTTTGAGATGTGGGCATTGCACACAGAAACGGAGGCAAATTAATGCTTAAGCAGACTAAATGATTGGAGAAGTCTGACATAAGTTGTTGTTTTGAATAAAGATTGAGGTAAAAAAAAACGCATAAGATCAATAACACATTTGGAAAATAGATATGGTGAACTTTTGTTTCATGCCAACTTTAATGCCAGTTAACTAAGGTTATGGCAATGATGGCCATTAAGGACAGATTTGAAAAGTAATTTTTTCCATTAGAATATAATTTTTATATTTACTTAGAAAAATGTGATATGGAAGATACATGGGTGGTGAATGCTGTTTCCTTTTTCCTTTTATTTTTGCATTTTATTGTCTTGACAATTTTACTGTTAGAAAAAAAAATATTATAAAGAGGTTTATAGAGAGGTGAATTGTAGGGCTTCACCATTTACATCTTTACTTTATCTGTACTGTGTTTCCCAAAAGCATCATAAGCTTAAATAGATTGTAGAGGCTAATGCTTTTGGAAAACACAGCTCTTGTTGTTCAGTTAGAATTTGTTGAATTATGTTTGTTTTGAGAAATGTTTGGTGCAGCAGCTCTGTAGTTTCTTTTACAGTAGTAGATTCTTTTAGACTCTTCCTTTTTTCATTAAACTGTTCACGAAGATGAGTCACCCTAGTGTGATCTTTGTTGACAGGGATGGACAATATTGATGGTTCAGACTCCAAGTTTTATTTTGAAAAGCCAGCATTGATGTTAAAAAATGGTCAAGGTACTGCTCACAGTATTAATAAATAACAGTTGTCTAATATCCATGAATTAACAGTCTGGCCTATCATGTTGTCCTGTCTTAAGGCATGTTTGTCCCTCCCTGTTCATATTCCGGCCAAAAAAAAGAACGAAAACCACTAAAACTCATGCATGATGTAAAGATACTCTTAAACTGTGATATTATTTTCCATTGTCTGTCTTGTCCTTTTTGCTTGCTGTTTTCTTCTTCAGTGAAGACATGGAAACCTGTTTAAATCCCTCGAAGCTGGAGATTTGAGAGTGTGTGACAGAAGGGGAAAATGGTCACAGCCGTTTTGCAGTTTCTGTGTGAGGACGTGAGGACGACAAGCCAATAACGCTTTTTGTGTGTTTTTCCCCTAATTTTTCCAGCTTTTCATTGTTCTTGGAAAGTTTTGTGCCCCCTGTTGCAAATTCCCTGAGGCATTTTGGGAGTCTGCCGCTCTTTGGCCCCGTCTCCCTCCAGTTGGCACAGATAAAGACTCAGTTGGCACTGCACCAGCTGAATGCAATTGCTGGCACAAGCGTCGCTCCGTCTGCAGTTGCTACACCTGCTTTGACCTTGCTCAACTTGCTTAAGGTCACCATGTCGCATCCATTATATAATCCCCGTGGAGGGCTGTTTCCCAGCGGTCAGAGACCCGTCGTGCCTGGCCAGTATGGTCTTGGGTCACAGCCTCGAATGGAGCTGGGACCAGCCCGTCTTGGCCCAGGTTCCATGTCCGGTTCTCGAGGGGGATTGGTCAACCAGCCTTTCTCACTGGGACAACGTCAGTCGCAGATTTCCCCAGATCTTGAAGCCGCCATAGACCAGAACCTTCGGGGAGCCCGCGAGGAAGTGCGCCTTCTCACTCAAATGCTCCAGCAACCCAAAAAACCAGATCCCCGCATGAGAAAGGACACGAGGGATGAAGTGCTTTCCTCCGGAGGGAGCGTCTTTCCAGGGTCTTCGAGATCTGATGAGGGAGACTGGTCCATATACCAAGGCCCGGGCAAGCTCTTTGGATCTTCAAGCTTGGATCGTCCTTCCAGTTCCTCACAACTGTTCCAGTCTTCCGGTTTTGGTGGAGCATCAAGCGGTTTAGACAGCCAACCTCCACCAGAACAGCGGCCTTCACGTTACACTTCTGAAAGTGCCAGCAGCATCCTAGCAAGCTTTGGACTCTCCAATGAGGACCTAGAGCTTCTAAGCCACTATCCAGATGATCAGCTGACTCCTGACAACCTACCGTTTATTTTGCGGGACATCCGTATGCGTAAAGTGAAAAGGGACGTTGATGCGAGATCTGAATACAGCAAAGTCATTGACTATGGACATTCGAGTAAATTTGGCTATCCTGAGGAGAGCTCAGATGGCTATGCAAGTGAACACCTACCTAAAGAGTCATCAAAGTATGGGAGTGAGGTCTCTAGACCACCCTTCAGTGGAATGGACATCACAAAGCATCCTCAGCCGTGCCAACCAGCTCCAGCCCCTGTTCCAAAGCTTCAGAAACCTCCACCAGTGGATCCAAGACTCATGAAGACGATCCCAGCAAGACCACCTGCACCCCAGACTGTTCTGCCACCCACTAGTCGACCTCCAGCGCAGATGCCACCTCAACTGGGTCTTCTTCCAATGATGGCCATGGACGACATCTCCGGAGGTCCGAATGCCAACTGGATCCCGTTCCTTTCCCCTCCAGTCAGCGTGCCTACCACCAAGAGGCTTCCGACTCCTACCATGATGAATGATTACTCAGCAGCTACTCCAAGAATCTTTCCTCATACATGCTCTCTATGTAACATTGAATGTGTCCAGATTAAGGTGAGTATCTTCTTACCCAGTAGTGCCTCATTTGAAAGATGTTTGCATTATTTTTCGCTGTATGTAAAGGGTCTCGATTGCTGTTTAATTCATTTCAATGTTTTGGTGAACTTTGAGCTAAAACTGTACTAAATTTAATTATGAAATAAAATGTCACAAAACTATAATGAAATTTTAATGTTTGTTAACTTCAGTTGCTCAATAATTGTGCAGTTCATTTTGGGTTTAAAAAAAAGACACTAAGCTGGTGTAAATAGAGTAGATAATGCAGCTGGTAAACCATGGCTGGAAAAAAGAACTGTATCTTGACTACTCCAAGCCATTTCCAGTTTCAGAAGAAAATTAATCAGTCCATTTTCTGGAAACCTGGGGAAGCCTGATGAAAAACCATTTTGCTGAAACATAGTTTAAGACCTTGGACTGGCTGAAAAAATACTGTACCTATTGTGAAGGCAGACCTGATGACTTTCCACAATGCTGAAGACAAAAGGCAGATGGCGATCTCCATCTCCGTAATACCTGAAGCCACACTTTGGACTTTTTTTCATGTTGGAAGAAGTTTTATCATGAAAATCATGGACTTAAAATTTTTTTTATGCATTAATGAGACTATAGTGGGTTAAACAAGCTTTATCGTCTCTTTAAATTTGGACTTCTGGCATTTCATGTCTTTTTTTTGTTTTACTTCTATATACATATCTTGGTAATCTGTTACACCAAGTTTTTATAATCAATTGCACTGTTTAAAACACGTAGTAATTTAAGCATTATTTAAAGCAAAGACATTGTTAAAAGTATGTTTTGTTTTGTTTTTTTTGCTTACAGGACTGGCTTGAACATCAGAACACAAATCTTCATATTGAGAGTTGTAGGCGTCTTAGGAAACAGTGAGTGTTTTATGAATGGCTGCTATTGCTCATGTTCACCTTTAGCTAAGAATTCCATAGGATAATTTCTCATTTAACTAAAAAAAAGCCATATTTTTAATTTGTTATAGATACCCTGACTGGAATGTTGAGGCTGTCTCTGTTTCCAGGTAAATCCCTACTATATCCAATCTTGGACATTTAGATCTAGAAATACAGTTGTTTTTTTATTTTATACTTTAAGACAGTTGGCATTTAAATTCACTTGAAAATGTCAATCATCCACAGACCTGAGCCCAAATCAGAACACAGCAGCTCAAAGCGGCACACCCGATCACACTCGTACTCCAGATCCCCCAGTCCGAAGCGGCACCATGACTCTTCAAGCCGTCGTAAACGATCCCGTTCACGCTCCCGATCCCGAAGCCCTAGAAGGTACCGGCGTAGCAGAAGTCACAGCCGGTCCCCCCATAGGAAGTCTCGAGTCAGTCCTTATAGGTCCCGTAGGTCCCGTAGTCCTCCATCTCAACGGTCAAGGTCTCCAGGTTACAGTAGGCGCTCTCCTCCACGCCGCTCGAGTCCCCGCCGGAGCAGCCCCTCCCGGCAACAGAGATCCAGCAGTGGCGAACGACTGGCCATGAAACTCATGTCATCAGGTAAGAACAATTATTACAATGCTCTTGCAATTTATTGTATAATTTTTTTTCCCCTTTCAATTCACTTGGTGTACTACTAAATGAAGTTCTTTTCTTTCCCACAGCTGAGTTTTCATCAATTACAGACAGTAATACTTTGAAGGCTGTGGTGAAGTCCTTGGCACCAGCCCTGCTGGCTGAGCTAGCAAAGAAGAAAAGTGCTTCCTCTACTTCCTCATCAAAGGGAAGCAGCAGCAGTAGTTGGAAACGGTCTTCACCACCTAAGAGACCTGAGTACCCCAAGACAAGCAGAACCTCCACCACAAAGACCTCCAGCACTCCAAAGGTACATCTTCATACAGCAGTTACGTGCAGTTGTAAATGTGGTTCTTCCTTTGTTTCTTTGGCTTTAAGCTCATTATATTGTTGTATTTGCTGCAGGGTCTTTAGAAAACACTTTTGAAATAATATAAGAGTATCTGTTCTAATAAAATGAAATGTAATTAATATCTTTTTTTGTTTTAGCATGATGTGAAGCCTAAAGCCAGGGATGCCCCAGGCACATCCTGTTTGCTGAGGCTCATTGGAGTTCCTCATGGTACTACCAGCAAAGAATTGACTGATGCCATTGAACCTTTTGGCAAGATATATACTGCCATCCTCCTGAAGGCGATTCGTGAGGCAAGTCCTTTAAAAACTGTAATAGTGTGAAATAATATAACAATTTAACATAACTTCTGTATTTTAATTTATTTCTGATGTAAAGCTGAATTTTCAGCATTATTACTCCAGTCTTCAGTGTCACATGATCATTCAGAAATCATTCTAATATAATGATTTGCTGCTCAAGAAACATTTTTTTATTATTAGCAATGTTAAAAAACAGTTGTGCTGCCTAATGTTGTGGAAACCATGATGTTTTTTTCAGGATACGTTGAATAGAAAATTCAAAAGATTTAATCCTGCCTTAATCTAAGCATTGTCTGTGAAACCAGACCTCTATCAATTTAATGCATCCTTGCTGAATAAGTCATTCAAAAAAAAAAAAAAAAAAACGTACTTACCCCAAACGTTTGAATGGCAGTGTAATACAATGTGCGTAGCTGGTATAGCTGTTGTAAACGTTTGTGATTCTCTCTTCAGGCCTCTGTGTGTATGGAGAGAGAGGAGGATGCCAAAGCTTTGCTCAACTGTAAGAACCTGACAATTCGTGGTCAGGTTATCAAAATCTGCATGGAGAAGGTATGTTTGACTCTTTCAAGTCCACTTAGAGATGTGACCTATACCAAGCCCTGGTATTAAATCCAATCTGTGCACTTTTGTAGGATGCAAGAGATGATGATGAGAGAAAATCTGTTAAGACTGAAAAGTCTGTTAAGAAGTAAGTGCTCATGCATGCAGTGGTTTTGCAGTGAATCTAGAAATAACTGTTGATATTATTTATTTATTTATTTAATTTATTTAATTAATTATATATGCCTGTTTCAAACATTTTACAAATGGTTCTGTGAATGCATTTGTGTCTTATTATAGAAAAGAGGTGACTACGACAAAACCAACTCAGTCAGCAAAAGTAAAGGGTCCAAACCCAGTAAAGGGTTCAAACCCAGTAAAGGGTCCAAACCCAGTAAAGGGTCCAAACCTAGTAAAAGGTGCAAACCTAGTAAAGGGTGCAAACCCAGTAAAGGCATCTCAGCCAGCTAAAGCAAAAGAGTTGCCAGGTTCCAAGACATCTCAAGTAACCAAGGGAAAACTGAATGACCCCAAAAAGATGGTACAGACAGCTAAAGCTAAGCCCCCTGCTAAGGATTCAGGTAAGTTACTGCATCTTCCTTTGTAGTTGTTCCTGTGCCCATATTGGACAATCTTTATAACATTTGTTTAATTTGGCAGAGACCCCAGTTGCCAAGAAACTTGTGAAGAAGGTATGTTATTTTGTGTTCTCCCTCTAAACTGTGTTTATTAATTTATTTATTTACAAATAAAAACTACTTCTACCTTCCTTCTTTGACTACAGGAAATACCCTGGAGAAAAAATATAGTTGAGATTACAAATCTTCCAGAGAAAGGGGTTACTGAGGATGAGCTCATCAACCTTGCTAAACCATACGGGTTCACTGCAACTCCTGTCATAGCAATCACTCAACAAAAGGTAATGACTTTAAAGAGGGCTGGGCGAATCGAATGCTCACGCGCATGTAAAATTACCGCTAAATTCTTTCAAATGTTCATAGTAGATCACTGATAAGGCGTTCAATATCGACGCGATACATTATTATTGCGTGTCTTATCAATCTACGGTCTATTAAATGCCGCTTCATTTGTGATGGCGAAATCAGTTTTACTGAAGCGCGTGTTCGAAGCCCTAGGTGCTGTATGTGCTTAAAAGCACAAAAATACTATAGCATGTTTCCTAAATATCTGCAAACATATTAAGTTCATATACTTGTTTCTATAACAAAAAACACAATGCTACAGCCAGTTATTTCGCTTTGAAATATGCATTCTGGGTCGGAATATCTGCGTGATCCCACCCACTTCCAGTTTACCCAATAGTATTTTGACACCACTAGTTGCCAGTTCTGTCAGTTGCCAGAAAATGCAGCATATTGTAGCTATAGAAACAAACTGGGTCAGAGATCGCAGATTCTACCCAACTTAAAAAGCCTTGGCATCCAGCCAAAAAGACTTTAAAAACGAATGCTAATTTGGCAATTTTTTTTCCCCTTGATAGTTAAGCATTGATCTTCTGCTAAAGTTAGCTGATTTAT
This sequence comes from Culter alburnus, assembly GCA_028476615.1. NCBI lineage: Eukaryota > Metazoa > Chordata > Actinopteri > Cypriniformes > Xenocyprididae > Culter > Culter alburnus. The sequence continues at coordinate 382,052 of JAOTNS010003616.1, forward strand.
CCAGGCAACTAGTTGGGATGGATATGAGCTGGTTTATAAATTGCAAACATTAAAAACATTGCTAACGTGTACATTAGGCAGTGTAAGGCTTGTCACTTTCCATTGTCAATTGCGCTTGTTCCTGTTTTCAATCTGGCACCCCGTGTAAGTGTTGAGTCTGAGGAGGAGGGCGTGGGAGAAACGACTCTTATATTTTAAATTTGGTGTGCAGTACCCATTTCATCTGCTAGCTGTCAATATTACATACTGCACCTTTTTAAAGGGTTCACCCAAAAATGAAAAATCAGTCAATAATTACTCACCCTCATGTAGCACCAAACACGTAAGACCATCGTTCATCTTTGGAAAACAAATAAATTATATTTTTTAATGAAATCCATAAGCTACTGGCCTCCGATAGACTGTGTCACAACCACTTTCAAGAAAGGTAGTAAAAACATTGTTAAAATAGTCCATGTGACTACAGTGGTTCAACCTTAATGTTATGAAGTGACGAGAATACTTTAGGAGGCTTCACGCTGCATTCACACAGGGCGTCAGCATCAAAGCTTGACGAAGGGCATGTCTGAAGCTTGAGCTGACACGACCGTCATAGTACAACAGCCAATCACATTACTTTTTGGTGTTGCATGAACGCGATTGGCTAGCATCTGTGATCTGATTGGCTGACGCCTGCGTTGGTGCTTGAAAAGTTGCGAAATCTTCAACTTCTGCCACAAGCGACACGAGTGACGCGACGGAACCCACAATTCTGTTCGGCAATGCATGTCGTCACCCATTCAAAGTAAATGAGAAGTGTTCACGCCGACGCCCGTGTGAATGCAGCGCTAGTCTGTTGGAGGCCAGGTAGCTCATGGATTTCATCAAAAATATCTTAATTTTATATATTATATATTGTTATTAATGTGTAATATTTTATATTATACTGTGTTATATATTTTAACAGTATTTTAATAATTCTTTTTAGGCCTACCTGCAGATGCCCAACACAGAGGCAGTTGAAGCAATGGTGAAGGCCTGCTCTGAGAACCCAGCTAAAGTGCAAGAGACTGAGATAACTGTAAAGATGATGATGCAACCTATAGACCTGAACTACACTGTGAGTGTGCACTTCATCTCTGTCTGAAGTTATGCAGAGGGAATAAAATATTTTATGAATGTCCTAGATACATACAAGTTGTACAAGTTTTGGTTCTTACCCCAATTTTATTAAAGCAACTGTATGTTGTTTTTGTTATATTTATGACTTCAGAGCCCCCAATTTAGGCCACATTGCACATAATATACATTTGACAGTGTAGACTATTACAGGGGTTCTTAACTCTGGCCCTTCGAGGTCTACTTTCCTAGTTTAGCTCCAACCTTGACCAAACATGCCTACCTGTAACTTTCTAGTAAGCCTAAAGTCCTTAAATAGCTTGTTAAGATGTGTTTGATTACGTTTGGAGCTCAAATCTGCAGGAAAGTAGAGCTCAGACGAGTTGAGAACCCCTGGACTATTACTAACTAGCCAAAATGGGTTTGGAAGGTTGCAAACTTTCAAAGCTTACCTGCCATGAGATGTTTATTTGCATGCTATTCTTGAGACTGTTAGATGACTTTTGACCTCGCCGACAAATTACAAAACTCTGAGATAGGGAAAACATAGATAAGGTTAATATATATCAACAGTTTGCAACCTCACGTTCATGGTCACTTACTCTTTTTAAGATTCCTCTGTCAATGTTTTTTTTGGCCTCTTTCATGAAGTCTGTATTGATAATACTTAAAACTATGTTGGTGTGGCATACTGCTGTAAAGGAATCTACTGTTTTCATTGAATTTCGTACCTACTGATGTATTACGTATAGTTGCTTTAAACGGTCTGTGTTCTCATTTAAAAACACATTTCGGGCATAATGGACACTCTTTATCTAATAAAAGAGAGTGCATTACGTCTCAAGTACATTTATACTCTCTTGAATAATACTGTTTAGTACTGACTGTCTTATCTTTTTCTCCCCAAAGGAGTCAGTTTTCAGAGTACTCATGGGCATGGAGAAATCACCTGTGAGTAAATGCTGAAGAGATAATAACTTGTATCATGCCTCAGACTTAGTATAGTATTGTATAGTAAATCTTTTTTTCCCTTCTGACCACAGGAAATCATCACATTGCCAGAACGCCTTCTCATTGTTGGTAATGTGCCAAATACACTTGAGGCAATCAAAGAAGTAGAGACCGTAATCAAACGCTATGGTAACTTCAAGAAGGTTTTGCCACTAAATGGCAGGGTAAGAAACTTAAATTAAACTTTTATATGTATTAAATACTATTTTTACATAATATCTCTGCAGATCTATTTTTTTATTTTTATTTAAGGAAAATGTGAGATCTTAGCTGTTGTATTTGTTTTTAATTTTCTCTCATTCTCAGATCATTTTTGAAATGGAGAGTGCTACTATTGCTAGGACTATCTTCATCCGCTTCCTCAAGTTCCGTTGTGTAGTCCAGAACAATACCCTCAACTTTCAATTGGCTAAACCAATCAAGGTAGTTTAGCAGGTTTTGTTAGCCATTTGCATGTGTGGCATGACATTCCTTTACAGTGGCAATTAATAAGTGACCATGTTGTTATTTATTTAACAGCTGAAAAAGAAGCCAGAAGCAAAAGGGTAAGAGGGGAAGAGCTACATTTTTTGCTTTTTTTTAATTATTATTATGGATTCTGGAAATGTCAAAATAATTTACTCTCTCATATTAATGTTTCCTCATAGAGCAAAGCCTCCTGGTCAATCAGCAGCAACAGAAAAAAAACCTAATACGGTCAAAGCCAAAAAACCAGTAGCTGCGACAGCATCTGCTGGTGCATCTACTGAATCTGCTTTGCATAGTAAAGAGAATTTGAATGCTAACGCAGCTGCAACTGAAGTTACTGCAGCTCCCAAAGACATTGCAGTTGATACGTCTGCTAATGCAGAAAAAACTACTCCTGAGAATAAAGCAGAGATGGATACTCAAGCTGTTAAGGAAACTGTCACGGTAACCCCGGAGACTGAATCTGTGAAAAAAGAGCATGAAGCTGGATCCTTAGTTCCCAGTGCAGAACCTGAGTCTATGAACAAGGAGCTTGAAATTGTATCTGCTGTTTCAGTTGAATCTGGGAAAGCAGAGCTTGAAATTGAATCATCTGCTCCTGCTTCAGAATCTGCCATTTCAGTTGAGTCTGGGAAAGCAGAGCTTGAAGTTGAATCATCTGTTGCTGCAACAGAATCTGCCATTTCAGTTGAGTCTGGGAAAGCAGAGCTTGAAGTTGAATCATCTGTTCCTGCATCAGAATCTGCAGTTCCAGTTGAATCTATGAACACAGAGCATGAAGTTGAATCCTCTGTTCCCGCTTCAGAATCTGCAGTTTCATTTGAGTCTGGGATAACAAATCTGGAATTGGCATCCTCAGTTCCCTCAGGAGAATCTGCTGTTTCAGTGAAGTCTGCTAAAGCAGAGCATGAATTGGCTTCCTCAGAATCTGTTTTATTTGACACAACTGACCAGACAAACAACAATAAGCCTATCCCACAGGCTGAAGATGCTCCCAAAGAATTGGTTCCCATATCTGTGGAAGAAAGGAAAATTGACAATGAAAAGCTAGCAGAAGACAAGAATATTGAGACCAAGTCAGAAATTGATATTGCTGCTTCAGCTGTTAGCAGTGAGGAAACTACAGCAGAGGCCATGGAGACCGAGAGTCCAGAAGAACCTAACAAAGGCACTGATGTCAAAGAGAAAGAAAGTGGACCACAGGATCTCAAGATCCAGTGTGAGGGCCAATCGAATGACTTGACACCAACTGAACCTTTGAAGGCGGACATTAGCCATGAGTCTCAAACCGAACCTGCAGCCATTGCATCTGACTCCATTCCAACCTTAGATTCTGCTTCTGATTTGCCCTCCACTTCTGATCAAACTGTCAGTAATTCTTCTGTCACAGTTACTTGTGCCTCAAACATTCCCCAAACAGTACCTGAGCCCTTCCAGATTGATGACAACTCTCTGGACTTTCCTCCAGTTACACAGGAAATTTTGAAGGCCCTCGAATTAGCTGTCCATCAGTGTCGCTTACAGTCTTCATTAAAACGTGCTGAAGAGGAAGCCAAACAGAAGGCCGAGTTGGAGAAAAAAGCTGCAGAGAAGACAACCACAAAAGGTTCATCAAGCTCAAAGAAGCCTGCTCAAGCAACCAAGAAAACAACTCAAGCTGAGAACAAAAAGCAGGCTGAGAACAAAAAGCAGGCAGAGAAAGAGAAAAAGTCTCAGAACACTGGTTCCAGAAGCAGGCCTGTGGACACCTCGTCCCCTGAAAAGGAGCCAGCTTCTAGGCACAGGAGCAGGGGTAATTCTGAAGAAGATAGTAGTACCACCAGGCGTGGAGGATCCTCTGGGTCATCCTCCCGAAGAAGCAGGCGGGAATCCAGCCCTCCATCAAAGCGATCAAGGGGGCATGATGTTGATCGCAGGGTGAGAAGGATCAAATATATAAAGCTATTGTTTTAAGACTGTTTTTCCTTGATGGTTCTGTTTCTTCAGTTGTGAAATAGCTCTGAAATGTTGATGTTTTGGCCTGATTTGTATCATTTGCTTTATTTTAGAGTCATAGCAAAAACTCACAGCCCTCAAGGGGTCACTCAAAAACAAGGACAACGGAAAAGGTAAGTGTCAACATTTAACACGTTTGCTGGCTAATAACTGAAAACAGGCATTACTGATTAGGAATTTGTGCTCTCCAGGAAAACGATGAAGAACCGTTTCCATTTAACATTGATGAGTTTGTCACGGTTGACGAAGTAGGGGATGATGCAGAGGACACTGTGGCATCAAACGCTGAGTCTTCAGCCAGAGACGAGAAGGTTCACGATGAACCTGATCTCCATACTATCATCTCTCCCATTGCACAGTCAAATCAAGCTAATACATCAGAACATACTGACAAGATTATACCTTCTGAGGCCAGGGATCCTGGAGTTATTGAATGTACAGACAAAATGGACATCAAGACTGAAGATTCCACACCAGTAGTGGAAGTTGTCGCATCTCAAAAACCAGAAGAGCATGTGCTTCAGGAAGAGAGTGTTGATAAACCATTGGGAACAGATGGGATGGAAACTGCTGTTGTTAAGAGTGAGACAGCAGAGCTTTGTATTGTAGCAGAAAGTGTTTCAGCTGAGATGGATGCCAATGTTGAGACCCATTCAATAGTGAAAGAAAGCACTGACATTGGGGTCTTGGATAAATTTGATCCAAGCCAGTCAGTTTCCTCCTCTCCTTCAGAGAAGGAAGGCTGCCCACCAACTTCTACAGAAACATTAGTAAAGTCAGAAGATGACCATCCCGAGCAGCCTGAAACATCTGCCCCAGAGATTGACAGTAAAGATGAGGCAATCTCTGAACTCCCTTCCCATGATGCTTTGGTTACTCTTGATGAGGTCAGTGAGGGTGAAGAAGATTATCTTGATGAATCAAATGAGGATCAGCATTCAAAGGCTGATGAAGTACCTGAGGCACTTTTAACAGTTGATGAGGTTGGAGATGATGAAACTGGGGGTGAAGAATACCAGTTGGACAAAGAACTTCAAGGCCTGGTCACACTGGATGAGATTGTTGATGAAGAGGAGGAGTTTGACTCATTCAACCCTGAGGTCTGTTCTTTTTTGGTTGACAACTGGACCACTGAAATTGTTTAAAAACATCATTAAGGCTACCTTGGTTTGGTTTAGTTCTTTTACTGTATGTTTACATGGCCTCTTGTTTGTCCTTTCAGACTCTTGTAACTTTGGATGAGGCCAAAGGAGATGATGAGGAGATTGAGGAATTGGAGCAGAGTGAAGCCAAGCCAACCAGTCCCAGCACCACAACACAAATCATACCAGAGGAGCCTGTGAAATCACCAAGCCAAGAAGAGGATGCCTGTGACCTGGATGAGCTCCGCAAGATGAACTTTGTAACTGTGGACGAAGTAGGGGAGGAGGAGGAAGAGGAACCTAGTGAAGAGATCAAAGAGGAGAAGCAAGTTAAAAAGAGAGCTACAAGGGCCAAAAAGAGGGCTCGTCAGACCCCAGGTGAGTAAAAGATAAAAATACATCTAATCTGAGGGTACAAGAAAAACAATCTTGTTTCTAAGTCTAAAATGGCAGGTAGGTTTGTAATCGCTGTGGTCCCCTTTTTGCTCTTTGTAGTGAGGCGATCCACAAGGGGTAAAAGAGGGGGCGACAAAGAGTGCTGAAGAAGCAGAAGAGCCTGAGATGAGTGCGGAGTGTGAACCAGCGGCAGCAACTTCCGTAAGCGAGAGTCCTCCTGCAACTGTAGAATCCATGGACCTTGATGTTAAGCCAGAACCGCAAAAGGCTGAAACCGTAAAAGTTCCAGATTCATTGTGTGCAGAGGTCTCCTCAGGTTCAGAAGAGGACAGGCCTATAGCTAAAGATGATGACAACTCTAAGTCAGAAAACAATATTGTTGGCACACCAGTCCCTGATAAAAAATCCACTATCAAAGGTATGCAATCTCATAGACAGCAGTTTTAAATCTCATATTAGCATATTTTAGTTGTTTTTTTTTTTTGTACCATTGCGTGTTTTTACTTGTTACTTTCCTTCATTTTCATTTGCAGAAGAGTCCAAGCAACGTCGGGAGATGGAGCCCATACAGGAACCCGAGACTAAAAGGCCGCTCTCAATCCCCTGTGATTGAAGACTTCACTTTGCCCCCATTTAGCCCAGACAACCCCATTGGTAAAAGATCCACTACAAATGACACTAACATCAGCACTAAATTATTGGCTTTCTAGATTGGCTTTGTTTGATAATGCTGTGAACAATGACTGAATCATATGCATCACTTCTTAGAAAAGTAAAAAAAAATTTCTTCTCTGTGTTTCAAAGGTGTTGACTTTGTGGTGCCCAAGACTGGTTTCTTCTGCAGACTCTGCTCTCTGTTTTATGGCAATGAGGAAACCGCTAAGAAAAATCACTGTAGTAGCCTAAGGCATTACCAGAACATGGAGGTACAAGTTACGACTTAATTCTGAATGTTAATTGCACCTTATTTTCTTACTGGTGTATAATACAGGTACTTATTTAAGGTACTGTGTTTAGTGCACTCTGAACACTTACATCTGTTTATAGTTACGTTTTATCCTTTCTCCTCCAGAAATACTACAAGAAGCTCAAGTCTCAGCAGCAGGGTGGCTGCTCAACACAGACAACATCCAGTCAAAGTTCTGCATCTGAATAGCCTCCTATTAAGTTTTTTTTTTTTTTTTGTATTAATGTTAACAGAGGGGTCCAATTCATTTGTTGTAAAGTTTTATTAATTTTTCTTGTTTTGAAAGAAATGCATTGCCTCATGCTAAATAAAGATGGTAAGAACACATACTCAGTTGAAAATGTCTCTATATATGTGCATCATTTAAAGTTTTAAATGTCTAATATTGTGATGTCTGCACTAAGATTTTTGGAATGGTCACAGGAATGCCTGATGATGTCTTAAATGTCTTAAGACCTGTTTCAGCAATATTAAAAATGAGACGGGTGCCGAGGTTAAGAAGGTCCCACCCCATCAGTGTGAGATGTACCTAGAATGTACTGTTTTTATCTCTTTTTTTTTTTGCACGCTTAATTGTATTATTTAGTTGCATTGCATCAAGTTTTGTTGGCACAACATGTGGATCTGTGCTGAAAAGCTGGTTCATATTTTCATAAATGCTGTGGGCTTTAAGGGAAACTCCATTTAACATATGCCATATAATTAAATTGCTTACCTGTCTAACATTTGAGCCATTGGTTTAAGAAAATTCCAGAGAAGAATAAAGGAATGTTTTCCTCTGTAGTCTCATGGTGCATTTCGCAGAGAACCTTTGTCAGGAAAGATCTTTGATTTCAGTATAACAGAAACCAAAACAAGTACACTGTAGTTTCATTGCTGAAAGGATTGGGCAGTTAAGGGAAATTCCATTTCAAATGTAACAGTTGTAAATGTCTATTATACAGTTAAGAAAAGTCTTAAAGGGTTAGTTCAACCAAAAATGCCTAAATTCGAACTGTTCATCATATGAACCTCATATGATAAGTGATCAAGTCTCTCCAGAAAATTTTTACTAAACCACTCAATTCATATAGATAAGTTTTACAATCTCTTTATGAACTTTTTGAAGCATCAAATGTGGTAGTTGCGTAGCTGTCTATGGAGGGAGGGGCCGAAAGCTCTCGGATTTCATCAAAAAGATCTTCATTTGTTTTTCCAAAGATGAACAAAAGTCTTACAGGTTTGGAACAACATGAAGGTGAGTAATTAATGACAGTTTTCATTTTTGGGTGAACTAATCCTTTAGCTCATATACACTGAAAAGTTTTAGTGTAGCAACAATTTTATTATTAAATTTCACAGTTACAGAGAAATGGCAAGTAACATTGAAATTACAATACTGAAACTATTTTTTTGCCAAATGTACTCCAATGATTATTTTATTTACAACTATGAAAAATCACATTTTTTGGTATTGATTAAATATCCCATTACACAATATTCCTCAGCTAACTGACTTATTTTCATATAGTAGTGCAGTTATGCAAAAACAAATTTAGGTTGCCACGTGACAATTCTACACTATGAACACAATACATTTTATTCCATTCCATACCATTTTATTTAGAGAATACAAACAATTGACAGAATTAAACAAAAAGCCTTCACCTTATGTAGCTGATATTTATATAGAATCATAGTTTATTTATTACGCATAAAGAATACATAAACGTTTCAATATAGCCTATAACATGTCATGTGTAAAAACAAAAAACGCGTCATTCTGTTTGGCTTCTTCGATGTTTTTAATTTCTGTTCCAGGTTGGAATGGAAGTCTGCCGTGGCGCGACTCCAGCTGAACAGCCAATGAAGTAACTGCTTGTTTGTAAACATTCTTGAGTGACTTTCAGGCACACAAAGCAGAATTCAACCCTGCAGCGATTACATATGATATTCTTGCACCCTGTTGTGTCATGCTCCACAAGGTTGCCGCAAGTGGGGCAGGCTCGCATGGAGGGACAACTCACATTTTTAACTTCAGGTAGCTTTATATAACGACATTTTGCCAGCTTTTCGATGTCAGGATTGGTGCATCCAGGGTTTTCACAGCGGTCAGATCGAGGGCCTGGACCTTTCCACTCTTTCATACACTGCCAGCAGAACTGAAATGTACGACCCTTTTCAGCCGTGCAGATTGTGCAAATGGCACAGAGGTTGGTAATGTCGGCTCTCTCAACAAATGTTTTGACAGCCAGGACACTAAAAGGAATTTAAAAGAAGCATATGCTATCTATTAAGGGGATAGTTCACCCAAAAATGAAAATTCTATCATCATTTACTCACCCTCAGGTTGTTCCAAACATGTATAAATTTGTTTGTTTTGGAAAGGAAGATATTTTGAAGAAAGTTTGTAACCCGGCCACTTTGGGCCACAATTGACTTCCATAGTATTTTTTTTCCAACTAGCTGTTCAGTTTCCCACATTCTTCAAAATATCTTCCTTTGTGTTTAACAGAACAAAGAAATTTATACAGGTTTTAAATAACCTGAAGATGAGTAAATGACAGAATTTTCATTTTTGGGTGAACTGTCCCTTTAAGTAAATTTTAATAAAAAAATAATTGCATCCTTACATAGATAAATATACAAGTTGTTGTTATTATTTTTGAATACATGTATCAGTAATTTATGCCAGTAACTCACTGTTTTGTGTTCACAGTACTCAGCTGCAGCCAGGACAGCCATTGTCTCTTCAAAATGGCTCTGTTCCTTTTGTGTTAGTACAGCCAACCTCCGCACCTCCACATAGGGCCATTCTGCATTGCATCTTTGGAGTGTGCCATCTTTAAGTGCAGGGCACATAAACTTGTGCTGACCCTGAGAATGAAAGGCAGAAATAGTTATAGATTACTGAAATTATGTGCCTGTTAACAAGTACTGATTCTTTATTCTTGAGTACCTGGGTCGAGTAGACTACGACACCACCCAGTCAGTGACTGTGGAGTGACAGCATGACCACAAGACATCTCAGCTCGACGAGTCTCGGGGTCATCATCCCCGGCTGAAAGTGCATTGGTTAATTGGGGGTGAGATAGTTTGTGTAAAGGTTTTTGAATATTTTTAATACTTAAATATATCCTTATTTAAACTGAATTTTCTACTAACAGGGTTCCCACACCTTGGTTAACTTCAGACTTAGTTGGTTAACTGGGAAACAATCCAGCCGTCTCCATTGACTTTGTATTGCGTGAAGCTGCCTCTTTGTCATTTCTGACTTACAACAAAAAACAGAACAATGTCTAAAAGAACCAAAAACCCAGGAGTTTTTATTAGCTGTCGACCCAAAAAACGAGCGTTTAAGGACTAAAAAGTGGATACAGGCGATTGAGACAGAGCGCGACATGTCATATTACTAAGAGAACTACGTCCGCTGGAGGGGAACGTAATCAGCGACAGGAAATATAATATATAAAACTGACATTTGTATATTTGACTTAACAGTGACTAAATGTTTACTGCACACGTAGGCCTAATGAGACATAGTGAGTGTCAGGATCCCAAAATTTACCCATTCTTCCTGCTGATGCTTCACGTTTTATTGCCTGTATCCACTTTTGTCTCCTTAAAGGCTGGCTTTTACGGTTCGGTAGCTTATAAAAAACTTAGTTCTGGTTTTTAGCTTGTTTGCTGTACACCTTGTCACACAGCAGCTTTAAGGCATTGTTCTGTTTTTTTTGTTATAAGTCAGAAATGACAAGGAGGCAGCCTCAATACAGAGTCATTGGAGATATCTGGATTGTTTCCCCCCGGTGTGGGCGTGGCCTAAATGCGCTCTGTCTCTATAGTAACTGCTTAAGATCATACTGCAGCCTATAATAGCATACAATCAGCATGCACAGATGTTTCTGTTCGAAAACCTTTGGCCATTGCTTTGTGCAGTGTGCTTGGCTTGATCAACTGTAAATAATATCAGACTCATTTTAACGTAGGTCTATTTCTCGACTCATTGTTTTATTTTTGATTATTATTTTGATTTATGAACAAATTACATGTTTTTAAGATGATTGGACCTGTGAGGTAATGTGACAAAGATTAGTAGGCGTTTAACGTGGAATACTGCTTGTATTTTAAAAGATATAGACTGTGCAGAAGTAGAAGCATCATTGCGGAAGGTGAAGCGGATGTTGTGCTATTTAATAGACTATACTAGATCACTAGAATCTAGCTAAGGTGCAGTAAATTTCGTTTCGCTAGGCGATATAACGTTAGCTGTCATCTTTTACTACTGACGCTGTGTAAATGTAGAATCACAAAAAAAAAAAAAAAAAAAAAAATCTGTAACCGATGCCATGTAAAAATGCACTTGTTTTCTTCTTCTCTCACAAAAACCCGAATATATAAAAAACAATAGTAAAAATATATACTTATGTCATCCTGTCGCGTTACAAACTTCAGTGTTGTGTCATTAGGATCGTAGCGTTTTTCTTCTTGCTGTTGTTCAGTCATTGCTCCGGCAGAGTCGGTTGAAAAATGAAACCTAGACTAACTATTGACAATGTTTTCTCGAGCTCTTTCCAGTTTGTCACATGGTTTCTCGACTGAGGAGTTGAGATAAGATAGCCTACCTGTCGAGTTATAGCCACATGAGTAGGTCTATGTCCAGGGGCTAGGGAAGTAGGGGTGCAGCACCCCCTTTTTCACAGGACAGTAAATTTACTGCATTAATGCAACGCAAATTGTTGTTCGGTTTACGTACATTTATTCATTTTTTATCATTTAATAATTTGTTGGTAATAAACATTTTAAATGAGCAAAAAAAATGTTGATTTAAAAAAAAAACGACTATGATCAAATAAAAACGCTTTACGGGCTCAAGCAGAGTTTCTAATAACATGTTTTCGCAGCGTTGAGCACAGTAGCCAATCACAGACATCTGCTGATTTCTGGAACGCAATGAGATGTTACGATTCACTCACCGCTCAAAACGCCGGAGTTTCTGTTCAGCGCTGAATGCTTTGCATGCTGGCAAATCCTGATTAAAACAAGTAGACATTATTAATCTAAGATGCAGCGTTCTCAGAATTTTTTATATATAGTTTCCCTGAGTTTTGACATGTTTTATATAGGCTGTTATATGTTTTATATTTTCCCAAAAAGGCAGCTAATTGTTAATACTATCAGTATTTAATAGCTACAGCATTGCCATGGATATCTGGGCTACTACGGTTTGCTTATAGCCTAAGCATCTGTGAATAATAACATAGGCTAATTCTTTTATTATATTTCGTTTATTCGTATTATTGCCTATTATTTCAAGACAGCAGGCGTAATATATAAGCCTAGGCCTATATCTATTTTATATAGGGCGTCAACACCTCGCAGTCGCAAGCATAAGAACAGAAAGTGAAACGTCCACATTTTATTACGGTGTTTTGCAGTAACTTGCTTTTAGGTGTTCTCCTAAAATGGGAAAGATTTACCAGATCATGGTGGTTGGAATAAAGGGAGAGAAAAAAACTGTTGATGTTGCCACATCAGAGGAAGGATTCAACAAAATGACTATTTTGGAATTCAAAAAGAAGGTTGCACAAAAATTGCCGGGTCAAGCAGGTAAGCTCAAATGCTATAATAGCACAGGCAGTCAACCTGGGTCAATAGTCAAACTCAACGAACCTTTCTTAAAAAGTTAGTGAAAGCCGTTTCCTGGTGACATTTAACCGGTGGTGATTTCCACATCGCCAAAACATAGCCTAGACGTATAATATAGGCTATCATTTTAGCCTACTTATTCAGAACTGTGACCATGACATGTTTAGACCTAGCCTACAACTCATAATGAAATGGATTAAATAAATCATATGTAAGCTATAACATTATGTAAATGTTTTAACCTTCCTTTATCTTACCACAGGGGATGATCCATCATCCCTGAGACTGCTGTACACAGATAAACAACTAGAGGACAATGATACGTTTTTAGACCACCAAATTAAAGATCGCTCCACTCTCTTCATGGTCTTACGTCTACCTGGAGGTTTCCAAACATGCTGAGAAGTCCACCTCAAGGGTCTCGGCGTTGGGACAGCTTTCAAGCAGACTCAGAGACATTTGTTGTTCACTATGGGTGTAATGAGTGTGTAATCTGTACAGACTATTGTAAATTGGGTTTGTCCGTCACACACATCGGGGATAATCGGAGAAAATTCTTACCCAGTCTTGGGTATTTTATAAATGAAGAAAAGTCTTTAAGAATTACACTTATGACTTGCGACTTGTCTTGACATGTCTTTATTCTTGAAATGCACAAAATAATAGGCTTGACCAGGCCTAACTTCTTCATATAAATGATATAATAAAATTTGAATGCTATAACAAAATTGTGAGTATTGAATATTTTTTTCTTACTTTAAGTCCACTTGATAGTTTCCGTCATCATAATATTTCTACAAAATCGAAAGTAAAACTAGGCTAACTTGACAGTTGCCTAGTGAAGTTGGACGTGGATGTTATTATCTTAGTTTGAAGTTGACTCGTAGCTACACTGTGTTTTGTCCTCTTTGAATTTCCTCCGTGTTCCAGAAGAAAATATGAGTTTCATTAAGGTAAATTCTGATGTCAATTAGGCCTATTCGATTGTTGCATATTCTTTTATAGTTTAATTCATATTTAGGTACTCTTCACTTTCACTTTTAGTTCTTGAGATAAACTCGTTATAGACCTAAATTATATTCAGGATAGCCTACATTACTGCAGAAAGTTGATTTAATAGCCTATGTGAAACAAAATTTTTACGTTCCGTTTTCTCGAGGCTTATTTGAGGGCACTCTGTGGCATAGACTACATTTATCTAGCGAACCTAATGAATTCTTTCAGGGATTCAGGAACGAAGTCCAATACAATGGCCTGAAAAATCAAGGCGCCACCTGCTACTTAAATGCAGTATTGCAGTGTCTATTCATGACTCCAGAATTCAGAGAGGCAGTGGAGAGGTAAAATGATCAATCGAATGAAAGAAGTTATTTACTAATCACTAATGATACAATTATTTAATCTTCTACTTTATTACTTTTTTCTTTACTTTTTCCCCATTTAGTTATGAAGCCCCTGGAGACTGTGGTGAGGAAAATCTCTTGCTACAACTTCAAAAGCTGTTCACACAGCTGTCAGAAAAGGCAGCCACAACTGGAGGAATAACCAAGAGTCTTGGCATTAGAAGTGGTAGGTTAATTTAATTTACAGGTCAAAATATTTATATGGCAATTAGCCAAGTTAAAAAAAAAAATCCATATAATGTAATGTTTAGAACATTGTTTTCTGTTTTTTAAACCTTCAAGTTTTTGAGCAACAAGATGCAGTGGAGTACTACAGGAAGATTTTAAAAGCAGTGGGCACACATGCCTCTAAGGTATGAAATATATAAAAGTTGTTTCAATGCGAGTGAGAAACAACTGATTGTTAATAAGACTCTGTTATCATTGATCAATAACTGTGATGCAATAACATTAAGAATCAGCCTATGACTGCACAGTGCATTTCTTCCAGGTCTTTGAAGGGAAAATGAACAATATAACAAAATGTGGCACATGTGGCAATAAAATCATAGAAACCAACACCTTCATCTCAATACTGCTGTCTATCGATAATGGAAATGATAAGTATGATATGGTATGAAGACTACCATATGCAAAGTTAATGTTAGCCAAGTTTTTTCCCCCTTGGAGACAGTAGCTTCCCCCTAAAACTGCATGGTTTATTTTTCTGACCCTATAGGAAAAAAGCCTGAAGACCTTCTTTGAACATTCGAAACTAGAAGAGGATGACTGGATGTATTGTGAAGGATGTGAGCGCAAAACAGAAACAGAAACTGTGAGTAAATGAAAATGTGAGATTTTCAACATCCATCACTCATACAGACAACCTGATTACTGAACCAATTATAGTGAAGTATTTATGAGTTTCCAACATGTGCTTAACATAGGCTTTCTCATTCATGTTTCTCATTCACAGTGGAGTGAAATATATGAATATCCCACTGTTCTCGCTCTGCATCTGAAGAGGTTTGACTTTGATTACATACAGATGAGATACGAGAAGAATGAATGTCGTCTGGATGTACCTCTAAGTCTTCCTGAAGAGGTTTCATCAATTCATCATAACAAAAGCAAAATGCTATTAAAATCAGTAAAATAGTCTAAACATTTTTAAAAAATTGATCTTTCTCTGCAGGATAATAGGCCTAGATATGATCTTTATGCCGTTATCAATCATAAGGGTGGATACAGTGGTGGACACTACGATACAATCATCAGATCTTATGAAAATGGGATATGGTACCGTTTTGATGACTACAGTGTAACACAGGTATATTTGTTTGTTTGATTAGCTTTATATCGTTAGAAAATTTATGACTCAAAACTGTACATATTATTCTTTAATGTTGTCAATATCTTACAGACTTCAGAATCATCATTGGAAAAGTGAGTGTTGTTCTTTCTCTCTTGTGAAGAATGTGAAAAAAGTATTTCATAGTAAAAACTTTTTTTTTTTTTTGACAGCTCAAGCCTACCATACATGCTGATGTATAGAAAATGTAAGTTGAGGTGAAATACATTACCTCCTGCTTTTAATAATAATAAAAAAAACTTATTACATTTTTTTTATTTGTTGTTCAAAATGGCAGCGTTGAGCTCTGGCAGCATCAAAACAGCTGCGTTGAACCCTGGCAACATTCCCCATCCTATGAGGATCCTTCTAATAGGGCCTTCCAGAGCTGGGAAAAGTACAGTAGGCAACATCATCCTTGGTGGGAATTACTTTCTTTGCAAAAGTGGATCGGAGACTGTGACGAAATCATCCATGTGAAGACAGTGGGAAAGGTCACTGTAATGGACACTCCAAATCTCTTTTCCCTCAACAAATCGAGTTGGGTCAAGGAAATGCAGAAGTTATCTGACCCTGGCCCCAACGTGATTCTCTGGGTAACACCGATATCTAAATTCAGTGAGCAACAACAAGGTCTTTTCCATACCTTCAAAAAACGACTAGATTCAAGAACCACAAAACGAATGATGATTATCTTCACAAATGGCAGACAGCTTAAAGAATTTGTGCAACCCATTGACAGATTTATTTCAGATCACAGAAAGCTCTGTAAAGTGGTTCGTTGTTGTCAGAACAGGTATCATGTCATTGACATCACTGATGGTCACAATTACACTTCAGAATTGCTTGAAAAGCTCAGCGAGATGGTGACATTGAAGGAAGCTACTGCAATTACTCCAATGCAATTAAAGTGTTTAAGAAAAAGAAGTCTTTAAAAACATCAAAGCAACAAAAAATGTGTGAACAAAATTGGTGAATAATAAGAAAATTAATGCTTGAAATGCGGCGAATCATTAAATGTTTTGAATGTTATTTTTAGCTACTATTTTTGGTGTTTGTGTTACTTAAATATTGATAAATTTTAAATATTCTCATACATTGAATTGATATGAAATGAATATATCACAATTCATAACAATAAATCACTTGTTGAAAATTGAAAGTTGCATTTGAAAATAGCAAATGAAACAAAATAAACGTGATGTTTTGACCACATATTTATTTCCATTCCTCATTTGTGAGTCACTTTGGATAAAAGCATCTGCTAAATGAAAATTGTATTACATATGTAATGAATTTGTAATATACTGTTTTACTAGTTATGTTTAGATATAATGGAATTCAAATTGAAATGGACATTAAAAATAAATATTTTTTTGAGAAAGAAGCATGACTTGATTCTTTTGATTAATGATCATTCATGATTGCATTTAGAGTAGAAATAAAGAATAGTAATATTTGCATTGAACATCATTTAGACTGAAGGAGGTACATACAGAGGCTTATATACAAAGATTTGTAACAATTCATTTTATTATTGCCTTTGAAAGTTGATTTATTCAGTTGAGTCAACAGGTGTAATGATCAGAGGATGCGAGTTCTGCCCTTCCTCGTCTCCAGGACTGAAATATGGATGGAGCTTTTCAGGAAAAGACTGTCCAGTGAAAGAATAAATATGATACCTGGCTTCAACATCATAAAAAGAGACCAGACCCTCGTCAAAATCCACAAAAACTCCCACTTTCACTGGCTTCTCTTTCAAGGTGAGAGGGACAGGGGAGCGATCGTTCGCTGCATACTCATCCCTGTTCCTCAGCCATACAGTCCAATATCCATTTTCAGGGTTGAGCCCAATTTCCCCTTTTCTGTCAATGGATTCTTTTGCCACACCTAAATCCCACTCTGTCTTCCCGCTGACTTGAACCTCATAGTAAAACTTCTGTGAGGAGAAGCCTTCCTTTCCTAAGACACACGAGCAATGGTCAAACCTTTTTGGGGTGTCAGGAATCTGCTGTGATTTGCCTGTATTTCTGACCTCTTTTCCATTGTCAGACAACATGAGTTCAGGATGAGCTGTGTCAGGGTCAAGTGTCACATCCACTGATAAAAGATATAAGGGTTAGTGTAAGTTCATTCATGCAAAACTTTATATGGAGCTATATTACAACACATCAGTATAAAGGATTATTTTTCTTTTTTGATAGGGCCAGATTCATTAAACATGGCAAATTAGCGTGAGACCGCAATCCCATAAAAGGGCTGATGGGAGAGGAAAGTTCTGCGGGTGATCACCTGACGACATGCAAATTAAAGAACACAGACGCAGCAGCTCATTTCCATTATGACCAACACAATCTACCAAGAGCAGCGCAAATTAAAATAACGTGGCTTGTCAAACAATATTTTCGGATAAGGTCTTCCTCTGGTATTCCAAAAAAAATAAGTGGAGAAAATGTTCTTCCTTCTATCATGCGCTCTCTATTCTCTGCAGTGTCTCCTCCAACACTCTTAGAAGAAAAGGGTTCTGTCAGGCACTTCATGTAGAACATTTTAGGGGTTCCCAGTATGATGGTCATTTTATGGAATTAATTCATTAATTTAAGTCATGGCTTTAATTAATTTTCTTTTAATTAATTTTTAATTTTAATTGAATTGTATGAATTAATCAGCTCATAAACAAAGTTTATCACTAGAAGAAAAAAAAAACCTTTTAAACATAAACGTATTATGCAATCATTTAAGACAATTCTCCTTAACTTTTTTTTGGCATAAAGGGTTCTTAAAAATTGAGTCAAGAACCTAGGGTTCTATATAGGTTGTCAGTTAGGAACCTGGGTGTGCTCTTTGATACCAATCTTAATTTGAAAGCCATGTTTCTAGCATCTGTAAAACTGCTTTCTTCCATCTTAAAAATATATCTAAATTACAACATATGCTCACAATGACAAATGCGGAACAATTAGTTCATGCATTCATGACCTCAAGGCTAAATTATTGTAATGCTTTGCTGGGTGGTTGACCTGCACAGTTAATAAACAAACTCCAGCTGGTCCAAAATGCAGCAGATAAAGTTCTTACTAGAACCAGGAACTGTGACCATATTAGCCCGGTTCTGTCACACTGCATTGGCTCCCTATTAAACATCATATAAATATTAAAATCTTGATAATTACTTACAAAGCACTAAATGGTTTAGTTCCCCCGTACTTGAGCGAGCTCTTAACACATTATAGTCCTTCACGTCTATTGCAATCTTAAAATTCTGGCCAGCTGATAATAACTAGAACACAGGTGTCAAACACAAGGCCCACGGGCTGAATACGGCACATAAATGTGTCCAATCCGGCCCGGGGGATGATTTGAACAATAATTAAAAAACAGTTATGCATGGTCCACCAGCCATAAATCAGAACGGTTATTAGTTTTATTTTGGCCAATATCTATTCTGTACCAGGCTAAGCTCACTGTTTGTGAAATATAGAAAAATATAAATATTGAATTGGGTTTTATATGAAATGTAACAGGAAATATCTCTGTATATGTAACCTATTTTATAAGCGCAGTGCTGCTTTGTATACAGCAGTAACCAAGGAAACGTCATATCACTGCTGTTCCATAAGTGCCACCTACTGTTAGAGAGTGAATTTACATTTTCATTCAGTCCGTCTGCTATTTTTCTTTTGTGCAGGTGTCGTATTATGTAGCATAATTTCACTATAGCTATAAAGTCAGACCATGCTGTTTTTTTCTGTAAATCTTTAAATTATACAATCTAATTTAAAGGGGACCTATTATGCAAAATTCACTTTTGCATGGTGTTTGGACATAAATGTGTGTTGGCAGTGTGTGTACACAACCACCCTATAATGATAAAAATCCAACCACTCCTTTTTTTAAATCCCCATAAATCATAAGCAGTGTCTCAGAACAAGCCATTTGCAGATCCCTGGCAGTGTGACGTCACATTAGCCACAGGTCCCGCCCATGAATGTTGACAGACACTGCCGTTTTAACATAGAACCGCCCTGAGCGAGTTCACAGCCAGTTGTACAGTCCGCCATTACTGCACTAACAAGAATGTTTCCCAAGCGTTTTAGGTGTTCTGATTAATCCACATAGCTCTCTCCATTTACTTCCTAAATCTGAGCCGCTGAAGACGAGGGGGATTAATTTTGATTTCCAAGAAAATGCTCCCTCAACTCTACTGAAATTCATTCAATGTCAATACAAAGGGACAATACAAAACAGAGGTTGTCCTAAAAATGTGCTACTCAAGGATATATAAGTACAAACTTTCTCCAGAGTGATAGTGGATACGGCAGTAATGAAGGTGAGAGCACTTTATTACAGTTCATCAGAGCTGATTTACAGAAATAAAGTTTACCAGTTTATTAAGCACCACCTGAAAAGGCATAAGGTCTTTATATATTTGTTTACTGTTAGTTGTTTCTGTGTACTTCGCTATTTATGTTGATGATAATACAAGGGAAAGAGAGAGAGAGAGTATGGATAATATTTTAATGCACACTTGCACTGTGTTTTATTAAGCTCTTACAGTGATTTTCTAGAGTGAAAACGGACGCTTCTTATTTTGTGTGAGTACAATAAACATCATAAAACTCATCTGTAAAGTTTTGGCCATCATTTGGATGGTACAACAGGCTTGTACTAATATAGTGGATAAAAACAAGAAGTTGGGTATTTTGAGCTAAAACTTCACATACACACTCTGGGGACAACAGAGACTTATTTAGCATCTTGTAAAATGGGGCATAATAGGTCCCCTTTAAATCAAAAATAACTGCTTATGCTCAAAATGCCTGTATACCAAATGGCTACACATATTTTTTGTTTAAGGCCAGTTTGGCCTGTTATAGAACAAATACACAACAAATTAATTAATTAATTAATTAAAAAAAAAAAAAATGGACAACCGGTATCAAATTTGCTCCAAAAAAATGGGAATTGGCCATAAAAAAATAATAATACAAAATATTAAAGTCCCCCTGAAATTAAAATGTAAGTTTTTTAGCTTTTAGTATGAATAGCTATTTTTATGAATGGCTATTTTAAAAAAGGGGCTGTTTGATATATTGCCCGGTCTTCCTGTTTCAGCTAAAATTACGTCAACACATTGAATAATGCTGCGTGTTCCAAGACACTTCAGCGGGCCTATAAATAAAACATTATTTTAAAAATCTAATAAAGCTCACTAAGGTTTAAAAAAAAAATTTCGGCCCGCACATGGTTGCATTTTTTCCCATCCGGCCCTCAACCTAAAATGAGTTTGACACCCCTGAACTAGAATATCAACATTGGCTGTTTCTCAATTCCAAGAACGCAGAGAACGGACTTGCGTTCTCGTGGAGTCCGGTCTTGCCAGGCGACCTTGAAAGAACGATCTCGGAAGGACGCGAGGACAGAGAACGCATCATTTGAGAATTGAGATGTGCTGCGATCTTGTTGCTCAACTGACCGTCCCAGCATATTAAAGTGGCTAATGCACAATAAATACAACATAACATCACAAACAATTGTCATAACCTGTTAAAAAAAAAAATCTTTCATATTATTATAGACATTGTTTTCGTATAATTTTATATCTTTTTATTTCACCGCGTGTATTTATGAAAATAAGTAGCCTTTGGCCGTTATGCTTTGTCAATGTTAAGATTATTTTTTATATGCCAATAAAAATACTGCAGGCTTTCTTCAGGTTATCATTTTATTAAAATTAAGCAAAACAAACGGTTTACTTTCACGAGCCGTCACGTATTGTAGCTGGAATCTCACGAGAACTTTAAAGCTTACAGGCTTCCGTACGTCGACCGCCGTAGCGTCTTCTGGGATTTTTAACGGTTCGATTCCCTCAAGTTTGCATTCGATGCATCCTCGATATCAAGAACCATCGGTGGTACTTCATGCGTCCTCCGTTCTTGCGTTCTTGAGTATTGGAATGAACTTCGACGGTTGATGATGACGTAAAGCAAGAACACAAGGACGCAAGATCGCTGAAGAACGCATATTGAGAAACAGCCACTAACTGCTGGCGGTAGATCCTTTTCCTTTTTAGCACCTAAACTTTGGAACAGTCTTCCTACCATTGTTCGGGAAGACACACTTCAGTTTAAATAAGACTAAAAACACATCTCTTTAACCTGGCATACACATAACACATTATCTACTTCTATAATTCTAAATACGTAAATGAACAACAAGAACGCATTAAAAGTCTTCTGTTTTCAGTTAAAAAGGTGTCAAGCAGCCCCTAAGTTGATAATTAAAGGTGCAGTAAGTAGATTTTGAAAAACGCTGTTGGACATTGTTGATATTTGAAATCAACCCAAACAAACCCACCTCTCTCTCTTCATTGCTCTGCCTCCAAAACTCACACTCCAATCCTAACCACCCTTCTCTAAGTCAATCTCGAACCCCAGCCCAGCCGCTGCTGGCATGCGAGGCGAATGCCCTACTAATGACGCTAAACACCACATTCTCTAGTGGTTGTCAATGCACAGTGGTTTACCTGCTCAATTCTCACTATCTGGCCGCTGCTACACACGCAATGCGAGTGGATGGCTGTTTATCACAGCTGACGCGCAACAAAATGCTTCACGAAAAATAAAGTTCAGTCGATGAACGAACAACAAGGAAGCACAAAAAATGAACGTACAGTACAAAAGAGTAAATATAAACAAGAGTTCGTTGTTAGTTGCCAACAGCACAGCAGCGCCAGACAATCAAAACCCAGTGTTACTCACATGAGAAGGAATCAAAGCAGCCTCCACATCTGTTTTCAGGCCTTCCCACTTAGCTCTCTCCAATGCTGGAAAGCTTTTCTAATATAAACGCGGTCCTTTTTTTTCTTTCTTATTTTCAAATCTCTCTCTTGCTTCGTTCTTTCTCCTCGACTGTCATACGCCCCCTCATGCTGATTGGTTAGACGTTTGTTGTTGGTGTCAGCCTGACTAACTTACAGTGTTGTTGAAATTCTACTGAGTCCACCTTTAATGATTTTTACAATAGAAGTGATTCAATCAAAACTTACTTTGGCTTGATAATAACTTCAAACAAACAAAACAATCTCTGTCCATTAATTTTCCTATTATCACTTTGAAGCTGCTTTGAAAATCTGTATTGTAAAAAGCGCTATATAAATGAAGATGACTATAGGACTACATTTTACCTTTTTTTTCTGAGAGTGTAGAAGCAACTACATTATGTGATTTATTTAAATACTCTCCCGAAAGTTTTGTGTCTGAAAGAGAAACTCCTACAAATGCATTTGTAATAAGGTTAGCTGCAAAAATAACTGTGTCCATGCCTTTTCATCGCTTTAGTAAACCATGACAGTAGTTTTTTAATGACAAAAGAGGGTTCGTATTGGCGCAAGCGGTTAGTAAATCTGGTCCTCAAGACTTTATTTAAATGAAACTTTTAGTCAGATTTTCCATACCTGCATAACGTTGTATACTCCGCAGCTCTCTGCCAACTACAGTGGTAAGAACAGTGGGAAAGAACTAAGTATGTATTATTTCTGTCTTATTAAAAAGTGCACAGTGCTATAAATAAGATTGGTTACATGGTGAATATTTACCAGTTTCTCTCATTTTCTCATCCAAGACACTCTGAAGCCATGATATTGTCTTCCTCAGAATACCCCCATGTTCATGTGCACTGATTCGGATGTTTTTTGAGCGCTTAGTACATATGGGGCTACACAGGAGGTTAATAATCTAGAATTGAGAAAAAAAGCCCTTAAGTCAAGTGTACATGTGGCTTCATTAATTTCTTACCATTGTTTGGTGAGAAACACTGACTTGTGTGAAATCAATAGGATTTGAGAGCTGCTCCAGTTCATTTTGCTTCTCTTTAGCTCCTTGATCTCTTCATCTAGCCCTCTGATGAGCTCCTCGCCTCGTCTTTCTGTTCTTTATGCTTTTTCTCTGTGAGCTCAAGTAGCTCCGCATTGCTGTCTCTCTCTCGAAGATGTCCTTGAAAAACTTGAGTTCTCATCGATCTCCTTCTCTTTAGCTTGCTGTTGTGAATTTTAAGAAAAAAAATATCATCAATTGAAAAATCTAAATATTGTTAAAGCACAAAATAAACTAAACCATCTTGCGGATACTTAAACCAAACAATATAGAAGAAAACCACAAGTGTTCAGAAATAAACTTACTTTGTTAAACCTTGTAGAATGTCTAATTTCTTTAATTTTCCGCATCTTGTCCTGAATTTTCTGCTGCACTGCTATCTTTTGATTCATCAGCAATTTCTAATGTAAAGCACACAATATGTTTATAATGTTGTAAAGTATTCTGTATATTTTCATAGTTTGCTAGTAATGGCTATATGGCTACCAAGTTAGTATTACCAAACTCTCCTCCTCCAGAGGGGCTGTGTTGTGATTCTTGTGGTCACTCTCGTGCAGAATTGACAGATGGCTGTCTGATCATCTCTACAGTAAAGTTCCAGAGGTCTTTCATGATTCTTGCAAATGTATTGATCAAGATTCTTCACAGGGTTAATTAGTTTGTGTTTCTTGAGCTTTTCTGCAGTTTCATGGGGCTCCAAGTGAGTCTTGCAGAAAGAAGTTCCACAGTGTAAGCATGACTTAACAGCAATTTTCTTCTTTGGGCAACTATCACAGGACACTTCAGGATTCTCTAGGATCCTTTTTCTTTTGATGCCCTCTGCGATGTCCTCTAATCGTTCTGTTTATGTTAAATCTTGTTTTGAGTCCAATGCTATCACACAGTGGGCACCTTGAGCATAGACTGCTGTCTCTGTGGCGTCTGATGCAGGTCATACAGAAGTTGTGTCCACAGGAAGTAGTTACAGGGTCAGTGAACACGTCCAGACATATGGAACATGTAAAGCTTTTTTCAGAAAAACCGCTGATGGAAGCCATGACTTTACAGCTAAAATTATACACAAACACAGATATACACAGTAAGTTTTTTTATCAGACAAATAGAAACTTTAAAAACAGACTCAACAAAGATTTGCTTGAACACTTCACAAGTTACAAATGTTTCGTGAGCTTAAGAACTTCAAATTCAATACTATAGGACCAGAAAATTCTACAGTAAACCTTTCATTGGAAATGTCCTTACCATGTATTAAATAATAGAAATAATTTAAATAAAAATATATATCTCAAACGGGTTAGTATATTAACATTGTATGATTTGTTACATACTGTATATAAATTGTAAAATGTATATATAATATAGTCTATCGTCATTTAATGTAAAAAACACATTTGGCAGTTTTTTATTTTGCATAAATTTAACAAAACAGTGTCACAGTGCATGGATACTTGCATGATCTCAAGTAAATGTATTAGATTGTAAACTAATCATTTGTAATTAATATGTTTAAGGTGGATTTGAAATCATCATAAAATAGTGATGTGGTGAGTATGAGTAGGAGTATCAGTTTTGCCTTAGGACCAATAGCCAAACCCTATAGTCAAACCTGATTTTCAGGATTGTAGCATACTCAAATCAGGAACCAAAGCCTTATAACATATTGTGACACAGATACTTTCTATTCACCATAATGAAAATACAGAAAGGTCCACATTCAAGATGTCATTGTGCAACTCGTTCGTAAAACCATTACTAAACTGTCTTCACAATTCAATGCAATACCTCCATGTAAAACTTTTTACATGACAAGTCAAATCAAATGAATTATCTCTACCTGTCTGCTTCAATTACCATTCAATGTTTGCTTAGCTGCTTAATCGTCGAAACAAAGTCTCAAATGAAAACAGATATATAGAGGTTGCAGCGGTTAAATCCACAGCATATGGACACTTCGACCTGAACGAATCTTTAGCGGCTGCAGACAATTAAATTGCAGCAATTTGCATGTATTTGCATTTGAGGCGTCTGACTTCAAGCGTCCAAAATACTGAAAGACGTTATGTTTTAGACCTGGCATCTATGTCTTAGACCTAATAAAGTTACTAATTTAACCTTGTATGGCCTATTTTACTTGACAACGACATGAGGATGATGTGACGTCCATTTGTTGGGCTGCCATAGGTAAAGATAAAAAATGCATATCTCACCAAATCACGTATCGAGAGATTTCCAAAACAAAGTATTCTTGATTACTACAGTATAAGTGCATTAACTCCAAGAAGAAAAAAACGCTTAATAGCTCGGCGACTACATGTCCTGTTGTTTTAAACAAATCAGCTCGTTCGGACAGTCCATCATTTCAATCAACCGGTTAAAAATAATGAATCACTGGATATTTGAAGTAAGTATTTGTAGCTAAGTGAATCACTGACAGCACTGAGAAAATAATCTTAACCCTGTTTCGTAGCGGGGATTACATGAGGAGGTGAGTAACGCAATTATTACCAGAGCTTCTCAGTGATTTTAGTCCCGTCCGAATGTGCCATCTCAGTAATCATAACGGATAATGTCAGTAAAGATTATTTTTACCTTATGTAAAAAGGTCCGGAAAAATTACCTCAGGTAATACTCCCGTTCGAATAGACCCACTGTATGTACGGTAAAATTCTGTCGTTTCCTGTTTAAAGGTAGTTTTCAGCGCATTTTTTCAAGCATGTAAGCACTTGAAGAACATTCAGTTGGTTGTAAGCGCTGGTGGGCCAAGTCGGTGGCAATCCTCAAGTACTTTCTACACAGCATTCAGAGCAAAAGAAGATCGAAAGCACTTGTCAGAGGCACAAACTAATTTTATGTTTAGCTAAGTGCCTATTCATAATCCAATCAGAATTGGATTATGAACTGTTATATATAGTTTATATATTCATATTATATGTGTTTGCGCACATTGTATCAAGCCTACCCACACCGACTACTTCTGCTAGTTTTACTGAGATGTCTTATCCTGCGAATTGGCCATTAATATTACAGACGTCCTGAGGTAAAATTACTTTACTCCACCTCCCCATGTAAACTAATCCCGTCCGAATGATTTTTCTCCATATAGGACTTCATGGAGCCCAAACGGAGGTCAAAATTACAGTTTCATTGCAGCTTCAAGCGTTCTACACGATCCCAGACGAGAAATAAGGGTCTTACTAGAGAAACCATCGCTCATTTTCTAAAAAATAAAAAAATTATATAGGCTACGTTTAACCATAAATGCTCATCTTGAACTAGCTCTCTTCTTTCTTCTCTATTTGATTCCGGCAGTGTAGACACTGCTAATTGATACTGCCCTCCACAGGTCAA
Organism: Culter alburnus; assembly: GCA_028476615.1. Classification (NCBI taxonomy): domain Eukaryota; kingdom Metazoa; phylum Chordata; class Actinopteri; order Cypriniformes; family Xenocyprididae; genus Culter; species Culter alburnus. The sequence continues at coordinate 408,712 of JAOTNS010003616.1, forward strand.
AGTTTGAACTAATTGTTATATACTTGCACTAGCATATTGTATATGACAAATTTGTTCAAACTTTGACCTGTGGAGGGCAGTAATACACTTAGCAGAGTCTACACTGCCGGAATAGACCCTTTTCACATGACGGCTTCCGCTTGGATTTGAAGCAGTGGATCCTCACTTCCGTCAGCATAATAGAATACTAGCGCGGCTCGAATGAAGTGCACCCAAAAGTTGTACATATGCCACAAATGTGGTTAAAGGATGATTGTAGTCGTCTAATTTCATATAAATTCAAGGCGAGGTGTTTGGCAGATCTCGGAGTCGGAGGAGTTGAATACGGAGCACTGAAGCCATACACTTTCTGCTGCCCGTAGTATCTTGCAAACTTTGCTGTCTTATATCTGTATTGCAGATGAAGCTGTTTATATGTATTTGTTAGTATTTGTGAAATAAACGCATGTGCAAATAAACATTTATGTGCAGTAAAAAAACTTTTCATTCAATGCTAAATGTACATTTCAGTGCCTGTAAGTAGCTACAATGAAGATCAACATAAGCTTATTCTTTTTAAATATCAAAAAGTCTATTTTTTCAGTTTTATTTTGATAAACATGACATACATAAGTAATTAAAATTGTTTAATATTTCTAAATGAAGACTGTTAATGTTGTAAAAATGGACTCGTGTACATGGCATTTTTACCATAGTAAAAAAACATCATCATCACTCATCTCTTTATTGCAGAACAAGACTCGCATACAAAAATATACAGAGGACTTACAACAGTGCTCATTGTTATAACAGCATTAAATGAACGAAATCAAATTATTTCTCTAGGGAATAACATTAAATGAACACATACTTCCGTTTTGTATTTTACAAATTATACAATCTTAATATATTGCAGCAGTTCAGTTTAAACTAGTATGATGTAAAATGATCTAAAATCTTCACCACATTAATTCTTCGGAGTATTATATGTGGATGTGCTACTTTCAGGTGTCCATTACTCGTAAATAAATCTCACAAGAACAATTCGTTATCATAGCCTACCAATTTCTAAAAATAAAGATGTTTTTAATTGTTTAATTGTTTTTAAAGACAATATTCTTGTTTTTTGAAATAGGCTAACAGATTTGTGTGGACACACAATCATTGTGATAAAACTCAATTCAAGGACACAACATTGCTAAAGTTTCTGCTCGTGAAAACCCTAAGCAAGGCAGTTACAGAAAGGAAATAATAAATAATGTTGCCAAAAGAACCCGACTGTGTAAGTCCTTGACATAAACAGTTCGCATTTAAAGGTGCCATCGAACGTTTTTTTACAAGATGTAATATAAGTCTAAGGTGTCCCCTGAATGTGTCTGTGAAGTTTCAGCTCAAAATACCCCATAGATTTTTTTTAATTCATTTTTTTTAACTGCCTATTTTGGGGCATAATTAGAAATGCGCCAATTCAGGCTGCGGCCCCTTTAATTGCTTGCGCTCTCCGCCCCCTCCCGAGCTCTCAACACTATCATTGCATAAACAAAGTTCACACAGCTAATATAACCCTCAAAATGGATCTTTACAAAGTGTTCGTCATTCATACTGCATGCATACATCGGATTATGTAGTATTGTATTTATTTGGATGTTTACATTTGATTCTGAATGAATTTGAGGCTGTGATCCGTGGCTAACAGCTAATGCTACACTGTTGGAGAGATTACAAAGAATGAAGTTGTGTTTATGATTATACAGACTGCAAGTGTTTAATAATGAAATAACGACGGCTCTTGTCTCCGTGAATACAGTAAGAAACATGGTACTTTAAAGGTGCCCTAGATTCAAATTGAATTTACCTCGGCATAGTTAAATAACAAGAGTTCAGTATATGGAAAAGAATACCAGTGGTCTCAAACTCCATTGTTTCCTCCTTCTTATATAAATCTCATTTTTTAAAAGACCTCCGAGAACGGCGAATCTCAACATACACCGACTGTTACGTAACAAAAAAAAAAAAAAAACTAAATTCTTTCTGTAAAATTCAGTCTGTATAATTCATAACACAACTCATTCTTTATAAATCTCTCCAACAGTGTAGCATTAGCCGTTAGCCATGGAGCATAGCCTCAAACTCATTCAGATCAATGTAAACATCAAAATAACACTGTTCTTTACGCGATTAGACATGCTGCCTGACGAACACTTTGTAAAGATCCATTTTGAGGTTATTATAGCTGTTTGAACTTTTTTATGTTGTTTAAGGCAAGCGTGAGCTCTTGGGGCATGGGCACGAGAGATTAAAGGGCCACACACCCTGATCGCTCTTTCTAATTATGCTCCAAAATAGGCATTAAAAAAATGAATTAAAAAAAATCTATGGGTTTTTGAGCTGAACTTCACAGCACATTCAGGGAACACCTAGACTTATACATCTTTTAAAAAAAGTTCTAAAGGCACCTTAAACCACATTTAACAGTACATTAGCAACATGCTAATGAAACATTAGAAAGACAGTTTACAATAATCACTAAAAATATCATGATATCATGGATCATGTCAGTTATTATTGCTCCATCTGCCATTTTTTCGCTGTTGTACTTGCTTGCTTACCTAGTCTGATGATTCAGCTGTGCACAGATCCAGACGTTTTTACTGGCTGCCTTTTCCTAATGCCTTGAACATGAGCTGGCATATGCAAATTGGGGGCGTACATATTAATGAATCCAACTGTTACGTAACAGTCGGTGTTATGTTGAGATTCGCCTGTTCTTCAGAGGTCTTTTAAACAAATGGATTTATATAAGAAGAGGAAACAATGGAGTTTGAGACTCAGTGTATGTCATTTCCATGTACTGAACTCTTGGTTATTTAACTATGCCAAGGTAAATTCATTTTTAATTCTAGGGCACCTTTAAGTTATTAAAGCATTTTCCCAAGAAGTCGCCGGCGCGAAGGTAAGACGGAACAACTGATCCACTGCTTTTAACTGACATCACTGTGAAAAGGGCCTATTCAAATAGAGAAGAAGAAGAGAGCTAGTTCAAGATGAGCATTTATGGTTAAAATGTATATAATTGTAATTTTCTTTTTAGAAAACGAGCGATTGTTTCTAGATAAGACCCTTATTTCTCCTCTGGGATCGTGTAGAATGTTTTGAAGCTGCAATGAACTGAAACAACAGTTTGGGCTCCACTGAAGTCCACTATATGGAGAAAAATGTTTTCATCAAAAACCTTAATTTCTTTTCGACTGAAGAAAGAAAGACATGAACATCTTGGATGACATGGGGGTGAGTAAATTATCAGGAAATTTTAATTTGAAAGTGAACTAATCCTTTAAGATACCTCAGAGGGAGAAAGATTTGGCTGTGACAAATTATTCCACATCTCTACTATGAAATATAGTTTAACTTTATTATATTTTTTCATAGCAATAACCACAAATAAATCCTATGACTATCTAGGTAATATTCAGACCATCCACAACATATAGCTAATATTACAAAAGTCTATAAAACCAGCAAATGTTTAGTGAGTTGAGACAAGTGCATCTGATGCTTTAATTGAGAATGACTGAGGTTATTGTTTACCTAAAGCATAGGATATCTAACCCTCAATGTCTCATTACATCTGTGTAAAATAAATTCAAAGACAGATAACACACATAAATTTCAGAGATCACAGTGTTGCTGGTTTCTGTTTTCAAATACAGGAAATCCAACTTTATAGCTGAGCAGTTACAAGAAATTATATCTGCAATCTAGGTCAGCAGATTTAACAAACTAACAGGTCATTATAAATGATGCAACTTGTTATAAACATTTCCAAATGTATTCATGTGCACTTTAAAATGAACAGTTACATAAAATTAGGTAAATACAGTAAATGCAAACATAATTTAAATGTCCCATGTGTTCTCCATGTGTTCTCCAAACATGATAAAGTTGCATACATCATGTTTCTATTATAATAAGGAGAGTTGAAGTTGTAGGTGCTGTGTTTTACAACCCTGGGAAGAGGTAGAATCTTTTAGATAACCTTGTTCTTTCTTTGCATGGCATCTGATCTGGATGTTTCTCCTTAAACTTCTTAAGGACCTGTTTCAAAAACAAAGGTAAATATTACAATAAAACTAACCACACATAATAACCTAAAATGTTTAACTAAAAAGTTTCTTTATTCTAGGCCTGTCTGTATTGGACTGAGTAGTTCAACACAAACTGACATACAAAGTTATAAAACACTAAAAAAAACAATACAATGTCTGTCTTGTTAAAGAATGTGACTTTGCCTTTCTGAAGAGCTCCTCGATGTGGTCCTGGCAGGCATGCTTATTAAATATTTCCACAATATCTTGGATGAAATGTGAGCCATTCTCTTTGTTTCTATAGGACACTGTGTCTGTATAAAAAATACAAATTATGATAAACATTGTGTGACTGATCCTCACTGCTTGCAAAAACAAATAACATATAATTTAACACATATTTAAAACAATATACCCAGGAGTCAGCATTAATTTATGTTACTCCAAAAAGCATTTGTGTGTGTTTCATGTAATGTTATATAGTAAATATTAGAGCTGCACCCATGCATTCTTAATTCTAAATGACAATGATTCTCCTATGTCTATTAAAACTTTAAAAAGTACAATCACAGCGAACAATCAAATCTGCATTGGCACATTTTTTCAACCACACAGCATTGTTATTTCTGTTACAAACATTAAAATGATGGGATAAAAGTTTATAGTTCAAATATAAACACTGATGTCTACAGTAGCGACAGTGCTTGAAGTGGAAAAATAAAAGTGCTGGTATTCCCAATGCTTGGTTCAAAATGCGTTCTTGAAGAAGGGAGGGTGTAGCGGACTTGTACGTGCAACATGTCGGAAGTGTCAGTACATAAGGAAAACTGGCGGTACGCTAAAGGTAAAAATAGAGAAGTACTGCGTACCGGTGCGTACCGGCCCACTTCGAGCACTGAGTAGTTTTCGAAAATCACCGTTTGAAAGTAACTTGATGCTTCAAATAAAGATTGTATCAATTACATTATAGGTGGTGACAAGTGACTTTTATTTGTCACTTTATTTGTTTAAAAGCACTGATTCTAGTAATGAAGCAAGTGAAGTCTTTATGAGTGAATCACTGAATCATTCATTCAAACCAATAAAAAAAATTTAAATTAATTAGATATTTTTAAATAGACTGCAGCAATAACATTTTGTTAGAATCTCTAGTAAATTACATTACATAAATTATACAAATTACATGTTATTTTGCTTAGTTGTCCATTCAGAATTGTGGGAGAATCGTGATCTCTATTTAAAAAAAATGTGATTCTCAATTTCTCCAAAATCGTGGAGCTCTAGTAAACACAGTACAGTACAGTGCAATTGGGTATGGAAATATTATTTACCTGGAGTACAGGACCTCAGGCAGCAGAAGTCTTTTTCACGGTGCTCTTTTCCTCTGTTGTGTCTTGGCTTACTATCTTGGACATCTACACTGCCTTCTTTATCTATAACATAAGGGAAACATTAGTCAATGTATGTTTCTGTTAGTGCTCAGTACTGGATGGGTCTCGAACCAATCAAAAATTTTGACATTTTGATTAGTAGAGTTTAACACCCATTTACTTTATTTTCTAATATAATGTGTAACTCACCACCCCTACACGCCTGGATGAGGATGATTTTTGGCTTGTCCCGCAATCCAGCACAGTTTGGAGTGTTCAAGCAATTAAAGATTTCATCTGCTGGGAAAATGTCTTCTTCATCATCACTGCTGAGGGAATCAAAAACTCCACAGATTCCAGTGGCATCTCCATGGGACATCAACACCACAAAGCAACTGTCCGACTGGACATGTTCCTCTCGCTGGGTGAAGTCTCGCAAAGCAGCAAGCATGCCCTGAACATCAGACCATCAATATCTTTAATATTTTTTTTTAAAATGACACAGTTTTGTTCCTTGGCTCAAGTAGACTGGCCTATTTGGCTTAAAGGGTTAGTTCACCCAAAAATGAAAATTATGTCATTAATGACTCACCCTCATGTCGTTCCACACCCGTTCATCTTTGGAACACAGTTAAAGATATTTTAGATTTAGTCTGAGCTTTCTGTTCCTCCATTGAAAATGTTTGTACGGTAGACTGTCCATGTCCAGAAAGGTAATAAAAACATCATCAAAGTAGTCCATGTGACATCAGTGGGTTTGTTAGAAGTTTTTGAAGCATCGAAAATATAATTTGGTCCAAAAATAACAAAAACTACGACTTTATTCAGCATTGTCTTCTCTTTCGGAATCCTTTCCATTGAATTGATTCCGTTGATTGATTCCATTGAATCCTTTCATCTGTCGGCGTTGGTAATGCACTTTTACCGTCGTGTTTTTTTTGGCGATTAGGACATCCGCGACATGCACACTTACGCACCATTTTAAAAAATATAGCAATACCAAAATACAGTAATGTAGATAGCTTGAATACAGCGTGCGTCTCCCTCGACTATAAACGAAGCTTCGGCGCACCGGATAACATGTCAGCAGCGTCTTACATCAGCAGAATCACTGCGGAGTCGTGAACCCGGATTGACAACAGACCCGGAAGAGAATACAATGCTGAATAAGTGTAGTTTTTGTTATTTTTGGACCAAAATGTATTTTCGATGCTTCAAAAACTTCTAACTAACCCTCTGATGTCACATGGACTACTTTGATGATGTTTTTATTACCTTTCTGGACATGGACAGTCTACCGTACAAACACTTTCAATGGAGGGACAGAAAGCTCTCGGACTAAATCTAAAATCTTAAACTGTGTTCCGAAGATGAACGGAGGTCTTACGGGTTTGGAACGACATGAGGGTGAGTCATTAATGACATAATTTTCATTTTTGGGTGGACTAACCCTTTAAACACACTTGTACACACCTGTGCAGTGAGGTCTCTGAGTGTCACCACAGTGTAACCCAGACCATTAAGCAGCAGCTCCATTTTCAGCTCGTCCTTTTCTGCCCCAGTCCTGTCATCTATGTATTTAAACTCAACATTGTTGATGAGCAGTGCCAGACGTTTTCTGCCGGGGATTTGTCTTTTATTGGGTAAATCTTGTCAGAGAAGGGAATAAGAATTCACAAACACATTTTCTTAATTTGCACATAACATACTGCACATGCATAAAGAATAATACAATAAAGAAATACAAAAATATAAAGTACATTCCCACATCCTTAGGACAATTACCATAGTATTATGTGTTTCTTAATTGTTTCAATGCTTCTATTTAATGGTAAAGAAAAATTTTTTTTTCAGTTTTTGTGATATGTACAACCTAACTTACATCTTCTCCCTCTTGTGTAAGGATTTCCCTTTTAAACTCAGGTTTGCATGGCGTAAGAGGATCTGAAGTTCTCTGTTCAGATGCAACAAAATGTTAATATAAGATTAAATAAAATCATTTTATATTTCATAAAACCACTCTCATATTTACCACTCTCTGTCCACAGCCATTGTTGTCACACCGCACAGCATTATTGGCCGGGCCCTTCCATTCCCTCCGGCAACTCCAGCAGAAGTAGTAAGTCCGTTTCAAGTTAGCCGTGCAGATAGTGCAGTGTACACACAAGTTATTTCGATCTCGTCTTTCCACGTGAGACTGACATCCTGGACACTGCAGTAAAGACAAACAGATGCATTTGGACTGTTGCGTAAGACAGGGGTTTTCAATCTTTTATATGCCGCGGACTCCAAAATATGATCATCCTCATGCAGGGGACCCCATCCTAAAATTTAAAAGGCAGTTTTATATTTTCAAGTATAAAGACCCAATGTAATACTATTTATTTTAATCAATTTATTACTTTAATCAAATATATTTGTTTATTTAGTTAATTAGGTTTTTTTATTATTTAGCCTATATATTAATTTTTTACACCGCTTTTCTCTAAACTTTACCACAAACCCCCCATCACTCCCTTGTGGCCCTTCTAGTCTGTCGCTTTAAATGCTCAAACTCTTTAAAGGAGGATGGATTGGCTGTTTCTTAGCGGTGAGGTTGCAAATTGCAATATAGAGAAGCTACGGTGGCCAACACAGGACAAATGTCGTCGGAGACAGCAGAGAGTAGCCAGTCAAGCAAATGCGCTGTGTGGAGCAGTTGTCCGTTTACTGTACTGTAGAAACATGCCGGCGCAAAATGGCGACTTAACATGTAAGGTGACCCGCGGTGTATGTAGATAGAAATGGCTCTTTCTAAGGTAATAAAATGTCTTTATACACCACTGAAAACATAGTTATGTATATGTCAATAGATCCTCCTAAAATCTACACATTGCACCTTTAAGATATGCATGCAATCAGCAGACAAATCGAATTATCTTACAGCTTTGAAGTCAAACAGCCTTCTAGCAACAAGTGCAGCGAGGTTCTCCTCTAAGTATTCCCGTTGTTTGTCTGTCAGTGGTATCAGCTGACAGATGTCCTGATAAGAGAGCTTTGAGCCGCAGGTTTTCCTCTGAATCTCATTAAAACCAGGGCAGGAAAATTCAGTATTTTTCTAAAAGACAAAACCATTTGAAACATAAAACTGTAACATAGGTGTCAGTAAATAAACAATATAAAGAGTGTAATAGGGACTGACCTGTTTAAGATAATACTTGAACCAAGCAACAACATAGTCTGCTGGCATTTGATGACCACAGGGCAATGGAACTGTTATCAAAAATAATTTACTAAAAAATTTGATGAAGAACATACATAAACTAAATGCAGAATGCTGATGTATTTGATTAAAGGTAACAGGTGGTCAACTCACCAGAGTCCACTCTTTCAGCTGATGGCCGTACTTCGAAATTACAGTGTTGTTTATGTATATCTGGATTTAAAAAATAATAATAAAAACAATATTAGCATTTTTTTTCTGTTTTGTTTCCCCTCCCCCCTAAAACTACCTTTTAAAATTGACCCTGGTCCGTTTCACTTTCGGTTTTTATATTATTTTTTTTTTTATATTATTATATTATTTAATCAAATAATCTAAATTTATCATCATGTATCACACATTGGGAAAAGTCTAAAATGTGAAAAACAAATGTGATAAAAAAAAATCAGATTACTCAAGTATTTGATGACGTTTGCTACCGCGGCGTCTTCTTCCAAATCTTCATCCCAGTTATCCTCTTCTTCCGTCATTTTTTACGTTTAAAATGTAGTTATATCTTTTTTCCTATGCTAAACTTCAGGGGTGAAAGACAAGCTCCCCTGAGCAAGGCTGAAGTACCCAGTATAGATTCACTACTCCACAGATGGGCGGTTTTATTTGAAAGGGGGCGGAGCGAAAACGCGCTGTCCCTTTGCGCTCACCGTACAATGTGTTTGTTCAATCCAAGATGGCTGCGCTCAGGGGCAGAGTGGTCACAGAATGTCTTACAACATGTATGTTTCGACAAACAAGCACATCGAGCCTTTCCACTCTTCCTATTGTTATGACAGGGAATAAGGTGAGTGGCATTTTGTACTTTGTCAGTTCGCACCCCAAAGTCAGCAAAAACGTAGTACTTCACATGACATGACTTTGACAGAAGCTAAATAGCATAGCTGAGGTTGTGTAGTGTAGAGCGGGTATACATGTCACTTAACATCTTCAAAACACTTCACAACAAAGCGGTTAAGACATTAGGATTAATGATCATATATAAACCATTGTTGATTGGTTGATAAATTGATATATTGCCTGGTAACATGGTGTCATGATCAGGGATTTGGTGAGATTGATAATTACATTTCCCACACTATGCATTTTTGTGTTATAATTTGTATTGCTATCTAGACTAACAGCATCATGTGACTGATTACTCATTTTCTTAATAATTTGTCTTTATAGTTTAGATCAGTGGTTCTTAACCAGGGGGCCGGGGCCCTCAGCAAACATCCAAGAGGTCCGCAGGATGACTTAAAATTATGTATATTCTTGGGGTGTAACGATACCCTCATGTCACAGTTCGATACTGAACTCACGATACGATATTATTGCAATACTCTAAGACATGTTAAAAGGATAACAAAAAATGTACTGTTGATTAAAATACTAAATTTGGTATTACATTGGGAGTGGAAATGAATAGGCTTGGACTTGGTGCTGGTAACTCAAAGCACAGGACAATGGTAACACAAGAACAAAAATATTCATGGTTCTAATGCCAAAACAGATTTATTTTAGATGAATATGTTTGCACTGACTAGATATATTTAAAATAATATATTCCACTTTTAACTGGTCTCATTAGGCATTTGGCCCCACAAGACCCACAAATATTACCCCACAAAATATTGTTACACCCCTAGTAAATTCGTATAATTACTATAATATTTAATTTCATTAAAATATTTTTTAATTTTAATGATCAAGCTAAATCAAAATGCAAAAAAAAAAAAATCAAGTGAACTAAAATCATATTTCTTTTTTCCACCCTCAATAACTATTGTTTTTATTGAAGTACATAGAGTTCTTGAAACTTCTAGAATGACAAAATAAATTGTGGTTAATTAACTTGTACTGACACTTCTGTTAAAGCAGAACTAAGTAACTTTTTTACCTTCATAAATAGTTTTCTAAGTCCTTACGATGGTTAATTGACTTGTAGTGGTGTGTTTGTGGCGTGCACTAACCCCCTCTGGCACGTCTACGCCAGAATACAGCACTTGCAAGTTGCGCTGCATCGACCCGACACAATCTCGCCTCATGTTCACGTTCACGCGAGAGTGACAAAATGCTTTACGGTAATTCAAAAACAATGTATATATTATGACTTTATAAGACAATTTCGAAAAATTACCCACCTCCATCGAGTGTACTGTATTTGCAAATTACCCACCTCCTCTTTCTTGTACTGTATTTGCAAAACTACTGCGCTGGTGAGCGTTGTAGTCGTTGTAGTCCAGAGCTGCACTTGGAGTATTTACGACAGTGTGATTCACTGAAGGAACCTGTAGGGGGAGCTTCGCAAATCTTACTGAGTTTCGCTTTAAGTGAAAGGTTCTATTAATATGAAATCATAGTTATAGTTTTGTTAATATGTTACATAGGGTCTTTGAATATTGTGTTGGACAGTGGGGGGCTTTTAACTCAGTAAGGTTAAGAACCACTGGCTTAGATATTAACGCAGCTGTTCTTATTCGTAACTCTGTTTGTTTGTTCATTTATTTATCCATCAATTATTTTTCTCTTTTGCATTTCGCCTTTGTACTAATCTGGTTTGCTGGATTATACTATGTGTACTATAAAATAATGTTCACTCTTGCATCAAAATAATTGTGATGTTCTTCATTTGTAAGTTGCATTATAAAAGTGTAATAAACATCCTGAACAGCCTGTTTGTAGTTTATTGCATTTTTAAAAAGGTCTGTGTTTGACAGTGGTCTGACTTTTTCCTGAATTCCATCTTGTTGCAGTGGTTTGTACAGAGATCGCATCTTCACACTGGCAGAGGAAGTAGGAGTCCTTTAGTTAGGGCACTTCTTGGGTGTCCCAATCATGGCCAGTTCCTGCTGGTCAGTGCTGTGGCAGTCAGACACAACAGCTCACAGGTGGGTTGCTCAAGGCATTTTCATTCCATAGCAGAGCGTTTCTACTACTGCCATAGGCCTATACTTAAACCCAAAGTATACCTTTTTTATGCATACATGAGAGTGCGCATACAGTGCACAATGCAAATTTTGTCACCAGAATAGTACGCACGCCCCCTGATTTGTGCACGCTATATACGCAAGTGTATGCATACAGTTGAAGTATACTTTGGGCTTTATGCATTAAGCATTGTATGTTTATGTACTCTTCCCCCTCATTAATCTCAATTAGATAAAATAGATATTTTTGTGAATTGACTTTTGTGATAGATTTCAACTGCTCAAGTATTTTGTTGTTTTTTTTACAGACGACAGAAGCAGTTCAGAGCGTGTCGACTTTAAGTGAAACGGCAGAGGCTGCTGTATCTGTCCCAGTGTCCATTCCAAGTCCTGCTGCTGACCTCGCCCCCGCAGTCACACCACCAATCACAGAGCAAGTGGCCGAGGCTCCTCTCACTGCATTGGATGTTCTGCAGGGGGTTGGAGCTGAAGCCAGCCTATCAGAGCTCGGCCTGTGCAGTTACACACCTGTGGGTCTGATCCAGAATCTGCTTGAGTTTATGCATGTTGGCATTGGGCTGCCATGGTGGGGGGCCATTGTTGCAGGTAAAAAAAGTGTTTATAATGAGCGCTGTTTATTGCTGTAAACTGCCTAAATCATTAACAAAGATGCTGTTGGATGGATTAAAAATATATTTATCAATCAAAGAATCAGCATTTAGTTTTGTGCATCTTTGATAATGATTTAGGCAGTTTTACAGCAACACAGACCACTTAGTCTTCAGAGATGACAAGAAACTGACAAAGAGAAATCAGCACATTATTAAAGTAATATTTCCATTCTATTTATTTGGTTACATGTAGAATGGTACTTATGAATAGCCACAAGGTTTTTCGATTCATATTCTCATTTTATTACTTATTAATTATTAATTTTATTTTTGTAATTGTATCTGTCTGTCTGTTGGTCTGTCTGTCAATTTCATTTTAATTTTCTTTTACCATAACCTTGTCTGTTTTCCTCAGGCACCATTGTTGCTCGGTGTGCTGTGTTCCCGGTCATTGTAAAGGGACAGAGAGAAGCAGCCAAACTGAACAACGTCCTGCCGGAAATGACAAAACTCACCAACCGCATGAATGAAGCCAAGCAGAGCGGTAACAAATTTGAATGTAAGTATCTCATCTTTTCCAAACCATATTTTCTCTTCATATAATTTTTCTCTTTCTTTTTTTAAACTTTGTGTTATATTGTCAGAGTGTGTAAATGATCTCTTGCATTGCTTCCTTTTTTTCTACCCCCTAATTTGTTTCAATAGTGGATTATGTTTTTTTAATGCTTTTTAATTAAAAAGAATTAATTTTCTTTCTTCAGTTTCAAAGGCATATACTGACTTGATGATGTTTCAGAAGAAACATGATGTGAACCCTTTGCGTGGGTTCCTAGTGCCCTTGGTACAGGTCAGTTACTTCTAATGCTTTTATTCTTATGAGCATCTGATTGCTATTTAGGTTTCAAGGTCAAGTTACCTTGGATAATCAGCTGCTGTTTAGTAGTCATATTTACCTTTTTATCACCTTCCTCTTCAGGCTCCAATCTTCGTCTCTTTCTTCATTGCCTTGCGTAAGATGGCTGATCTCCCTGTACCAAGTTTGCAGACCGGCGGCCTCTGGTGGTTCACAGATCTAACCGCATGTGATCCATTTTACATTCTCCCCATTGCCGTGACTGGCACTATGTTTGCCATCTTAGAGGTAAATTAGTTAGTAATAAGAAATGAAAATTGTGATAAATTAATCATTTACTCATTGTAAAATAATTCCAAAACCATTTCTTTCTGTTACGGAACAAATATTTTTAAGAAGCTCTTTTTGATAGTGAAAGCATACAGGTGCTGGTCATATAATTAGAATATTGTGAAAAAGTTCATTGTCAATTATTTTTAAAAATGAAACTTTCATATATTCTAGATTCCCTACATGTAAAGTAAAACATTTCAAGTTTTTTTTTTAAATTTTGATGATTAGAGCGTACAGCTCATGAAAGTCCAAAATCCAGTATCTCAAAATATTAGAATATTTCCTAAGATCAATCAAAAAATGGATTTTCAAAACAGAAAAGTTCAAGTTCTTTAAAGTATGTTCATTTGTGCACTCAATACTTGGTCGGCAGCACATAATACATCAAATGACTTGCTCCTAGCACAACATCAGTGAAGTGTGGCATTGAAGTGATCATCCTGTGGCACTGCTGAGGCACTATTGAGCCTTCAGATCATCTATATATTGTTGGATCAACTGTTTCTCATCTTTCTCTTGAAAATATCCCATAGATTCAGGGGTCAGGCATGTTGGCTGGCCAATAAAGCACAGTAATCATGGTCAGCAAACCACTTGGAAGTGGTTTTTGCACTGTGGGCAGGTGCTAAAGTCCTGCTGGAAAAGGAAATCAGCATCTCCATAAAGCTTGTCAGCAGATGGAAGCATAAAGTGCTCTAAAATCTCCTGGAAGATGGCTGCATTGACTTTGCACTTGATAAAACACAATGGACCAAACACAGCAGACGTCACGGCCCCAAATTACTAACTTCAGAAACTTCACACTAGACTTCAAGCAGCTTGGATTGTGTTGCCTCTCCAGTCTTCCTTCAGACTCTGGGACCATGATTTAACATGAATGCAAAATTTACTTTTATCTGAAAAGAGGACTTTCGACCACTGTTCACTGTCCAGTTCTTTTCTCCTTAGCCCAAGTAAGATGCTTCTGACGTTGTGTTCTGTTTCAGAAGTGGCTTGGTAGTCCTTTTCCTGAAGATGTCTGAGTGTGGTGACTCTTGATGCGGACTCCGGCTTCATTTGACTCATTGTGAAGCTCTCCCAAGTGTCTGAATCGGCTTACTTGACAGTATTCTCAAGCTTGTGGTCATCCCTGTTGCTTGTGCACCTTTGCCTACCCAATTTCCTTCTAGTCAACTTTGCATTTAATATGCTTTGATATTTCACTCTGTAAACAGCCACCACATTCAGTAATGACCATCTGTGACTTACTCTCTTGTGGAGGGTGTCAATGATTGTCTCCTGGACCATTGCCAAGTCAGCAGTCTTCCCCATTAGTGTGGTTTCAAAGAACAAGAGATACCCGGAATTTATACTGTAGGATGGTCATTTAATGAAACTCAAATGTAAATATTCTAATATTTTGAGATACTGGATTTGGACTTTTCATGAGCTGTACGCTCTAATCAACAAATTTAAAAAAAAAAAACTTTTGAAATGTTTTACTTTACATGTAGGGAATCTAGTATAAATGAAAGTTTCATTTTTTAAAATAATTTACAATAAAAAAATGAACTTTTTCACGATATTCTAATTATATGACCAGCACCTGTATTGTGACCTAGGATAAAAGTCACCATATGACCACTTTTGAATTTTCTATTTTTAAAACTTTTATATTTTGTTTTGTACCTTACATAAAGCTATTGTATGGCTTTGAGACTTGGAATTTAGCCATGTGTTGTATGGACAATATTGACTTTTTTGGCTGTGTATCCTTTTTGGAGCTTGACAGCCACATTTTTGAAGTATTGCAACAATTTCAAATGTGCTTTTAGTTGGGAGCTGAATCTGGTGTAGACAACCCCAATCTGAGGGCCATGAAGACCGTCTTCAGGATCATGCCCTTTGTTATCCTGCCTCTAACGATCAGTTTCCCCACGGTTAGTCTCTCGCACTCTCTTGCACACACAGTATTTGTGATGGGATCGGTCTTCTCTTGTCATACTGTCATGATTTCCCTCAGTGTCATGTGATCTGTGTGTTTTACAGGCGGTGTTTACCTACTGGATGACCTCTAACCTCTTCTCACTGGGTCAGGTGGCCCTGCTGAGGCACCCGGCAGTGAGACAGAAGTTCCGCATCCCAGAACGCATTGCACACCCACCTTCAGCACTACCTAAGAATGAAGGCTTCATAGAAAGTGTCAAGAAAGGTGTGGATGAATTTAAAATTTAAGGATTTTTCAGAAATCATAGTATTTATTTATTTATTATTAATATTTTAAATTAGCTTTTATCTTTATATTCAGATTTCATTATTTTATTTTAAGTTTTAGTAACTTTGATATGTGTACTGCATTTTATATATATATATATATATATATATATATTATATATATATATATATAGCTTTATTTTTATTTCCAAATATTTTCTTAATTTTTATCAAGTCAAGTCACCTTTATTTATATAGCGCTTTATTCAATACAGATTGTTTCAAAGCAGCTTTACAGTGATAACAGGAAAATGATTTCATGATGCGAACAGAGTTCATTTCGGGTGTACAGCAGCGCTAAAAGAATATCGTGTCATTGTTCAGCTGAAGTCAGTGTTGATTCAGTTCCGTTATAAAGATCTATTATTAAATTAGTTAATTTCATCTATAAAGCAGTTCTGCAGAAAAGTGATGTCAGCGTCCAGCTCAGTGTAGTTCTCATCCAATAGTGTCAGTCAGTCAAATCAATAATATTGTTGAATATCAAGTGTTCCCAACTAAGCAAGACAGAGGTGACAGTAGCAAGGAACCCAAACTCTATCAGGTGACAGAATGGAGAAAAAACCTTGGGAGAAACCAGGCTCAGTCAGGTGGTCAGTTATTTTCTGGCCAACGAACGAACACGGTGTGATTATAATTCAGGCTGCATCACAAGTCAGAAATCAGATTGTGGGTCGGTAGCATTCAAATATTTCATCCAGTTCCTTTTGCTTAAAGATCGAATTCATCATGCCAGTATGGATACGAAGCTGGTCATAGGTCTGTGCTGAGGACTTGTCTGGTTCTTGTGGTCTTTGCTGAGACCTTCACAGGGGATCGTCTAGTTGACACAGTCTCTGCTGACATTCAGGGCTGTGTTGTGGTCGTGTCTAGGTGCAGGTCCACCATCTGATTATGGATACGGGCCCGATATGACTGACTACGGTAACCTCGAGATTTAACAGAGAGACTAATATTAGCATAGATGCCATTCTTTTTACGATGTAACAAATACATTGGGTGTTATGGGAAGTGTTCCCGGTTCCGGTTGACCTAATTTATGCAGCCTAACAATCCTTTAGCAGATGTGAATTATATAAATGTGATCACTTGTTGTGTATGCCAGGTTAAAGAGACGTGTTTTTTGTCTAGATTTTAACAGAGTCTGTCTGCTTCCTGAACAAGGCTAGGAAGACTGTTATAGAGTTTGGGTGCTAATTTTTATATAAAATAAATGCCTCTCAGAGCTGATATGCAAGGGGAAAAGGAGTTCGGAAAAAGGTGGATTTGAACTTGGGTCCCTCGCATCAAAAACTAACGCCACCCACCTTAATCTCCACACCACTGATCCTGTTATCAGTAGCATTTCTTTTGTAATTTTGTCTGGCTCAATAATACAGTGGTGGGTCGAGTTAGTTGTAAATAAGGCTTTTTACCAACAACGTGAGCTTTTTGCTTTTGGTGTAAATAGATTCTCTGTATTTATTTCCGTTTACTGCCAAGGCAGCAATTATAATTTTCATTTATTTATTTTTTGATCTATTTTATGTTATTTCAGCCTTAATTCAATTACCAAAAATGCTGTTTCATAGTTTTTGGCCATTTCATAGTTTTCCACCTGGTATTAAGAAGCATTTTCGTCAATCTGATCGGCGTGGTATTGCAGCTATCACAGCAGAAATGAAAGCTGCTGCTCTCCTTATGTTTTTCCTTCGCTTTTATACATTTACCCACCTATAGACCCTCCCCTCAAAGAAATCAGGACTGAAGTGTTTGAAAATGGACAAAAGAGAACAAGTGTAAACAGGAATGTGTCAGGACACAGGAATGTGTCTCCCTCATCTACTTGGAATCCGATCGACCAAAACGCATCTTAATACAGGTGTAAACAGGGCATTAGTTGCTATTAACAAGAACAGCACTGTTCTGTATCTGAATCTTTTCTCCTTGTCTTACTGTTTTGCCTGTCTCATACTCTCTATATAATGTTTCTGTATCTGTTCACGTCAGGATGGAAGAATGCCCAATTGGCTCAGCAGCTAGAGGAGAGAGAAAGGAGAATTAAAGGACACCTGGATATGGCAGCCAAAGGTGAGGGTTCGTTCTCTATCTCTCTGTTTCAAAACCTACTGAACTGTATATGCTCTCTACTGCCTACACTACCTTTCAAATGTAAGGGGTCAATAAGAGTTTTTTTAATGCTTTTGAAAGATGTATCACCAAAAGGGCATTTATTTGATCAAAAGTACAGTAAAAACAGTAATATTTTTAAAATATATCAATTCAAAATAATTTTCTATTTTAACATATTTAAAATGTAATATGTTCCTGTGATGCAAAGCTGAATTTTCAGCATCATTACTCCAGTCTTCAGTGTCACATGATCCTTCAGAAATCATTCTAATATGATGATTTGATACTCAAGAAACATTTCTGATTATTATCAATGTTGAAAACTCTTGTGCTGCTTAAAGATAGGATAGGTAATGTTTTTCATAAACACTTTTTGGTAAAAAAAAAAAAAAAAAAAAAAAATTAATAAAATGAGTGTGTGTGTGTGTGTATTATATATAGATATATATATATATATATATAATATAAAATATCTCTTCAGTGGAAGTCTCAGGACCAAAAAATATTCATCCAATTATTGTATTCGGTTCGCCTCCATTTGTATACTGTGAATGTGTGTGCACTTGTGAAGCTATATTAGGTTTTACAGATGATGCTTGCCGTTCATTTTCATTTATTCTGCACTTTCCAAGGTCCCCTGAGGCAGACTTTTACCCATAACCCCCTTCAGCAATCAGCAGCACCAATGTCAACAGGAAAATCGAGTAGTCCAAAGCAAGACAAGAAGAGGCCCTGGGAAGAGACGATTGGCTAACACCTTGATGGAGAATTGTGTGATTACTTTGTACATATATGTATTGAGAAGGACTAAGGGATGGGTGGTAATATTTAGACTAAATAAGACATTTGATGAAAAGGTGTTGTGCTGTTTTCTTGCCATTAAAGAGCAATCTTATTGCCTTACCACCCTCTCAATTCATTTAGTCTGCTGAAGAGCTGTTTTTATTCATGCACACACACAAATGTATCTCCTCCTTATAGTTTGCCATCCAAAGCACATAAATAGAATGACAGAGAAAATATTATGATCCTCATTATATGTCCTCATGATTAGCACACATAGGTTTTGCATTGTCTGTCCTTTATTTAGTTTATTTTTTGTCTTATTCAAATAGTTATTTATCACAAATCCATAATAACACTGCCTTTGTCTTTACAAAAAAAAAAAAAATGAAAATACTGCTTTTGATATTTAGATATAAACCTGTAAAGATAAAACATGCTGTAGTGGCAATTCCTTTCTTCAAAATACAAGATATTTCATTAGACTTTCAGTGTACAAGCATCTAAATTTATGTTCAATTAACATGTGCAAGATTTAGGTTTATAGCTGTTTCAAAGCAATGGTACAAAATGTCTCTAAATAATACCTTTGTTATCAGTGCTATCATTTCATCATTACCAAACCCTGCAACAATCTCCAAGTCCAAAGGTAGTTTCTTCGCACGTTATTGCCCCGTTTCACAGACAAGGCTTAAGCCTAGTCCCAGATGAGCTGTCTTAACTGAAAGCAATTTGCACTGACATATCTTAAAATATCAGTGCCATTGTTTTGTCTCAAGATGAACACCAGTAATGTTTTTTTTAAGGCATGTTTATAAAAGCTACTTAAATGTCCTAATTGAACTAAGGCTTAATCCTGGCTTAATCTTGTCTGTGAAGGAGTTAGTTTACTGTTCCCCATAAAACCAGCATTTAACCGATCAAAATGCAGTTCATCTACATAAATATTTCCAATAAATATAAAGGACTTGCTTTGATTTGCGGAGAAGTTTTCACGTGATATCTGATCAATCTAAAATGATAACTGTGTAAACCAGTGTAAAACGAGCAGCTTGTGTATTGCATGTCCAGATTTATTCCAGATATAGCACAGTTTTCTTGTCAGTGCATCGTCCTCTTCTACTCTGCCTTTTCATCCTCGATGTCCATCTCAGTAAGAACACAGAAACACACCTTCTGAATGACTATACCTGCAGATGCTGGTGAAAAGGGTATGAAAATAGATGCATTAATATTAGCAATTAGTTCTGACCCTGTCAACTACAACCACTATTAGAAGACATACCAATTAACTTGCGGAGCCACATTGGCCTACGTGTGGCAGGTAGATGACAGCACAGGAAGTAGACTGGAACTCCCGATAAGGCAATACCAATTCCGATTAACGAGTTGATAGTGTCGCTGTATAAAGGCACCACCACAAGAAATACAGTGCAGAGGCAGAATATAATTGGGAAGAACAGGCTGAGCTGGAAAAAAGAAAAAGAAAAAAGGTCAGATAAATGAGAGTTTAGACTGTGCGAATTATTATTATTCAGTGACTTCCGGCGCGCAAACTTTTTCAAGGAATTTGTTGTCTCGCGCAAAGCAAATAGTATTTCGATGCTCATAACGTAGTAACTAACTGTCAACTAATTAAACCACGTTTGAGACAAAACACATGATTTTGTGATATATTTGTGAAGCCTAAATCTAAAATAAAGTGATAAATACTGATAATAGCCTACTTATGGTTTGTTGATACTGTACGAACCCGACCTTAACGATAAGTATAATGATTGGTAACTTTTGGGTACTAAAATGCTTTAAGCACTGAAATTAATACATAGTTATTTTTAAAAGCGTATTTTTCACCCCATCTGCCCATGCTTTTGTTTTGACCTCCTTTTACGGTATGACACTTGAAAAAAATATTTTTAATGAGCACACAGTATGAAATATCATTTATATTTAAATATGTATATTCTTAGAAACGCCTTCTGACAAACTTGTATGAAAATGCATATATTTTATTATATATTAATACTGAAGTCACCTTGAAATCAGAATAGACAGTTCTTGTTTTTTTTTTATGAAATATTGCAGTATTTCTTATAAATTATTTATCTGTGCACAACCTTTTTCAAATTTATGTGTATTCACTTGTAATCTTTAATATCTTTGTAATATTTTATTGTTTGAAAAGCCGTTTCACTCTGTCAACTTCCGTTTCAATATATATAATATAATATTTGTGATATATAATATATTAATACATATGTAATTTATGATGATTACAACAGCAGAATTCAAGAGGCTTGGCTATATCACAATTGCAACTTTATATCTCACAATGAGACTTTATATGACACCATGATTTTATTTATTTAATCTTTATCTCACAAAGAGCTACCTGTTTTAATTTTGTTTTTTACTCTGAGACACAAACAGGCTTCCATAAGGAACACTTTAATGTTGCAGTGGTTTGGTATGAATAAAAATATCCCTTCAACAAGTGTTGTTGGATTTAGCTTCCTCACTTACTTACAGATGCTGGTTTGTGTGGTTACCTTTAGTGGTCGCACTCTGTCTGGTTGTTTCCATCGCAGGTACAGCTGTCCCAGAATAGACAGACCCACAAAGAACCAGTAGCTGAAGCTGTAGTAGTTGATCAGTTTAAAGACATCCTCCACACAAAGATACACTAGAGCCATGGCACCCTGTCACACAAAAAGGCATTTGAGAATACTACACTTAGATGTATAGACACAATGACTTATGGACTATATTGATGAAAAGGATTGAAACAGAACACAAGTACATATATAAAACAGCGAATTGTGGCACACGAATGGAGATGATGGGAACTGACATTGAAGAGTAGGGCAGGGATGGGGGTGTAGCGGGTGACGTGAATCATGCACAGGTAGTCTGGTAGGTGGCCCTCTCTGGAGCCCACGAAGAACAGCCTGAGAGGAGATACGTGAATGAGAAATGAGCGGAAACTTAAGTTAAGAAGGAAAATGGTGCCTGAGAGGGAATAATGTGGTGGATCAGATGGCAATAATGACACTGGTTATGCTACATGTGATAGTACTCACCTTGATGCAGCCACTATTGATGCATTTAATCCTCCAAAGCAGGAGAAGGCGACAGCGACCGGTATTGTCCAGTTAAAATACCCAAATACCTGGTCTGCAAATGTCTGTGAAATAAAACTTTAATTAGCCCAGGAACTCGGTAGAATAGGCAAAACATGATTCAAGCTTATAGCAGCTTAGAACTGCTGTCATTTTTTTTCTCTCTTTTATTTTTTGTACTCTACTGTTCAAAAGTTTTTTGTTTTTTTTTTTTTGAAAAATAACACTTTTATTCAGCAAGGATGCATTTATATTGATCAAAGGTGACAGTAAAAATATTTATAATATTTTAATATACAAAAATATTAAGCAGCACAACTGTTTTAAACTTTGATAATAATAAGAAATGTTTCTTGAGCAGCAAATCATCACATTCTGAAGGATCATGTGACACTGAAGACTGGTTTATTGGCTGCTGTGTCTTCACAGGAATAAATTATATTTAAAAAAAATATTTAAATAGAAAACAATTAATTTAAAGCTGTAATAATATTTCACAATTTTACTATATTTTTGATCAAATAAATGCAGCCATGGTGAGCATAAGAGACTTCTTTCAAAAGCATAAAAAAATCTTACTACTAAATCTAATAAAAACAATAAAAAAAATTAAAAAAAAGTTAATAAATGAATCTGTCCCACCATGTTTAGATTTTCTTAACAATATTGACTACCACCAGAGATGAGTACTCACCACAGCCACAGCGTCACTGTCCAGGATGGCAGGGATGGGCAGGATTGTATAGTATGCCAGATTGGTAAGAATGTAAATCACTGTGACAATGGGCATGGAAATTGCAATGGCCAGTGGGAGATTTCTGAAAAGAAAAGAAAAAAAATTACAACCACCAGAGGGCAGCAGAATGTATTAATGTGCATATAATACCTGGCCTGTAAACTCTCCAAGCTCTGTAACCCCCCCCCCCCCCAAATGTATGCCTATTATGACAATTTTTTTTTTTTTTTTTTTACATGTCCACATGTAAAAAAAAAAAAAAAAAGAAAAGAAAAAAAGCATCCTACAAGGCATACTAGAAACTTGCAGGCAGGTGTGTTGAGGCAAATTGGAGTTAATCTCTGCTGGACAGTGGCAGTAGATGGTTCTATATTCTTTGTATATTGGTGGCGATTAACTTTTTTTTTTTTTTGTAATAATGACAGCTCATTCTGGGCCTCACCAACACAGAGTAGTTACTTCTACCCAGATGCCCAAATGGAGAAGTGCTTGGATAGTTTGTAGGAAGGAGGGTTTAAGAGTAGCTCTTGTCACATGACAGACCTGAACATCCCACAAAAAGGCATGTGACAAAATCACATGTTTGCTGTGTTCAATTAGACATTCTGTAAATTGTGTTAATCAAAAAACAGGTAAACTCAGCTATCCATTTTTTATTTGATAGATATATAGATTTTTTTATTTGACATTATTTTGTGTGTATTTTAGTAAGTGTAATTTAGTACTGAGAGGAGGCTTTATGTGCGCACACTTTGGGTATGAGCACAAAATCTGCGTAAAATTATGAGTAAAATTATCCCATGCTGAAATTCAAGCCTTGTAAAACCAACAATATTCATGCGGAGCAAATGAAACGAGTGAGTGAGGGGAGGAGTGTGTGTGTCAACTCGCTGTCGGAGAGATGAGAGAGCGAGAAAGCACAGCTGATATTGTGTATCTATTCTGCGGAAATGGAGTATTGGAAGCATTTCAGATATGCATGTATCAAAAAATCTATATTTTTGACAACACTACATTGAACTTAGTTTATTATTTCAGATGCCTAACAACTGTGAAATATATATATATATATTATATATATATATATATATATATAGTAGGCATTTAGCGGGTAGGCAGGTGAGCATGTCAAGTCATGGATGGATGGATGGATGGATTACCTCTCTGGGTTTTTGATCTCCTCAGTGACAAAGTTCAGCGTGTCCCATCCAGAGTAGGAGAACAAAGCAGAATATAATGCCAGAGCCACATCACCAGGATCCCGAGATGAACCTGAGAACAGCCCCTCAAAATTCTGCGTGTAACCTGGAATAAACACACACATAAACCAGCATGATTTAATTATATTGTGTACATACAGACACAAATAGTTACAAACATTATACAGGTGTAAAAAGTCTCTTGTAGTGTCTTTACCTTGGAATATCTTGACCAGCCCAGTGATGATGACGGCGATGAGAGCGAGGACCTTTACATAGGTGAAGATGTCCTGAACGCGTGTTCCATACTTCACATAGGCACAGTTCACAAAGGTCAGCAAGCCTACAGAACAAACACAGGTCAAGATGAAACGCTCGTTCTCATCACACTATAATGTATTTTGTTAAGGAGCTCAGGTGACTTGCGCAGGTTTTTTGTGCATTAAGGTCGATATCTTCTAGGCTTTAAAGGGATAGTTCACCCAAAAATGAAAATTCTGTCATCATTTACTCCCCCTTCATGTTGTTCCAATCATGTATGCTGTTCTTTCTTCTGCTGAACACAAAAGAAGAATGTTGATAACCTAAAAGTTTCATTTGACTGCTATTTTATTTTTGTCAATGAAAGTCAATGGGAATGGAACTGAGAGTCCATAAATGATTGCAAAATTTAGATTTTTGGGTGGACTCGACTATCCCTTTAAGGTGCCACATGGGTGTTCTTGTGAGTCAGTCTAGTCACAACATCATTGCAATAACATGAAATAGATATGGTCTTCCCCTGTTTTCCAAAAGGATCAATGATCTTCAGGAGTCAGTTTGTTTTGACCCTGAAATGTCTTGATTTGTGTGGGAGGTTCAGACAAAGGGAATGTGTGTGTGTGTGTGTGTGTGTGTGTGTGTGTGTGTGTGTGTATAATGTGTGTGTCTTTTGTAAGGTAGTCTTCCTGGCTTGAGGAAGCAGGGCTGCTGACTCTAGCACTCCTGCTGGTTGTTTTGCAAGGAGCGAAAGAGCTTAGGACAGCACTAAAGTTTGCGTGCGTGAGCGGGGCATTTTTTCTGTCATACAGAAAATCCAGCTGTAAGCACCTGTGCTTTGATATTGCATTCAGAATTAAAGCAAATTTGTATTGCTTTATATTGCAAATACCCCTTGATGGTGCATTCATACAAGAAAATAAACCAGTGGAAAGTGAACTGAAATTGAGAGTCAGAGTGGGCAGTCTGTGTTAACACCAAAGAGGAAGTAGCAATGTGTCACATGACTAACTCCTACAAGATACAGTCACAGTCTGATCTATTAAACAATGAGGGAAACTGGGGAATATATATATGGATGTTACAATTCTACAATACACAATCCCTTCCTGTGTCCTTTGCCCTTGGCTCACATTTCTGAAAAAAATATTTTCTAGTTTTACTCTGACTTCATCTTATCTGTTACGGCTGCTATCAATGTTGCCTCAAGTTCATAAACTGCTCACACGCCCGTTTCTAATCTACAGTCTCACTGCTTACGACAGACAGATATGCGTCTCATTCCTGTATGGTTATTTCATCTTTTACAATGAATGTACAATGGAAAACAACTTGAGTAATTGATAAAAGAATGTTCATTTTTTTTAAGGTGAATATCCTCCTGGGACCCAGGAATAGACTTTTGTCTTCTGTAGTGGACATTATATTTTAGTGATTTTCTCTGACATCGTACATGTCACAGTTTTAAGCACATTCAGGGCTTTTCAGAGATACCAAATATTCTGAGGTTTCACCATGACCACTCCCTCTGCTTGGTCTTTAAATATGGCTGACATTAATTTAGTGATCAAATTTAACACGCTTATGGAAATACAATATTTTTTTATTATCACATCTGACTAATTTTCAAATTGTTTGTCATAAATCAACATCTCAGTAAAATGTTATGGGGTTTCAAATTAAAATATAGTAGTCAACATTTGAAGTGGATCAAAACCTTTCATCAAAGATGTCCTAAAACCTTCTTCTTAGGACAACTTAGTTCTTAGGACAACTTTGATGAACTTTTTTGATCCACTTCAAATGTTGACTACTGTATGACTTTCTGTTACGAAACAGGAAATTGATTTTATGCATGTCCACTGTAGAGGACACCAGGACTTAAATCATGTTTATCAGGCATTTTGGGAGACACAACAAGTGAATAGAGAAAGAAATTATATATCAATATTCCTATTAATTATTAGATATTATTATAAAAAAAATGTTGCCAATTATTACTCCCATTATTACACTTCTTTTTTCATCACGTTTCCCCAAGAACACATTAATAGGCAAATTAGATACAGTGTATAGATGCATTGTATTGAATGGGAAAACCCATGTATGTCTATTTTAGCCACATATTGCATAAAGTAAAATGGTATATCAATTAATTCCATTATATATTTCATAACATAGAATCATCATAAAGAATCATCTTTAAACAAAGTTTGGTAAAAAAAAAAAAAAAAAAAAAAAAAAAATCCTGAAGCCTAAAAATTGATTGGTGAATCAAAAAAATTGTTTTTGCCTATACATGTCATTTTATTTTTTAAACAACTTGTCCTGGTGTCCACTACAGAGGACAAAGCATAACATATGAATACAATATTTATTTATTGATTATATTGATTATATTTTCAAATAATTTGTTCTTATGCTCTAAACAACGTAATGACGTGAAAAAAATACTAAACTTTTTTTCTGGGTCTCAGGAAGATATTTCTTTTTTTGTAGAATATGTCCATGTTATTATGTCATTAAATTTTATTTCAGATGGGCTTGATGATTGAATGTAAATATTTAGTATACCTAAAGGCATAGTTCACCCAAAAATGAACATTCTGTCATCATTTACTCACCCACAGTAGACTGGTCTGACATTCCTGTGGAACATAAAAAAAGATATTTTGAGAAATGTCAAAGTGTTTTTTTGTTTGTTTGTTTTGTTCATACAATGGAAGTCAGTGGTCACCAAAACTGCTTAGTTACCAATATTCTTCAAAATATCTTCTTTTGTGTTCTGCAGAAGAAAGTAAGTGATACAGGTTTGGAAAGACATGGGCAAATGATGACAGAATTTTCATTATTTGGGTGAACTACTACTACTATAGGACAAATACCAATAATATTAACATTGTATTATTGTCCCTTAGAAAAGAAATAAACACAGAAGAAAGTACACATTGTATTTGTAAGAAAAGAGATCAAAAGATTCCAGTTGTGTCTACTGTAACAACTATTGTTCTCGCTCTCTCTCAATGTCCTTTTGGCTCGATGCCATACTGAGCTGTCATTAGCTATTAGTCATATGGGCAAGATTGATAATCAGGAGGACTTTACCTTCCACAAATCAGCAAGTTCTTGGGAATGCTTCTTAACTCTCAATGAAGCGTGCTCTCTCTCAATGAAATGTGTGTTGCACTCTGATGAACTTAATTTAGATTTGTGGGTGTAATATGTATATGAAAGTCAATACTTTTTACTCCGCTTCTAAGATTTTAAATGTCTCCTTTGTCTGACACACCTATTTCAGGTCATGAAGACTCTGTAATAAGCTAATGACCTGAATCAGGTGTGGTTGATTAGGGGGGCATAAAAAAAGCATGTCCCAATTCAGAGGCTGTATGCTTCAAAGAACGTGGACTTCAAAAGCCAGACAAAGCAAATTTCGAACCGAGCATTGTTGAATGGGACGGTCTCGCCTATGGAGGACTGCTCTTGCCTAGCAACTGTGACAGGTGCTGTTGATGAGCAGCAGTAATGTTTGTACTGGACTATTTTGAAAGTTTTATTCAACTGTCTGAAAACAAAACAGGGTTCAGTCTAAATATGTTCACCTTGGACCTTTTTGGTGTTAACACATTACAAGTAACGTGAGTTACGTAATCAGATTACTTTTTTCAAGTAACGCACAGCAAAATATCTGAGTTACTTTTTCAAACAAGTAACTCAAGTTCCTTGTTTTTCCATGTATTGACTGGTGCCTCTCCAGTCCCCATGTTTAGAGGAATCAGGAGTAAGGGCAGAGGCATCGTGTGTGCCGTTTAAACATGATGGTTTTTGTAGTTCTAGACTAAATGTGAACATGCATTTACTCATCGTACTTGCACAAAAACATTCAATATTCCTCAAAATGAATAAAAAACCGTGAAATGCAAAACTGCAATATTTAAAGGATTAGTTGACTTTCAAATGAAAATTACCCCAAGCTTTACTCACCCTCAAGCCATCCTAGGTGAATATGACTTTCTTCTTTCTGATGAACACAATCTGAGTTATATTAAGAAATATCCAAGCTTTATAATGGCAGTGAACGGGAAACAACGAGTATGAAGCTCAAGAAAGTGTTTCCCACCACATCCATCCATTATAAACGTATGTACTCCACATGGCTCTGGGGGGGGTTAATAAGGCCTTCTGAATTGAAGCAATGTGTTTGTGTAAGAAAAATATCCATATTTAACACGTTATAAAGTAAAATATCTAGCTTCCGCCAGACCGTCTTCCGTATTCAACTTACGAAAAAAAGCATAACTGACGCGACGGCAGTTTAAGTTGTATATGGAAGGCGTAGGACGTAGCGTGAGCGTTTTGAACTGTGAGAGTTTTACACTTTTTTCGTAAGTTGAATACGGAAGGTGGTCTGACAGAAGCTAGATATTTTACTTTATGACTTGTTAAATATGGATTTTTTTCTTACACAAACGCATTGCTTTGCTTCAGAGGGCCTTTATTAACCCCCCGGAGCCGTGTGGAGTATGTTTATGATGGATGGATGCACTTTCTTGAGCTTCATACATTTCCCATTCACTGCCATTATAAAGCTTGGATGCGTCAGGATATTTCTTAATACAACTCCGATTGTGTTCATCAGAAAGAAGAAAGTCATATACACCTAGGATGGCTTGAGGGTGAGTAAAGCTTGGGGTAATTTTCATTTTAAAGTGAACTAATCTCTTAATGATAAATAACACAAATATACTTTCCCCCGGTGCAGGTTTAAGTTAGTCCCAGACTAAAATGCAGGTTTGAGCTGTTTTAACTGAAAGCAACTTGTACTGACATATCTTAAAATATGTCAGTGCCATTGTTTTGTCTCAAGATGAAAAACAGTAATGTTCTAAGGCGCGTTTATAAAAGCTACTTAAATATCCCAATTGAACTAAGGCCTAATCCTGGCTAAATCTAAGCCCTGTCTGTGAAACCAGGCCCATTTAATCTCACTTTATTAACCAATGTCTTTGCTGCTGACCTTCGATGATCCAATTCAACCGTACTAATAAGCAAAAAATGACTTTAGTTAAACATCACATTTGTTTTTTTGTTTTTTTTTGATTTCTCAAAACAACATTTCTCATAGTAACTTTCCCCAACACTGGTCCATTTATGTACATAATAAAGAGTATAAACTATCAATAAAATTGCATCTTTGTAAGATACAAATCAAAATTTGTACAAAAACGTTTGTATTGTTAGACATTCGGGTAAGATGAAACCCAAAACTTTCAAAACTTTCAAAACAACTCTCTCGAAAAATCCAGTTGTCATTGGCGCACAATGAATCTTGGGATAGACTAGGTTGCGAAGGATCCACTCTTTCTATCCTTCATGGCCCAGGGAAAGAAGAACGCATTTGTAGGCCGCATTCAAAGTATGCAGCCTCTGAATTGGGACCCAGCTAAAATGTGTGTTGTTCGGGGGCCACAGGACCAGGGTTGATCTAGATGAACCACTGATCTACATTATGTGATGTGTTGATTATTTGAAGTGATACAACATTTTTTCTCAGATTTCAAAATTCCGGAGCATTTGAAGAACTGCCAGTTCAATTGTCACTTTCTGTATCAGCTTGCAGTTTTTGTGCTATTGTGCATGTCTGTGCTGAGCGAGACTAATCACGTGAAATAAACCCTCAACATCAGCAGCACTTGCCTGACTCATTATTTTCTTCTTCCCTTTTCCATTCAACATTAAATACTGACAGGGTTTCATTACTTCTCATGATGTCATATTTCTCTTGTGCTGTTTTCTCCCCTTACAAAAAAGTAGGCTAATGTGATAGTAAAGTGATGGTATCAGATACCATACAACATTTTTTGTGAGTGTCTTTTGAACTCAACATATTTCTCATTGCGTTTTATGCCACTTCAATCACTCTTCACTCTTCCTGTCTATGGAAAATGTAGCAACTGTGTTTATGTTTGTGTAATGTTAACCCACTACCACTTCCTTCTGTTCACACACTCTTTCAAATTGAAGTGCAACCAACAAACATTCAGTCGATGCAGAAATACGGACTGAAATATAAATTGATTCAGAGTGGCAAAGCACATGATTGTTCAAAAGTTTGGGGTCAGTAAGGTTTGTTTAATGCTTTTGAAAGAAGTATGTTATGCTCACCAAAATGCTGAATTTTTTAAAATAAAAAAAGAGTAAAAACAGTAATATTGTGAAATATTAAAGGGTTAGTTCACCCAAAAATGAAAGTTGTTTATTACTCACCCTCATGTCGTTCCACATCCGTAAGACCTTCGTTCATCTTCGGAACACAAATTAAGATATTTTTGATGAAATCCGATGGCTCAGTGAGGCCTCTATTGCCAGCAAGACAATTAACACTTTCAATGCCCAGAAAGCTACTAAAGACATATTTAAAACAGTTCATGTGACTGAAACGACTTTCCAACAATATCTAGTGATGGGCGATTTCAAAACACTGCTTCATGAAGCTTCGAAGCTTTACAAATCTTTTGTTTCAAATCAAGGTTCAGATCGCCAAAGTCACGTGATTTCAGTCACATGGTTACATCATGAGTGTTTCATAATTTCAATAGTTCACGTGACTTTGGCAGTTTGATACGCAATCGGAACCACTGATTCGAAACAAAAGATAGACGAAACAAAAGATTGTAAAGCTTTGACGCTTCATGAAGGAGTGTTTTGAAATCGCCCATCACTAGATATTGTTGGAAAGTCGTTATTTTGTTTTTTTGGCGCACAAAAAGTATTCTCGTCACTTCATAATATTAAGGTTGAACCATTATAGTCACATAAGCTGTTTTAAATATGTTTTTAGTAGCTTTCTGGGCATTTGAAAGTGTTAATTATCTTGCTATCAGTGCAGTCCTCACTGAGCCATCGGATTTCATCAAAAATATCTTAATTTGTGTTCTGAAGATGAACAACGTCTTACGGGTGTAGAACGACATGAGGGTGAGTAATTAATGACAGAATTTTCATTTTTGGGTGAACTAACCTTTTAAAGCTTAAAATAACTGTTTTTCTATTTTAATATATTTTAATATGTAATTTATTCCTGTGATGGTAAAGCTGAATTTTCAGCATCATTACTCCAGTCTTCATTGTCACATGATCCTTCAGAAATCATTCTAATATGCTGATTTGTTGATCAATAAATATTTCTGATTATTATCAATGTTGAAAACAGTTGTGCTGTTTACTATTTTTGTGGAAACCGTGATACATTTTTTTCAGGATTCTTTTATGAATAGAAAGTTCATAAGAACCGCATTTATGATGAATTTAATGCATCCTTGCTGAATAAAAGTGTTATTTTCTAAAAAAAAAAAAATCTTACTGACACCAAACTTTTGAACGGTAGTGTATTCTCTTTAAAATGTCTCATTCTGTGTTCCACAGAAGCAATTAAATTAATCAAATAAAAGGTTTTGGAATGGTGGGTAAATGATTCTGGGTGAACTATTCCTTTTATCTCTCATAGATCAATTTATGTTCTTGAGGTACACAAACCTTCACAGATAATCTACAAAAGCACCTCCCAAATACAGCCACACAAATCCACACACACCAACTCACAGATGCAGGCTGCGGCCAGCAGACGATTGGCTATGTAGGGCGCTATACA
Organism: Culter alburnus; assembly: GCA_028476615.1. Classification (NCBI taxonomy): domain Eukaryota; kingdom Metazoa; phylum Chordata; class Actinopteri; order Cypriniformes; family Xenocyprididae; genus Culter; species Culter alburnus. Next base: position 440,219 of record JAOTNS010003616.1, read on the forward strand.
CGTCGGGAAGATGGGCTGCACCATGTAGTTGGAGAAAGTGATGGCTATCACAGCCTGACTGGTGATGATCAGAAGTGATGTCCATAGACGGATGAATGCCAAAAAGCCCCCAAAGGCCTCCAGGATGTAGGCGTAGCTGGCGCCCGACTTGGTGATGGTAGTTCCGAGCTCGGCATAGCAGAGCGCACCAAACACCGAGAAGATCCCACCGATTGTCCACACTACCAGAGATAACCCGTAGGAGCCGCTATACATCAGTACGCCTTTGGGTGAGACGAAGATCCCGGAGCCGATCATGTTTCCCACAATGAGACACACGCCATTGAGCAAAGATATTTCTTTTTTCAGTTTCATGGACTCCTGCGAGCCGCCTGCCTTCAGGTCTCCATTCGATACCTCTGGGGACGGCTCTTCTGTTGGTGCAGGACTGTAGGATGCCATCGTTTTAATAGATTGTATGATACAAATAAGACTGTCTAAACGTACAGTCAGTTACAAGAGTTTCAAGAAGATCTGAAAAGTTCCCAGCTAGTTCTTGAGATCTTCAGGTGACATCTGGGGAAGATAGAAGGAGTGTGTTCAGTATTTATGCAAACACACACATGCATGCACATATAATAATCTCCAAAGAAACAGGGCAATCATAAAGAGCTTACATACACACTCTTGCTTTTCAAATGTACATATGGCTATTACTGATCCATTAGACGTCTTGGCAAATGGCTTTTTAAAGGTGTGTAAACACAGAGCTGGAGAAAGAGGTCTACATGTAAGAAAAACATCCATTCCTTACTGCGAGAGACATAATTGTGTGTCTAAGCCAACCGCTTACTCAGTCACCATCTCTGACGTGGACATTGATCTGACCTGATCTCTAGTCAACCAAGACCAAGTGGAGGGATTTTTAATATGTCAAGTCCAATTCATCTCTCTCTCTCTCTCTCACTTTTAGCATGGAGACTTCATGGCGAGTCAGCATGCTGATCTGTCACATGCTCCTCAAGGTTCAATGGACTCAAAAGAGCTATGCTCAAGAACACATGCTGCGAAACATTTTCACGTGATATAAAAAATGCACCTACAGAGACATGTCTAGTTAATTGACAGCTTGTATATTTGAAGCTCAAAGTTGAGAGCTATTGATGCTGACTTTGACAAACTATATCCTGACAAGGCATGATTTTTGGCATAGGTTATCTAATAAGACTTAATGACATCCTGAAATCTGACAAGGAAGCAAATGGGAATTTTACACATTAGAGCTGCAGAATTCTTGACTGTTTAAATTCAAATTTGAAATTTTGTAAAAAGACATACTCAAATTTAGAAATGCAAACAGTTGCACATCCACTAATAGACCTTAGAATCATTCCCACCTTTCACACACTAACTCAGCAGATCTGATTAATTGCCCTGTGTAATGGTGAGGAAGGTCTTATCACAAAAGAAGAAAGTTGCATTCAGGAAAGAAAAAAAAAAGAGATAGAGAGGATGATTAAAGAGCTGAACTGAGTGGGCGGACAGTAGGCAATTACTGCACGTGATAATTAAAAAGCCTCTCCAATGCAAGATCTTTAGGGACAGGAGAGCAAGGTTCAGGACGTGCTGATAAGCCCTCTGATAAAAAACAACTATAAAACAAAATCACTCAAGGTTACAGCCTAAGCCAAAATTATTTTCATCAGAAACTAACTGTATAGAAACTACTTGCAGTATAATACTTAACATTGTAAGAATACAGTTGTAAGAATAAAAGGTTTATATTGATAATGCATTCATGTGAACTTAAATCTTTCCCATATAAAACCTGTAACTATACAATATGCATTTTATATAATGAGGTCTATGTGAATCAAAGCGTGTTGAAATAATTCTGACGGCAATGACCTCTGTAAGTACAGAAGAGCTGGGAAGAATGGTTCTGCATTACCTTTTCCTCCAGGTGCTGAAGTGGCATCGGGATGCAGCTTGTACTGGGGCTTTATCTGCCGTTCATTTTCGTAGACACGATTTAAGTCAATGTGAGTTCATGTTATTTGGTCTTATGGTCGTCTGTCACGGCTCACGCTCGAGTTCCCTTCCGTTCAGCTCGTGCGTTGTTCGAGGCGTTTGGAGTAGATTGATGAACTTCTGCTCTCAGTCAAACAGAGATACAAACACACAGCGAGTAAGGGGAGGAGAAAAGGGATGGATCGCAGCTCTCTAAACTGTTGAACCATTATAATGTGTGTCTGGCTGAACATTTGATAAATACCAGCTAAACCGATCTCATAATGAAAGATATTTGTAGTCGAGACATTATGGTAAGCTAGGCTAGTTGTTGTTAACTAAAACTATTAAAATACTTTTCGGTAATTGAAATTGAAAGCTGAAATGCAATAAAATATTAGCCTATATGAAAAACGTAGAAACCTAAATGAAAAATTAGAAATGTTGCCTTCGCAACTAACTGAAATATGTTTAATTTGAAGTACTATACTGAAATAGGCTAATGCAATATTAAATAAAGCTATAAAAAATGTTTTTAAAAACTAGTACAATTTAAAAAAAAATAATTTATAAATGAAAGCTAATTCAACATATTAATAAATAAGCTAATAGCCGAGTATAAAAATTATACTAAAACAACACTGATTTATAGAAACTGATTTAAAAAAAATAAACATACCCTGAGAAATAGGCTAGGCCATATGGTGTAAAACGTGTGACAACAGGCACCGGTGTCATCTACATGAATTAATAAATAAATTAATGAAAAAAAATCATAAAATACGATGATCTTATAGCATTCGCCTACTGTCACTGTTTTAAAAGCGGGACATTGAATTTGGATAATTTACGGCACATCTGTACATGTATCGCCATCGTGCGGTCAAAATGGGATATTACACCACATCTGTTTTTCTTGACTTGCAAAGGAAACACTTTGCCATTGTTGCCGTTTTTACTACTACTTTAGTACTTTCATTACACTTTAAAATTATCTCTGTTATGATTGCAACTATATTTTTAAATACATTTTTGCTAGTATTTAGCTATTTTTGGAACTTGTTTACAAGATGTTTTCTAAATGACACATTAATTACTAAATTAATGTGTAAATCAACATATTAAAAGTTAAAATAAATATATATATATCTATATATATAATATATATCTATATATATATATATATATATATATATATATATATATATATATATAGATATATATACACAAACAGAATTTAGTTGTTGCTGGTTTATGTGCCACATGCACTGTTGAGTCTAAGTGAAAAGAAGCTTTACTTTTCATCCATTGATTTACAGTTTTTCTCCATTGGTTTGGCTCATTTCTTGAATTACATTCTCAAAACAACATGGACAAACCTCCAAACCACTTGGCAATTGTTCACAACAGAACTGATTTTCTCTTTCATTTCATCAAATTGCAAATGTCTAAGTACATGTCTCAATGTCTCAGTACATCTTTGCAAATGATTAAGTACGAGTAGCCTACATTTAGCACAATTTCCAAGTGAATAGATCTTGTTGATCTAAATTGATTGTTGATTCTCAGTCTAATGGTTGTTCGCTCCAAAACGTGTCAGCGTCATTTCATTGTATAAGTCATCACATGCACAATAGTCTGTTCAATTGTCAAAATCAGTCAAGGACATAATACCGTGAATACCATATATGAATCCTTGGAACATTTGATAAATTTATTACAGCAATTGACAGTCAGGAGAAACTAGAACTTGACTAACATGTAACATGTAAGTCAGTTTCTGGTTGCCCATCACAACCTTTTTACAATTACATTTTTTCTCAGTCGCTTTGGTGCATTTCTCACATCACTATTTACATTTGCACAACAGTTAATGCAGTTCTCAAAACAATTAGTACAAACTGCAAAACCTAGTTGATAACCTGCAAAAGCGTGTCACTTGCTCAAAATTGATAGGTCATTCCTCAAAAGCAAGTATTCATGTCAATGAAAGTGTCAGTGTCATCAAGATGAAAAGTCCTGACACCATTGTTTATGAACAAGATAGTCAAATGGCTTTGTCATGTTTTCATTATGACAGTTTACTCTGTCAATGTTTTCCAATGCAAAAAAGTCAGATCTTGGTGACACTACCTGAAAATGCTCAAGACAGCACTATATACTATTTGCACAGCCATTTGAAAAATACAGTAAAGTTACACATTACTGTATTGAATATGTATGTTTCACATTTTTACTGCATATGCTCTTTGCAATTCTAATTTGTTCACAGCATTGTGCAAAAGAAAAAATACACCCTTATTTGCAACAAACATAAACTCCCTTTGGGTAGAGCTGTGCACAACTGTAAACAATATTGCAGTACATATGGCAAATCTTTACTGTAACACTACTGTACACTACAATACACTAAATGTGTGATGCAGTAAAGCTGTACTCTAAATGTAAAATGTACAGTGACAAGTTCAACTGCAAGCTTCATGTATGACACAATGACAGTAGTGCAGTGCAGATTGTTTAGTGCTGAATTACTGTTCATTTATACACACCTGTTCTCCCGACGAAATGTTTGAATAATTGAATTTACAGTGGTTCTCCCAACATTTGGCTGCACCCTTCGACCAGCCTCAGCCATTGTGAGGCCGTGATTGACAACATGATCCACAATTGTAGCCCTGATTTCATCAGGGATCTGCCTATGTACTTGGCCTCTTCTTCCCCTTCTTCCCCGCATCCTACCCCTCTTCCGAGGCTGACCTTCCATTTCTGTGTCACAGTATTGTAGAAATGGTACACACTATGTCCTGCTTGGTTCGTATATGCTTGTAAATTGAGGGTTTATGGGATTCAGCTCTGACAGTAATTGTAGAGAAGTGGCTTATCATTGGTTGCAACTAATGCTTCACACACCCCTTCTCATCAGTGAAAGTTGAAATTCATCTGAGAGAATTGTTCAATTTAGGAGACATTTTCAGGAAAAAAAGATTTAAAAAAATGTGCAAAATTTGCTTGACAGATTTTGACAACTAGTTCAACATTTTTGTATGTAATGACTCAAGCAATGAAATGAGGACTATTAGTTTTATATGGAATGACTATTCAGCATTCACAAGTATAGTTAATTTTGACTGACATGACATAAGCAAGTGATAATGTTATAAAACAGCAGAGAGTTGTATGAAAGCAATTGATGCATGTCCAAAAGCATTTGCAATTTGTTCGAAGGAATGAGAAACTGCTACTATGATGTGCACAAATGACTAAATGTTGTGGAGGTTGAACTAACTGTTGTGCAAATGTAAATAGTGATGTGAGAAATGCACCAAAGCGACTGAGAAAAACTGTAAGCAGTGGTTCCCAAACTTTTTTGGCTTCAGTACCCACTTTACCTGATTTGTGTATCCAGGTAATCCAGGTATGAAAGTATTTGATTTATCTGACTTCAACATTTTGCCTAAAAACTGCAATTATCATAATAATCCTTATTTTGAAGAATATAACATACAAAAAGAAAAAGGGTCAAAGAGCTGCAATTAGTGCCTCCCATGTAAATCTATCTAATACTGTGGGTTTTACTGTAACATTTCAGTAAGTCTAGTCATTGATGATTTTCCCCTCCCCTTTCTGTCAAATACCCCCTGTAGTACCTCTGCATAGGGGTACATGTACCCCAGGTTTGGAACCACTGGAGTAGTGGCCAGTAGTATAATGAACTTGTGGAGAACATAGAACATTCCTATGTAATTGTCTGTAATGTAGTGTATGACTCTTCTGTATGACTGATTTGATGTTTTCTTTTTTTACGCTATTGTAGAGAATAATGGCATTGGAAGGAAAAGAGCGACCAGTGAAGAACTGTTAGTTGTGAAACTCCAGCTTTATTTACAGCACTGTAGGCTATATATAATATTCAGTGTTTTTTGGTTGTGTGTTTATATTACAGTATATTATGCTGTATACATTTTCTTTTTACTCTGATGTATGGAAGTTACTTTATGTGTGTGAATGATAATGGTTACAATTTTCTTGGCAGTATGAGACGAGTGCAATGTGTGATGTCAAACCTTGGAGGCTACTCTTACCCTAAAATCCTATTTCTTTTTTTTCAGTTTTATACACAATTGTATTCTGTTAGCTAGACAAAAAACAGTACAGTAACCAATGTCAATGAAGGACTGGGCTAAGACTGAAAGGTGGTCATGAGGGATATTTCAACGGTCCTCTGCCATAGTGACAAAACATCTAAACATTTTGACTTGCAGTGCTTACACAATGCCAAAGGGACGAAGCATTTTGGGGGCACTGACTGTTTAAATGAGAAGGAAATTTAGTTTTGACACATGAGTGAACTGTTTTGGAAGAGATATGAGCTTTTGCAAGTGAGCTATAGTGTTGTGCTGAACTGTAAGACTGTTTTGCCAAATGATCTTAGAGTTTTGAGAATGTAATTTCTGTTTCAAGAAATGAGCCAAACCAATGGAGAAGAACTGTAATAAATTAGCAGTCTTTTAAATATCTTTGACAACTGTTCATTGAAGAACTATTCATCAATCCTGCTGCAAGGTACTACATTCTGGCATATTTGGCATTGTCTTTGGAAGATTTCCTTGTTTTTGATTGAGACATGTCTTTATCCCTTCCTGAATGCATGTGGACAAACTTCTACCACATGCCTCGTTTCTGGCTCATTGTTCGTCTCCCTCTCAACCTCAAAATTTCTCTCCTTGGTTACAGGTTGTCATGGTTTCAAGGGCCTGGCAGAGGCAGGATTAGGAGCCATTTTAGGGACAGCTGGCCGGGTCGGTCTCCACCTCCCCTTCATCCCGCGCAGAGACGCTCGGGGGGATGAGGGGGGACATTGTGCGAGGATTAGAGCTTCCTGTGTGTCAGCCGCATTACACAGGGAGGGGGGGGGATCGAAAGAGAGTGAAAGAGGCAAAGAATGAAAGAGAAAATGAAAGAGCGAGCATATGAAAGAGAGCATGACACAGAAAGCGAGAGGGTGTTTGAGGGGAGGGAGTGAAGTCTGTACAGCTGCACACTCAATCACATTACACAAGTATATGTGTATGTGTGTGTGTGTGTGTGTGAGTGAACAAACACACACACAGCACACACATACAGCCATCAACATGCACACCATCAAACTGGGGAACTAAACATTAAAAGAAACAGACTTTTCAGAAAAGGGGGGTGAATGAAGACAATTGCTCAGGAATATAGAACCTAATGGAACAAAAACAAAAAGATGCCTCACAGGACGCTGAAAATAGCTTTACAAGTGGAAATTTTGTGTTCAATGCAATTAAAATAACAGAAAAAAGTAAAAACTAATTGTGAAACATTCATTCTGACTTTATTTCTCTCTTTGACAAGTTAGGACCACATTACATCCAATAAATTTACAAAACAGTGTTCAACAGGGCCAACAACCTTCAAGATAACAGAAAATAATGCATAAATGTTTGCAAATTTTGAGCCGCTTTTTCTCATCTACAGCATTGTGAAAACTGATCTGATTTACTGTTTTTCATAATCAAAATAAAATAAAATTAAAAAACTCAATACTTACAAACCACTACATCAAGAAGGTTGAAGAACAGGCATTGATTGGGCAGAAAAAAATATGACTCTCAGCATTTCTATTCCATCATTGTTATTATAAACCTCCCTTGTCAATAAGAGTTTCAGCAGTCACAGATATAGTGCAGCTATTTAGAGAAACACCTACAAAGAACAGCAGCATGAAAGAAGATAAAAACAGGGTACATAAAACAAAAAGGATATTTACATTCAGCTGCACATTGGATTTGGTATGATCCCACATCCTCTCTCATATCACACATCAGGTCAGTCCCTTTTTTCCTCGAGTTTGCACGTTTTTTAATGTTTTAAAAGTATTTGTATGTATATCCTGGAATTCCAAATTGATTTCTGAAATTGCACTTAGACACATAATTAATTTGCTTGTCATTTGTTATACACAAATACTATTTTCAAGATCCAATTTCGGTGCATCCTGATATTTGAAGTCGAAAGACTTACGAAGTCTTTATCAATATGATTTAATTGTCTTCATGAAAAGGCACTACTATTACATATGGACTGATTCACTACCATTCTACAATATCAAACAATTAAAAACTACTCCTAACCACAAATTTGAAAAAAGTTCTCATAGAAATCAGTAAACAAGAATAGTGCTAAAACCTAACTAATCACATTCTTTTTAAGCAGTGTCTTCAGTTCTGTCATCTCTGTCAGACACCGGATGCTCAGTCAAGGACAGTTTATCTGTACTCTCCTCTGACAAGTTTTTAGCATCCTCTCCTCTCAGTTTTCGATGGGTTGACTCCTCTGTACGCTCCATGACTTTTCCCTCAGAGGACTGTGAGGATGCAGTACTGGCCAACTGATTCATACTCCCGCTGTGGATTTTCATATGCCCCTGTTGAAACACATAACAATTAGAAGTCTTGTTTCTCACATAAACAATATCACAAGAAGTTCATAAGTATTTAATGGATAAAATGTCATCTAACATAATCCATCTTTTTAAAATACACATTAATCTCTGTACCTTCAATCCACTGCGGCTAGCATACTCTTTTCCACACTCTGTGCAGCTGTAAGGTTTCTCAGAGCGCTGCGGTTGTGGAAGGGGCACAGGAGTCTCTGATGATGTCATTTCGGCCTTTTCTCTCTCTTTCCTTTGATCCTCTTCTGCAGACTCCTCCATTTTGGATTCTTGTACATCCTCAGCTTTTAGCTTCTGCTCTACAGCTCTGTCAGGAATTTTAGAGTGCAAAGAAGCATTCTCTGTGGCTGAGTGAGAGTCACCATCATTGGGTTCAAGAACATGGTCAATTCCATTCACATGAAGTGTTGTCTGCTCACTGCTTTGGTCTGATTTTGACTCAGTGGACAACCCCTGGGCTGGAGGGTGGAGTTAGGGCAGGTGACAGATTGAGAGCTTCAGAGCTTAAACTAGGATTTGGCCCACTGATCACCGTGTGATGCGAAGGCCCATTATGCCATTTTTTATCAAACAAGGTGTCTTGGGAGTTGGTCCTGGTACAGAGGGATAAAGGTGTGTCTTCATCCTCTTCTGCAGAGCCATGGACAACTTGAGACTTGCTGTGATGGACTGTGCCATAATGGTTCTCATCTGAGGCTATGGAATTGTCAGGTGGGCTGTTTTCTCTGGAGGGGTCCTGCTTCTCCAGGGTGAGGGTTGGGCTAGTCTCAGGTGTGTTGTCATAGGGATCTTGATCTGACTCCATGATCTGGTCTGCATCACCTGATGTAGCATTTCTTAGGCTAGCACCAGACTCCAGTAAGCTGTTAGAGGAAGACATGCTCATATTGAGAGGAAGAGACTGAAGGGTCTTGGGCAAGGAAACTCCATCCATTTGACCAGAGTCTTCCTCTGACTGCAGGTCCCCGTTACCTTCTGGAGGTAATTGGCCCCCCAGATGCATGCGAATGTGGTGCTGCAGTACTACGGCATTGGTAAACTTGCGCTGACAGAGTGGGCATGAGTTCTGGCCACGTGCATTGGCTGGACGTGCTCTGTGAGTGGCTAAATGAGCCCTTAGACTTCCCTTTGTGGAGAAGGAGCGGCCACAGAGTTTACAGGGGAATGGACGTTCACCTAAGTGAGTGGCCTGGTGTAGACGTAAGGCCCTTGGGCAGCTGAGGACACGGAGGCACACCCCACACTGATTAGGGACCAAAGAAGAGGCAGTTGACCCTTGGAGCTCTTGGCTAGTTGGCTCACTGCTGGGATTCGGGTTCAGACCTAAGGCTGCCATCATCTCCCTCCTGTAAGCTGAAATAGCATTAGTGTTGGAGGTTGTGGATATGTCATTAGCCTGAGTATTGCAGTTAACCTGGCCTTCATTGGTGCTTTTTGGGAGAGGCTGCTTCTCTAACTTCTGCGCCAGTCTCTGCAGCTTGGAGGTGTCAGAGGTGGCAGAGGATGAAGATGGAGAGGAGGATGGAGAAGAGGAGTTTTGAGGTTTGGGGTAAGAGGAGAAAGGGAAGGTAAGTGGGAGGTGAGGGGAGGGAAGGTGAGGAGGGCGAAGAAGGGCAAGGCTAGGATGGTGAGCAGAGGGACCTGATGGGAAGAGAATCTTCGGAAGATGTGCCAGCTGGGAATATGGAGAACCAGGATGTAAGGTGGAGTGTGGTGGTGTATTCTCATCAAACCTTTGCTGCTTTGCACCTTTAAATTGACTGTTCATGGCAGAGGAGGTGATAGATGAAGATGATGACTGCACACTTGTGGAAACAGAGGCTGCGGCTGCAGCCGAGGCACGGTTAAGCTGTAGTAAAGAGTGGGCGGTGGAAAGCAGGGCCAGATCAACACTGGGTGGCAATGGTAGGGAGGAGGGAGATTGATGAGATGACCCAGATAGGAAACTCAGGGCTAAACTGTCTGGCACACCTACACTACCCTTAACCCCAAAAGGTTCCTCATCCTCAGCTCGACGTTTTCTGCGCCTCTGTGATGGCCCTGAGCCAGATCCTGATTGGCTCTGCTCGGACAGAGCAGGTGGCAAGAGCGAAAGTGACAGCTCAGGATTTTGCTCACGGTGACGAAGGAAGTGGGCTTTGAGGTTGCCGCGGGTAGTGAAGCGACTGAGGCAGACTGGACACTGGTACGGGCGCTCACCGGTGTGGGATCTCAGATGGATCTGTAGGGAAGAGTCGCTGCTTAGAACCTTCCCACAGAAACGGCAGATGTGCTGTTGGCGGCCTGAAGAGGAGCTTGAAGATCCATTTGACGTACTAATAGTGGAACTGAGAGATAGCTGGTCCTGGGAGAGGCTGACCGTGGGCAATGGAGGAGTTGAGAAATTCACACCATTGCCATGACTGATTGAGGTGTTGGGAGACTTTTCATTGAGGTAACGAGGTGGAAGTCCAAGCGTTAGAGAGAGAGGGTGCATAGAGGCTGAAGAGGTGACTAAAGATGAGGAAGATGAGGAAGATATTGAAGATGAAGTTGTGGAATAAGGAGCTCTAGTTCCATTAGTGTGAGATAGGTTGGGCTTGGATGCAGGAGCTTGGGGAATTAAAGAGGCACCAGAGACAGTATTAAGTGGGGAGCTAGAGCCTGTATCTCTCTGTTGACCCTCCACAGATCCCTGAGGTGCATCTTGGGCACTGACCATACCACCTAGACGCAGCACCTGCCTGCAGATCTCTTCTGTAATCTGCATTTGGTGAATCTGTCTTTGCTGCAGGACCCTAAGCTCCTCCAATAGTACAGCGAGGGTTGGAGGCACCTGAAGTTGCTCTGAAGGTGATGAAGGAGTTTGGTGGATGGGACTAGGGCTTCCTTGATGTGGTGGGGCCCCCCAGCGATGATGAAGATGATAAAGAGGAGGAAGAGGAGGTAGTGGTGGTTGCAGAAATACCCATCGGTGGGGACGTCACAGTGGACAGGGGCTGATGAGATGGAATATGAGTGGATTTCTGCTGGCCAGGAGGAGGAGAGTGAGTCTGGGAGGACAGAGAAGGGTGTGGGAAGTCCGGAGAGAGAGAGGAGTGTGCATTAGGCAGTGATGTGGAATATGAGGCAATGTGATTTGGCCAGTGGGGAGGAGATGAGCTCTCGTTGGGGAGCGAGGGAGCATGAAGGCCACCAGGAGACGGTCTTGGGGCCAAAGGAGGCTGACAGTCCTGAAGGGATGTAGGAGAGGAAGAGGAAGATGATGAGGTAGCTTCAGAGGCAAGAGAGGTGGATGGAGATTTCACTGGAAGCTGGTCGTCTGGAAAAAAGAGAAAATTAAGAATAAGTTTATACAAATATAGTATTTATCCTCAGACAATTACAGTTTTTTAAAACATTATATTGCTATATCATTGTTGTATTATTTCATAATTTAGTTTATATATTAATTGTTTACAATTGAGTTCTATAACAGTGAGTTATGAGAAAGCCTTCATATTATAGGCCAACTCCTTTGTCAACGGTTTTCTTTCACAAAGCACTGAATACCTATCCACTCGTCATTTCAGCATTCTTAATGATCTTTCACCCTTAAATCACAACCTTCATATACCATGCTCACGTCTTCTGTTGTCACTATTGCCACAACTCACTAACCACCTTGCAGCTATTGCAACGCTTTTTAAAGGACAATGGATATCACCACAACAACCCACAACCCCTCTTAACCCAACCCTCTGTCCATCAACTACATCTTTCATCTCTCTATTCACCCTTCCCCCTGACCCTACACAAGGTCAGAGGTTAGGGCATAGAAAAGGTTTTGGGCACTGTCCATGTGCTCTGATTGGCTAGATGACCTAACCTCATGAGCTCTAAGGTCAAATTCTTTTAGAATCTTGAGCGGAGAAAAAAACTAGAAGGGGGTTGGGGAAAAAAAATGGATTGACTGACAGACAAACTATTTTAACTCTCTGTGGCATACTGATACCCTAAATGACTGTACACAGACCTGTGGAATCAGACCTACTGAAATGCCCAGAAATGCTAAACCCTGATAAAATGCCCTCACAACATATTACCTGTTTTTGCCAAAAGCTATAGAAATCAAATCACAAAGGTGCTGTATCTTTAAGATTCCTTAGCTAACTTTTTTTCCCTCCCATGCATGCACGCAACGGTGCATTCTTTCTCCTCTCTGTATTCTAACAGTGGAACCCCCAACTGAGCAGAGGTACAAAGTGAATAGAGGCAAGGGAGTGGGAAGGGGGGAACACGGTAGGAGCAGAAAAGAGGAGCACATGGAAACATGAGAGAGAGAATAAGGGAGAAGAGGACAGAATAGAGCGAGAAGAGATTAATCTTTACCCAAACACCCCCTTTGTCCCCTCCCCCTTGCCTGCACCTTATTCAGACTGAATAGGAGACTCATCTAAATGCATAAAAGACCCCCAGCAATCAAACTGACTATGCTGCAAGTTTCTTGGTGGATTGACGTTACTGAAAAGCTAAAGCAGTTATGGCCCCTGAGTGATTCATGTCAATATAATGACCGGCCATACGGCTGAACACCTTCAGACCAGCCCTCTGGCTATGTCTTTAAGAGCCTTCTTTCAATACAACACATTTTGCAGACATTTTTAGCGGGAAATGTCAGTAAACTAGGCCTACTTATTTTTAAAAAAAAAAGTTAGGTCATGGTAGAAATGTGAGCTGTGTGCTGAAGCGCTTAAACAATGGCTCACTGAGTAGAGGGCCAAACACTCTAGTGCATTTTAACCTGTATCATAACACTTCAGGTGATAGTAGAGCCCATTTTAAGCAATGAATAAAACTTATATATAAAATATTATTCGGGTAACAGGTGCTCTATGTAAAATTGTTCAGCAAAAACCTTTTTATTAACCCATAGTTTTTAAACATTAAACATAACTATCAATTAGTCTAGGGTAACAAATAATTAACAAAGGAATGATTTCCTCACCTTGCAGCATCAAGCGCGTGCCCCCGGGGTCCGCGTTAACAAGCTGTTGGGGCCGTTTCTGTTTCCGGCGTGACATGATTCACGAGCAGACGGTGAGAGTTAAGGGCATCAACCAACAAGTTGTAAGTTATGGGAAGACTGGTTGTGAATAAATAAAAACCGAACCCCCTTGTTCGCCAATAATCCACCTTGCAGGACGCGTTAAAACAGCACCGACATCTGTTAAAAAAGAGTTAGTTAAAAAAAAAAAAAAAAAACCTTAAACTTCGCGTGGACTGCTGAAGCGGACCGTGACGTCGTCCGCTGTTGCTGTGTGAACTGGCGAGTGCGTGTGTGGCTGTTTTTCCTCAACAAGTCCCTTCTTTCTCAAACTTGTCCACTCTGCGGACCCCCCTCCCCTCCTCTCCAAAGACACACACACACACTCACACAAAAATACAATCTCTCCTTGTTCTTACATTTGCATTTCAATGGTGCGGAACACCGTCTCTTTTTCTTTCTTTCTCCCTCTTTTGCGTTTCTCTTAATGCTAAAGCAGCTCTCTAGTAATTTAGACAGCTGAGTTTTATCAATATGCGTCAATATGAAATTTCCTGACGTTTAATATCTACATATACACTTGTAATTTATGCAAAAAACAAGTTAATACCCCTCAAGGGTCTTACATCATCTGTCTGTTTTAAACAACTTAATGACTGCACTTCATTTAGCAATGAGACCATTTGTATTGGTAGCCTATGGTCTACTAAGATTTATGGGAAATTTAAATAGGTTAGGTGACATTGCAAATTTTCTGATTCTCAAAAAGGTACATAAATAAATACATAAATAAATAAAGATTGTAACTTTTATCAGGCTACCTAAATAAAATAGGCTATTATTGAGAAAGTGATAGGCTGTTTATGGTACTGTAGGTTAATGTAAATATATGCCAGATGAGAAAGTTGTTAAAAAAATGTATAGCCTAATAATAATCATAAACAAATAAATCTAAATAAAAAAGATAATAGTAAAGACTTGAGGGAGATGATGAGGAAGGGGATGGGATGAGATGCGTCAAGCGGCTTATAGACTATAACTGCACGGGCTACTGGAGTAAAGACCCCCTGCGGCTCGCTCACTTTGTCGGTGCGTCCGAATATTCGGAGCTCTATTTAAAATGCATTGAATGGGAAGGGAATTTCCAACAATGGCGACCTGGACACAGTTGAGTGGGCATCTCTTTCTCTCTCCTCACCCCCAGGATCCATTGCCGCTCCGCACAATACCCCCCTTTCACCCCCGCCTCTGTTCCCATACACCACGTGGAGGAGGGATGAAGTGAAAAGCCATTTTTAATTAGATGTATCAAAAACAAGCACCCGACCTGCACCGTATCTCATACAAGGCCAAGCTGTCCACTAACCATAAAGTAGGCTATCTGTGCGCGCATTGGACCTATAGCCTATTTAAAATTAACAACATATCATTTAAGAAAAAAAAAAAATCAATAAACTTATACTGTCATATTTAAATTTATACTGTAAATTTGGCTGAATTGTGCAGGGGAAATGTGCTTGGTTGGGTGTACCAGCTAGGCTGATTTGCAACGATTTGGCCATTTAAAAAAAAAATAAGATTTTGATTTGCTTAACTGTGCAACTAAAATTAAGAAAATTTCTCGTCTAATTTAATCATTTATTCAATTCAGCAGAACACTGACTTACATAAACATTTATTCAATCCTGCCAAGTTTCCACACAACGATTTTTTTCAAATACCAATTCAAATGTGTTTGCTCATAGCAAAAATAAATATCAGGGGGAAAAATAGAAAATGCCAAGAATGGAGAAATGCTGTAAATAATGTGTTTTAATTCTAATAAGTACAGTTTTGGTGAGCATAAAAGATGAATTTTCCTGTTTCCTAAGTGCAACATAGGCTACTTGATTTATGGGAAATTTAAATAGGCTATAGGCGACATTGTTCTGATCAAATGTTCAGATTCACAAAAAGGTAGGTAAATAAATAAATAAAGATTGTAACTTTTATCAGGTTACCTAGAAAGAAAATATAAAAGCTAAGTCTATTATTGAGAAAATGCTACTGTAGGTTAATGTAAAAATATGCCAGATGAGAAAGTTGTTAAAAAATCATAAGTAAATAAATAAATATAAATAAAAAGATAATAGTAAAGACTTTATACTGTAAATTTGGCTGAATTATGCAGGGGAAATGTGCTTGGTTGGGTGTACCAGCTGGCTGATTTGCAACGATTTTAAAAAATAAGATTTTGATTTGCTTGATTTCCACAGAATGATTTTTTCAAATATCAATTCAAATGTGTTTGCTCATAGCAAAAATAAATATCAAAAATATAAGGGGAAAAATATCACAGCACAACTGTTCAACATTGATAATAACATGAAATGTTACAGTATTTGTATTGTAATGCTGTTGAAAAGTCAGCTTTGCCATCACAGGAACAAATTATATTTTAAAATAATATATTAAAGTATAGGCTATATATTTAAAATTGTAATAATATTTCACAATATTGCCTTTCTGGCTGTATTTCAATCCAAGTAAGTACTTGGGTGAGCATAAAAGATGAAATTTCCTGTTTCCACCAGAGTTTTTGGTAAATGCAACATACTTGACCAATGAACGTCAATTCTTCTGATTAAGTAAACATTATTTAGAGTCTGTTTACCCTCAGGAAAAACTGCATCATAATGGCGCATTTGTAATTATTTGCGTTAGCTCAGTCAGCAGCCAATCAGATGAGGCCAATTGCGCCGCTCCGCGCGACGGCCTACCTGCGACTGACTGTAAATAATGAACAACAACAACAACAACACAGTTGCAAATTCTCGGTAACTATTAAGAGTTTATAAAGCTACATGTTTGTGAAGAGCGATATACATTTTATAACAGCATTATTTAACGTTTTAGTATCCTAACAGATGTGAGAGGGGAATATTTTTCCCGCTCTTTGCTATTTGCGTAAAGCGCACGCATAATCTTTGTCATTGTTCGTTAGCTTAATCATAAAAACATCCTACATACAGAATCATTACATTTAACTGTTGTTGTCTGTTTTCTTCCATAAGAACCGCCATGTCGGCATCTAAATACACCTTGCAGTGTAATTCGCATAAATGCCGGGCAAAGCTGAGTGGCTTCGCGTGGGTCACGGCCTGCTCTCATGTCTTCTGTGATCACCACGGCTCGGAAGCGTTCAGCCGCGCACCTTCCAGCTGCCCCGTGTGCTCCAAAATGCTTTCAGGCAAACTGGACGTGCTGCGAACAGAGTTGACACCATCAGAGCAATACAAGTCTATGGTTTTGGTCGGACTACAGCCTGAAACGGTTTTGGAAATCAGTCATAACGCACTTGTCTTTTGGACCTACCAGGTTTGATGTCTGCATGGTTGCAATCTCACATACAGAAACAGAAGAGGCTGGGATTGATGAAACATCCATACTTTTCACTATTATTTGTGGTTATCTTCAGGTAAACCAGGAAAGGTTGCTGATGGAGTATAATTTGTCCAGAGCTGGGGGTCAAGTGCTTCAGATGGAGAAGTTTATGACCCAGCAGAACCAGAGCAGAGAGCTGGAGTTAAATGCATTAAGAGGGGAGATCGCATCACTGAAAAAGGTCTCAAACATGATCATGCCATCAAACCATTGCCAATACTCGCTGTTTATTTACAGCACTGTTACAGAAATGTTATCAAAACTATGAAGTGACGAAATTGCTACCAAAACTGTAAACTATATAAAAGCATATTAATGGTTCTTTAAAAAAAAAAGTGACTCATAATTTCATTAAATTAATGCATTAAATTGAACAAAAGTGATATTAAAGACTTTTATATTGTTATAAAAATATGTATTTCAAATAAATGCTGTTCTTTTGGGGGAAAAAAATTGTTAAGCAGCATAACTGTTTTCAACATTGATAATAATAAGAATATAATAAGATTTCTGAAGAATCATGTGAAGTCTAGAGTAATGATGCTGAAAATTCAGCTTTGCCATCACAGGAATAAGTTACATTTTGAAAGAATATCATTAATAACATTTTATAATATCACTATCAATATCACAAGTCATCCGCACCCTAAAAAAACTGGTTTGTGGTTTCAGTCATTGAAGCAAGTACCTTTAGCTCAAATAGTAAAGTTTGAGATGGCAAGAAACATTTAATTATGACTGGTACCATATATATATATATATATATAGAAGCATGGGATGCTTTTTGTAATTCATTGAAACATCTGTTAACAGCCATGAATGTCCATTTCCAACTTTTACATTCTCTAGGTGCTGGAGGAATACAAGCTGAAGTACAATGAGGTTTTGGAGCGACTGAATGAACGCAACAGGCAGTATCAGAAGCTGCAGAAACTTCTCGACTCACTTCGTATGCACACTCTGGGAATGGAAGAGAAAGATCCCACACCCCCTACTTTCCCTACAGGTTAGGGGTAAAAGCAAAAAGTAGAAACAAGAATAATATATTAAATGAATTACAGCAATTGTCTACGTTTACACTGCATGAGTCTATTTCTATTGCATTCAAATCAGGTAAAGTGATCTTTATCCCATTGAGAATTAAACTGTTCAAATGTGATCGAGTGTTGTAAAGCATAGCATACAAAATGTCTTTTGCAATTATTGTCATCAGGGTTGGTCAAACAGCGCTCTCCCCATAGCAGTCCTTCATTCCTGGGACCAGAAGTTGACAGGTTTTTCTCATTGGGACCAGACAATACTAAAACTTTCTTCCAGTTCAGCACACCACCCGAGACAGAACCCACTCTTTCATCAAGAAAAACTGAGATGGACTTGAGTTTTACCAGGATGCATTAGCCGTATCAGTCTTTTTGATCTTTTCGATTTCAGTTCTGACTGCCAAGTATGGTTGTTTCTTTTTAGTTTTTCATGTTCTTTCAAATGTGTTATTTATTGATAAAGCTGTTGCTCAGTTACTCCCAACATGTTTCTGCTGATGTAATGACTTTATTCAAAAAAAAGAAGTCAATTAAAATATATGTGAAAACCCCTATGTAAATTAGGCTTATCTGTAAGACTTGACAGATCAGTAAGACTTGAGTACACTTCTGGGTTTTTTTATTTTTATTTTCACAACTCAAATATGAAACAGACCACAGAAACAATCTTAACAATGATACCCATCAACAACCAAGAGGAAAATTAAAAAGGGAAATGATTTGAAAAATATGTACAAAGAGTTTTCCTGTACTCACAAACAGGAACAGAACAAAATATATACAAAAGGAAAAAACACTAGCCTCATTGCTCTCAATGTTCTCACTGTAAATCCTTTCTCTGGGTTTTCATTCACTCTGTGGTTTGTAAGTAACAAAGGCTGCACTTTGGCTTTTCATCACCTGTCTTTTCCCATTGACTATGAGGAGCAAGGGAGAGTCCACACGTATACTTCGGAAGTCATATGACTGTATAGGAAGAAGCAAAGAAGAAACATATTACAAAGACATCAATATTTATTACACCTATCATAATGCAAAAACAAAGCACTTACAATTGGGTTACCACACCTGTGGCCACTAATAATGGCTGCAAACTTGTTTAACCCTCTAGTGCACTTCGGTCATTTCTGACATAAAAATATTATGTTTTGGTATTTTAGAACTTTTAACTTCATTGGAATGTTAGAAAACTTGCTATGTGAACAACAGAAACAAATCATGGACCAAATGGTCCTAATAGTCACACTTGTACAAAAATGACAGCATTGGAAATGAATGGGAAACTAATTTTGGCTAGTGGAAGCATTTGGTACTGCGCCCAAAAGCCCAAAGCTTTTTTTTTTATTTAGGTGTCAGCCTCAAATTTGGAAAAAACTTGTTTAATTAATGGCTTTGTTTTTCTCTCAGTTTTAGAGTAAAACATGTTTTTGAAAATATATTTTATATAAAAAATATTGAGCAAAAACAACTTATATAACACTTTTTTTTTTAACTTTTTCAGCAATAATCTGCTAGGTGCATTCTTCAAAAAATCATTTTGACAGTTTTAAGTTGGAAATTTAATTTTCAGGTCTAAGCTCAACAAGTGGTTAACATGTAATACAATAACAGTAAAGTAATAATTTAGTAACATAAAATCCCCTAAAAATACACATTTTTAATAATAAAAACATAGTATTCATTTCATTGAAATAATAATAATTATAAAAAAATAAAAAATAAAATTAAAAAAAAAACACGCAAGGAGCACCAGAGGGTTAAATTAGCTGAATTTTGTAAATCTATACACTACTGTTCAAAAGTTTGGGATTAGTAAGATTTTTTTTTTTTTTTTTTCAAAGAAATTAATACTTTTATTCAGCAAGTGCACATTAAATTGATCAAAAGTTGTTACAAAAGGTTTCTACTTCAAATAAATGCTGTTGAACTTTCTATTTATTAAAGAATCCTAAAAAATTAATGATTTCTGAAGGACCATGTGACACTAGAGTAATGATGCTGAAAATTCAGCTTTGCTATCACAGGAATATTTTAAAAATATATTGAAATTAAAATTTAATCTAAAATTGGAATTTAAAACCATCATGGTGATCATAAGAGATGTCAAAAACATTTAACATTTTTACAGACCTCAAACTTTGATCGGTAGCGTAAGTGTGGAGATATAAACCTTTAAAGTTTCGTACACAAACCTTATCTTTATGTGTTACGCTGTGCCGTTTGACCTGTGGTTCGGGAATGACTACAGTATCTCCTATTAAAACACCCCAGCTGTCTGCTGTATTGTATACCATGACTAGACAACAGGTCTCATCACTGTCCACCATGCCAAATGTGCTGCAAGACAACAACAGGAAACCATTTAAAAAGTAAAACACAATGCTAAAAGCAAACATTTAAAGGTGCAGCAAGCGATTTCTGAGAAGCGCTGTAAAAGTGGATTGGACTGAGCAACACAACACACTTGTTCAGCACAATCAGCACTAGGGAGTGTGTCCACACATGATGGGGGAGGAGAGAGAGAGAGAGCATGAGGTGAAGAGACATCCACTCTTGCATTGCATGTTTGTGCATTTTGGAAGTGGAGCAATGAAAGGAAGGGTGTGTTTGTTTGGGCTGACTTCAAATATCAACAGTGTTTCTCATAAATCGCTTACTGCACTTTTAACTATGTCCAGTATCTGACTGCTAATATAGATGTATGCATACATATTGAGAAATGTTTATTAAATATTCATTAAATGTACAGGGGGGTAGCAGAGGCATTCAAACTCACAAGGCCATACGGCCCTCTGAGGCCAGGCTGAAGACAACTTTTCCCAGTGCTGCCACCCCACCATTGTGGCCATGAGTGAGGGCCGATAAGCTGCGGGGTTCAAGGGTTCCCACGCGGCCTGAGGGGGACCGGAACTGAGGGGAAGAGCATGGGCCCAAGGAGGAGGTACTGAGGGACGAGAGCATGTTACGAAGACGCCGCGCTTTTACTTTTCCCTGAAACACAGAGAGAGTGATTGCTTATGGAAGTCTGGAATATTGTTTGACTGTACTCCACTGCCATCTGCTGGAAACAACCCAAATTAACAACCAAACAACCTTTTTGATGAGCTTTTATGGCATCAAGTGAACTAAATAAAGATTCTCCATAAGGGTGTGTGTACACTGCACTGACAAAACTTTGCTTAGTGCCACTCAAAACACTAAAATGGCTCCGCTTTGGGCTTTTTTTTTTTTCACAGTTCAAAGTAAAGATATAGTGTCAATTTAATTAACTTTTGTAAACCCAGCGATTTAATTCACAAAGCATCAAAACTGCATGTAACAAGTGCAACATGTAAATAATATTATGTACACACTGAATTCAACAGAAACTACAGTAAAATTCTCAGATTTTGAAACATTCATGACAGACCTGCACCTGATAGCGATTGGCTGTGACCTGCCATTTCTCACTTGATATTTGCATAAAGTTGAGCCTTTCTGAACTTTTCAAAGTTCTTGGATGCTCTCAAAAAATTTTCTGATCTGTTGTCAATCCCACAATAGCTCAGGTCCCATAGAAATTAATTGAAAACACCCACTCTGCGCCAGTGCATTTCTCTCACCTTGGTCTCTAGTAACATTGTAATCTGGTCTAGGTATTTCAGTAGCTGTTTTTCCCTCTCCTGTGCATCTTCCCAGCCAGGGTCTAGGGCTGCAGCACGACTGTATCCATCCAGAGCTGAACTGTACATCTCCTCATACTGGAACAACTGGTGACAGAAAGGACATGTTGGTTTCCTAGGCTTGACTGGTACCCAAAATCAGTGTTTTGTCTGGTACCCAAATTGTATTAACAGTCTTCCATCAGCCAATAGGTTGACTGAGAAAGCCAGAGAAGAGCAGAAAGCAGGAAACGAAATAATGATAATAAAAATGAGCGTTGAATAATCTTTTACTGTGACACATTTGCTGGCGCATACCTGTGTTTGAGAAAGCAAGTGTCAAAGCAAATGAAAGAATCGTTACCGTAGCTCTGTTGAAGTGGAGGTCAGGATTCATGGAGGATGCTTTGTCAATTTTCTCCTGTAAATATGGATAAATAAAAATCAAAAGTTAAGATGATGTCAACCACCATATTAATGGTTAAGTGATACATGAGACAGATACTCACAGCCTGTGCATAGGCACTGAGGGCCTGTTGAGAGAGCTGTGGGTTCTGTCCACTGGTGAAAAACATGGAGATATATGCGTTCCCTAAAATATCTGTTGGGTCAAAAGCAAAACAATATAAGATTCATTTATTCCAATTTTTCTCGTTATACTAACATTATAATAGGTCTGTATTCAGAGATGCTAAATGAAATCCAACCACGGTTTCCTCAGTGAGTCTATGGAGACTCTTATGTTCATTGGTACATCCATTAACAGAAGATTTGTAATGTTTTTTGGCATATACATTATACCTTCAGCTGCTACAGTGAGGAAACAGAACAGGCGGACTGCTGCGGCTCACTCAGGGCGGTATCTATGATAATAGGGCAGATCGTCACCAGTCATGGGCGGCGTTTCCCTACTCTTACGTAAGAGTAGAGGGAAATCTGGAGCCACGCGTTTTGAGAGAATGTTTATGATTATGGGGATTTTAAAAAGAAAGGAGTGGATGGATTTTTTACCATTATACCATATTACCCTTTAAATGCTGTAGCATTGTGCAAATTTCCCTCTCCCCTTCCTGTGTAGTGATGTATCGACATTCCCTTATTCCCTATACCTTTCTCAGTGCCCTTCCAACTGAAAACGTTTGCTCCCTTCTGACTGGAATCTCATTTAAGACTGCAGAATACCCTGTGATGTCAACCTCGCATGGCATTTAAGGTCGAAAGGAACGCACCTAATGTGTCCTTTTCTACATCATCAGAGTAATTCACTCACACCACGAAGTCCCATCAGTGACGTCGAGTTGCACAGCCTGCCTGGCCATCTCCACACTCTCCACAATGCGCTTGCTCTGCTCCTGTGCGTCCCCTTCTGGTGGCAGCTGTCGCAGCACCATAGACAGGCTTCTCAGAGACACTTTGTTCCTAGTCTGAATGAAGATAAGACACCAAGGGTTAATCTGTGCACTTCATGAGCAGTACCATATCAAAAGAGGCAGATATCATAAAAGACATTGGGTCTCATTCACTAAAACCGCATGGATTACTTCATATTTATACATACAGGTGAACTTGCCACGGAAAATTAAGCTTAATTCACAACACGTGCGTTTTTAAAATCCTTATGAAACAAAAGTTGTGATAGTCTTTTCTATCCTATTGTAACGTATATCCTAGTGAAATGGTTTCTCGAAAAAGAAAAAAAAAATGTAGGAGGAGACCTGATTTTGTCTATTGGGAATTGATTGGATCGTTGGATGGATTGTGGTTTGCTATTGGTCGATCTCATGTGAGTGACAGGTTGTCCCTTTTGTACAGACCTCTCATTAGCCAGCTGAACATTATGTAGATCCGTGCTTTTATATCCACTTTATTTTGTAATGCAGAAGTAAGCTATTTTATATAAATGTGCAAGATTACGATTCATTAGCCGTTATAGGTAAATAGCTAAAAGTATAACAAAATGCAGTCAACGCCAACGATAAAAATATCTGCGCTACAAACAGTGTGTTTATTACAATAATTACAATAATATATTAAAGTAATATGATAACAAATAGCAGTTTGCAATCTCAAGCAGCATTACTGCACAGCTTAAAAAAACTGGAAGCAGATGACACAGAAACCTCACACATTCAAGTTACAAATGGCAGCACCAGCTAGCAGCTCAAGCTATAATGCAGCTTTTCTTCCTCTTTCACTGTATATTTATGTATAAAATTTCATTATAACACAATTATAAGGCCATCTAGAGTATGTGATTTATGCATACATATGGTTTCAGTTGTTCCTACATTTTTAAATTTAGAATAAATTTTAGTACAAAAGTTTTTAGTGAATCATGATTTGTTGGTGAAAACAAATCATGACGTAAATGTCTATTAATTCATTGTTTAAATACATAGTTCTAATTTATTATAAAAAAAACACTATTTAAGTAAACCTCACATGAGTTTATAGAAGTGGCTGTTTATAATAAACTTGCATAAGTGAGCAGAAAAATCTAGACAAGTATCTTACTCTTACATGACACTGATATTAAAGGTGCCCTAGAATTAAAAATTGAATTTACCTCGGCATAGTTGAATAACAAGAGTTCAGTACATGGAAATGACATACAGTGAGTCTCAAACTCCATTGTTTCCTCCTTCTTATATAAATCTCATTTGTTTAAAAGACCTCCGAAAAACAGGCGAATCTCAACATAACACTGACTGTTACGTAACAGTCGGGGTGTACGCCCCCAATATTTGCATATGCCAGCTCATGATCGAGGCATTACACAAGGGCAGCCAGTATTAACGTCTGGAGCTGCACAGCTGAATCATCAGACTAGGTAAGCAGGCAGTAACAACAACGAAAAATGGCAGATGGAGCAATAATAACTGACATGATCCATGATATCATATTTTTAGTGATATTTGTAAACTGTCTTTCTAAATGTTTCGTTAGCATGTTGCTAATGTACTGTTAAATGTGGTTAAAGTTACCATCGTTTATTACTGTATTCACGGAGACAAGAGAGCCGTCGTTATTTTCATTTTTAAACACTTGCAGTCTGTATAATTCATAAACACAACTTCATTCTTTATAAATCTCTCCAACAGTGTGTAATGTTAGCTTTAGCCATGGAGCAAAACCTCAAACTCATTCAGAATCAAATGTAAACATCCAAATAAATACAATACTCACATAATCCGATGTATGCATGCAGTATGCATGACGAACACTTTGTAAAGATCCATTTTGAGGGTTATATTAGCTGTGTGAACTGTGTTTATGCTGGTTAAAGCAAGCGCGAGCTCCATGGGAGGGGGAGCACGAGAATTAAAGTGGCCGCAACCTGAATCGGTGCATAGTTAATGATGCCCCAAAATAGGCAGTTAAAAAAAATGAATAAAAAAAAAAATCTATGGGGTATTTTAAGCTGAAACTTCACAGACACATTCAGGGGACACCTTAGACTTATATTACATCTTGTAAAAAAAACGTTCGATGGCACCTTTAAAATAGACAATCTTAGCCGTTTCCATGATTTGGCTCTATTTATTAATTTTAATTTTTCCTTAAATACTTGAATACTTCCTTAATAAATGAAATGAAAGTATGCAAAAGATTGATGTGCAAATGGTAGCTCAGGAAGGTCAAAAAACACGAGTAATAGAGTTAGGATAATACAACATCAGCAATAACAGACATTAGCATTCAGATGGGATTACATTTCTCAGAGAACCGTTAAGTTTGCCAAAAGAGAGAAGGTGATCGACCCTGGAATTTATACTGAGGTTATGTGAGAAAAACACAAACTTGGCAGATTCGGATGGGATTAAAATCACAAAGTACGCCTGCGAAACACAAATTTCTCTGACGTCCTCCGGGGAAACTAATCCTGTCCGAATACAGCTTTAATGAAAGAGACCCATTGTTTTTTTGCTATAATAATACTTACCTGCTGTAGTGCACCTGTGAAGCAGGTCTTGGCCGCCGTCAGGTCTCCTTTTTTCCAGTACTGCTCTCCCAGTGTGTTCCAGCCTTCCACCAAACCCGGTTCCAGTTTAACAGCTCGGGACAGACACTCCTCTGCAGTCTGACTGAATCCCGAAGCAACGTTCAGACACCGACCCCGCAGCAGCAAGAACTGGGCGCTGTGTTTGTACAAGTCTGTTGAAAGAGAGGGCAGTGCATATTAATAATAATAAAAATTATAAGATTTTAACTTACCCAAGAGTCAATAATGAAAGATTTTGCTATATTTTTTAGCAACACTCTTAATTGTCAGAATACATTTTATTAAACATTAAGACTTCTTTACAAGAAAAATTTGTAGAAAATGAAGACCTAATGCCCACCTTCTTCCTTTTCCTCCAGCCTCTCAAGTGTCTTTTCCATCTCTTGAGCAACATCATTCTGTTTCCTACCAGCATCTTCAACACTGTGTGTCTCAAAGTAACGGTCCCTGAAGGAGTACAGATCATCTACCAGCTCCTGTGAGAGAAACGTGCTATTATTAAACAACTGCACATTTGAAATTCCTCAAGAACTCAAAGAGATTTCATGCATTAAAGGAATAATTCAGCCAAAAATAAAGTAGTCTCCCTGTGAAAGACAAAAGCAGGACTTTGAAAGCCCCAGTCACCACTCACTTGCATTGCATTCGTTTTCAATAAAATGAACGCACTTGGTGGGTGAGTGAATTTGTCAGAAGATCTGCTTTTGCATTCATGGAATGTTTTTACAAACATTATTATTGTACATACAGCTTCTATCACCATATTAACTGCAGTTATGAAAAACTGTGGCATAATAGTATTTGTCATAAAAAAAGAGATCATAGTAAAAGAGAGTTATCTTAAAACGACTAAAAGGGTTCAGGTAGCTTCTTACATTACTTAAAAAGAACTCAAATTAGTTTAATATGGATTTACAGTATTACAATAAGTGTCTCCTTGCAAACAGAGGTGAATGATGGGTAAAACAAGCATTACACGACACGTCCGTCGACACTACAGATAGTTTAATCAAAAAGATGCAGATGCTGCTTGTCTTGTAAGCTGTTCGTTCAATATTGTTTCAGTGCAGTGTATCAGTTGTTATAGTGACAGGCGGTGCAGCAGCCATGTGTACATTATACATCATCGACAACATCATCTGAATGCGGTGATGCCTATTTGTTTGAGCTCACGAAAAAAGAGGAGGAAATGAAATGGTCAGTTCAAACCTTTAACGTTTGCAAATCATCTTTGTCTGTTGTTTTCTCCCCATCGTTGTCAACCTCGGCCATCTTTAGTATGTAAAGCAGGAGCCGAGTAAGCGTGATAAACACAGACGGGTGTGTATGGGCGCCCCCTACTGATCAGGAGACGACAGTTTTGACCACAGACTGTAAAAAAATGATTTTGACCAAAAGAAAGAGACGAGATAATGGATATTTACACATATAAGTTTGTAGCATTTATACACTAAATAATTTTAGGTTTGTATGAAATACTTTAAAAACAGGAAAATAAATAATGCTTTGAGTTTTTTTTTTGTTTTGTTTTAATCATATCCAGGCAAACAAACGAGCAATAAATACATAAATTTACATATATTTAAATAAATAACTTGTGTGTGTGTGTGTGTGTGTGTGTGTGTGTGTGTGTGTGTGTGTGTGGAAATGGTGAAAAAATAGACCAGCGAATGAAATGGGAAGTAAAAGTGCGCATGCGCATGTGATCACAGGCAGTCATGAGACTGATATTATGATGTTCCGATGATCTTGTAGTGGCGAATGGCGATGATGTTTGTATCTTTCTTTCTTGGTTTACTGTTCATGACAGTCTCTGAAAACGATGCGGTGGAGAAGATTCAAGCTTTCGTCATTCCTCACAGTCACATGGATGTTGGCTGGGTGTACACCGTCCAGGTAAAACTCAGATTTTTAATGACTGCTCTCTTCCCCGTAAATGGAGCTATCATCAGTGTTGTCTGTCAAACTTTTCTGTCGTAGGAGAGCATGCATGCGTATGCCAGCAATGTGTACAGCAGTGTAGTTGAAGAGCTGTCAAGAGTCAAAAGCCGCAAATTCATCGCAGTCGAGCAGGAGTTTTTCCGACTCTGGTGGGTGAATGTGGCATCAGATTGGCACAAGAAACAGGTAAGGACTGATTGATGTCTTTTTTTGTATTACATAATGTAGGTAAATCAGTTTACCTTAAAACTCAAGGGTGGAGTTTTCAAACTTGGGTCCACAATGGAGCAATTCCTTGGAAAAGTTTAGAGACAAACTGTGAAAGAAAAATCAAAATAAATAAATAGCAAAAATAAAACTAAACTAAATAAATGAATTGATTAAAATAAATTAATAAAAATAAAAATAATTCAGGGGTCGACTTTTTATGCGCTTTGTCGATTTATTTACATGATTGCATTTTAAGGACCTGAAAATGCAAACCTTTGAAAACGGGTTTCAAAGTGCAAGTTTTTGAAAACAATAGTCTACGTATAAACTAAAAAAAAAGCGAATTTGTGAAAACGGTGACGTCATGCATATGCGTATAATGTGTTCAAGTAGTGTTTCTTTACAAAGTGACATCGCCAACTACTGGCCTGGCAGCATAATACAGCGGTTTTAGTCGTTTTCGCAGATCAGTGTGAACAGGGTTCGTTTTGACAAGGCTGTCGTCTATGCATAAAAACCGCGAAGGAAAAACTTTTCTGTTTTTAGTACATTGTTGATGTGTAAACATAGGATAAATATTTTCCAAATAACATTTTACACATATTTATAATAATAAAAATACATTTTTCAGAGTATTGGACCTTTATACATGAAAATAGAGCTCCCTTTTAAAGGTGCCATCGAACGTTTTTTTTTACAATATGTAATATAAGTCTAAGGTGTCACCTGAATGTGTCTGTGAAGTTGCAGCTCAAAATACCCCATAGATTTTTTTAAATTAATTTTTTTAACTGCCTTTTTTGTGGCATAATTCAAAATGTGCCGATTCAGGCTGCGGCCCCTTTAAATCGCGCGCTCTCTGCCCCCTCCCGAGCTCTCGACTCTATCATTGCATAAACAAAGTTCAAACAGCTAATATAACCCTCAAAATGGATCTTTACAAAGTGTTCGTCATGCAGCATGTCTAATCGTGTGAGTATAGTATTTAGTTGGATGTTTACATTTGATTCTGAATGAGTTTGAGGCTATGCTCCGTGGCTAACGGCTAATACTACACTGTTGGAGAGATTTATAAAGAATGAAGTTGTGTTTATGCATTATACAGACTGCAAGTGTTTAATAATGAAAATAGTGACGGCTCTTGTCTCCGTGAATACAGTAATAAACGATGGTAACTTTAACCACATTTAACAGTACATTAGCAACATGCTAACGAAACATTTAGAAAGACAATTTACAAATATCACTAAAAATATGATATCATGGATCATGTCAGTTATTATTGCTCCATCTGCCATTTTTCGTTGTTGTTATTGCCTGCTTACCTAGTCTGATGATTCAGCTGTGCACATCCAGACGTTAATACTGCCTGCCCTTGTGTAATGCCTTTCATCCAGACGTTAATACTGGCTGCCAGTAACGTAACAGTCAGTGTTATGTTGAGATTCGCCTGTTCTTCGGAGGTCTTTTAAACAAATGAGATTTATATAAGAAGGAGGAAACAATGGAGTTTGAGACTCACTGTATGTCATTTCCATGTACTGAACTCTTGTTATTTAACTATGCCGAGGTAAATTCAATTTTCAATTCAATGGCACCTTTAAATTTTAGGATGGTTGTCCCTCGCATGAGGATAATTTTATTTGAGGGTCCATGGTAAGATTAAAAACTCCTGGTTTAATATCCAAAAACCACTAGAACAGTGTTAAGGCAGGAACACACCAAGCCGACGCCGACGAACTAGTGGCGACGAAAGCAGACTGCGGGGTTGGCTCACGTCGGCAGCGTCTGGGTCCAAAAATGCCTTGACACACCAAACCAATGCTCGACACCCGACGGTCAAGTAGCACGTCCGTTCTGCGTCTGCGTAAGATGAAATGCCTTTCCGTACCAGCAGGTGGCAGTAGCTGAACAGCCAATCAGAATGATCAGATTGCCTGATGGACGACGAGCTCCGACGCCGATTCAACAGCCGACGAGGACCAACTTCAGCCGACGGTGCAGAACACACTGAGAAAACTTAGTCGGCCGACAAACAAAAACTGCCCGACGGCCGACCGTCAGCTTGGTGTGTTCCTGCCTTTATATATTTTGTTGACTTGTGTAATTACATTATCCCAAATGTTTCCAACAATGTTTAAATCCAGAGAAATCAGCAATTTTAACCAGGACACAGACCGTGTCATTGCGTTGCCTGTCAATGACGTCATATGTGCACTTCCTTCGATTTCCAGTTTAATAATAAATATCTAGATTACTGCAAAGTGCAGCAAGTCTCTCATAGCAGCCACTGATGCAGCGCAAAGAGTAACATTATAATATAACTTTCAGCACACTCAAATGTATTTAGTATGTTTGTTTTAACCATGTGAAACGGCGCTGCGTTATCCCACATACGCAATGAAAAGAACGTAAGTGGCCGACTGATAAAAGTTCCACTGGATTCGAGATCGGTGTGCATCACAGGTGTCTATCATTAGCATTCGCTCCAGCGGCCTCATTCCGCTCCCACGGCTCTCGACCAGTCCTGCTTCATACCACCGTAACGTTAGTAAAACTTTAATACATTAGCGCATCCATGAACATGATTTCTTCCCAAGTCCATCGGATTCCTTTCCATCGACTGTGGAGCTAAAGACGACAATGCCCATAATTCTACACTTTCACGGCATCATCAAGCTACGCCTTTGTTTTGAATGAGCGACCTCTAGTGGTGAAAATTACATATTGTGTCTTTAAGGTGACTTGTTTTCATATGTCAGGTGAGACAGCTGTTGCACGAGGGTCGTCTGGAGTTTATAATCGGTGGTCAGGTGATGCATGATGAAGCTGTGACAGATGTAGATGATGCCATTCTTCAACTCACAGGTGTGTGAACACAGCACTCTCTTTACAGATGAAACTGTAGAGAATGTGATACAGATGGTCTTTACTGTATGATTACCATATTTATGTAACATCATGGTATTAACAGAGTACTTAAAAATACTATGATATGAGTGTTGGTAAACTTATTGCATATATTTATAGCTCTTCTCACCTCCCCACCCCCCTCTGTCTGGCTTCTAGAGGGTCATGGCTTCTTGTATGAGACTTTTGGTGTTCGGCCACGTTTTGCATGGCATGTTGATCCATTTGGTGCATCAGCCACCACCCCCATCCTCTTTGCCCTGGCGGGGTTTGACGCTCACCTCATCTCTCGCATCGACTACGACCTTAAAGATGACATGCAGAAAAACAAGGTTGTACTTTTGCACCAATGGTTTAGTGTGTATTTATAGTGGGAAATGTGTTTTATATTTGAATGCAGCTCTGCATTTAGTTTTCAGAGAGTGCCACTTAAATTATGATACATTGGTACATGTGATAATACTGCAACTGTATTTGTAGAAATTGCAGTTTGTGTGGAGAGGTTCTCCCTCCTTAAAGGAAAAACAAGAGATATTCACACACACCATGGACCAGTTCAGCTACTGCACACCATCATACCTACCCTTCTCGAACAGGTAAGGTCCAGTAATATTTTTATTTTTTATTTTTTTGTAACACCTCTACTGTGACTTCAGCCATTTTTTATGTTTCACGTTTGGGGTCAGTAACATTTTTTTCTTTAAAAGAAATTCAGCAAAGATGCATTAAATAGATCAAAATTGACCGTAAATATAAAAGACTTCTATTTCAAATTAATGCTGTTCTTAAAAAGGTGTCACAGTTTCCACAAAAATAATAAGCAGCACAGTCATTTTCAATTATTCTCAAACCACATATTAGAATGATTTCTGAAGGATCATGTCACATGTGACACTGAAGACTGGAGTAATGATGCTGAAAATTCAGCTTTACCCATCAAAGGAATAAATTAAAATTTTAAAAATATTAAATTAGAAAACATTGATTTTAAATTGTAATAATATTTTACAATATTACTATTTTTCTGAGCAGAAGAGACTTAAAGGTGCCATCGAATGTTTTTTTACAAGATGTAATATAAGTCTAAGGTGTCCCCTGAATGTGTCTGTGAAGTTTCAGCTCAAAATACCCCATAGATTTTTTTTAATTAATTTTTTTAACTGCCTTTTTTGGGGCATAATTAGAAATGCGCCGATTCAGGCTGCGGCCCCTTTAATTGCTTGCGCTCTCCGCCCCCTCCCGAGCTCTCGACTCTATCATTGCATAAACAAAGTTCACACAGCTAATATAATCCTCAAAATGGATCTTTACAAAGTGTTCGTCATTCATGCTGCTTGCATACATCGGATTATGTGAGTATTGTATTTATTTGGATGTTTACATTTGATTCTGAATGAGTTTGATAGTGCTCCGTGGCTAACGGCTAATGCTACACTGTTGGAGAGATTTATAAAGAATGAAGTTGTGTTTATGCATTATACAGACTGCAAGTGTTTAATAATGAAAATAGCGATGGCTCTTGTCTCCGTGAATACAGTAAGAAACAATGGTAACTTTAACCACATTTAACAGTACATTAGCAACATGCTAACGAAACATTTAGAAAGACAGTTTACAAATATCACTAAAAATATCATGTAATCATGGATCATGTCAGTTATTATTGCTCCATCTGCCATTTTTCGCTATTGTCCTTGCTTGCTTACCTAGTCTGATGATTCAGCTGTGCACAGATCCAGACGTTAATACTGGCTGCCCTTGTGTAATGCCTTGAACATGAGCTGGCATATGCAAATATTGGGGTCGTACATATTAATGAGCCCGACTGTTACGTAACAGGCGAATCTCAACATAACACCAACTGTTTTTCGGAGGTCTTTTAAACAAATGAGATTTATATAAGAAGGAGGAAACAATGGAGTTTGAGACTCACTGTATGTCATTTCCATGTACTGAACTCTTGTTATTTAACTATGC
The DNA here is from genome assembly GCA_028476615.1 of Culter alburnus. Lineage (NCBI taxonomy): Eukaryota > Metazoa > Chordata > Actinopteri > Cypriniformes > Xenocyprididae > Culter > Culter alburnus. The sequence goes on from JAOTNS010003616.1 coordinate 472,836, forward strand.
CAAGGTAAATTCAATTTTTAATTCTAGGGCAACTTTAATTCCTAAATAGTAAAAAATCTTACCAACTCCAAACTTTTCCACTGTAGTATATCGTCGCTGTCGGGCGGAAACCGTGTATTTCCAAAAACGCTACTTTTTAGGAAATGGAAAAAACATTTATATGAATAATTAAACACTACATTGGTAAAGTTGATATTCTGGCTTTATATACAGTATGGTCAGACACTTGCATGTGTCATTATATTATTAAAATTTTTACCAAAATCAAGTTCATTGATTTTTCATTGATTTAAATATTTGCAAAACCCACAGAGAGACCTAAAGGGTGACCAGTAGTAATGATTTTTGAAAAAAATAAAAAATAAAAATATGGATATACAAGGTTTCCTCCCAGCGGCATTATAAAAATGTTAATGTTAATGCTTTAATGCATGCTTTTAATATTGATGGTGGTTGTGTCCAGGTCTGGGTTTTACTGGAATGGTGTTGCCTTGTTTCCAGACCCTCCTAAAGATGGCATATACCCTAACATGAGTCTGCCAGTGACCAAGGAAACTGTAGAGCTTTATGCACAAACCATGGTGGACAACATCAGAATGAGGGCCCAGTGGTTCAGAACCAGCCATGTTCTCTGGCCTTGGGTCAGTTTAACTCCATCATCGTGCAGACTAACTTACGCATTGTTTCTTTTATACATTCACTCATTAGTATTACAATTTAAAATGATATTGTATTTACAGGGTTGTGACAAGCAGTTCTACAATGCATCAGTGCAATTCATGAACATGGATGTTTTAATGAACTACATTAATGCACACAGTGACAAGTATGGAGTTGCAGTTCAGTATGCCACGCTAAAGGACTATTTCCAGAGATGTTGCACCAAACAAATCTGTCCTGGGATGTGAGGGAAAACCAAGACTTCCTTCCTTACTCAACAGGTTTTCTCAATAGCCACATCTATAATTGTGATTACTGCATTTCTGAATGGTCCTGAATGATCTTTTATCACGGTTTCCCAGAACCGTTTCAGGCATGGACAGGGTTCTATGGTTCCAGAAATGTTCTGAAAGGAGTGGCCAGACGAGCGAGTTCCCTCTTGTATGCAGCAGAGTCTCTCTTCACTAGATACCGCATCAGCTACCCAGAAGGCCCGGTTCAGAGAGAGTGGGCTCTAGACAAACTCAAGGCCCTGCGATGGGCTGTCTCTGAGGTGCCTGGTTTTAAACTTATCTTGTTATGCCATAATTAGTTCCATGTGGGCAACTTTAGGTACAATGGCATTCACAATTTACTTTGAATAAGTTGCATTGACTTTTTATAATAAATGTATTTCATTAAAGGTGCAGTAAGTGATTTCTCTGAAACACTGTTGATATTTGAAATCAACCCAAACAAACAACACCACCCTCTCTTTATTGCTCCGCCCCCAAAATGCACAAACACGCAATGCAAGTGTGGATGTCTCTTTATCATAGCTAAGCAAAATAATGCTTCATAAAATTAAAGTGAAGATGATGAACAAGGAGTATATACAAACAGGAGTATATACAAACCAGAGTTGGTTGTTAGTCGCCAGCAGCACACAAGCTTCAGACACTCAAACTGTCCTGTTACTGTAGTTAACATTACAACAACAGCATATCTTGGTTCTGTGAAACAGCAAAACCGATGTTACTCACATATGGAGCAAAAACAACGCACCTCAGCATGTGTTTTCAGGCCTTTCCGCTTAGGTCTCTCCAGTGCTGGAAAGCTTTTCTAATATTAACACAGGTCCTGAAGCTCTTTCCTGATCATAACCCTTCTTTTCCCAGTGATATTCCTCTGACCTTTTCTCTTTTGTAATGTCTCTCAGCCATCTCTCTTTCTACAGTCTTCAAATCTCCCTCATGCTCTCTCTCCTCCCCCATCATGAGTGGACACACCCCCTCATGCTGATAAGTGTGTTGTCGTGCTCAGTCCGATCCACTTTCAACAGCGCTTCTCATAAATCACTCTAAGCGATCCTGGGTGGAGTAACTTCCTGTTGACGTTCGAAGTGTTGTCAAACAAAACAGAGGCTAGCTAGACCCTCCCTCCTCCTCCTCCTCCCCCTCCCCTCCGTCCTTCCTGAAACAGTCATGAACGCGCATTTAAAATCATTCTTGTCGGTTATTGGCTGGAGCATGTTTATTATGTTTTGTGGTCCAGGCTGCACCAGTTTGTTTTTGTTGCCGTTTTTGGAGCTTGTGGTGACTACAGAGACCGCGTTTTTTTTACAGTGTGTTCAGGGGACAGGCAGCTAGCGGATAGTGAGGAGATGTTTGCTGTATGTGACAAAAAATGTTTTGGCCTAAAAATGCGTGACATCACTTAGAGCACCTTTAATGTCCACCTAGTACTAAAATCCATTTATTAATCATGCACAAATCAAACAGTATATATAATGATGGTTTGCGTATGACACGACATGATTGATTACCATTATCTGGTCTGACATACCAGGTTCAGCATCATGATGGCATCACAGGGACAGAATCACCCAAAGTGGCTGATATGTACATGGAGCATCTCATGCAAGGCATGATGGGAGCTGAGGAACTCTTGGCAGCCATTTTCTTGCTTCCGCAGACCATCGAACCTTCCAATGACATCCATCACCCATCCCAAACCAGACCCACCACAGTGAAGACTGGTATATTTATTTGTTTAGATTCCCTGAATCTTTCTTCTCAGCACATAGACCTATATTCTCTGTCCAAAGGCATCTTTATCTTTTCCTGTTAATTGATCAGTGATATGTGTTTTTTATATTTGATTTTAATTTATATATAATTTAAATTTAAATTAATTAAATATACCAGCAATAACCACAAGACACAAGTAAACGCTATAAAGATAACTATAATAGCAGCAATAATATAGTTATATTTCTCTTTATCTGTTTATACAGTAAGCACACAGTGCAGATATGTCATCTGCCGCTTTAAATGCTCGAGCTCTTCAAAGCAGGATGGATTCTTATTGGCTGTTTTTATTCATCAGTTGGAAAAAATTGTTCTGAAAGTGATTCCAATGAAATCATTCCTCTGTGTCGTTATCGTTATAGCTGTGGTGTTAGAACGATTAAAACTTTATAGTTATCAACCTTTGTTTGAATAATCTTAATACTGAATAATCTTGTTCTAATATTCTTCTTTACTGATAGATACACAATATGTGACTGTAGTCTTTTGTCTCTTCTCTTTGTTCATGATTTCTATTATTTGACACCTGTTCACAATCAATTGATAAGACAATTTAGTGTATTTTGTAATTAAATTGTCATGGTCTATTTGCCAGCACTAATATCAATGTTAATTGTCATCATTGTTAAAAGTGTGTAGAGTTAGTGTGAAGAGTTTGGTTGATCATGGGTTGCACTGTCTAATACATTTTTTGTTGTATTTTCAGACTCAGGAAATGTTCATGAACAGCATATCATCGTGTACAACCCCCTAGCCTGGAACATTTCAACTTATATTAATATTTCTGTGCCATATGCAATGGCAGTTGTGCTTGACGATGATGGAAAAAGCAGTACCTGCTCAGGTACCAAAACATAGTTTGTTTTTAGACATTGTGCATATTCGGTTCTCAATATGTATACATTCATATGTTAGTTCAGTATTTTGTCTTTTAATATTCAGATTTCATATTCTTTCTGTTTAACCCAATCATTGCCTCATGTTGATAACAAACTCAATAATTCACTGCAGATCCAGCAATCGATGGAGTCTTCCACTGACTACGATCTCTTCTTCGTTGTTGAGCTGGGTGGACTGCAGTACAGAAAGTACATTGTGCAGTTCCCACAATCCCACTGTGACACTGGCTCTGCTTGTGGGGCGACTCATGTGGCCAGAGTAGTGAAATTTAAGAAGAAGAATGTGAGCCAGTGGACGAGGACAGGTAGGAAGTTGTTACCAGTGCTGAATGAGTGCTACAAACTGATGGTTTGACCAAGAGACAAACCTTCTGCACAGCATCACAGACCGGCAAGTTCTTCTTCAGTGTGTTCCATGTGTCCAGATCTCCACAGTTTTGTACAATGGGACATTTAAAATTGAATTTTGAACCTTGCCTATCCATTACAGGTGCAAAAAGATGAGAGTTAGAGTACACCAGGACTTCTGGGAGTATGAGGCCAACGGGGACATCCACTCTGGGCCGATCTCAGACAACTACATCTTTACTGCCAACGGCTCTGCTATTCCTGCATACAAATCTGTGGCCATGGAGATTGTGCCGGGGAAGATAGTTTCAGAGATACGTCAGTATTTCTACAGGTGAAAGAAAAGATGTTCTTTGATATCCTTAATGTATTATGTCTGTTTTTAAGGCAGTTGTTCTCCCTAAAATACAAGTAAACAATCTGCCTTTATTTGATGTAGCAATGTGACATTAAAGGTGCCGTAGAACGTTTTTTCACAAGATGTAATATAAGTCTAAGGTGTGTCCCCTGAATGTGTCTGTGAAGTTTCAGCTAAAAATACCCCATAGATTTTGGGGCATCGTTAAATATGCGCCGATTTAGGCTGCGTGGCCCCTTTAAATCTTGCGCTCCCCGCCCCCGAGTTCGCGCTTGCCTTAACCAGCATAAACAAAGTTCACACAGCTAATATAACCCTCAAAATGGATCTTTACAAAGTGTTCGTCATGCAGCATGTCTAATCGCGTAAGTATGGTATTTATTTGGATGTTTACATTTGATTATGAATGAGTTTGATAGTTCTCCGTGGCTAAAGCTAAAATTACATGCTGTTGGAGAGATTTATAAAGAATGAAGCTGTGTTTATGAATTATACAGACTGCAAGTGTTTAAAAATGAAAATAGCGATGACTCTCTTGTCTCCGTGAATACAGTAAGAAACGATGGTAACTTTAACCACATTTAACAGTACATTAGCAACATGCTAACGAAACATTTAGAAAGACAATTTACAAATATCACTAAAAATATATCATGATATCATGGATCATGTCAGTTATTATCGCTCCATCTGCCATTTTTTGCTATTGTTCTTGCTTGCTTACCTAGTCTGATGATTCAGCTGTGCACATCCAAACGTTAATACTGCCTGCCCTTGTCTAATGCCTTGAACATGGGCTGGCATATGCAAATATTGGGGGCGTACATATTAATGATCCCGACTGTTATGTAACTGTGTTATGTTGAGATTCGCCTGTTCTTCGGAGGTCTTTTAAACAAATGAGATTTATATAAGGAGAAGGAAACAATGGAGTTTGAGACTCACTGTATGTCATTTCCATGTACTGAACTCTTGTTATTCAACTATGCCAAGATAAATTCAATTTTTAATTCGAGGGCACCTTTAAAATTCTAGTCAATACAATAAAATAATAATTATTTTCATGTTATGGCTGATATAATGGCCGATAATTAAAATTCGATACTATTTTGTCTAAATAAATTAAAAGTAAAACACTAAAAACTACAATTAGTTGTTTTAAATGCTACAGAGTGAATTTGGGTATCACAACATTATAATTTACAGTATGAAAAATGGATCTTTATGTTTGCTTTGATGTGATGTAATGCTTGCATCTGGTGTAAACAAGTGTCAGCCGTTAAGCGAATGAATGCTACTGGGCGGGGCCTATGGTGTGATGATTCATTGATGTCTTACTTTGGAGGCAGTCATATGCAAATGTATTTGCCCATGTGACATCACAGATCCCACAAAAGTAAAACGTTTTTGGATCTTCATTAAAATAAATAGTTTATAATGAGGAGGACGCTTTAAGCTCTGAAACTTGCAGAATGTTTTAATGGTACAAAGACCTCTTATACACTACCAGTCAAAAGTTTGGAAACGGTAAGTTTTTAAAAGAAGGTTTTTCTGCTCATCAAGGCTGCATTTATTTAATTAAAAATACAGTAAAAACAGTGATATTGTGAAATATTATTACAATTTAAAATAACTGTTTTCTATTTGAAAATATTTTAAAATGTAATTTATTCCAGTGATGACAAAGCTGAATTTTCAGCATCATTACTCCAGTCTTCAGTGTCACATGATCCTTCAGAAATCATTCTAATATGCTGATTTGCTGCTCAAGAAACATTTATTATTATTATCAATGTTGAAAACAGTTGTGTACTTTTTTTTTCAGGATTCCTTGATGAATAGAAAGTTTAAAAGAACAGCATTTATCTGAAATACAAAGCTTTTGTAACATTTTACACTACTATTCAAATTTTTATTTTTTTGAAAAGAAATTAAAGGAAGTAATACTTTTATTCAGCAAGGATGCATCAAATCGATCAAAAGGGACAATAGAGACATTTATAATGTTACAAAAGATTATATTTCAAATAAACGCCATTCTGTTGATCTGTCTATTCATCAAAGAATCCTGAATTATTGTACACAATAAATGTTTTCTGAGCAGCAAATCAGCATATTATTAGAATGATTTCTGAAGGATCATGTGACACTGAAGACTGGAGTAATGATGCTGAAAATTCAGTTTTGCCAACACAAGAATAAATTACATTTTAAAATATTTTCATTTATTTTAAATTGTAATATTTCACAATGTCACTGTTTTTACTGTATTTTTAATTAAATGCAGCCTTGGTGAGACAAAACTTTTTTTAAAAACATTAAAAAAAAACTTTGTCTGTTAGTGTATGTCAAGAGATCAAGGCAAATTTTATGTCATGACCCCTTAAACACCACTTACATTTTCTCCAGGAATGTAAAAATCTAGTGGTAGTTCTCAGAGGTAAAGTGTGACTGTTCTCTTTGCAGGGAGGAGGAAGACAAGAACCACACATACTCCGTGGTCACCAGAGTGCCGGTAGGGTTTCAGGGTCGGCTGGCGTGCTTCAGACTGGAGCAGAGCCATAAAGTGGGCCCCCTAGAGGTGAACCGAGAGACTGTGTTCAGAACCCGCACAAGTTTGCAGAATAACAAAACACTGTTTACTGACAACAATGGCTATCAGATGATGAAAAGGACATTCAAGAGCTTTGTCAACAACACAGTCTCTCGTGTAAGGATGCTTGACAATTAAGATTTTAAATTATACCAGCTTGTCAGATGTGAATAGATGTAAGATGTGCATCAAAAGTGCATCTTTTTTTTACACATTCTTCTGTTGTGTTTACGTTCACAGAATTACTACCCAATGGTACGAGCGGCCTACATAGAAGATGATTCCAGCAGACTTGTGTTCCTCAGTGAAAGAGCTCATGGAGTGGCCAGTCTGAGTCAGGGTCAACTAGAAGTGAGGGCTCGCATTTGCCATTAACACTTACTTGGCACAGTTGTGTCAGTCTTAGGCCTTTCCCAGCCATTTACAATCTAAAAGTACCATTTGTATTCTGTGCATTCTATGTCTGTGTATCAGGTTATGCTTCATAGACGGCTTTGGAACAACCAGGAGTGGAACCTGGGTTATAACCTGACTCTCAATGACTCCTCTGTGGTGCGGCCTGTTCTTTGGATGATGCTGGGCTCCCCTGCTGCAATATCATCCATCTACCAACAGGAGGCACTAGAGCTGCAGCACAGACCAGTGGTTATGCCTATTGACCAACCCCGTGAGTTTGCAGACATAGGCATTTCTAGCCTGTTTTTCATCTCAGCCCCTGTAATCTGAGGTCACTTCAGTCTGAATGTAAAATTAATTAAATTCAGTATTACCCCTTTTAATGAGTAAAAGACCCAGTATTTGTTTAAAAACATTTTCCCTTAAAGTTCGAGTTATAATTTTGCAAGAGCATGATTATAAACATGACGAGGCTGTGAAAGTGGACTAGTGAGTAGATGAGTTTAGCTGTTCGGTTGATGACATTTAATGTCCCCGACAACCTCTTAAGTCCCATTTAGCCACTTGTTAGCAATCGCCTTTTACAAGAAAAGTAAAAGCTTTAAAAAAAAACACAAGAGGGTTTTCCGCTTGATTTCAGGACGATGGAAACGGAAGTGCAAAAATGCAAACTCATTTCCATGTTTTGGCATAAATACATGTCATCCCTGCAGCACTCTATTGTGTGCCCTCCACTTACTTTTCATCCAAACACGGTCCTTTACAGCGAAATCACTAAATTATATGCATTCAAATAATCACCATTACTAATGTATAACTACTGACAAACTATGGAATAAAAAATGGAAAATGTAATTGTAAGTTTTTACCTCACAGTTCTCACTTTTTTTCTCATAAATGCGAGTTTAGATCTTGCAATTCAAACTTTATAACTTGCAATTATAGTGAACTAAACCATAAAGCTTTGTTACTTTACATAAAATAAACTTTAACTGAAATAAAATATTTCAAATATTTAGTTTAATTTAATGTACTAAAATAACCAAAAATAAACTATATTGGCATTAAAAAAAAAAAAAGTAAGTGACTAAATCAAACTAAAAACTAAAACTGAACTTTTAAATGAAAACAGAAAATATAAAAAAAATTCAAAATATTATTAAAAACTATAATGGTATCTCAATTATACTAAAATAACATGGCCAGTACATCTTTCCTTTTAAATTTAGAAGCCTTTTTTAGCATACAAACACACAACTCAATTTGGATTTTCCATCCTAGGCACAGAATATTAAACGTTTGCTTCATCATCCAGATGATATATGTATAGAATTTAGTTTTGTACTTTTTGTTTTATCTATGTTTGTAGATTTCAGTGCTTTACCTTAATATATGAATTAATATTTTATTAGATTTTTATCATTACCTCCCTTTTGTCAGAATTATTTTTCCTTTAACTAAAGTGCACTGAACAGCAACAAAACATTTTCTATATCATGTTTTGTGTGTTTTGTCCATTTTGTTAAACAAACAGAGACAAAGTGTAAAATTTTCTCTTTCACAGAAAAGCCATTGATTCAGAGAGAGAAATTTAATGGGCCGTCTGTTCACCAGTTGTGCTTCCCCAGAACCTCCACATGCAGACCCTCAGCATCCCTGGCTGGAACTACAGTCCTGATCACACTCAGCACATCCACAATCTCAGCGCAGGTAGGCCACAATATAGAGTACAGTACAGTACACAATACACAGTAAAACGGCCAACATGTATCATAATAGTTATCTGAATCAGAATTTGATGGAGTTTTCTGTGGTGTGTGGAGTGATTTATTTTATTTATTTATTTATTTATTTTTTAGAGTGCAATATAAAGTCTACTTAAAACCAGATGCTATATTCAAAATGTATATGTTGTTTTCCAAGGTGGAGAGAGAAAAATAGACTTTGACCGCATTCTTTTGAGGATTACACACTTGTATGAATTAGGAGAAGACCCAGTCTTATCGCAACCCATCACTATTAACCTGAAGGTACATGAAATCTATCCATTTTGGCATTTGTATTGCTAGAATATTAGTGGATTAATGTTTTACTTATTAAGCAATGCCATTAACAGTAAATTAATTTATTAATTTGTTAATAGGAAGTTATGCGGGGGCATAGGAGAGGTAACTGAAGTGCAGGAGCGTTCACTTACTGGAACATGGGATATATCAGACCTCCAGAGGTGGAGCTGGAAAACCAATGAAAGAGTACTAAAAGAAGGTGAGTTTTCCCCCTTCCCCCCTTGTAATTGAATCAGATTGAATAGACGTCAGTTGTAATTGTCATTGTTATTTTTCTCCTCTTTTTATAGAGGAAGCAGATGTTTTCAGTGGCGTAACCCAGGACTTCAATGTGACCATTCACCCGAAGGAGATCAGAACCTTTTTCATTTACTTTAAATAGACTGTTTCGCAGAAGCCGATGATTATCTTCTGTGAAGATTCTTTATTAAGATTATTTCTAATGTGTCAGTAATGATTTTAAGATGTGCACAATTTGAATCATTGAAACTTTTAAAATTTTTCTTTGTGTTTTTCTTAGGATAAATGTCATAAGTGTTATGCTTCGTTTTTTTATTATTTAGTTCAATCACAGACAAGTACAATTCAAAAGTACAAGGCAAAAATAAGGCATTGTGATACAGTTCAGGACTTGTGAAACAGAGAATAACAGCATATAAAACATAAAATTAATGTAAAATTTTATATATATATATATATATATAAATAAACAAAAAACAAAAAAAATACTGGGATAAAAAGTGCTATATGATATTAGGGCATAATACATGAATTTGAAAAGCTTTAAAATTTTAATTGTTTTTATAAGTTTTTTGTTTTTTGATCTCATGTTTGAAAGTGTTTTAAAGTATGTTGTGAGGGTCAGTTTTACAAAGGGTGATATATGAGGGTTTCTTTAGAGCTATTTCTGTCTTATGAATATAAAACTTTTAAATATTTTGGCAAAGATTAATCGTGATTTTGTTTTTCAGAAAAATACGGGTTTTGAAAACAAAGTTTTCTCCTTTTTGAAAGTTTTTTTTAATTTTTATTTATTATTGATTTTTTTGTTGTCATCTCTATTTTAAAGTCAATCCAAAAAGAAATAGAAAAAGGCCAATTAAAAAATAAATATCCAATATCTTCCAATGATGTCTTAAAGTACATTTATCACAAACAGTATGAATGTTAAGCAGCACATTGGATTTTTGGGACATGTTTGTGTCCTTTGCTTATTTAGAAAGAACAAATATAATCTCGACTTAAGGTCAGTGAGTAAATGTAAACTTTGTTTAAATTCAATTCAAAAACTTCATCATCATTAGCTATGTTTCCATCCAAAGTTGCGATTTTACCTTATGCACAAAATTTGAATATCACATAAAATTTGCGAATAAAGCAGCCTTTCCATCCGATGTATTCAAGAGAACAAAATTGGCACTTCCTGGGAAACTGGCGCAAAATATCCATAAAAAAAATGGATATTGCTGCAACCAGAGAAGGAAGTAGGCCTGAGGATCTGTGGCTCTTTTTTTCTACATCATAAATGACTTGCGTCAGGGCGCGCAGACGAAACACAATAAACACTGTCATCTTGCGTTAACTCTGATGCTGGTGTTTGTGAACACAATCATGTGAGTCACTTCTGGGAGGAAATTAAACCAAATCATTCTGATGACGGACTTTGGCTCAGGCATTTCAGAACAATCTAACTAACATTGAGATGCTGTGCAATGAAATTGATTAGTCCAGTTATCCAATCACATCAACTGTTGAGGCAAAGTCACGTGAGTGTTTTATTGTGTATCAAGGGACTGTTTTTATGCACATTTTTAGAATTTATGCACATCTTGCCATTTCCATCCAGCGTTTTTTTATGCATTTTCCCAAAATATGCATAAAATATGTGGATGGAAACATGGTTATGATACATTAATAGCTTTTTTGTCATGCGTTTATGCTAGAAGAATGCTGTCTACACAGAAAATCATTAGAAATAATTTTTAAATATGAAATTTTAATAACCTCTTATTTGAGCATTGACACTGTCCATATAGTGACTGATTCTTACAGTATATGTTCTGCAAAAGGTCCTTTTCTACACGTTTTACATTTTGCATTGTAAAGATATTAATTCACATTAATTCATAGTAGTTATTATACGACTTTGTGTTCAGAAATAATTCTGCACTTGGGTTAATGTTTTCATGCTCTTAAGACATATGCACAGAAATAATGGTATTATGTCTATGATGTATTGGTGTATCTATAATGTGTCCTAAGATTCAGTTTTATTAGTATTGTTATATTATTATATCTTGTTAGATGCACACACTCTCACTTTCACTGTGGAGCTGTGGGTGGCGCCATGATGATGACAGGCTGAAAAAGATGGAAACAGTTTACAATTGAGAACTCTGCATCCTATTTCACTTCATTCATACTGCTCGCCAGCATCGACAGGTTTATGAAATGAGCGTTGCTTACCACATTGGATCTGGGTGTGCAGCATGGAATCACCTTGCAGCAGTATGCAGCTAGAGTGGCGGACAGAGCAATCTGAGAAGCCTCCATGAGTTGATCCAATAAACTCAGATGACTAAATCCATCCTGTGAGTAAAGAGGGTAAACAATATATAAATCAACATTTAATGGCAAATATTTCATCATCATGTAATAGCTGTTTTGTCAAGCCCCAAGCCCTAGGGCTCCTAAAAGTGTGAAATGGGCAGATTTTTTCCCTGTCTGCCTCCTTTCACCTCAGAGCTAATAAGCATTATCATTGGTTGGTTGCACTTTACAATCAGGTTCATCAGTTAAAGAAATAACTCGGCATTTATTAACTCGTTTAATATTAATTTCTACATTTAGAAACCATGTCAGTAGTCTATGAAAGTTTTTACTTTCCCACATCCTAGTATGCAGAGCAATTTTTTTAAAGGAGTACAACATACAGTGACAATACCATTGAAATTTTATCTTTAAAATGATTTAGCTTACCTCTAAAAGTAGACATGTGTTGTTTTCATTTATTATCTCACTATCATTGTGAAAATACCAGCAGGAACCAGGGTGTTCATGTTGATTAAGTGTGATGAGAAGACAGAAAGTATATGCCACACATGTGACTACTTGCATTCCCAAACATGCCTTGAGCTGTTAAGAAATAAAATGACACACAGTGTCAGAAATGCTTATTTCCTGACACATTCTGAGTGGGCACATTCTACATATAGAACTTTTTTTTTTTTTTAATGAAATGTCCTTCTTGTTGCTATGTGTCCAGTCTTACTGTCGGTAGGTGGAGTTTCTGCGCTGCTATCGCCACACTGCCAGCAATTATGCCCTGTTTAAGGGAAACATAGTGTTACATCAGTGATGGGCAACTTCGGTCCTGCAGAGTTCTTCTACTTCCCTACTATATAGTGAGTGAAAAACAGTACATGACAAAAGAATTCGAATTCACATTACTCATAAAAGAGTAGTCAAAAAGTATGCGGATGACCTACTTCTGGCGAGATACTGAAGTGTGCATAGATTACATTCATACTACGGTACACACACACTCATACTAGCCTACATAGAACATAGTTTTGCTCAATGTTACATCATTGTGAATGGTATTTTTTCTAAAGTGCTGCTGAAATGCTGGAACATTTATACTATCAGAAATTCTACCTTTATATAGCCTAAATTTAATTTATATATAGATGTACACTGTGTTCCAAATTATTATGCAAGTGACATATCAGTAGGATTTTAGTTCAATAAACTTTCCGATGTTAGTTTTTCAAAGAAGTGTTTGTTTTACATCTCACGTCTTTTTAGATAACTGTATCAATCTCAGGCAGGTTTGTTTAGTAGTTTGCCAGGTCTTCTTAGGTAAATGGAAAACCTTGAAGAGGTTGTTCCACTTTATTAACCTCTTATGCTCGGGGACCATTTTGGGGATTTCCGCCTGGATTTGGCCTATCTGAATTGAAAAGCTTATGGTGAAAAAATTATGGTGTCATTTTACGGGAAACCCTTTGAAGTTACATAAAAAAAAACTGCTGAAAGTGATAAAAAAAATTATAGTATATGTAAACCCCCCCAAAAAGAGCCGCTTTTTGATTTTATATATAAATATAAATATATATATATATATATAATATATATATATATATATAAATTCTTTTTTGAAAGTGTATAACTCGGGCACTAAGTGCTTCAGTACCTGCAGACAGTTCTGGTTGTTTCCTCTAGATGTCAGCAAACACTGGAAAAAATAATTTTGTCTCTATCATGTTGTATGCAAGAGTTATTCAAACTCACCTGGAGGGAAGAATATTAAATTTCCACCTACCCAAATCTAAAGTCTTTCCATACCCATATACAGTGGTATAAATGCAATATCCGAGTGTCATTTTACAGAAAACCCTTTAAAATGATATGAAATTGATAAATATTATAGTATAAGTTGTCTACTTGTAGCTGTTTGTGACTGGTTGAAGCAGTCATCAGAGTTGGAATGTGGTGCTTGTCTTTGTGATCATATTTTCACTGCGTGATTCTTTGGAAGATTATTCTATGATTGTCACACAATGAAATAACATGGGCAAATTCCTTAGAATGAGAGCTTTCTTGTGATATATGACTTAACTGTTTTGTGAAAAATATTTTAAAAATTTAGTAGAAAATTTTCTTCGCAATCATCACACGAAAATTTGTGTCTGGGACCAATGCATAAGTTATGGAAGTTATGGTATTCTATGTAAAGTTTAGATTTTAAGCTTTCAAATGATACCAAATATGGGCTGATACCATATGGGAAGCCTTTATAATGGATGTGTAAACATTAAAATATGAATTATGACATATTTTCGGACCCGTATAAGCGTCCGTGGAGTTGAAGAGTTTTATTAAGCAAGTCAGTTGCCATGCAATATGAAGAAGAAGAAAGCTCTTTTTGAAGAACCTCAGGAACCTTTCCATGCAGCTGCAGTTGTGCATAAAGTTGCATTTCTGCCACCCCTAACCAAAGCTCACAAAGAGAAATGTTTACAGTGGGTGTAGAAATACATTGTCAAACAGTTTTACAGTTTTTTGCAGCATGGGATAGCGTGTTGTCCTGCATGAAAATCATTTTATATCAGAAGACAGAATCCTACTTTTTATATCATAGCATTACATGGTCAGGGTTATGAACTTGCAGAAGTTATTTTGACACCCTCAGAGACTCTAGTCTTGGAGGGCCACTGTCCTGCAGAGTTTAGCTCCAACTTGCCTTATCACACCTGTCTGGAAGTTTCTAATTAGCCTAATTAGGCTTTGGTTAGCTGGTTCAGGTGGGTTTAATTGGGGTTGGAGCTAAACTCTGCAGGATAGTGGCCCTCCAGGACCGAGTTTGGAGACCCCTGCTCTAATCATCACTATTCCAGCCCAAATCATCACCCACCACCTCCTTGCTGATGTCACAATCTTGTTGTAATGGGGTGGGCTGGCCATACACTAACCATCCAGAAATACATAGACCAGGGTTTTCATTTTCAAACTGTGGGTTGCGCAAAGTCACTTGGCTGCAGCTAAATTTGCGTTTCAGTAAATGACACACACACACACACACCACACACAAACCAGTAGTGGAACAGTTCACATTTGTTAATAGGCTACCAGCTCACCAACTTATGAGCAGGCTTGTACACTAGGTATCAGGCCCGGTACTAGGCTTGCTGGACTGGGGGGGGCAATCACAAATTTTGGTAGGGCAGCATTTTCTAGGCTAATATTCATAGCTAACTTTTTGTTTTTTTGATTCATCAAGAATCGTCTTGTGGTTAACAAATTATAGGCTATAGCCTAATTTGTACTGGCTATTGCTTAGTAGGCTATGTGAATTATTTGTGGACATAATCAGGGGCGGAGCCAGACATTGTAAACATTCAGGGCTTAGCCCAAATCTATATTTGTCCAATGACATTTTAATTTACTGACATGAAAGGAACTTTTTGGCATTCTTTGTTAAAGTTCATAAAATGTACATTATATCCTAGTGGAATTAGTAAACTATGTTGGTGTACATCATCTAGGGGGTCCGGGGCATACCCCCCCGGAAGAAATTTTTGTGTATTTAAGGTTAAATGCATCAATCTGGTGCACTTTGGAAGCTCAAAACTGAGAGCTTCACCCATGTACAGAGTGCAAATGACCAAAGAACAGCATTGACTTGTACCTGGTCATGAAAGAGGGCTCAAACATCTTTTTAGTTGTGATATAGAGTCTCAGTCTACATTGTATTTTAGGATGCCAAACAATTATTACAATAATATATGTTTTAGGCCTATATAATTATTCATATGACAGTATTGTAACAAATGCACTCTAATATAAATTACAATTTTTATTAGTTACTTTACACAACAGGGAAATTACAACTTTTGTACTAATTTCTAAGATAAACCCTTGCGCTTTATTTTGATATCACCAGCTGATCGCGTGAGTAAATGTGCGCACTTCTCTTTAAAACACGCAGCAGAAACCTCAAACCTGAAAGATTTGGGGCTTTTGGAAAAAACATTCGGGGCTCCAGCCCCCTTAACCCACCCCTAGTGCCGCCCCTGGATAAATGTCGAATTATTCATTGTTAACGAAATTACTGAGGAAATGTTCGCTGACAGCTATCTCAGCATGCAGAAAATATGTTCGGCTGATGCAGGTGTGATCGTCATTGTGATATTTTTTAGGCTACTTGCTTGAAGATTAGGTGTACACTGACGTGTTTTCTGATTAATGTTCGTTACTTCCCAGTTCGCATGTTTTTGGATTTTAAGTCCATTTTTGTGAGATTAAATATCATTATAAGCATAATATTCACTTTTTTTCTGTGAATAAAGTGGCCGATCCTTATTCAATAGATAAGACGTTTTTAATGTTTATGTATGCCTATTCATTTTTATTGTTGGCTGCACATTTCTGGGGGGGCACAAGGAAATTCTGGGGGGGGCAATGCCCCCCCTAGCCCCCCCCCCCTAGACCCGGCCCTGCTAGGTATAAAGAATTCATTACAGTTAAAACATATAGAATGGACACTTACAACACAGGAAAACGCTAGCAAGACGTTGTTTGTAATCCGTCCAACAGACACTCCCGTATAAAACTGAATTCTGCAACCAATGAAGAAGACAGTGAGCGCGATCTCCGTCACCTGTGGATGAGACATAAAACTCTTCAGTAGACGTGTTTCAGAATACATTGTATACTACTTTGACGCGGACTTAACGTGTACCCCTAAAATCTTCGGTTCTGCCTCCAGGTATTTGTATTTTTGACGGGGGTTCCTCTGGAAAGTAACTTCCAGTAATGTTCCCGCCGCCGCGTCTCCTGAATCGCTCGCGCTCTGGGCTGCAGCAGTCGCCGGAGCAACATCCGAAACCTCTGCCTCGGGTTCGCCTGTTGAACAGCGGTAGAAGTTTTGGATCAGTCCAGGTCCGGTTGTTACAAATAAATAACAATTTATAAAATACGCATTACATATAAGATAGCTTACTCGTCATTTTCTTCGGCTGCTCCTTAATATACACACAATCGCGATTATTGCGGCCAAAATCCCTGAAAGGGTCCTTTATGGGGTTTTCGGAATGTTTCCGCCCTTCTCCCATCTGGAGCATGAGGATTTCATACAGACTTCTATGGCAAGCCGTTTTAACATTGGGTAAGATGCCACGGGGGCAAGACGACCCCCCACACCTTATTTTTTTCTCCTAGTCGTCTCACCTTAAAGTTGTCTTTTGAGGTTAAAGGTAGGTTAGGCAATTTCCCAGCAAACACGAACGTTCCCCTAACGTTCCCATATGGTTCCCTTTTGGTTATTTTTTTTGGGGAACCAAATAAGAATGTTCTGGGAAAGTTCTCCATTTTTGCAACCTAAAGAGAACTTTCTCAGAACGTTCCCTGCAGGTTATTTTTATTTTTAGATTTTATTTTTTTAACCAAAATTAATGTTGCAGATACTAATGTTGTATACTAATGCTGAAATGTGTAATTTATTCATAAACATACTATATTTTGCATAATTATGTCTGAATCAAGTTTAATGCAGCTTTTAATAAATTAGTTTAGTCAAAACACTATACAGTTTTCAGAGCTAAAAATATTAAAGGTGCCGTAGAATGAAAAATTGAATTTACCTTGACATAGTTGAATAATAAGAGTTCAGCACATGAAAAATGACATACAGTGAGTCTCAAACACCATTGTTTCCTCCTTCTTATGTAAATTTGATTTGTTTAAAACACCTCCGAAGAACAGGCAAATCTCAACATAAAACTGACTGTTACGTAACAGTCGGGATCATTAATATGTACGCCCCCAATATTTGCATATGCCAGCCCATGATCGAGGCATTAGACAAGGGCAGCCAGTATTAACGTCTGGATCTGCACAGCTGAATCAACAGACTAGGTAAGCAAGCAAGGACAATAGTGAAAAATGGCAGATGGAGCGATAATAACTGACATGATCCATGATAACATGATATTTTTAGTGATATTTGTAAATTGTCTTTCTAAATGTTTCGTTAGCATGTTGCTAATGTACTGTTAAATGTGGTTAAAGTTACCATCGTTTCTTACTGTATTCACGGAGACAAGAGAGCCATCGCTGTTTTCAATTTTTAAACACTTGCAGTCTGTATAATTCATAAACACAACTTCATTCTTTATAAATCTCTCCAACAGTGTAGCATTAGCCAGTTAGCCACGGAGCACTATCAAACTCATTCAGAATTAAATGTAAACATCCAAATAAATACTGTACTTATGCGATTAGACATGCTGCATGACGAACACTTTGTAAAGATCCATTTTGAGGGTTATATTAGCTGTGTGAACTTTGTTTATGCTGTTTAAGGGAAGCGCGAGCTCGGGGGCGGGGGAGCACGAGAATTTAAAGGGGCCGCAGCCTGAATCGGCGCATATTTAATGATGCCCCAAAATAGGCAGTTAAAAAAATGAATAAAAAAAAATCTATGGGGTATTTTGAGCTGAAACTTCACAGACAGATTCAGGGGACACCTTAGACTTATTAAATCTTTTGAAAACGCGTTCTACGGCACCTTTAAGCCACCATTAAAGTGTGAAAAGAATATGTGCGTTTGTTTTTATCTTTACTGGGCGCCTCTGATCACACGCTTCTCCAGCATGCGCTTTCTTCTGTCTTCCACAGAAAGCCGCGCACTCAGCACTTACGTAATTTAAAAATTAACGGTCATTTAGTTTTACTGACTGACTATAACATTTGTATATATATATATATATATATATATATATATATATAAAATTTGCCGCTTAAGAAACGGAAAATCTGGTTGTTGTGATATATGGGACGCGGGAGTGCTGGATGAAAACTGACGTACAGCAGGGTAAATGAAATAGTAAAAAAGGTTAGGGGAACGTTCTGAGAAGGTTAGGGGAATGTTTAGGGAAGGTTAAGGTAATGTTCTCTAAACCAAAAGGAAACATTCTGTTTATGCAAAGAAAACTTTCTGGCTAACCGACAGAGAACGTTAAGATGTATGTTCTGGGAATCAGTAACTAACATTCCCAGAACGTTTTGGGAACCAAAAATTGTTACCTGGGTTCAGAGAGACTAGCAATAGCAAGTTACTTTGAAAGCATTAGATCCCACCCTTGCTTCAGAGCGCTCTCCAAAGCTGCCAGACCTTCAAAACGCATAATGCACACAGCAGAGTCTGCAAAGCGTCATGAGAGGAAAGACGCATTAAATTACCTCATGATGTCTCAAAGCAGATTACAGGTTTGTTTGAGATTAACCTTGCCTGAAATGTAAGCAAGAGTAGGCAGCTGCAGTGAGAGGAGGAGTGAAAAAAGTGCAGACAAGACAGACAGTTCTCTCTTCTGCAGTGGATCAGACACCTACGAGATCAAAGGAGAATATTGCGGGATTCACACTCATGCACTATTGCTAATAAACTGGATGTAATTTAAGTTCTGTTGCTTTTATATGAAAATAAATATGATGAACAAGACACCCAAAGTACTTATTTAATTCCATTTGAAAGACACATTTATCAATCATTTTTAGTTTAATACAGATGTTTTTGTATATTTTTTAGATATATGACAACAATCACATAACTCATTGGGAGATTGCACTGAGAGTTTGGGAATATTCACACATAATTTATACACATTAAAACATGATATCAGTTTTAAAATCAAACATTTTAAAAGAGAACAATACATCACGGTTGTTCAAACCAATGAGCATTAAGCTATGTCCTCAGCAAGTCGTTTCCCATCGTGCTTTTCATCAGTGCAGTCGGTGGAGACTGCAGAGTCCGACATGGCCGCCTCGCCGTTGTAAAAGTTTTTTAACATGTCAGAATGACATCAGAGCAAGTTGGACCACATTCGGACACATTTCTAACCGACATGCAACTCGCGGTGATCGGGTCTGAGCAGATTTTGCTCTTCTCAAACAAACCTAACATAACTGAACATAAACAACTTACAGAGCTCTTATTTTGTACCACCTGACTGCTGCAGATTAATTTCAGCATTGATAATGTTGACATAGAAACGCATAAATCTGAGTCTGAGGACGTGAACAGCTCCGGGTAAAAGTCATAGGTTGCCATCTCGTAATTATGATTATGTCATGGTGTGAACACAGCATACGCTTGTTGTTTGTGGCACATGGTGACTGTTTGTATGCAACTCTGCATAGCATTATGGAACGCGCTGATGACGTGTGATGCACAAACTGGGTGCGCAGAGGTATGGAAATACAGGTGCTGGTCATATAATTAGAATATCATCAAAAAGTTGATTTATTTCACTAATTCCATTCAAAAAGTGAAACTTGTATATTATATTCATTCATTACACACAGACTGATATATTTCAAATGTTTATTTCTTTTAATTTTGATGATTATAACTGACAACTAAGGAAAATACCAAATTCAGTATCTCAGAAAATTAGAATATTACTTAAGACCAATACAAAGAAAGGATTTTTAGAAATCTTGGCCAACTGAAAAGTATGAACATAAAAAGTATGAGCATGTACAGCACTCAATACTTAGTTGGGGCTCCTTTTGCCTGAATTACTGCAGCAATGCGGCATGGCATGGAGTTGATCAGTCTGTGGCACTGCTCAGGTGTTATGAGAGCCCAGGTTTCTCTGATAGTGGCCTTCAGCTCTTCTGCATTGTTGGGTCTGGCATATCGCATCTTCCTCTTCACAATACCCCATAGATTTTCTATGGGGTTAAGGTCAGGCGAGTTTGCTGGCCAATTAAGAACAGGGATACCATGGTCCTTAAACCAGGTACTGGTAGCTTTGGCACTGTGTGCAGGTGCCAAGTCCTGTTGGAAAATGAAATCTGCATCTCCATAAGTTGGTCAGCAGCAAGAAGCATGAAGTGCTCTAAAACTTCCTGGTATATGGCTGCGTTGACCTTGGACCTCAGAAAACACAGTGGACCAACACCAGCAGATGACATGGCACCCCAAACCATCACTGACTGTGGAACTTTACACTGGACCTCAAGCAACATGGATTGTGTGCCTCTCCTCTCTTCCTCCAGACTCTGGGACCCTGATTTCCAAAGGAAATGCAAAATTTACTTTCATCAGAGAACATAACTTTGGACCACTCAGCAGCAGTCCAGTCTTTAGCCCAGGCGAGACGCTTCTGACGCTGTCTGTTGTTCAAGAGTGGCTTGACACAATGCGACAGCTGAAACCCATGTCTTGCATATGTCTGTGCGTTGTGGTTCTTGAAGCACTGACTCCAGCTGCAGTCCACTCTTTGAATCTCCCCCACATTTTTGAATGGGTTTTGTTTCACAATCCTCTCCAGGGTGCGGTTATCCCTATTGCTTGTACACTTTTTTCTACCACATCTTTTCCTTCCCTTCGCCTCTCTATTAATGTGCTTGGACACAGAGCTCTGTGAACAGCCAGTCTCTTTTGCAATGACCTTTTGTGTCTTGCCCTCCTTGTGCAAGGTGTCAATGGTCATCTTTTGGACAACTGTCAAGTCAGCAGTCTTCCCCATGATTGTGTAGCCTACAGAACTAGACTAAGAGACCATTTAAAGGCCTTTGCAGGTGTTTTGAGTTAATTAGCTGATTAGAGTGCGGCACCAGGTGTCTTCAATATTGAACCTTTTCACAATATTCTAATTTTCTGAGATACTGAATTTGGGATTTTCCTTAGTTGTCAGTTATAATCATCAAAATTAAAAGAAATAAACATTTGAAATATATCAGTCTGTGTGTAATGAATGAATATAATATACAAGTTTCACTTTTTGAATGGAATTAGTGAAATAAATCAACTTTTTGATGATATTCTAATTATATGACCAGCACCTGTACATATGTTGACAGGCAGGACATCGTATAATTTCATTCAGACCGAATGCAATGATTGGGCGAACATTTTTTTCGTCCTGATGTTAAATGTTAAAAACGGCTTGCCAAAGGTCTTTCGACAATACAGATGGAAAGGTTGAACTGAGGGCTGAAGTGCGGGTTTCTGATGATCAGGGAAAATAGCGACAGATTGCAATAGAGATGTCAACGAACACTACTGAGCTGCACAGACATAAGAATATACAAGGTTAAATGTATTGAAAGAGAAAGACAACTTTAAGATGAGGCAGAAAAGACTAGTGTATCTGGTTTCAAATTTCCTAACAATTCCCAAGGTAAAGATGCACCCACGCTGCACGAGCTCTTGAGCGCCACCTCGATTGCACGCAGTTTGAAAATGGCACAAAAATACTCTCAATCTTTAACCTTATAGCATGAACAAAGGCATAAAAAAGGTTTAAAATAGTTGATTCTCTCAAGAAGGACTTACTAAATTTGTATCAAAAATTTTGAAGAAAAAAATTCCAGAATTTGGAGGGTGATTTTAGCTATATTGCTTTAAATATTTTTAGTGAAAGCGTGGACTCATACTTGGGTGAAATCAATAAAAAACCTGTTCTAAAAACACTTTTGAGTGATTCTGCATCTGCACTGCCAAAAATAATGCTTGTGTTTTCCCCTGTTCCTCTTCCATTTCTACAGAATTAGCAGCCAAGTGAACATAAATCTTTAGTTTTTTTTTGTTGTTTTTGTTTTGTTGCACTAATATACAAAAGGTAATCCACATAAAATTAATTAAAGTGAGTAAACTACAAAAACTCAGGCAAAGCAGGGTAAAGACGACAAATCAAGACCAACTCTAAACATGTTACCATGACGTTATTTATTATTTGTCTCCAAAATTACACATTATTCCCATTATTCAGTGCATAAAATGCAGCTCGAGTTAAAGGATCTGGCCACAATACTGTATAGTATTGAAAGAAAACCAGGATGCAGAAAAATCTATTATTAATTACAAAACACAGTGTAGGCCTATTTATATTCCAACATAAACGTAAGCAACTTAATTCCCTTTTATGCAGCCCTTTAGGTTTAAAAATGAATTTGGACATGTTTATCAGATTAACATTGGCTTATCAGCCTATCACAGAAAATGTAAATGCATGTGACAAGCAGTGAAGAGCACCTATAGAAAAGAACACACACAATCTGGAGCAAGAGTAAATTTTGCACATCCTTCTGTAATGTCAGTATTAGGTTAGGTTCTTTTAAAAAAGTGATTATTTTATGAAGGTATGGTAAATAAGGCATGCACTTGTTGTATCATGATCTTATAGTGATGTAGAAATTGTGCAGTCAACTGCAGCTTGTGTTAGGATGAGGCACACAGTCTCTGTATAGTAAACATTTTTTGGACAGATCCTAAGCCATCCATGTTCATCGGTGCATAAGTAACATTCACTTTTAACAGCATTAAAATTCCTTTAAACTGGAATCGCTGATATACTCATAAATCAGGACTTATAGGCCTCTATAGTGACTGGTACCCATCAGTTCTTCGTTTCCTGCTGATAAGATAGGCAATGACTACAATGACGATGAGAATGATGAGGATTATGCCCACGGCGATAGGAACACGGTAGTCAGGTTTATCAGCCTTGCACAGATCCGCTGTTGTACAAACACAAACAGAGCACAGTCAGCTTTGTAATCTCATTGTAAGAAACGAAAGCAGAGTCAATTTTACTGGCAAAAATTAAATGCTGGGATACCCCACACGACATTTCAAATCTGAACAGATTTTAAAACACTAGGCATCATAAACTTGCCGACTTTGTAAATGGATTGAGATCTGAGGACCACAATATCAAACATGTTTGATTCTCTGACCGGAAAGAATCATTGTCTTTCCAGCCTTAAAATAGCAATAATTCAGTAGATACAAATATAATTAAACAGGTGGCCAAAAACTGCAGACACAACTGCTCATTTACAGTTGTATTTCAGATAATATTTTAATTTGCATGACTTTTAAAGCTAACAAGAGTTCATGTCAAATAAGAAAACAAATTAAAAAAAGTAGTAGACTTTCACATGATTTAAAAAAGCATGCAGGGATCAAGATCCACATTAGTTAATAATATGTTAAGCAGCCTTTGGACTTTATAACAGGCGTACCTTTTCTAAACACCAGTTGTTTAGAGTTATCTGGCCGGTCTAACCAGCTCCTTTGCATTGCCACATTTGCAACAACGTTTGAAAACAAGCTGTACGAAGTATGTATGACATAAAGGTGAACTTGATTTCGCCAAGTGCAACATCTTTGCTTATCCTTGTACAACATTCCAATCAACCAAGATTTGAGTCAAGTTTAGGCCTAAAACCAGGGTTATGTTGCTTCTACATCAGTGTTATTCACTTATCATTTCCCTCTGACATTAGAGATAAGTTATGGGTAAGGTTAGGTTTAGGGGTAGGGTTAAAATGTTGTTCCAGGATCAGCAAAACATGTTGATCCAGGAACATGTCTTGACAAAATTACAGTGACAGTGACAACGCATAAAAAAGGCAAAGAGTATAGTCCAAATAGCAACATAACTTGATGTTGAGTGGGGTGCTTTAAGATATTGAAGTGTCATTACTCTATACTTACGTGCACCGAATTGGTCGTTTTTGATGTTGAAGGCCTGGAGTCGGTAATTGCTCAGGTCTAGACTCACACCATTCCCCATATACACAGTCTCAGCAGCGCAGGAGTAAGAGTCACCCTGAGCCGCAGCAAACAGCTCAAGAGACTTGTTCTTCCCACTGTATGTTTTTGAGTCTTTGTAGACAAAAATAAAAATCATTTGATCAATCACACAAACATAACTGTAATGGTGATATAGTCATAATTATAGTCAAAACTCTACACCACTACCACTCATGTTTGAAATAGGGAAAATGTATTCACGTGGACATAAAAACTAAATATCTTTATGTCTTTATGCAAGGTCATATTGTTTTTTTAATTCAAAATGAAATGCATTCACATACATGGATTTTTCACAGTGAGGGAAAGACAACATTTACTGTAACCAAAATGACAGTAATACTTCCTTATTCTTCCTTATCGGCATGTGACATTAATTGTCGCCAAACTGGTTGACCTGCCTAGTGTTTATTTGTTTTATTGAAGCTTGGCTATTTTGAGGCAAGAATTCTGTTTTCAGTAGATTTTCGAGGAACCAATAACTTATTAAAGTTAAAATAGGCCAATACTAATATTTAACCTTTTTATTTAGATGTCCAATGCAAAAACTGTATACAGGTAAAAGTTAAAAGTCCTGTGAATAAATTGCTGAAAAACTGAGGATATGTGTTATTGAGTGTTTTTACAAGGCAAATGGTACTAGTCATATGGCAGGGAATTTACCTCCTTTTTTGAAAGCATAGGTCAAGCTATACTCCATATCATCGACATAGACCTTTTTTGCTGTTTCACTCTGGAAAAGATCATTAGAATATTAACCAAAAATATACAAACACAATAGAATAAGAACCATAATGAAGTATAAAACCATCACACAATTTACAAATCACAACAACAGTCCTGTAAAAATCAATAAACCTGACCCTTAATGAGTAACAAACATTATCTTCATAACTGCAGCATACTGATATAATGTGGGTCACCATATCATAATCAATCTTCTGAGAACACCTGGTGCCTCCCTGTGAGCTTATTGGTTTATTTGTTGCTGGGAGGCAGCTCAGGTTGCTATTAGGTAGAGAATAAATAAAACTAGTCTTTTATACTTCCCCCTAAAGTGCCTTAAAGTTCCCATTTTCAGACAACAGAAACTCAGGTTGTACTGAAAGATACTTGAGTTCTTATTGCCAATAAAGACCACTAGCCTGATATAAACAAAGTACAGATAAAAAAGGTTTATGGAATCTTTTGTTGCCACGTTGGAAGTAATGAACATTTTGACTGAATTCCATCATACATGACAACATTATTTAGAATAGGCTATTTTTGAAAATCCATGAGCAGACTTACATTATTAAATTTTAGGGTTAAATTGCCTTCTTTGAACGTGAGAGTGATAGATGCTGTATTAGTCTCACATTTTCCACGGGGAGTAGTCATGTTTGGCTGAACAATGAACGTGCCATTAACCTAGAAAGACAGAAATGTTTCAGAATAATGGATAATATTTATATGGAATATAGAAAAATGACAAGGTAGACATTGAGAGAGATACAAGTGGTTTAGATTTAATAAGCAGGAATCACATTTGGATGTACCGTAGATCTATGACTCCAACAGGAAACATCTTACCTCACTGGTGTTCACACGGATCTGGATTTCCAATTTAGCCAGAATACATATTTTGCCTTTTCCATCAGTAACATTATAGTTCCCCACTGTCAATTTGGTGGGTGGCGTTGGTGATGGTGGAGGGGTCGGAGCTTGAGTTGTTGTGTTCGGAGAGTGAGTTGTGAGTTCGGAGAGTGAGTTCGGAGAGTGAGTTGTTGTGTTCGGAGCATGAGTTGTTGTGTTCGGAGCGTTCGGAGCGTGAGTTGTTGAGTTCGGAGCGTGAGTTGTTGCGTTCGGAGCGTGAGTTGTTGCGGAGCGTGAGTTGTTGCGTTCGGAGCGTGAGTTGTTGCGTTCGGAGCGTGAGTTGTTGTGGTTGGGGGAGGACTAGGGTTTGGACTGACTGACTTGGCCATAAAAGCTGAACTATAGGTGAGAGCTGAGGAAAAAGATGCAGACATGTGAGAAAATGTGAGAAAAATTGTTCTCAAAGGGAAGCTAAATCTGACAAAAGAATTCAGTAACATACTCAATTAGAAAAATTCATAATTTAATAATAATAATAATAACCTGTACAAAAAATATTTAGCTAGTTAGACATTTTGGTGAGGAAGTAAGAAAAATACACACTATACAGAGAGCCTCCAACTGTTTTGCACATGGTGTTTACATACATTCGCTTCCTCCCAAGTGCGCGCGTGCTGTCACAAGTACACACACGTTAAAATTTCCAAACAAGGAAATGTGATAATTCACATCAGCCAATTTCACGTGATGTTAGATTAGCCGCATAATACAAAATGCTGACAAAGTAACTGACACTTTCATTGCTTTAAGGAAAGTTCAGTTTACCACGAGACAAAAATGTACACTTGGGTACACTTGTGACTTGTGAACTGGACTAGTCAGCCCATTTAAATATTAATTTAAGAAAACTACATTGTCCCAACTTCAGCAAAAACATTAAAGGGATAGTTCACCCAAAAATGAAAATTCTGTCATCATTTAATCACCCTCAGGTTCTTCCAAACATGTATACATTTCTTTGTTCTGTTGAACACAAAGGAAGATATTTTAAAGAATGTGAGAAACTGAACAGTTTTGGGGCACCATTGACTTCCAAAGTAATTTTTTTTCCTACTATAGAAGTCAATGGCGCCCCAAAGCAGCCTGGGTACAAACTTTCTTCAAAATATATTTCTTTGTGTTCAACAGAACAAAGACATTTTTACAGGTTTGGAACAACCTGAGGGTGAGTAACCAATTTTTGGGTGAACTATCCCTTTAAGGCTATTGATATTTACTATTTATAATGTTTTGACGAGCAACTACAAAATGTGACCTATTTTCTCTTCATATGAAATCGAAACTAGTTTCCGAAAAGTTTATCAAATAATAAATCTATTCACTGTCATTTAAAAAAAAAAAAACCTAGTCACAAAAGTTAATTATTAATAATTGAATTAGGCTATAGTTTACAGTATGTTGCAGCACCGCCACTTCCTTATTGTTGAAAGCAGTCAGTTTTATATTGGTTTGCACTTTTTTGGACATTAAAATACCATATGTTAGTATTCTTTCAAGTTTCATATAGTGCAGTGCGATTTAGTAGCCTAATATTTCAGTACCAAGTAGACTAGCCTACATCACACAGTATTTAATTAATGGTGGACACACGGTAAACGCACAAGTCAACATTTCCTTTCAAAGCGATTAATAAAGTAAAATGGTGTCGTTTACCTGTTGCAGCAATAAAAAGCGAGATGAATAATAATCCGTGTCCCATTTTTACGCCTTTATTCCGGTGGAACCTGACAAAAAAAACTGTCTGTCAGCTGTAATGCTGCGAAAGTAACTGGTGTCGAAAGCCTGTAGCACACCGCACTTATTCGCCTGAAACGAAACCACAGATAAAGTAAAGGAAGTTCAGCCTCACCACACTCGCTTTGAGTGTTTGTCCAATCACAGTCAGTGAGACAAGCGTCCCAGAAATTCAGTAACGTTACAGTGACTGTGTTCGCTTGCTTTGTAGAAAACGAAAATTAACAGACGATGGGATTTTGTCACTGTCTCGCTGTTGTAACATTTAGAAGTACTTTTTTAAATTTACATTTATATCGTGGCAATCATCTTTAAAACAGATAATCCTTGAGAATCTTGTTTACTTGATTTCATCATACTTATATAATGCAGTTCTTAGTTGTTACAAACTATTGTTTTTCTCAGTAAAACGTTTTATATGTAAAGAAATGTACTTCGTGAAAATTAAAATTAAAATCACAGACATGCCCGTGAGATATAAATATGAATAAAAGAGGTTTTATTTCAAATGGGTTGCCTCAAGGAGGCCGTCATGTTGAAATCACATCTTTGCTTCAGTGACCCACCTATTATTTGGTCAGTTTCGCTTTTCTGAATCAATAAATCTTGTTTTTACTGCAAATTTCTCATTTCTACAGCGCCATTAATAACTGAACACTTAAGAGCCATATCAGCCAGTGAAAACTAAACAAATTGGGCCAGGTACTGATCTCATATCAGTCCTACTAGCCAATAATAAAGAAAGGAAGCTCTAAAATAAATCAGTAATTACAAAGGAAATGAAAAAATGGCATCATTTACTTTTATTTGTCTTGATAAGGCAAACTCCTTATACAGAATGAGTAAAGCAGGAAGTGTTTTGCTCATCATTCATGTGACAGAAATGCAGGAAGTGAAAATTTGACTCATGCTCACCATGCATGACAGCTACAGAAGATGAGTCTGTTTTAGCATGTCTTACTATACACTTGAAACTGGACTGTCAAAGTATGCACACATGTAATTACATCTGTTCTGTTAATATACATACATCTGAAGTTCAGGAAAAATACTGAGATAATGTAAAGTGAGAACACAGGCTTGTTGAGATTTGTTTTATCATAAACCTCTGGATCTCATGACTCCTCTAAGGGTAGGACGGGGAAGTTCTGGTAAATTCATAGTATGTGGAAAAACAAGCACTGGAAATGCTGATCGGAATACCTCACATTTCTCATGAAGACAGAAGTCACATGTCTACCTTTCACTCTGTGCTTTTTTCCCAATGTACGAGTAAAATTTTCCCTTAAATCCATAAGATCAATACAAAGTGAATGCCAGAGATTATAACGCCCCATATTTCCATTCAGACTGAATTCAGTCTGAAACTATATTATACAATACATTTAACTGGCCTAATGCTCTTCCAATCAGTTCTTGTTTGTTTCTTCATCGTCTTCACTACTGCTGGATTCCCCAAACAGGTCTTTCCCACAAGCAGAGCTGGATTTTGTGTGTACATTTTGTTGGCTGACCGTCATGGTGATTAGAGTAGAAATGTCACTAAAGCCCAAAAGCAATGTGCCGTTGTCGGGTCCAAGTAGAGAGATGGTCTGGATCTTAGAGTCAGGTGTGAAGACAGACAACAGCGTCCCATTGTCCAGGTCCCACATGCTCACCGCATCTGTTGAACAAATAATTGAAAGTATTGAAATATAAGGCATGGTCGCAAATGTTGCCATTTTTTTCAGAATTGTGGAAAAAAAAAATCTAGTATCTCAAACTTAAACACAGAAAAAAAATGTTTAATCCTATTGTGAAGATGTAAAAATCCTATCCAATCCTCTCACCACCAAACTAGACTACCAAAGTTTGAATCTTTTTCTTGACCTAGATTAGCATTAAGAGCAAGCCAAAACAAGTATGATCAAAGGTCTACTGTACCTGATAATAAAAAAGCTTTTGATTGTCCTTCGGTGATAAAGAGCAAGCTGGACCAGTTAAGATTTAAACTTCCGTAACCAGAGATGGTTTTATGTTTCCTCCGGAAGGGCTCCCATACTTTCAGCCTGTGTTTTAGCAAAGAAAAAGAAGTTTTTCTTTTTCTAAAGAAAACCAATGATAAATGCAACAATAACCAATGTTCTTTTATTTTAAGAGCTGCATGTATGTAAACACTGAAATAGACTACGCACACTAAATGTCTGACATAAGTGTGCATAAGAAACTTCTTTCAAAAACATTAAAAAATCCAAAACTTTTGACTGTTAGTGTATATTAAAAAAAAGCTATGATACAGATGAACAGGTTTTGAACATTGCGACTGGAGTGCCACATACTTGTTGAATCCTGAAATGCCGAAAACCACTCTGGAGGCATCGCTGCTTATAGCGATGCAACAGATTCCAGGTTCATTTTTCAATCTCTTCCGCACCTTTATGGTTAAAAGGAATATTCAGCTTACAGAATCTTACAGCAAATACTTATTAAATGAAAAGATTTTACTGTTGGACCTTAAGTTAGCAATGTGTCCACTTTAATTTGAATAAAGAAAACAAAGCTGAAAAGAAAGTAAGGTTATTAAACAGATTGGCCCCTGATGATTAGCATACCCTGCCCTGTTGTGTGTCCCAGAGGGTGAGGTATGGAGCATGTTGGGCTTCACTGTAATTAGAGACCACCAAGTAACCTCCTGTGTGAGTGATTGCAGCAGTACGGAGGCTCAAAAGGGACCAACGGTCCTCAAGGGTGTGCAAATGCTCCTCAGAAACCACACTGAAGACGTTGAGATGATGGGCCAAATATGAGCATATGACCACCTGAAGTGATAAACAGAGAAAAGTGAGAGAAGAAGAGAGATTCAAAGATGGAAAACCAACAAACGACACTGTTTATTCGACACTGATATTGCTTTGTACATTCATAACAGTTATATTAATATATTTTCATTATCTTAGTGTATTATGTATATGCTACATATTTGTATTTAATTGAGAGAAAGAGAAAAAAAGTGTACAATACAGAAAACAGCCTGTTTTCTGTATTGTACACTTTTTTTTCTCTTTCTCTCTGTCTTTTCCCTTTTCTGCCTAATAACATCTGGCAAAAGGGATTGCTGATGAAAATTTTCTTTAACTTTTAAATTTACATTTTTAACATTCAACTTTGAATGTTTATTGATGTACATTGTCCCTTTTTTAATGAACGGATGGACAAAACGATAGGCAGAACGATAAACGATAGAACGAACAAACAATAGAATGATAGACAGAATGCATAGATAGATCGATAGAATGATATATTGATAGATAGACAATAGATCGATAGAAGATAGATCGATAGAACGATAGATAGAATGAACGATAGATAGAACAAACGATAGAATGATAGATAGAAAGAACAATAGATAAAACGAATGATAGAAAAAACGAATTAAAGATCGATAGAACGATAGATTGATAGAATGATAGAATGAACGATAGAATGATAGAACGATAGAACAGAGAATGAGATAGAACAACAGAACGACAGATAGAATGAACGACAGAATGAACATAGATAGAACAACGAACGACAGAACGATAGATAGAATGAATGACAGAACGATAGACGAACGAACGGCTAGAATGATAGATAGAATGAGAGAATGATAGATAAAACGAATGACAGAATGACAGATAGAACGAACGATAGAACGAATGAACGATAGAACGAGCGAACGATAGAACGAATGAGAGAACGGTAGATAGAACAATAGATAGTATGAACGAACGAACGAACGATAGATAGATAGATAGATAGATAAAACTAACGATAGATAGATGTGTACCTTGAATGCAAGATAAAAGCATCTGACAAAATGCATAAATGTAAATGTATTTCATAATTCAGTTTAGTGTATTGGTGGCTTGGTTGTCTCTCTACCCGCTCATCTCCACTGAGAAGATACTGGTCTATAGAGTTGAACTTCTCTCTTTCGAGGCGCTGCTGTTCATCTTTTTCTCTTTTCACCTCACGCTCCCGTCGCCTCCTTTTTGCTGTCTGGGTTTCGGTGCGCCTGTCCCATGGCATCACTAGACCTGTGCAACAAGTTCAAAATTTAAAGGGATAGTTCACCCAAAAATGAAAATTCTGTCATCATTCACTCACATTGGTTTACATCGGTAATCAAAAAAAAACTGATAGACCTCACTGAATTCCATGGTATTTTTTCTATACTATGGAAGACAATGGGGCCTGTTGGTTACCGACATTCTTCAAAATATCTTCTTTTGTGTTCAGCAGAAGAAAGAAATTCATACAGGTTTGGAACAAATTGAGGGTGAGTAAAAGATGGCAGAATTTTCATTTCTGGGTGAACTATCCCTTTAAGAATGTATCTTTTATGTTGAATATATTGTGGGACTGAGATGTTGTATAAATGCACTGGTGAACACAAGAATCACAAGGTTAATGTACTGTTTTAATACCTGTCTTCTCTTTTGAGGATATAATCTGTGAATCTCTGTCCATGCTGGAAAAGCAGGGTTTCTTTGTAGGATGTCTTGATACGTCCTTTAATATAGCCAGAGTCCAGATCCCACAATATCAGATGATCCCTACATACCATATCCAAGCAACCCCATGATTATTACTCAAGCTAGACTAAGCAATACAGTAATTTTCTGTTTCTGCTGAAAGAGGAAGTGACAAATTGTTGGTGTTCTTACCGTGTTTCTGAAAGGCCTAACAGAATTTCACCCTCCAAGAGCCTATAGTCTTGCCAAGGACAGGGCACGATGAACAGTCCAGTCTGTTTCTTAATATAGCTCTTTTTAAGAAGGTCATACACCAGCAATGTCTACAAAATATACAGAAAAACACTTTATTTTACAGTGTCCTTATTACACATTAAATGTAGTTAGTGTAGTAATAACAATAAATTATGCATAATTACGTGCAACTAATTCTAAACCAAAGAGCATGCAGAACACGAAATGCAATTAATGCTGTCATGTTATCTTGCATTCGGATGCTGGTGTTTGTGAACACAATCATGTGAATCACTTCTGGAAGGAAAATTACCAAATCATTCTGATGACAGACTTTGACTCGGGCATTTCAGAATGATCAAACTAATATTTGAGATGCTGTGCAATGAAATTGATCCCAAAATGCGCATAAAAATTGGTGGATGGAAACATAGCTATTGCTGAAGATGGACTTGACTCAAGTGTGAGCATTGTGGATGATCAGTCTATAAACAGATTCAATTTTAGGTGACAGATCTCAGGACAGGGGTTTCAGATCAGCATAACTGTAAGTCCTGTATAAAATCTTCAGCCTGTGTAGTGCACAGAAGTACCTGGTAGACAGATGTAGGTGCATCAGTGAAGTTGGTGGTACCGCGGTCAGACAGTATATATAGAGTTTCAGGTCTCGTACCAGAGCAATGTCTGAACTTGAGAACAGACCGTACTCCACTTGCACAGGATGGCCCTTGAATCGAGTCCGTGCCACATTCCATATTCTCACAGTACCGGGACGAGTGCTTCGACATACCACATACCTGATTCAGAGGGAAATTTTAAAACTTTACACCAAAAACAGTACATATAACATATAGATTCATGGCATTTAGGTATAAAATATTTAGGCCTAAATTTAAGATTTATGTATTTAAATTGCATATAAAATTCCCATCCATTTGGTTTCAACATAAACTAATAAACTTAAAGTGATGCAAATCTGTCAGTCATACATAAATGAAACTGGTAAGAAAAAGGTTTTTAGTGTGCAAAATTTTATTAACTATTTACATCTATTTGTTTTTATTTAAATAATCATTTTCAAAATGCATTCATCAGAGTAAGCATACAGTATATCTGTTTATAGTGAAAATAATGTAAAAAGTATGAATATGGTTAAAATATAGCTAGCTGTAGAATAAACTGTTAAAGTAGTACTGTTAAAGAAAATCTATCCCATTTAATTTATGCATGACTGACAAATACGTAAGCAATAAGATACGAGAGGCTGTGCTGTATTGTGAATAAGTCACGGCTGAAGGGCGCTGTTAGGCATGACGCGAAGCGGAGTAAGCCGTGACTTATTCACGATACAGCACTAGCCTCAAGTACTTTATTGCTTTTGTAAAACGGTTACCACACAATACAAATATTAAAGCCAAAAATATGTTTTAATGCAGTTTTCATGAAGTAAACTTTCACTAAAAGCCTTCCTTCCGCCGGAAAAAATAATCCCTGACTGTGAACAGCAACAGAAGTTATATTATTACGCTATTAGATGGCGGCAAAGACTGTCTTTATGAGTGTGTCAGTCAGTAGCGAAGACTTTTACATTGAAAAGACTGAATTGTTGTGCATACAGAACAAGATGCAACTGACAAATGCTTTGACAAGCGCTGTCAGTCATGGGAAAACCCCTAAATGTTAAAAGGACAGGATAATACATCGGACATTTAAATTAAATTTTTTATTATGAACACTGACCTGAAGGAAAATGCTAAATCTGAATGCAGGTAATAAACTCGCTCACTCGACCTTTTTCTCACAATACTCTTCTACATAATGCAGTAAGCTTCAATGAACAATATCAGTTGAGAACATACAGTTTTTACGTTGCTAAGAGTGGTTGCTAAGGGTGTTGGGTAGTGATACACAGAACCGTTGGGTGAAGCGATTATAGCTGTGTTTTATTGTGAGTACATGACTCTTGACCACATGACTATTGACCAATCAGAATCATGGACAGGAACTAACCGTTTTATAAATATGCATCACAGTAACTTTATTAGTTTGCCATGATAAAACTTCACTAGGTGGTCTGTGCAACAACAGTAAGCGTGGCTTTCATAGTTGCATTATGCACAGAAAAAAGGCTACAAATGTCTGTTCCTGAAATAGGTCTCCTGCTAGCTCATTGTTTTTTTATAGTTATAAACTGTGGCCATATGTATGCGAGCTGTTCGGTGGACTTTGTACCTAGGATATCTCTGCATGGTTACAATCTCCGCTGTGCCATCACTGTGAGCTTTGTGCACGTTGTATGTGAGTGTTTGATCATTTATCCTGGATCCCAGGTTCCACATGCGTAAGAATTGCTCCCCGGCACAAAACCCCACACAGTACCGCAGATCAGAACACACACCTACAACATGGTGAAGAAAAAGTGACAGATACGGACAAATAAATGTCACTGCTTACAGATGAATTAAAAAAAAATTACACAAACAATAAACATGACTAAAACTGTTAAATGTGTCACGTGTCTCAAAGCAGTAAAAGAGCTTTTAAAGCATAATGCTGTTTGCTTTAGAGGAATTATTTGTCTTAATTGCGTGTGTTAATTGTACATGAGCTATTAGAGTAAATATATTTATGAAGTATATCTACTGAAAACATGTCAGAGTCATAGAGTAGTGGCCAAAAGCGATGTTCAGAGGGGATATTTGTTTTTAATAACATGGCAAGTTCAATTAAACCATCAAAATATGAGAATATTTGTTAAATATTTTAAATATGAGGGAAGAACAAAACACTAAACTTGATTAAAGTATGTATCTGACAAAATTATTTGGCAAAAAAGCAAACTACAGCTACAGGTTTTATTTTACTGTAGAAAAAGCATACAATGAATACAATATAATCAGTTATCATTAATATTTCGCTTTATTGTTTTTGCATGTGTTGATAATTTCTTTGTATGACAGCCTAGCCAAAAATTGTTTCTGCACAATCTGACATGTTTCATTGTGTTATCACAAATAAAATAATTGACTCCAAGCACAATTATGCAATGTGCATAGAAAATCTTTAACAAATTTTTAATAATATTTGAATAAAGGGTGAAGATGTCAATTTTCTTAGGCCAGACATCACTTTTGGCCATACCACTACTGTATTTTACCATAAAACCAAAGACAAATTTATTTTATATATATATATATATATATATATATATATATATATATAATACAGTACAGTCCAAAAGTTTGGAACCACTAAGATTTTTAATGTTTTTAAAAGAAGTTTCGTCTGCTCACCAAAGCTACATTTATTTAATTAAAAATACAGTAAAAAACATAATATTGTGAAATATTATTACAATTTAAAATAACTGTGTACTATTTAAATATATTTGACAAAGTAATTTATTCCTGTGATGCAAAGCTGAATTTTCAGCATCGTTAGTGTCACATGATCCTTCAGAAATCATTCTAAATGCTGATTTGCTGCTCAATAAACATTTATGATTATTTTCAATGTTGAAAACAGTTGTGTACATTTTTTTCAGGATTCCTTGATGAATAGAAAGTTCAAAGAACAGCATTTATCTGAATACAAAGCTTCTGTAGCATTATACACTACCGTTCAAAAGTTTGGGGTCAGTAAGAATTTTTATTTTATTTTTTTGAAAAGAAATTAAAGAAATGAATACTTTTATTCAGCAAGGATGCATAAATCAATCAAAAGTGGCAGTAAAGACATTTATAATGTTACAAAAGATTAGATTTCAGATAAACACTGTTCTTTTGAACTTTCTATTCATCAAATAATCCTGAAAAAAAATATTGTACACAAATTTGTACAATTGTACACATTAAATGTTTCTTGAGCAGCAGATCAGCATATTAGAATGATTTCTGAAGGATCATGTGACACTGAAGACTGGAGTAATGATGCTGAAAATTCAGCTTTGCCATCACAGGAATAAATACTTTGTGAAATATATTCAAATAGAAAACAGTTACTTTAAATTGTAATAATATTTCACAATATTACTGTTTTTACTGTATTTTTAATTAAATAAATGTAGCCTTGGTGAGCAGACGAAACTTCTTTTAAAAACATTAAAAATCTTAGTGGTTCCAAACTTTTGGACTGTACTGTATATATATATATAAATTGTTTAGTATTTAAATAATATATCAGATTTTTTGTGCATTACAGTAATAAGACTGAACTCAAACCATGTGTGTTTGTTTTGACAAATGAGTCATAATGCTGGCTATAATATTCAAAAGGTTTATTGACTAACCATAAACCAGCAGGCCTGGAAACCGTGCAATGTGTTTATGATCTTCAGTCTCAAGGTTCCAGATAATAATCTCTGTGGTGGCGCTATGCAGGGTGGGACAAAAGGCCACAATGTGGGACCCGCCCCCTGCAATAGTGACCTGGGAAATGTAGTCCTGACTGCAGCCCAAGATAGAGCGCAGGTACTGGAAGGATGCTGTACTGAATAGTTCAATATGAATGATTTCACTGTGTCTTTTATAGGGGTATCTGTAAAAACCAAAGAGACAGATATAATGGATATTAAAGTCTGACGGATGCACCATTGTAATTTTCTCGTTTGGGTGAATTATTCTTTTACATTACCTGCAAAAGAGTAGTAAATACTGAGAGCTGATCTCTACAGCTTGTATAGATGCTGCAGGGTGCTGAGCTTTCAAAGTGGAGGACACAATTCCACCTTTTGCATTGAATATTGCCGCTTCTCCTCCATCCCTAAAAAATTAGAATTGAAGCAAGAAAGAAACAAGAAATAGCATGAAAGTGCGGCTCAGTGTGGCAGGACTATTAGCAGTCTAGCAACACTTCAGTTGCCACAGCACTTCACAACATTGAAACAAGTCAACCTGGTTTTCTCTTGCTTTCACTTTAGTACTGTAGGTTTATTTGTTCTTTACACATCATGGCTCATGCATGTGTGTGTGTGTGTGTGTGTTTTGGCCATTCACCTTTTCTAACCCTTAAAATTAATTTATTTCAATGTTTGCTCCTTTAATAATAATTTAAATATATATATACACGGTACCATTCAAAAGTTTTGTGTCAGCAAGACGTTTTTTTTTTAAGAAATTAATACTTTTATTTAAATTGCAATAATATTTGACTATATTCCTGTTTTACTGTAACTGCCTTGATGAGCATAAGAGACTTTTTTTTCTTTCCTTTTTTTAAATTACCATCCTCAAACTTTTGAATTGTATTGACATGTGACATGAGTAAAAGTGCTTTGCTTCAATAGAGTTGTGCAGGGATGACATACTTTTGTAGACCAAAACCTGGAAACGAGTTCGCATTTTAGAACTTTCGGATCCATCGCCCTGAAGTCAATGGGATTTTTTGAATGGGTTTTTGGTTAAATGCTTAAAAAAGGTCTGTGGTGAACATAAGCTCAAGATAATTTCAAGTTTTATTCTACCATATAAAATACATCAGTAAAACCCTTTTTAAAGATTTTACTTGTCTTGTAAAAGGTGGCTGCTAACAATTGGCTAGTTTGTCAGGGACATTAAACGTCATCAGCCGAATGGGTAAACTCATCTACTCCCTACTCCTCTTTCACAGCCTCTTTGTGTTTCTAATCACACTCTTGCAAACAACTATAACTCTAACTTTCAGGGAAAATGTTGTACGAAGCTTGGTGATGGTGACGTTAAAGTTGTGCGACTGTGGTATTGTCAGTTTATGGACTTCTTTTAGCTTTTTCCATCCGCAGATTGAATTTAGGCTTAAAATTCATAAAAGTTGTGTTCATTTTTGAACATTATCACAATTATCACAATGAAAAAAACATGTAAGCATCATAAGCCTTTGTTTGGCACAGACCTTATTTTCTGCAATAATCCAAAAGCCAACTGAAAAATCCTATTGGTTTTTTGTTGAGGGAACCAGGATGCTGCAAACTCCAGGTGGGCCTAAAAAATACATCATCCCTGCATCACCCTATTACGCACAAGCTGTATATTTGCTGTTGAGCCCAAAATAGATTTAAACAGTCCCATCTTTTAATAACAGCTTCTTAATCAAAACCTGTATTACATTACTGCATGTTCACAAAATAATCTGCACTGAAATGTGCTAGAGAAATGTCAAGTTCAGATTGAAATGATCAGGGACAGTTAAAAATGAACTTCAGCCACTTTCTCCAAAAGGTGCGGTCACACTACACTTTTCATTCCACTGACTGGCATTCAAACGCAGGCAAATGCAGGGGACCGGAAATGCAAGATCATGCAGAGAAGTTTCGGATTTCTCTGTGTTCCAAAGTTCAAGTTTGGTGAACTTGACCTGCGAATTCGCATCACGAGAAGACATGTGACCAGTAGAAGATTGATAAGTCAAGGCAACACCTCTTAGCTGATTTAAAAGAGTGCAAACTTTTTCAGTAGCCCCTCACTGCAGAACACACGAGATCCAGGGGGCGGAGATGGGTAGGTTTAGGGATATGTAAAGTGGGAAAAGTTGGATCCAGATCCAGGGGGTGGAGATGGGTAGGTTTAGATCCAGGGGGTGGAGACAGGTAGGTTTAGGGATATGTAAAGTGGGAAGAGTTGGATCCAGATCCAGGGGGTGGAGACGGGTAGGTTTAGATCCAGGGGGTGGAGACAGGTAGGTTTAGGGATATGTAAAGTGGGAAGAGTTGGATCCAGATCCAGGGTGGAGATGGGAGGTTAGATCCAGGGGTGGAGACAGGTAGGTTTAGGGATATGTAAGTGGAAGAGTGGATCCAGATCCAGGGGTGGAGATGGGTAGGTTTTAGATCCAGGGGTGGAGACAGGTAGGTTTAGGGATATGTAAAGTGGGAAGAGTTGGATCCAGATCCAGGGGGGAGACGGGAGGTTTGATCCAGGGTGGAGACAGGTAGGTTTAGGGATATGTAAAGTGGGAAGAGTTGGATCCAGATCCAGGGGGTGGAGACAGGTAGGTTTAGGGATATGTAAAGTGGGAAGAGTTGGATCCAGATCCAGGGGGTGGAGACAGGTAGGTTTAGGGATATGTAGAGTGGGAGGAGTTGGATCCAGATCCAGGGGGTGGAGACGGGTAGGTTTAAGGATAATCAAAGTGGGAGGAGTTGGATCTAGTGTTCTGCAGTATGGACCATCTCAACTTTTTTGCATTAAAGAGGAGTAGATTGTTATGTAATTATTTTTACATTTTGGATTTATTATTATTTGTTATATGTTGAATTTGTGTTTTTTTTTAAAAAGACGCTACAGAGTGTGACGGCATATTACGACCGTTACAGTGTAGAAATCTTGTGTCTAGAAAGTCTATTGTGACCACAACTTAAAATTGAGATCCTTAGGAGGAGAAGTGGCATGTGCCACATACATCTGGAACCAGAATAAATTTTGGCAAAAATTTATTTTCCACATCTTTATCTTACCATTACTTCTTTCTGAATACACAACAGGAGTCACTGAAGTGTAAATGTGTTCATCTATCTGCGGTCAGAAAGCTGCTGAAGTATGACAAAGCCATTTTGCAGCTTAGTTTCAATATCAGGCAATTTTGAGCTGGGGAGGAAGTTTTGGGTTCTGGCGGTATTTTTTCACAATACAATTAACTCTTTTATCACAAAGTATTTGATTCTTTATGACATGACCCCTTTTATAGCTACTGCCATTTTAGGAGCTTTTTAGCCACTTTTTGACAGAGACAGTAGATGACATAGGAAATCATTAGGGAGGGGAAAGAAAAAGGGATTGGGACACAACACGGGTCATATTCTGACCTTTTTTTTCCTCGTATGAATGTTGCATGTGTCCATAGCTCTAACAACAACTGTTCAAACTCTGTCTGTTTCATATTACTAGTCAACACAGTTGTGTGTGTATGTGCATGCATGTGCAACAATGTTGCTTTTAGCTTAATAACATTAAAAGCAAAGGTTCATTACTCCCTTCAATCATCTCTATTGGAAAATCCATGCTTCTTAATTGTGTAATGAAATACGAGAAAGATAAACAGCTTCTGGGAAAACCTTTACACATTTTTTTTTAGCTACAGAGTTACATGAAACCATTGATGAGAAAGGTAATCAGTAACGCAAACACACGCATACACTCGAGCTGCGCGAGAAGCAGATTCTTAAATAATACATTGTGTGATCAGACAATATAAATCAGTCCGGGAACAGCGGTATTGTTTTCACACATGGCTGGAAATTGGATATGTAATGTATTATAATGTAAGAATGCATTTTGTTATTTAAGAACAAAATACTGTGATGGTTAATTAATCTGAATGTGCATCATGCGTTTATGTGCAGTTATATACTAATAACCTGTAGGCGAAGAGAACAAAATCTTTAACAGAGTGACGAGAGACTAAGATGGACTGGTCTTTGTGGATGGGCTCAAACTCAAGGGCGAGGTTCACACAACACAACAGCGAACAGGACACCACAAGATCAAACACCTAGGAACACAATAAAAGAGAAAAAATGAGAGGAAGTTAGATATGAACCGATAACTGGTCATTTGCTCTTATCAATGACTGTTAAATGGCTATTCTCTAAGTTACCTTACCACATGCTTTATAGCTGATTCGATTTTGTTTCATAATCAACGAATTTTGCAACATCGACATTGTTATTGAACTGAACTGAATCAACATTATAATCTTCTGTAGAGCTGCTTATTTCATAATTGATGAACTTTACAGTTATTCATCATTATTTTCCTGTTTCTCCCTGTAACTCTGCTTTGAAAAAAAAATCGGTATTGTATAAAGTGCTATAAAGGTGACTTGACTTGACATACACAGTAAAAAACTGTAAATGGTTTAAAATCGCATTATATGTATAATATGTAGTATGTATGTAAATATTGTCAAATTTATGTTTTTTGCAAGTAAAATCTATGAAACACTAGGACATTTCCAGACGTCCATATTTGTGACATCACGTTTATATTTTATTGAAATAATTTTGCCTCTTTACATAATTTGTTACATTTTCTGCTTTTAAATTCATGTTTATTTTATTATGTTGGTGTAGTGTGTTACTTTGAAGGTGTTATGTCTTTGTGTGTATGACCCTGTGCACCTTCTATATATGTGTAATGGCCATGTTTTATGTACAGGCTACTTTAAAATGAACTCCTATTCATTACTTTATTCATCATGTAGTTATCAGTACATTTTAAAGGTGCAATAAGTGATTTCTGAGAAGTGCTGTTGAAAGTGGATTGGACTGAGCAGCACAACACTCTTGTAGCCAATCAGCAGTAGGGGGCGTGTCCACTCATGATGTGGGGAGGGGAGAGAGTGAGCAAGAGGGAGATTTGAAGAAAGACTGTTGAAAGAGAGATGGCTGAGAGACATTACAAAAGAGAAAAGTTCAGAGGAATATCACTGGGAAAAGAAGGGTTACAATCAGGCAAGAGCTTTCCAGTGCTGGAGAGACCTAAGCAGGAAGACCTGAAAATTGATGCCGAGGTTGCATTGTTTCTGCTCCATTTGTGAGTAACATTGGTTTTGCCATGTTTTACAGAACCAAGATGTGCTGTTGTTGTAATGTTAACTACAGTAACAGCACAATTTTGAGTATAATTTTTTGTCTGGTGTGCTTC
Organism: Culter alburnus; assembly: GCA_028476615.1. Taxonomy (NCBI): domain Eukaryota; kingdom Metazoa; phylum Chordata; class Actinopteri; order Cypriniformes; family Xenocyprididae; genus Culter; species Culter alburnus. The sequence goes on from JAOTNS010003616.1 coordinate 515,056, forward strand.
TGGAGACTAACAAGCAACTATATACTCTTGTGTACTCTGTTCAATTTTTGTTCCTCCTTCTTGATTGTTTGCCATCTCCACTTTATTTTTCGTGAAGCATTATTTTGCTTTCACTATAATAAAGAGACATCCACTCTATATTGCGTGTTTGTACATTGTGTACATTGTGGGGGCGGAGCAATGAAGGGTGGGGTGTGTTTGTTTGGGTTGATTTAATATATCAACCGTGTTTTTCAGAACTCACTTACTGCACCTTTAAGCAGGGTTGCCTGGTCCTAGAAAAATTACAATGAATTTCTGGCAACCACACCAGAAGTTTTTTTTACCGTAAATTTAACAGGTTTTTTTCCACAGTGTCCAAGGTCTCACCTTAACCATGTGACTTCCATCATAAAAAAACACCAGTAACCGTCCATCACAGGCAGATGTGACAACAGGAACATCCAAAGACTCTTTCTCCATGTACAGCACCTTCCCAGTATCCACCTCTCTCACCTGCAGGCAGTGGCCCATCTGTAGCACAAGCACACTGTCATCTAGACAGAGGGTGAGGGAGTCGGCAGCCCAGTCTACTGCAGATCCATGAGCCCTCGGTAAGGACCTAACGGGCCTTGTTTGCTCATCCAGACGCCACATATTCAACATTCCATCAGAGGAACAGGAAACGATGTGATGCCGACCATGAGCCAGGGCTGTCACAACACACATATGACCTAGTTAGATATGGGTCAGGGTGTTAAGGACAGTTCATTCAGTCATTATGTGATAAAGAATCTTATTTTAGAGTTAAATGTTTTGGTCATGAACCACTAGATTATAGAGCTGTTCACTTAGTTTGTAGGCCAATCCAGCAGGCCAACTAATTCACTGTGGACTAGGTTCCATCTGGAGTTTCCTATGGGTTTTCAGAGTGACAGCTTTTGGTGGTTGAAATGACTTCAATAGACTTGTTCTGTAACATTCAGTAAGTTCCACACAGCCAAACCTCAAACATGAATTTTGAAACCACTGTGCGTGATAAAAATCCAACTTGCTCACAAGTTGCTACACAAGAACTACAACAGCTGTGTGCTTAATTCCACGTGACACATCATTAATTCGTCAAACCACATAAACTCACTTCCCTCTTCTGCGTGCAAAAAGAGGGCAATAGTGTTGCCGCTATTTGAATAAATACATATTAGCAATCCATGTATTTAAGAATTGCAAGAAGTAAAAAAAATGAAGGAATAAAAATAAAATAAGCTAGCTTATAATTAAAAAGTGAATCTCTGGAGTCATCTGAGATGAGATTTGTAGAGTTTCACCCCTCATAACACTCTTTTTGTTGTTTTTGAAGAATTATGTCATATGTAGAGCAGTGTTATTTTATTATGTATGTACTATAGTATTTATTAATATTTTTAATTAGCTTTTATTTTTACATTTTAATTTGTGTTTTTTTAGTAATTTTGTTATTTTTTATATTATATTATATTTTATTTTTCTATTTAGCTTTAATTTATTTTTATTTCAGTTAGTTGCCAACGCAACCATTCTAATATTCGTTGAAGTTTTGAATCTAATATTTATATTTTATTTAAGATTTTTTTCAGTTACTGAAAACAATTTTTAATAGTTTATTTTTAGTTAACAATAACTATGCCCAAAACTATTGCCCACGTTTTGTGTACAGTACCAGAATGCTTGTCAACTGAACTGTAATTCACTGGATAACCACTGTAGTCTGTATTTGGTAACTTATCAACTTGCATTTTAAAAGCATACAGTGAATTCAAAATTCACAGAACTGTGTGTAATTTATGTCTCTTCAAGTAATGTTAACCACAGACCTTAATTTACTCATAACCAAACCAGCATTCCAAACTCCCCTAGGAAATTCCCAAGGAAACCCACGACTCCAAGATTTTTCCAGGACATAGGTTAAGCCAAAATCACTGCCTGTAATGTTGGGAAACTGAGCCCTTCAGAAGTTGTCAAGAAATGTAATATGTGTACCTGAAAGGAGTGTGTGTACGAGTCCACCTGGAGGAAGCAGGCAGGTGTAAGAGGGCACAAGAACAGGCAAAGATGAGCTCTTGCATTGTGCTAACAGATCATGCAGAAAAGAGTATCGTCTTGGGTCACCTGGAACAACATACACTGAGATATGAGTTTGGCTTGACATTAAAACATGTCTACAGGTGTTTTAGGTTTATGTGTGTGAGTGTGTGTACCTGAAGCAACAGGTTTATCTTGGGAAATGATCCGCTCCAAACGGCCCAAGAGTTGGGATGCCAGCTGACAAGGATCATTCAAGAGCAAAGAATGAGAAAGACACAAAACCTGACCCAACACCTTCACGTCCAGAAGCTCTCTGTAACACACACACACAGTCTCAGCATTTTTTGAAACTTCAAAATATACAATTAGACATTTGAGCTGACATTAATCCCCATAATATTAAAAAAGCTATTTTTAAAATGTATTTATTTAATTATTTATAAATATTTATTTATATATTTTATTGTTGTATATTTATTTTTAGATAAAAACAATTATACTAATATTGTCAAAGAATATATTATGTGTGAGTTGCACTTTATGTCAAGGTTTTATGAAGCGTTCAAGTTTTCCTGGGAAGTTTGTATTTACGAGTTAGGAAGTTGTGTTTAAAACGTCAGGTGCATTCAAGTCACTTTCGAAAGACTATGATGGCTGTGTACCTTCTCTTAAAGGTGCCCTAGATTAAAAAATTGAATTTACCTCGGCATAGTTAAATAACAATAGTTCAGTACATGGAAATGACATACAGTGAGTCTCAAACTCCATTGTTTCCTCCTTCTTATATAATCCATTTGTTTAAAGACCTCCGAAGAACAGCGAATCTCAACATAACACAGACTGTCGGATCATTAATATGTACGCCCCCCAACATTTGCATATGCCAGCTCATGCTCAAAGCATTACACAAGGGCAGGATGTCTGGATGTGCACAGCTGAATCATCAGACTAGGTAAGCAAGCAAGGATAATAGTGAAAAATGGTAGATGGAGCAATAATAACTGACATGATCCATGATTACATGATATTTTTAGTGGTGTTTGTAAATTGTCTTTCTGAATGTTTCGTTAGCATGTTGCTAATGTACTGTTAAATGTGGTTAAAGTTACCATCGTTTATTACTGTATTCACGGAGACAAGAGGCTATTTCGCTATTTTCATTATTAAACACTTGCAGTCTGTATAATTCATAAACACAACTTTATTCTTTATAAATCTCTCCAACAGTGTGTAATGTTAGCTTTAGCCATGGAGCACTATCAAACTTGTTCAGAATCAAATGTAAACATCCAAATAAATACCATACTTACGCGATTAGACATGCTGCATGACGAACACTTTGTAAAGATCCATTTTGAGGGTTATATTAGCTGTGTGAACTTTTTTTATGTGGTTTAAAGCAAGCGCGAGCTCTTGGGGCATGGAGCACGAGATTTAAAGGGGCCGCACACCCTGAATCGGCGCATTTATAATGATGCCCCAAAATAGGCAGTTAAAAAAATTTATAAAAACAAAACTATGGGGTATTTTGAGCTGAAACTTCACAGACACATTCAGGGGACACCTTAGACTTATATTACATCTTTTAACATGTTCTTCTTTTACATCTTTTTTACATCTTTTAAACATGTTCTTCGGCACCTTTAACTCTACTTCTTAACTCTACTTCTAGAAAATGAAGAACAATTAATGTGCATCAGGTGTGTTTTGCTTTTTTATGTTTTTAATTAATTATGAAGCCACTGTAAACTTTATTGTTATGTATTATTATATTGTTGTATAATTACAATGCCATCATAATTTGTGCAGGCAATTTGCTTATTTTGTTGTAAACAAAAAAGCCTGACAATATCACTGCTAGATACCTGCAAGTATTGTTATATTCCGTCACGTTTCTCACTGACCCCAGCTCCTAAAGATCAGGGCTCAAAGAAAATCCAGAGATTCCCACTAGTATTTACCACTTTGTGGTATCGTTCATGTGCATTCAACTCGTAAATACGATCTTTCCGACATGACTTGAATGCACCATTTGACTGTTCTATCTCAATAATGGCCCTGTCCCAAATGGCACCCTGAACACTCGCGGTCTTCCTACAAGTCCACACTTTCGTGACGCAACTGTCGGGTAGAAGTCTGCTACGGAGCTCACTTCAGTGCGAGCTTAGCAAAAGTGAGCATCATGAGACGCATATCGACCACAAAGGGGGTGCTAGTGAGCTCCCTTCTGAAACCTAAATGACAAAAGGGACACCCTACGGTCTCATGAACTGAAAGGTGAAAAAGTGAAAATTATCCTTTGATTTACTCACCCTCAAGATATTCTAGGTGTATATGACTATAATGGTAGTAAATGGTGCTCATGATTTTGAAGCCCAAAAAACACATCCATCCATCCATACATCATAAAAGTAATCCACACGGCTCCAGGGGGTTAATAAAGACCTTCTGAAGTGAAGCAATGTGTTTTTGTAAGAAAAATATACATATTTACAACTTTTTAAACCATAATAACCAGCTCTTCTGCAGTAAGTCTACATACTGTGGAAGCGCAACCTCTAATGCGACACATGACGTATTGACGAACGTGGAAGTACAGAGAATAGAGCAAAATCATGGGATAATTTTCATTTTTGGGTGAAATATCCTTTAAAGGACATGCACATGTGGCAGCCAATTGTAAGTCCACAAGACCGAAATTGCATAGTGTGCCATTTGGGACAGGGCCATAACCAAACACATATTCCTGCAAAACACACTTGTTTGGTGATCATATCGTCGTACTTATCCGGTATGACGGCAGCTTTAAGGTCCTCCTCGACATGATGGACGGACAGACCCCACAGTTTATGCAGCAGGAACTCGTAGTTAAACAGACATTGAGTGAGTAAGGGAATAATTTGCCCTGAATGGATGTAATGATACGGCAAACAGCGGAGTTTGCGCAAATTGAATTCATAGCACCTCCTTCCCTTCTCCTTCCTGATCCAAGCTAGCGGCTGAAAAACTTGGCTATTCGGGACGTTCCCGTTAAAGTAATCTGCAAAGTCTGCATGAACAGCTTTTATCGAGTCTTCGGTTGGTGAGTATCGCTGCAGGATGACGTAGCCGAACTCCGCATGAGTCCAGCGCAGCACCCATGTGCCGTCACTTTCCACTTCTTTAACGTAATCCTTCAGAACGTGCAGCAGTCGTGCCACAAACGCATAAGGCACTGGGGAGTATTCGGAAACAGGAAGTGTCTGATGATGCAAAACAGCCATCTCACGTGTGACATTATCATCGCGTCCCAAAAGCACTAAAAGTTCCTCCTCGGTCACGCCAGAACAGGACAGTGATATAAGCAAAGCCATACGTCGCACCAAACACGGCCCATGCTCTCGCTCCAAACTAACAAGGATGCTCATGAAAAGTTGGTTTGGATCCGTAGGGATGTTCAGACTCTCTTTTGGTGTAAATGAACTCCATTGCCTGGTCTCAGCATAGGCTAAATTGAGATAGAGAGGGGATGGACAGGATAGACAGGACTGGAATAAAAGGCTCCACTGGTTTTCAGTTAGTTGGCGATAAATCTGAAGCTAGCCTGGAAGCCAGTCCTGATGCAATCTCCTGATGGTGAAGAGCAGGTAGGGACAGGACAGTGACCTTAACCTGGGACTAAAAGAGATGAAGAGAAAAGATATTCAAACTGAAAACCATCGCTTTGATTATCATATTCACTAATGATCAGTGAATGTCTAGAGTAGAAATTCCCATTGCTTTACTGACTTGTATGAATTAAATAAAAGAATATTTATTTTTATATTATTATAAAATAATATTCTAAAAAAAATGTAACTGCACCACACTAGGCCTCATGCAGAACTACACTACTGGACAAAGGGGGGGATATACACCATAGAAAGTCAGTAGAGAGAAAGAGATATAGTTCATCATAACATCATAAGCCCCGCCACGCACATTGATAGGATTGGTTACATGTTTGTGATGGTAGGAAACAAGCGGTTTCAAAGCATATTTTTAAGACCGTCTTTGGTACACTGCATCTTTAAAGGTGCAAAAGAGGATCTTTTCGTCGACTGAGAAACCAAAGACTGTTACTGAGTTTTTGAAATGAGCGCATGCGTAAGAACAACCCCCCCTCCTTCACAGCTCATTTCAAGGGAACGCCTCCCAAAACTCATGCACGAGTATTGGAACACGAGTGTTTACCACCGGCATTCGTTGTGTCGTGTTAGTGGATTCATTATGTCGGACTCACCGCAGGTAACTCATAATCTGCAGTTGTTACTCCCGTCTCCGGACAAAAACATCGCATGCGGCGCCTGTGGAGTGTGGAAAGTTACTGGAGCGCGCAGCCGCGCACGTCTCGCACAAGGAACGTCACGGCAGTGATTGACAAGCCAGAGGGCCAATCCGCGCACGTCTCTCACAAGGAACGTCACGGCAGTGATTGACAAGCCAGAGGGCCAATCGTTTACGCGATTGGCTGATGTTTTTAAGGCCCTACCTCGTGCACAGATGATGTATATTAATAATATTCCTTTCAGTGCACCTTTTATCAGTTAGTAAAGACAGTTTCAAGTAATATTGCAAAAATGTATAAAACAAAACATCCTCTTTAGCACCTTTAAGGAGAAAATACTCAGCAATGATGTTGACTGATAAATTTGCACATGGTTTGTCTCAAAACATATTATTAAAGACACGACATAAACATAGAAACAACACTGAAAACTTGATTTTCACCACAGGGGGTCTTTAAAAAAATTTACCGACCCCAAACTTTTGAATGATAGTGTAAGTCCTCTACGACCCATCTACTCACCTGTAGAATTTGAGCACATTTAGACTGTGTGCCGGCAGACAGGACAGTGAAGACGTTTGGCAGTAGAATATTATTAAGCCAGGAAAGGTCAGCCTCATGTTCCTCACTCAGATTATCCAGACCATCCAGCACCAGGGTCAAGGGCCGGTCTTCTGTCACCATCCCCAACAACGAGCACAGCTCACTGGACAACTCTGACAGTGACTGTGAGGAAAAAACGTAGACTGTATTTCATAGTGCAACACTATCTGTGAGATAGATATGAGATAAGCAATCTCATAATATCGTGTATCCATTACGGTGTAAAAGACCTTATGAATATTTGATTTATCTTTAAAGTGTTTACGTACCTCAGATATCTCTGTTTTGAGGCTATAGATGTTGGCTATCTGCAGACACAGGGTCTGGAGGAGCAGACGCACGGTTTCTGCTGTCAGATGTCAGACCCACAAAGCAGGTCAGCACTCTGGCATCCCTAAGAATTTAATTATATTATGACTTTAATTATATTATGAATATAATAACCTTTAGCTATAAACATTACTACTATTATTAATAAAATTAGCATTAAATTAATTTTTAAATAAGGATTTTATTACTATTAGAATGTTAAACCACATCAGATCCACATTATTTATACTTACATTTTTGTTCAAATGTTTGGGGTGAGTAAGTTTTTTTTTTTTTTTAAGAAATTAATATTTTTATTAATGATAATAAGAAATGGTTGCTGAGCAGCAAATCAGCATGTAAGAATGATTTCAGAATGATCATGTGACATTGAAGACTGGAGTACTGATGCTGAAAATTCAGCTTCGCATCACAGGAATAAACTACATTTTAAAATATACTTAAAAAAGAAAACAGTTTTTTTGAATTGTAATAATATTTCATAAAATTACTGTATTTTTGATCAAATAAATGCAGCCTTAGTGCGCATAGGAGACTTCTAGTGTATAGTGAGTAGTGTATTTTTTAAAACGACTTGTTTAAACTCAGATTCCCTTTGTTTACCTACCCAGATATCCAAGTAGGTATGAGATGTGCCAGTTTGGCGAGTGTCGTGCTCTTTCCAGACCCCAGATCCCCCAGTAAGAGCACAGCATTCTGGGAGAACAATGATGCTTGAAGCGCATGCTTCACTTCCATCAGAAAGTCCTGCCTGAACACATAGCCCTGTGCTCTAACAAGGAAAAAGAAAGAATATTTATGTTGGAATTCAAACGAGTCAAACAAAATTCAGTCATGTTTAGAATCTGTGACTTACAGTGTTTTTCCAAATCTGACATGACGCTGAATCTCTTCTTCAACTCTGAGTTTGGAAACCTCTTTCCTCTGCGTGTCGAAGGAGCCTTTAGCTTGACGGACCTGCATAAGTCTGAAGCAACACTTTGAGAACATCTTGACAGACAGTAAAATAAAGTAAAATGAGATGACAGGAACAGAAGGACGAATGTGTCATCTTACCTGTGTTGAGGGATGCAGTGACCGTGCGCTGGAAGTGTGAGCAGAGCCGTTCAACATAGAACTGATGAGATCTGTTGTGTTTGGCACTCAGACCTTTCCTTCCCCAGCTGACGTTTGTCTCATGGATATTAGTGTGTCGCAGCTTGACAATAATAAAAATACAAGATGTTTACATATGTACAACAATGTTTTATACATTCAGGTTTACATATAAGGCAGAATAATTATGCAGTACTACCATATGACTAATTTTCAAATATCTCTCTGAATAGATAGATAGATAGATAGATAGAGACAGACCTTGAGGTGGATGTTGCGTATAAAGCGCTGCTGAGCTTGATGTAAGGTTTGGTTGATTTCAGGTCTTCCTTTGTGTAGGTCTATAAACTGTGATGCGTATTCATTTTTCAGGTTGTACAGAAGGTCAGTGATGATCCTCTTATAACAGTGACTGTACTCCTCTGGTGGCTGTTTCCCTCCGAGACCCTGTTCCACTTCCCAGTCCAACACTGAAACATATGCAACATTTGGATCGGTGATTTCAATTAGGCTTCTTTACAACCATTTTCACGACTGAATCAAGTAAGACGAGTGCAGGCTTTATCTGCATCTGACACAAAACTTCTATGCAACTTTATTATGTCTGCAAAACACCTGTTTTAAGCAGATGGCAGGTAGCTTCTTCTCCAATGGCCTCAGGTCCAGACCGCCACAGCACGTTCCACAGTTTCACACAGGAAGAGCGCCATGCCTTCCTTCCCAGCTTCCTGCGATGCCCATCCCGGCTAAGGAAGTCAGGGTGATGTTTGCTATTATAAAATAAAAGGAAAAAGCTTAATGAAAAACAAAGGCATCTAAATAAAATGATCTCTAGGGAGACGACTGGCCAAGTTGCCATGAAATGAAAGTTGTGATAGTCTTTTCTTCCCTATTGTGATGAATATCAAAGTAAAATAGCTTCTCGGACAAGAAAACAATGTAAGGCGGGACTTGATTTTGACCAACAGGAATTGATTGGACTGTTGTTATTTGCTATTGCTGTTGCTATTGTCCCGCCCTCGTGCCAGTAAACAAGTCATCAGAGAAGAGAAAAGATATTGCTATGAGAGGAAGGGGAAGTTAAAGCGGACCTATTATGCTTTTTTACATTTTCAGCTTTTTTTAGCGTGTAATGTTGCTGTTTGAGCATGAAAAAGTTTTGCAAAGTTACAAAGCACAAAGTCACTCCAAAGAGAGAGTTATTCTCTATATCAGTGCGCACTGTTTCTGAACTCCCTGAAACGCCTCCATTGTAGTCTTGAGTTTTCCTCCAGGAACAAACAAGTCACAATATTGCTCATTTAAATAATTCCCACCCAAGGCATTTGCAAAATAAATGGGGCGAGGCCTGGATGAGTTGAAATAGTTGAAACTCGCAGTTATGTCATTTCAGAAACACACTCAAAATGGTCAACCAATCACAACACACTGATCCAGCTGACCAATCAAAGCACATTGCACGTTTTGGAAGGAGGGGCTTCATAGAGACAGTAACTAAATAGAGCGTTACTGACAGACTGGGAAGAGAGGTGCTGCAACAATGTCAAATATGTGAAAAATAATGTGTTTTTTGAACATTCAAATATGAAAACCTATTCAAGTAGACCCCAAAAACAAAATCAAGACTTTGTAATGCAGACTTTGATGCAATTAGACATGACAACTGCATCAATACAAGTTGTATTGTGTCTACCATCACTATTCTCTGCCATGGGAACCAAACAAAGAGAGTTGCATATATCTATTGAAAGCTCAGTAACAATAGTAGCAATTATCCATTGTTTTCAACTTCAACTGATCGGCAAGTACTTCCTGATTCATAGAAATGAATATATAATTCTCAGTGACTTGTGCTGTTCATATTCAATAAATTGAACTGGAACTGATGAAAAGATATGTTTTCACTATTTTAGTTTTGCAAGTAATATATACAATAGAGTCAGAGTGAAAAGATACTTATGTGATATGCAGGATTACGTCACTAAGGCATACACTTTTACCTGACAGGAAGCAAGCGGTACACAGCAGGAATTGTGTTTTTATCCAGCTTATACCATGTCTGCAAGAGAGTCGAATCCTGGTCATAGTCCAGCCAGCTTCTGGCCAGCTGTGTCTCGTCTCCATCTGACATGGAACTGCTGGAGATGGAGTTCTCACTCATGACGGCAGAACTTTGCGAAGGTTCCTTCTCCTCGGATAAAATAGGTTCCTTATCAAGGACAAAACTCCTACTGTCACCAGTGCCAATACTGGTTTGTGACTCAACAGCCATGTCTGACTGTCTCCTGGACAGCTTCTTCTTGCTTCTCTCTACCAATTTTAAAATTGCTTCAAAATCTGCTTGGGGAATGGTATTGGGCAGTGACCGTATCTCATGCTTCTGTCCAGTGAACACCTACAAGACAAGGAAAAAGACTTGATTAAAAAATACTCAATTTTCCAACATGAGACTCTCTTGGAATGTAAAGAAACTATGTACAATTAATTAATCTTACAAAAAAGTTTGGCCCCTCGGTCTCCTGACAATGCCTAAGTGTCTCCATGTGCATCTCTGCCAAATCATGATGGTCTGAAACAGGATCTCCGACTCCTGCACGCAGGTCTATCATCCTGAAATCATATCCTCTCTGCTTACAGTGTAGATACAGCCGAGGATACACGCTCTCCATCAATGCACTGCGCTCTGGGACGGTATCTACACATAGAATAATGATAATAATAATAAGAATCATCATCATATTAGAATGATTTCTGAAGGATCATGTGACACTGAAGACTGGTGTAATGATGCTGAAAATACAGCTTTACCGTCACAGGAATAAATTACATTTGGAAATATATTAAAATAAAAAGTTGTAATATTTCACAATCACAATATTACTGTTTTTACTGTCTTTTTGATAGCCTTGGAGAGCATTAAGAGACTTCAATAACATTAAAAAAATCTTACAGACACCAATTTATTTTATACCTTTATATCCACCACACAGATAGATCATGAATCTCCTGTGTTTAAAATGCAACGATGAAATACTGTCATCATACAAGGTGTTTGGAGAAGAATGATGTTGCAGATTTGGATCTCTTTCATCTAATCTTTGTTTGTTGTCAATATCAGCAGCTCTAAATGTTCCATCAGAGAGGGATCCCTGGCCATCCGGGGCCTCGTCCGTACATGAAGATGCATTTTGAACAATTCCTGCTCCCTCTTTTTTTTCTTTTTCCTCCTCGTCCTCTTTTTCTTCCTTCTCTTTCTCCTCAAGTGGCACAAGACTCTGCAGGAGATGAGGAGGACTGTCTGATGAAACCTGGTCCTTTAACCCCCCAAAAAGAGTGATGAATGTCTATAAGATCACATCATGGCTACATAAAACTCTGTAATAATAATAAATGCTTAAAACATTAACACATCATACTAACCTTAAACAAAACTGTTTTTGTTTTCTGAAACACTACAGAACCTTTCTCCTCAAGAGATGAATTCTTTGAGTGACGCTGATGCAAATGGTACTGTACAGAGAAAAGTTGGCATAATACAAATTACTCAACTTAATAATTATTTGCATTATTTACAGTTTTGCTGGAATTTCTCAAACTCAGATGATCCTTTGAAAATAGCTTTTTGGCCTTGTGCATACAAAAATCTCACTGGATTATTACAATTAATGGCAAAAGAAATGTTTGGACATGTAAACTGATATTTCCTACTGACACACTACAGCAAAAGATATAGATAACTGGCTTAAAACCATTTTTTTGGGGTGAAAATACTAACATGTCTAAGACTTTTGCACAGTACTGTATATTGTTCATGGAATGTTTGTGTAACGTTTTTTAAATGTTGCTGGTAACATTCCCCTAATGTTTGAAGAATTATAAAATGGAATGTTCATTCATATATAAACAAGAAAAATATGTATGTTTCTAATGTTCAGAGAACATTCAGAAATAACGTTTTCATAACTTAGTGGGAATGTTGGCAAAACGTTCTTAAAATATATTTTTGTAAACTGGGAACTAGATTCTGAAACATTTTCCAAACTTACTTTAAGGTGAGCTGTGATTTCCAGCTCTGTTTCCACACTCACTCTGGATAACGGAACAACCTGGTGGCCTAAAGTGTTTTTCTATTACATATTTAAGGGAATCACATAATATATTAGCACATAAGTCTTATAACATACAAATATATGTTGTATTTATTTGCATAGAGTTAAATCTGAAATCTCTCATTTCACATGCACCTTCTTCCTGACAGTTCTGTGTAGGGGGCCGTGATGATCCCTCGGCCCCTGGGAGAAGAACAGCTCCTGTAGTCGTTGGGCTGTGGTTTGGCCTTTGGTGTGGTGATCCTGAACAAGTCATGCATCTTAAATGACGGAGCAACAAAGTGTGGTACACAAACAGCTCAAATGATTGGCTTCCCCAAGTAACATAAGAAGCCAAATTAGCAACACTAAATTAACAGATTGTGTTACAGCTGATGCAAAGCCTTCCACTGCGAAAGAAAAAACTGTCACAACTGCAGGGGATTTATTAATTTAAAAAAAAAATGGAAACATTAATCAATGAAAAGGTTACCAGTATTGCTGACTTTGAGGGAATCACGTTGGAAATGGGAGGAAGGTTGACAACCTCATTTTCCTGTTCAGTTAACACATGATTATTATATGAGAGTATACTTGTAATTATGAAATTATGAGAGTTGACTGTGTTTATTCATTTTAATAAGTAAATCATGCACTTTTAATGGTTTTTAGTCAAAGTTAAGCCATCCAACAAATAAAATATCCGTTTTGAAGTATTGCAGTACTCATTTACAACACATTTATTTAGGGAGAAGACTTCTCTATTGATAAATACACTGCAATTAAAAATATAATCTTACCGGTTTCTGCTTATTTCTTTTCGGTACAACTCCATTTCTGTAGTATGTCCACATGGCACCGGACAGCAGGCTTCACACACTGGACGTCTGTTCTGAACTTCATATAAAAAGCTAACAGCTAATCGGCCTAAGTTGCATCCATAAATGCACTAATATGTCTTCTTTAAATTCCGCTTACATGGCGTGCATACCTAACCCGGAGTCAAGAGAGTCTGAGGAGATGCGCGTTCTTTCTCTCAGCGAAAGATAAGGGTGCATTATTCAATGATGCACAATCACCGCTAGATGGCGTTCTGCATGTGTTATTACACACTGCCATGGGAACGTCAGCAGATCACGGTCAATTTCAAACTGCTGCCAAACTTTATATATTTGGCTTTTGTATCTATATATTTGACTTTTTGTATTTTTACTGCTTATATATTATATATATATATATATATATATATATATATTATATATATATCTATAATATATATATATATCTATATATATATATATATATATATATGATTTTCTTATTATTATATTTTTGGTCTATATACACATATTTATTTCTTCTATTATATTATATCTTTAATTGTAATTGTAATTATATATATCTTTAATTGTAATTATGTCATTATTGCAATATTTTCTTCAGATATAATTCATATATATGAATTGAATACTTTTTTCTATTTTTTATATATTATTATTATTATTATTATTATATTATTATATTTTACTTATTTGTTTCTATTTTCCTCTGTCAGTATTCATTGTTTCTTTATTTCTTTTATTATTTCATTTTTTCATTGTTTTTAACTTTTGCCATGGAGATGGAAAAAGTGTCCCAATCAACGAATTCACCATATATATATAATTATTTTATGTTAATGTTTAAAAGAAGTATCTCTGCTCACCAAGGCTGCATTTATTTGATTAAAAACAAACCAAAAACAGTAATATTGAAATATTATTCCAATTTAAAACAGCTGTTTTCTATGTCAATCAGTAAAGTGTAATTCCTGTGATCAAAGCTGAATTTTCAGCATCATTACTCCAGTCTTCAGTCACATGATCCTTCAAAATCATTCTAATATGATGATTGATGCTCAAGAACATTCATGATTATTATCAATATTGAAAACATTTACATTTTATTTCATGATGCTATGATGATAAAGTTCAAAGAACAGTATTTGTCTGAAATCTAAATCTTTTGTAACATTAAACCGTTCAAAAGTTTGGGGGTTAATTTTAATTTTATTTTTGGGGGATAGAAATAATTAAATACTTATTCATCAAGGATGAGTTAAACTGATCAAAGTTACAGTAAGACAATTATATGTTAGAAAATTCTATTTTAATAAATTCTTTGAACTTTCTATTCATCGAAGAATTTTGAAAAAATTTGTACACAACTGTTTTCAACATTGATAATAATAATGAATGTTTCTTGAGCATCAAATCATCATATTAGAATGATTTCTGAAGGATCATGTGACACTGAAGACTGGAGTAATGATGCTGAAAATTCAGCTTTGATCACAGGAATAAATTACACTTTACTGTATATTGACATAGAAAACAGCTGTTTTAAATTGGAATAATATTTCACAATATTACTGTTTTTGTTTGTATTTTTAATCAAATAAATGCAGCCATGTTGAGCAGAAGATACTTCTTTTAAAATATTACATAATCTTACTGACCCCAAACTTTTGAACGGTAGTGTGTATATATTTTCGTTTTCTTTCTATGGTTCTGTGCTGAACTCAATGTCCCACAATGCTTTGTGGTGTTGTTATTGTGTCGCGCAGACATGGCCGCCCTGTCAGGCAGTTCCTCTGAGTGCTGCACGCTCAAAAAGACTCTAAAAAGGTTAATATCTAACACGTCTGCTTCCCCACGAGCACGAACCCACTCGGAACCGCTTTACGTGATCTCTCTGGAGCGCTACGGCAGAGACGCAGACTTCGGGATCCGTTTCCCGGACAGTATTTCGATGTCAGAGAGTCTGTTTGACGCCACTATCACGGACGGAGACTGTAAGATCCGCGTGTCTCTGGATCCCGTTGTAAACAGACTCATTAGCGTGAATAAACTTCACTGCGGCTCCGTCATACGGAATGTGGAGTTCAGCCGCGGGGAGGACAGCGACGGAGACGGCGGGTATTTTCATGTGTGCAGTCTGGAGGTGGACAGACTCTCCGGCGGTGATGCGGCTCTTCGGGCGCTCTCATCCGTCAACGTGAGGTTAATACCGTGGATGGGAGCAGAGCCGAGCGCAATCCCGCTCAGAGCCCGCAGGAGCTCCTACCTGCCGCTGTGGAACAATCACGACTTCTATGGAGAGATGTGGCGGGAAACGACCCCCTCTGAACCCGACGCAGAGGACTCTGGAGATGAAATAGATGGTGTGTTCACATGCTGTAAGCTGCCTACTTAGGCAGCATTTAAATGAAGGGAATCGATCAGAAACGTTTCATTTGGGCACCATAGTTTTCACCCAAGTACCTGCTACCCTCTAAAACACTTCACTCTTGTATTAGTTTCAAATTCCCTAATTGGATTCAGTAAAATTAACTGAAAATCACACTAGGAATTGTAGCCAAAAAAATAGTAATATTTCTCACACATTTAAAAAAAAAAAAAAAAAGAGAAAGAAATAATAATAAACACGAGAACATAGGAATTTTTTAAAACTGTAAATCAGTTTTTAATACATTCTAATATATCGAAAGAAATGTTGTTTGCGACAACTGAAAAATAAAATTGACCCACAAAATATAAGGCGATGGTTCACTCAAAAATAAATAAATAAATTCTGCTATTATTTATTCACCCTCACCCTGTATTTCTTTATCTCTTCTGTGAAGCACAAAAGAAGATATTTTGAAGAATGTTGGTAAAAAACAGTTTTGTAATCATTGACTTCCACTGTATGAACAAAAAGACACTGAGACATTTCTCAAAAAATGTTCCACAGAATAAAGAAAGAAATGCATAAAGGTTTGAAACAGCACGAGGGTGAGTAAATGATGACAGAATTTTCATTTTTAGGTAAACTATTCCTTTAAATTCAGCCTAACACCACATACCATGATGCATCCTTTGTGAATGCACAGAAATGCTGTCCAGGTAGGAATCTCAACCTCTTGTATGACCAAATAGGAGTAGGTGTTTCTGAAAACAGTAAGATGAGTGCTACGTATTAATATGCTGTATGATGAAATGTTGCTGTTCATGCATGCGCTTTTGTTTCTGGTGGTAGATGTCGGGTCTACGGTTTCACTCGCAGAAGTACGCAGGCGTTTCTTGAGTGGGTCTCGCCGTTATCGGGGCGCCCTATGTGTGCGGATCCTTCACAAATCCAGACTGATATATTATGGAAAAGCAGATCAGAAATGTGAATGTCCCTATAAGGTCAGACTTTCTTTTCCATGCTAATCTTTGGTACCTATAGGAACTTGGTTATATTAAAATATGTCATAAGATAAATGTTGTTTTAACATATATAAGGGGTGGGGAAAAATAACAAGCTACTGCTTCATCATGCTTTTCAGACATTGTTTATAACACTTTATAGATATTGTTTTTCCTTTAGTATGTTGCAACACACTTTTTGTATTTTTATATTTCACGTATTGACTGATATTGTGGGCACTTGCTCACACCTGTTTTTTTAGATTTTAGATTGTTTACCAACAAATATTTAACTATATTTCTTTACTACTTTCTCATCCTAACCATTCAACTTTCATTTCAACCATTTTTCTCAAAATGAATAGTTATCTGTATGTCATAGTGAAAAATGCCTAAAATCACTTAAGTATGACAACATTGGTCTTGACATTCAAAGTAACGTCTTCCATCTGTGTTTCTCAGGCAGAGTTGCAGGTCGGCGATGGCTCATCCAGTGCTTGTGTTGTGCTGTGGAACACAGTCTGTCTGGAATGGTATCGAATCCTGCATCCGGGTCAAGTTGTAAGATTGTGTCACTACAGAGTCAAGGAGAGTTACAGCAGCCGCACGGGGCAGGAATCAGAGCCACACATCGGTAGAAATTTAACATTTCAAGTTATGACATATATACTACTGTTCAAATGTCAAAAGTTTTTAAAAGAAGTCTCTTATGCTCACCAAGGCTGCATTTATTTGATCAAAAATATAGTAAAATCTGTAATACTGCAAAATATTATTACAATTTAATAAAACTGTTTTCTATTTTAATATATTTATTATTACTCCAGTCCTCAGTGTCACATGATCCTTCAGAAATCATTATAATATGATGATTTGCTGCTCAAGAAATATTTCTTATTATTCTCAGTGTTGAAACAGTTGTGCTGCTTCATATTTTTATGGAAACTGTGATACGTTTTCTTTAGGATTATTTGATGAATAGAAAGAGCATCATTTATATGAAATAGAATTTTATGTAATATTATAAATGTATTTACTGTCACTTTTGTTCAATTTAATGCCTCCATGCTGAATACATGTATTAATTTCTTTAAAAAAAATCTTTGACCACAAACTTTTGAACAGTGTGTGACTCTGTTTACACCTAGTATTTTGGTCGATCGGATCACAAGTAGTTGAGGGAGACATTCCTGTTTACCTGATGTTTTCATTTGTCTCTTGTCCATTTTCAACCACTTCTGTCCTGATTTATTCAAGGGGAGTGTCTAAGGGTGGGTAAATGTATGAAGATGAAGGAAAAACATATGGAGAGCATCAGCTTTTGTTTCTCCTGTGACAGCCAGAAGACCACACCGATAGCTGTGAGTGTGTGTTAGAAATCAGGAATGATGAGAGATCTGGGTCTTTAGCTGGCAGAGTTTAAATCCCATCTGGCTAGTGCACTTCCTATAATGTTTTTGCATTAAGTCAGTAGGCAGTCTTTAGTGGCAGTTCGAACACATTCGACCACATGAGCATCTACACTAGGAAAGCAGGCCTGTTGAATGCGTTTTTGACTACCTCTGTAAGTGGTCGAAAGTGGACAAACTCAAAACATTTTAGACCCCGTTTACACCTGTATCTAGCGTCATCCACTTGTGATCCGATGGACCAAAACGCTCTTAATACCAGGTGGAAACAGGGCCCATGTTGCAGTATATGAACTAGACGTATATATTTGTTCTCATTTATAACATTTTGTATTCTACCTTCTTCTGTTCATACTTTAGA
Organism: Culter alburnus; assembly: GCA_028476615.1. NCBI lineage: Eukaryota > Metazoa > Chordata > Actinopteri > Cypriniformes > Xenocyprididae > Culter > Culter alburnus. Next base: position 533,502 of record JAOTNS010003616.1, read on the forward strand.
GATCAGTCTTAATTCCAGGAACCCCACTGCTCAAATTACTATCATCCCTAAGAACCAGATTTCTCCAGATTGGGTTTTGCCAAACCTGCCTCATTCATTCATCTGCAGGTATGGATACAAAATCACAATCTCAATATCCTCTAGAGCCTTACACTGAAATCGAAGACTTGTACAGCTCAGAGAAATGTTTTATGTGATCATTTTATAGGCAGGAGATTCCTAGTTGTCCACAAGGCCACATCTGCGATGTCATCGGTGTGGTGATCTTTGTTGGTCGACCAGAACGTGTCAGAAAGAAAGGTCAGATGTTTGGTACACACAAAAATATGCTTTATTTTAAGCCAGTAGACTGAAATACTTTTTTCCTTGTAGATGGGCAAAGATCAGAGATGGAGGAGTATCGGTGGCTCCAACTGGCAGATAGAACATCAGACAAGCCAATCACAATCAAGCTTTTCTCTACATCACAGCCTGACATTCAAAGCCGTGTCTATCCAAGTACACGTCACTGTATTTTCTCATTGTTATTCTCTGTCTCTGTGCTGTTATTACAGACAAACTGTATTTTTTTTTTTTTTTCAATACAGTGGCACTGGTTGTCTGCACTAGACTAAAGCTTATCAGAAGTGCAGTTAACAGAGCTACAACTTTTGAATATCTCACCAACACGTCACTGACCCAGGTTTACTGCACAGGTAAATAACACACACCTTCATAGATCAGACATATAATATACACTACCGTTCAAATGTTTGGGATCAGAAAATGTTTTTGTTTTTTAAGAGAATAAAAATTAAAAAATAAATTAAAATTATTCAGCTATTCAGCAAGGATGCGTCAAGTCGATCAAAAGTGACAGTAAAGACATTTATAAAGTTACAAAAGATTTCTATTTCAAATAAATGCTGTTCTTTTGAACTTTCTATTCATCAAAGAATCCTGAAAAAAAACTATCACAATTTCCACAAAAATATTGCTAATAATAAGAAATATTTCTTGAGCAGCAAATCAGCATATTAGGGTGATTTCTGAAGGACCATGTGACAATGAAGACTGGAGTAATGATGCTGAAAATTCAGCTTTGATCACAGGAATAAATTACTTTTTAAAATATATACAAATAGAAAACAGTTCTTTCAAATTGTAATAATATTTCACAATATTACTGTTTTTACTGTATCTTTGATCAAATAAACTATCTGAAATATGAGATTTTCAGCTCAAATTTGTGCGTACGCATGCTTAGTGAATGAGACCCATTGTTACTCACACTTAAGTGTTGCAACAATATTATCGGATTCATATAGATGCATTATTTTCAGTCTCTCTGAAAAGCCTGCTCTGAACTGTGTCTTGTTTAAAGACAAATCTGCAGGAAAATGAACCAAACAAACAAACAGTGTCTTACTGAGGTGATCTGGGACTTCGTTAAAAATAAAGCTCATCTGCGTGTTAATGTTTACAAGGAAGGGCAAACAAAGACTGTGTTTTTCTACAACTTGGCACTGCAAAACAGAGGCATCTCTTAGTTTATTTTGGAGTAATGTTTCGTTTCTCTCGTATTACTTTTACATGACATTCGGTGGCAGGCTTACAGGATGTAGAAGTAGTCGTTAACTGCAGAAGCTGTCCTTTCGTATATCAAAAATCTGAAAAGTGTTAGTTTCAGCAGAAGCTGTTCTGACTTACAGGAGGTTTTTTTAGTAAATGGTCAGACGATCAAGAAATTGGATTTCTTAAATCATGACTCCTTAAGGTGCCAAAATTAAAAAATTATCTTGGTGAATAACAAGAGTTCAGTACATGGAAATAACATACAGTGAGTCTCAAACTCCATGTTTCCCTTCTATATAATCATTTAAAAAACCTCCAAGAACAGGCGAATCAAACATAACACCGACTGTTACGTAACAGGGGTGTACGCCCCAATATTTGCATATGCCAGCCCATTCCCAACATTATGAATTAGACAAACAGCCAGTCTGGAGCAGCACAGGTGAATTATCAGACTAGGTAAGCAAGCAAGGACAATAGCAAAAAATGGCAGATGGAGCAACAATAACTGACATGATCCATGATATCATGATATTTTAGTGATATTTGTAAATTGTCTTTCTAAATGTTTCGTTAGCATGTTGCTAATGTACTGTTAAATGTGGTTAAAGTTACCATCGTTTCTTACTGTATTCACGGAGACAAGAGCCGTCGCTATTTTCATTTAAACACTTGCAGTCTGTATAATTCATAAACACAACTTCATTCTTTATAAATCTCTCCAACATTGTGTAATGTTAGCTTTAGTCACGGAGTACTATCAAACTCATTCAGAATCAAATATAAACACCCAAATAAATACTATACTCACATGACCCGAAGCATGCATGCAGCATACATGACGAACATCTTGTAAAGATCCATTTGAGGGTTATATTAGCTGTGTGAACTTTGTAAATGCACTGTATTATAGAGTCGTGAGCTCGATGGGCAGGGAGCATGAGATTTAAAGGGCCAGCAGCCCCTGAATCGGTGCATAGTTAATGATTCCCCATAATAGGCCGTTAAAAAAATTTATTTAAAAAAATCTATGGGGTATTTTGAGCTGAAACTTCACAGACACATTCAGGGGACACCTTAGACTTATATTACATCTTGTAAAAAAAACGTTCGATGGCACCTTTAAATAATGGTAAAATAATTTGAACGGTAGTGAACGTAAACTTATTTATTTGCATAATTATTAATAGAATCAACTGCTATCATTTGCAAACATGAAAACAGGCACAGGGGCTCACCCCGTGATGCCATACAGAGGTGTACGGCCCATCCGCCAGTTCCTCCACTGGCTGAAGCAGGTAGATGAGAGCAGCCTGCTGGAAAGAGCTGTGATTGGAGGATATTTCAGCTACCCACCACTTCCAGTTTCACTGAATAGCTTCATGGAAAACAGACAAGGTAAGAAGCAGAAAACGACTTGAGGATGTTTGTAGAGTTTGCCAGTGTTTATACAAAGATATATATTTTTGATTGGATCAAGCACAGAAAAATGCTCTCTAACGGTAACCTTTTGAGTTTAGTATAGAATAAATTAATTAAATACTCAAATGTGGTGCTCTACCTCTTCATGTCTTCCTGTGGCTAATTTAGTGTGTGTGTGTGTGTGTGTGTGTGTGTGTGTGCAGGGGGAGCTGGTCTCATCAGTGGAGGAGAGATGAAATTAGAGTGCGAGAAGCTGAATTACAGAGAGAAACGACAGTTTGCTGTTCAGTGTGTCGTCACTGCTGCCTGCTACCACCACAGAGAGGTACAGACATAGACAGAAACAAATAACCCACAATGTTATACAACCAACAACATACACTGATATAATACAGTACCGTTCAAAAGTTTGGAGTTGTATGTTTTTGAAAAAAGTCTCTTATGCTCACCAAGGCTGCATTTATTTGTTCAGAAATACAATAAAAACCGTAATATTGTGAAATACTATTACAGGTTCAAATAACTGTTTTCTGTGTAAATATATTTTTAACTATAATTTATTCCTGTGATGGCAAAGCTTAATTCTCAGTGTCACATGATCCTTCAGAAATCATTCTAATATGCTGATTTGATGCTTAAGAAACATTTCTTAGTTTTATCAATTATCAATGGTATTAAATATTACAATATTATCAAATATTATGATATTTATTCAGGATTCTTTGATGAATAGAAAGTAAAAAATAAACAGCATTGTCTTTACTGTCACTTTTGATCAATTTGATGCATCCTTACTGAATAAGAGTATTTATTTCTTTAAATAAAAAAACTTACTAACTCAACGTTTGAGTCGTAGTGTACCTCTGTTATATCTCTATTTTCTATTCTTTTATAGAACAATGGGCGAACACAGTATTCAGATCTTCCATCAGCTCCACTCAGCCCTAGAGTGCCACGGCAAAGAGAGGGGTATGTGTGTTATTTTAGGTTTAGGTTTCTGATCTCATGTCGTTCCAAACCCGTAAGACTTTCGTTCATCTTCAGAACACGAATTAAGATATTTTTGATGAAATCTGCAAGCTTTTTGGCCTCCGATGGACTGCAACGTTATTACCACTTTCAAGGTCCAGAAAGGTAGTAAAGACATTGTTAAAATAGTCCATGTGCTACAGTGGTTCAACCTTAAGGTCATTGCACACTGAGTCCGAAATTCGCATGCGAAACTTTCGCACGTTAAAAAATAAATTCGACCTCACGTTATGTCAATCGTGTTTGCACACTGCCTCCGAAACTTTCGTCCGTCAAAAAAATATTCGGATCAGGTTCGATTTTCTGCGTTTTTCGCATCCGTGGCACGCATTTTGAGAGACGTTTTGACAATTCAGAGCCACCGTACGCGAACGCAAAAATCCAGAATGCCATCTGACAAGTTGATCCACGTCGTCTACAGCACAAAACAGCAGCACTGAATGACAAACAACGTGAGGAATACAAAGAGACCGAATATAAAGACAGATTGTGCCAGTAGTAAAGCATCAAACAGAGCCACTGACATCCTGAAGTAATCTTTGAAACGCTCGGATAATCCCGCAGCTCCTTGATGAGGTGAATTCTCCTTTCTCTCTATGCAATCTCGGATTGAATGGACCCAATATTTCCTCTTTCTTTTTCTCTTTTTAAGAAGAGAGGAGACAACTAATCGTGCTCACTGCTTGAAGACTTAATTTTGTATTGTTTTGCGATTTGTTTTGCGATTGTTTTTTTTTTGTTTTTTTTTTGTTTTTTTTTTCGCAACGCATTCATTAATACGCATCGGACTCAGTGTGCAAGGTCTCTGTGCGTGACGAATTTTTAGGATTGCGAATACGAAAAAACGCATGCGAAAATTTCGGACTCAGTGTGCAAAGGCCTTTAATGTTATGAATACTTTTTGTGCGCAAAAAACAAAACAAAATGACTACCTTTCTGGGCCTTGAAAGTAGTAATAACGTTGCAGTCGATGGCGGGGTCAGAAAGCTCTCGGATTTTATCAAAAAATATCTTAATTTGTGTTCCGAAGTTTAGAACGATGTGAGGGTGAGTAATTAATGATAGAAATTGCATTTTTGCTTGAACTAACCCTTTAACACAGAAGCAGAAGTGTGAATGAGATTTGATATCTATCAGCTGACAGCATCTGTTCCCCTTCACTGTCATTGCATGGAAGAAAGCAGCTAAACCCCTTCCTTTGATTTTATAAGAAAAACAAGAATATAAGAGACCTTTATTACATTTTCATTACTAGGTGAACTGTCCCTTAATGTTCATTTATAACTGTTTTTACCACAGGTCTGAACCTCACAGGACACCCGTGAAGCGGAAACTTTTCAGCAGTACTAGCCCTAGAAAGAGGTAAGAATGTGTTTCTGTCCGATACAGAAGTACTGCTGTTATTCAGTGGAGAATAATAATTCACTCTTTCTCAGGTTGGCACCACCTCTGCAACCATTTGCAACAGAGGATGACGCAGAGAGGGGTAAGAGAATGCAGTGGTGTTGTTAACCAATTACACAAACCATACAAATTCACAGGTATTCTTGGGTAAGTTAACAGATTTTCAACCCGCTTTGTATTGTGACAGTGTCGGTAGTAAATGAACATTGTTTACTTCTCCATGTTACCTGGACTGAGAAAGTTCTATTTATTTGTCAGCAAAAGTCTTTTGACAGCTCCATGGCTTTTGTGAAAACAACTTATTGTACTTCCACATTTTTGTATCCCCTGCAAATTTGCATTGAATTTCTAGTGAAAGATCCGTGTGTCTTTGTGCCCTGTAGATTTTTCTCTGTTTGATGGTGCCATGGAGTTTCTAGTCGGACAACAGGACGAAGATAGTAATGATGAAGATGATGACGAAGAGTTCTCGACGCCGCCCACTAGTCCCCTGACCTCACGCCTGGGACTGACACGTGTTGCCATTGAAACTCTGCCACGGGTTTTTTGTTACGAACGCCGACATGTTCAGGCTGTTGCTGTGGGGATGCAGGTTAACAACTTTCACAAGCTCCTCCCACAGAGAGAGCTGGAGTCATTTAGCCCCGCCTCCTGCTACACCGGCTACTTCACTCTGACAATGAGAGGTGCACATTTAAAACACAATTTTGTTTGTTTTTTGCATGAACAGTGTGAAGTCAAAGTGTCAGTCACAGCGTGTTTGTAGTATTGTGATTTTTTTTTTTTTCTTGTTTGCATAGCTTTATCAGATGGAGTGATGCTTGATGTTCTTTTTCTGCCTGCTGCCCCGGGAAACTTGCACTGGATGCCCCTCCCTCTTTCACATGATAACTCCTGGGAGTCTGTCCTATCACACGGAGGGTTTTCACCACATGCCCTGCCCCCAAGCCCTGGTAAATATGTATATATTTATTCGGAATGAATTTCAATGTAAAAACACATTGTTCATAAAAACTTTTAGCTAATTTGTTAATGCTTTCAGATAATAAAAGTAGTAGTACACTCTTAGAAAAAAATGGTTTAGTGGGGTTCTATATAGAGCCCTAGAGTTCTTGACTCAAATTTAAAGAACACTTTATGCCAAAAGATTGTATATAAGGAGAGTTTCTCTTACGTTCATTTAACTGGTTTAATTATTTAATCTATATATAAGCATTTTATTTTATTTATCATTTTTATTTCCTGTGTGTAATAAAATAGCTAAAAATTTAAATCTGGTTTCTCTTTCTTCTCCAACAGCTGACATGATCGCCACTGCAAATCAGTTGACCAATCAAAGGCTACTGTGTGTGTTAGATGCATGTGCATTAGGAGCAGAGAAGTTGGAATTGGTACTAAACCGTGCATTTCCTTTACGATGATAGAAGCATTCTTGAGATGGAAGGACACATTGATATAAAACAAGTTTGTATTTATATATTTTATATTGATTTCATATTGATTTTATATAGCTGTTGTAAACAGAATCACCCTTGATTTATATATATATATATATATATATATATATACACACACACACACATTATTTATTTATTTATATATTTATTTATTTAAACAACAAAATATGTTTTTTAATTTTTTATTGAGTATGGTTCCATGAGGTTTACTATTCATGGTAATAAAATTTTACCACACAATCTTGTGTTGCTTCATTGAAGGTCTGGCTGTGGTGCATGATACTCAAAGGTTCAAGACTTTGTCATTTTCATAAACAATCTCGCCTTTGATTATGACATATCTGATGAGCTCCTGATGGCCCCCGAATTGGTAGACCAGATGTTCCCACCTGCAGCAGAGGGAAAGAGAACTCAAATTATAACAACCTCCTTAACAAGTCCCAACAAGCACCAGTCATAATCTGAATTTCAATAACTGATTTCATATATCAAACCATATTTATGCCTTATTCAAACAACTTGTGAACAGTGTTAGGGAAACACTGTTACTTTTAAAAGTAATGCATTACAATATTGCATTTCTCCCTGAAAATGTAACTAAGTTACTTAGTTACTTTTTATGGGAAGTAATGTGTTATTTTAATTTTGCATTACTTTTTCTCACCTGACCTGGGCTTGCCTGTTTTATAACAAAAAACAAAAGTTGTGTTTTTGGCAAAAGTAATGGCCCTTTGACACCAAAAGTGAAATGATGCAAGAGAAGAAAGTCCAACATTTACATCAGAAATAAAAATAAAAACAAATGTGATGTGTATCTAAAGTCATTTTTGCTTATTCATGTGGTTGAATTGGATCATCAAAGTTATTTAACAATTAATTACTCCAGGTTTGTGTAATATTGTGTATATATTGTATAGTTTGCATTTCACTGTTTTATTTATTTTGAGAAAAACTGAATCTGTTTTTGTGCAAGTGAGATGAATAAATGCCTGCTCACATTTAGTCTAGAGCAGGGGCCTTAGAGAAATCGTGAGTAAGTGCAGAGGTGCCCTGTATAAACATGATGGTTATTGTAGCTCTAGACAAGGGGTCCTCAACTCTGGACCTTGAGATCCTCTTTCCTGCAGAGTTTAGCTCCAACCCTAATCAAACACACCTGGACAAGCTAATCAAAGTCTTCAGGTATAATATAAAGTCGCAGGTAGGTGTGTTTAATCCAGGTTGGAGCTAAACTCTGCAGGAAAGTGGATCTTGAGGTCCAGAGCTAGAGCTACAATAACCATCATGCTTATACAGGGCACCTCTGCACTTACTCATGATTTCTTTAAACATGGGGACAGGAGAGGTGTCAGTCAATAAATGGGACTCGGATATTTTGTTGTAATATGAAAGTAATGTGTTACTTGTTATTCAAAAAAAGTAATCTGATTACGTAACTCGCGTTACTTGTAATGCGTTATCCCCAACACTGCTTATGACCATAAGAATTCAGCAGTTGCCCCTGTAGATCTCTAGCTTCTGTATGCATGTGATCTAACCGTGGTGCATTGATGATCACAAGGTCTCCCTGTTTCCCGATTTCAAGCGACCCATGTGTATGTGAACGGTTGAGAGCATAGGCTGCATTTATAGTGCTTGCAGCCAAAGCTTCTGGCATAGACATCTTCATCATCACACAGGCCAAGTGCATCACCATAGGCTAATGAACAACACAGACAAAATGGAAAGTGATCAGGTCAAATTTCTACATGCAAAATTTGTTCAGTATACGAAGGTTTGTGTGTTATGGTCACCATTGAGCAGCAGTAGGCATTGGGGTTGAAGTCACTGCCCAGGGCCACTATGACTCCCGCATCAAGCATATCTCTCGCACGTGGTGGAGAAAGCCTTTAACAGACACAAGGAGAATCAAATCCGTGATCTCTTTTATTTATAATTATTGCATTGATAATTGACAGGACAGTGAAGTAAAAGGAAAGGGAAGGTGAGAACATCAACGTTGTGGGTATTTACCTTAATATATAGGCAGTGGTGGGTAGGAGGACCGCTGATGTTTTAGCTGTTGCCATGGCAGCGATTCCATCATCTGTCACTTCTTCTAAATGGCTGATGGCTAAAGCGCCAAGTTCTGCCCCGAGCTATTAGATTGGAAAACAAAAAGAAGATACAGATGATGTAAGAAGAACACCATTTGAATGTTTAAGCATGTATGCAAGAAACTACGTGAATATGCCAACATACATGTGCCGAGTTCATGGGATGGAGTTCATCGCCATGAAAATTGATGTTGAGGCCCATGTCTTTGCCAGCCTGAAGTATGCAACGCGTAGAGTTCAGATCGAACACACCTTTCTCACAAAATACATCAATGTTGTCCACCTGCAGATCACCTGAAGCAGTTAGCTTTTTTATCTTGGGCAAATGCACTGCCACAATGTCCTGAGTGGCTTCTTCCATAGTTTTACCTCTGAACACACAAAGAAAATATAAGATATGCAAATTTACACTACTGTTTAAAAGATTTGGGTTCGTTAAAGGGTTAGTTCACCCAAAAATGAAAATTCTGTCATTTATTACTCACCCTCATGTCCTTCGTTAATCTTCGGAACACAAATTAAGATATTTTTGTTGAAATCCGATAGCTCAGTGAGGCCATCATAGCCAGCAATGACATTTCCTCTCTCAAGATCCATTAATGTACTAAAAACATATTTAAATCAGTTCATGTGAGTTCAGCGGTTCAATATTAATATTATAAAGTGACGAGAATGTTTTTGGTGCGCCAAAAAAACAAAATAACGACTTATTTAGTGATGGCCGATTTCAAAACAATGCTTCAGGAAGCTTCGGAGTGTTATGATTCTTCTGTGTCGAATTATGATTCGGATCGTATGTCAAATCGCCACTCCGAATCGCTGATTCGACATGCTGATTCATTATGCTCCGAAGCTTCTTGAAGCAGTGTTTTGAAATCGGCCATCACTATATAAGTCGTTATTTGTTTTTTTTGGCGCACCAAAAAATTCTCGTCGCTTTATAATATTAATATTGAACCACTGTACTCACATGAACTGATTTAAATATGTTTTTAGTACATTAATGGATCTGAGAGAGGAAATGTCATTGCTCCCTATGCAGGCCTCACGGAGCAATCGGATTTCAACAAAAATCTTAATTTGCGTTCCGAAGATGAACGAAGGTCTTACGGGTGTGAAACGGCATCGGCATGAGGGTAATTAATGACATTATTTTCATTTTTGGGTGAACTAACCCTTTAAGAAAGTCTCTTGCTCACCAAGGCTACATTTATTTGATTAATAAAAATGGTAATACATCATTACTCCAGTCTTCAGTGTCACATCTAATCACAGAAATCACTCTAATATACTGATTTGATGCTCAAGAAACATTTCTTATCTATCTATCTATCAAATGCAATTTCTGTTTATTTAGAAATTTTAGGATTGGCAAGAATCAATTTAAGGACTACAATAAACTACATGTAAATTTTTTATTACAAAGAAAACAACTGTGAATGATAAAATCTTTTTTTAAAGAGTATGTACTTGGGTACTGCGTGGGCTCCGCAGTATGTTGCTGATATCCCGATTGGCAGTGACTTTCTCGCTGAATTGATCACCCTCAGCATCTTGAGTTCAGTGTCCAGCTCAAGTCCATATCCGCTCTTACACTCCACCAGTGTGGTTCCTGCTCTCATCATGCGCTCCAGACGGCTCTTTAACCCATCTAATAGATGTTGTTCGGTTGCTGAGCGAGTGTGTGTCACTGTGAAATGAATTCCACCTCCTGCTTCATGCACTTCCATGTATGTGGCACCAGCCAGCTGTACACAGAACAAGATGCTTTGATATAAGATACTTGTTCAGATCTCTTCTCTAACACACTAAGACTTAAAGATACAGTATATCCATACAAAATGCAAGGGGAGAGATAGATTGAACTAAATGACAGAAAAACCTTCATGGCAAACTCATGCACTCTGTCTCCAGCCCACACTGGATGTGTGTGTGCATCTACCAGACCTGAAAAATTAAGATTCCCTTAAAAAAAAATTGTCAACAGAAGAGGTCACACTGTTTATTTTGGGTGGAAGATGTAACATTTACCAGGGAGAACACACATGCCGGAAGCATCCAGGACATTGTCAAACTTTGCTCCTTTGAACTGAGACTCAATGATGTCTGCCGATCCAACAGCTTTAATAAGCCCATCACTACACACACACACACACACACACACACACACACACAGCTAAATAAGCACATTCCATGAACTTAAATTGTTATTTTAAAAAGTTATTTATAATTACTAGTGACTAACCCAAACCATAACAAAATATATTTTTAGAATTAAAAACACTGGTTACAATTTACAATGAGGAGTTATTGTGCATTAGCTAACATGAACTAAAAATTATAAATATTTTAAAGCATTTATTAATATTTGTTAACATTAGTTGGTAAAGATCTAATTATTAATGGTTTGTTCATGTTAGTTCACAGTGCATTAATCAATGTTAACAAACGTAACTTTGGATTTAAAAAGGTATTAGTAAACGTTGTAATTACCATTGACTAACATTAATAAATGCAATAGAAGTCTTCATGTTAACTGCATAGTAATGTTAATAAATGAAACCTTAACAAAACTTTAGATTTACTAGGATCCATTTGACATTTGTGGACATTATTTCTTTTCTGTGGACATTTTTGTACTTAATACAAAAACTGTGATGTATTTTGATTTTTGCACCATGCAAAAATTTATCTATCTTTAAGGGAGCCATGAATCCTATATTGTTTTTTTTTTTTTTTGTTTGTTTTTTATTGTAAATATTAATTTGAAAATAAAAAACGGCTGTTTACAAAGGGACAATAGATATCACATATATGATCTTCTACGTTTTGCAAACGTTTATTTACATGTTGAATTCAGCAAGCACAATAAATAAGAGACAGACCATCAGTAATATAAAGAATTAATCGTACTTACTGTCCAATCACCACACTGCCATTCTCAACGACAGCCAGAGTCTGCATCCCATTCCTGGTGAGATACTTTTCACCATTTCTACAAACTAAGACCACTTGTGTTGCATTCTTGACCAAAAGTCTAAAACTGCTTGCAGACATTGTTAGTATAACTTTGCTGCTAGTGTTTTAGAGAAGAGGTTAGGGATGAAAGAGTGGGTAAATATTTAGCAAAGCCAAAATTAGATAACGTGGCCGAAGGTCGGAAGGGAAACAGGTAGATAAATTACCAATGGTCAGTCAGTGAGGGAGGAGCTCATGATTCAGCCGATTCTGTAAGAAAACAAATGTTATCTTCGTTGTGCTTACTTCGAACCGACTGCAATGATATCTGCATTCTGTGAATGTACTTCCGATTCATTAAATTCATTAGGATTAGTTCACTTTCAAATTAAATTTAGCCCAAGCTTTACTCATCCTCAAGCCATCAAGGTGTATATGACTTTCTTCTTCTTTCTGATGAACACAATCGGAGACGCATCCGAGCTTTATAATGGCAGTATGAGCTGAAGAAATTGTCTCCATTCACATTCATCCATCGTAAACATACGGTGTTAATAAAGTCCTTCTGAAATGAAGCGATGCGTTTGTGTAAAAAAAAAAAAAAAAAAAAAAATTAATTGTATTTCGGAGTTTTTGTGCTATTTGATCTTAGATGTTGATGTATTGCACACTGATATCAAAGAGCTAGAACCCAAGAGGCGACACTCTGATACTTTTTGGGTAACAGCCACTAGATGGCGCTCCGGTAGCGCGGCCGCCATTATGGGCTGAAAATACTAACTGGACCATAGAATCCTTCACATCTTACGCACCCAAAATCGGCGGACTTCACTGCCAAATCAGAAGCGCAATAGAACAGTTTTTTTTTTTTTTTTTTTTTTTTATTAAGTCACCAGTAAATTGTATGGCTCCTACAGTAAATGTTGTATTATCTTATTTATGTTTTATTTTACCAGTTGTGGAATCCAACCATTCAACCATCTGAGGTAACGTAGTTAGCCTACTTTATTGAGTATTTCCATTTTATGCAACTTTACACATTTATTAATGGTAAATTAATAATTAATAAATTTAAGATCATGTTTGCAGCTAACAATATATTTTAGACCTAGTGGAGTAATAGTAATAATATCTAAACAGCGTTCCAAATTATTATGCATGTGACATATCAGTAAGATTTCAGTAGAATAAACATTCAGATTTTAGTTTTTCTAAGAAAATGTTTGTTTGTTTATTTATCCATGTCTTTTTAGATAACTGGTATCAATCTCAGACAAAATAATTTGCCAGGTCTATGGAAACCCTACTTAGAGGTTGTTCCACATTATTAAGCAAGTCACAGTTCTCATGCAATATGGGGAGGAAGAAAGATCTTTCTGAAGATGAAAAGCTTGAAATGGTGCAATGTTGTGCAAAAGGCATGAAAACAACTAATATTTTGTGAAAACTGAATGGAGATTATTGAATTATCATAAGATTTGTGAGTGATTAGAGCACAGCAGATCTCGGTCAGATAAAGGCTTATTAATGAAAGTTCCTGTCAAAAAAAATTAATTGTATTAAAAGGGCAGCTATAAAAAAGCCAGTGTTGAGCAGCAAACAAGTATTTGAAGCTGCTGGTGTCTCTGGAGTCTCAAGAAGCTCTCCATGCAGGCTGGCAGTTGTGCGTAAAGATGCATTTTAGACACCACTAACCAAACCTCACAAAGAGAAACATTAAAAGTGGGTGTAGAAATACATGAAGACTCATTTTTTAAATAGTTTTATTCACTGACTAATGCTGTACTACAATAGATGGTCTAAACGGATGGATTTCTGGATGGTTGGTGAAAGGCCACCACGTTCCAACAAGACTGCGATGTCAGCAAGGAGCTGGCGGGTGATGATATGGGCTGGAATATTGGGAAGTGAGATAGAAGGTCCCTTTAGGGTCTCTGAGGGTATTAAAATGACTTTTGCAAGATATGTGAAGTTCATAACTGGCCATTTTCAGCTATGATATAAAAAGGAAGATAGTGCCTTCTGAAATACAATGTACTATGCACTATCCCATGTTGCAAAAAAACACCACAGCAATAAAACTGTTTGAAAATGTATTTGTACACCCACTGTAAATGTTTCTCTTTGTGAGGTTTGGTTAGTGGTGTCTAAAATGCATCTTTATGCACAACTGCCAGCCTGCATGGAGAGCTTCTTGAGACTCCAGACACACCAGCAGCTTCAAATACCTGTTTGCTGCTCAACACTGGCTTTTGTTATAGCTGCCCTTTTAATACAATTAATTTTTTTGACAGGAACTTTCATTAATAAGCCTTTATCTGACCGAGTTCTGCTGTGCTCTAAATCACTCAGAAATCTTATAATTTGATAATCTCCATTCAGTTTCACAAAATATTAGTTGTTTTCATGCCTTTTGCACAATATTGCACCATTTCATGCTTTTCATCTTCAGAAAGATCTTTCTTCCTACCATATTGCATGAGAACTGTGACTTGCTTAATAATGTGGAACAACCTCTAAGTAGGGTTTCCATAGACCTGGTAAATTATTTTGTCTGAGATTGATACCAGTTATCTAAAAAGACATGGATAAATAAACAAACAAACATACATTTTCTTAGAAAAACTAAAATCTGAATGTTTATTCTACTGAAATCTTACTGATATGTCACTTGCATAATAATTTGGAACGCGGTGTGTGTCTGAATTGAAATAAGTATATTGTATATTTTAATGGATCATGCTATAAACATAATGATCTTGTAATACATGATGCATTGCTGTGTCTGTTATCACATAGCTAATTCCTTTTGGACACTTTTGCTTTAACGGACATTAGACAACACTGCAAATTCAAGTTGTTATATTGATATATTTATTGTCCAACATTCCCTTTTTTTGTTGTTTTTTTGATGCATTCAGTGTTTATAAGCCTTTTAAAGAATTTTAACCCAAACTGACTGGGTTTCTAGAGAGCAAAGGTTTTGTGAAAAAAGTGGCAGACTTAAACACAAAGTGTGTAAAATTAACTGTTAAAAAGATTTGATGATCACTAGTGATAGTATTTTATTCTGTGTTTTCATCATTCAGGTTGGATTTCAGCATTAATGTACTTTTTTTTAACAAAGCAGCTGATATTGCCATAGAAACTATAGTGGACTGCCGATTCGCTTTCACCCCAAAATGGCGGAAATGTAGGGCTGCTGCTGGGCGCCGGTGTTGCAGTGGAACGTTCTATTGACTGTCGCTTCTAGTTAGTGTATATTCTTTGATGAAATTATTAGATGCATGAGATTTTGGAGATTATGGCTGCTGGAAAATGCTGCCAAGTCAGCTACCTATAGGTTTTCGGACTCAGCCGTGATAAGCCGCTGATCACCGCTCGGTGCGCGATAATGCTGAGTCCGCTAAATTTACTAGAAAAATAGCTAAATTTCACATACATAAAGAAATATTTACTGGCTCTAAACCTCTCTTTTCTCTATTCAAAGATGATCTTGACAAGTATATGGAAAATATCCAATGCTCTGTTGACTGTATCTCTATATTCATCCTTTTTGTCCTCTTTAAATTTATTGCATTGTTGTTTTGTTACCATGGCAACTTATATGTGTCTGTGTATCTTTTTGTCTTCTTTGTTTTGTTGTTTTCATATTTATCTGTAGGCCTATTGCTTTAATGCTTTGATGTTTTGTTATGTTTAAAAAAAAAAATTAATTAAAAATCACACATCACCGCAGATATTATGGCCAATCACGAAAGACGACATTGTGCAACTAAGCATAGACTACTCAGCTCTAATTTACTACTTCCCAGTAGGTGTCACTATTATTTTGCATATGTATTACAAGTGATAGATGTTTTTATTATGTTCTGGGGTATTCAAGCCCGGATTGGCTAATCGGGAGCACTGGGAGAATTTCCGGTGGGCCGGTCAGTTTATTTGGCCGCGAGGGCCGGTGTTGTCATGGCACTGGGTTGAAATATGGATGCTCTAGAAAATGTGGACGCGGCCAAATGTACTAAGCTGAGTAGCCTAATTTTTTCCTAAAAACCATTCAGTGACGGATTTAGGCCTAGACGGCAGTGTTGCCAAGTCCGTTTATTATAAGCGACTTTGGGCTTGTTTTTCTGTAAAGTCGCTTACAAATATTGGTAGTCGCGGGTCGCGTTTTTTGGGGCTTGTTTCTAAAGTGTAGTTGCTTATTTGGGCTTGATCCCAGCTCCATAATAAGTTGTCAAGCAGATATTTTCTATATGTTATTTAAATGTAGGAGTTTGTCTAGCCTGTTCTCTCTGTCCTCCCCTTTCCCCATACACACAGGAGAGTTTTTCCCCACCCACATCCTGCTTCTAATTGGCCCTTCGCAAAGACCCGCCCCCTTTAGTTACCGTTGCTTTGTCCGACAAGCCGTGGCGTTGTCACGCCACACGCAGTGAAAAATACATCGTGGAGCAAAGAGGATACTGACAACACGTCGACAGACAAGACAGCAGGTTACTTATGATATTAAAGTCCCAGCTTTCAAACTGTGTAGTTATTAAAGAAATTCAAACAATAAAAACCGTTTTTGTGGCTCTTTAATGTGTCGTGACCATGTTCGTGACGGATTGCTAGCGCCTCAAGAGGCTCGTAAACCGATCATCTCTTCCTACTAGTCCATTTATAGCGTCAAATAAACATGAGTGAACATGAGAATTGAATGTTGTTTCAAACGCGGAAAGACGTCAATATACACAATTTTACAAGTTTAACTGTTTAACTACACCGAGGTTAATCTTTTAACTACTGGCTGCTTTGTCGGACAAAATGGCGGATGCGGCGTTCTGATTGGTTAGATCGCTTGTCAATCAAACTCCCGGCGAAGGGTCAATTGGCTCTGACCCAGATGGCAACGAGTACTAGCCAATCAGAGGCAGAGCAGGGCAATCTGTTTTTTTTTCTGGTTATGAAAACGTCGTCAGTGAGTGACGTAAACTTTAAATGAATGCGCGCGAGTTGCGACTGATGGTGACTGACTGGACTGTAGAAGAGTTTTTTGAAGGAACAATGCCTGGGACAAAGTGGGCGAAATACGGGAAGAAGTTTTCTAATGTTTCTAATGTTAAATAATGTTAAAAGGTGGTTTAACTCCCTCTTGTGGTCATTGTCGTGAAGCTCAGGGGGGAGAAAAATAAATAAACTGTACCTTGTGTGCAGTTTTGTAAAACTGCGCAGTTTACCAATCTGTCTACATGGATGTAAATTGACAATCTGTACCCACAGTTTAAAATCCGTCCCCACGGATTGTAAAACCGTGCACACAGTTTATTTAATTTTTCTCTTACCGGAACCTAGGGGGGCTCCGTAGAAAAAGTCGCTTGTTTTGGGCTTGTTTTCACAGGCCTGGTTGCTTATTTGTCTCGCGAGATGTGGCAACACTGCTGGACGGCCCAGGGCGGCACGGGGCACCCGCGCAAGAAAAAACAAACAAACGAATGCGCGATCGGGTTTTTGCCGCTCATTTGCAAGCAACGTCAATGATATCATGTCACTCGGTGGGTAAATTAACCTGGACTCGGAGTGTGCGCTCGGAGAAGACAACTCACTCAAAAGTTTACGAGGAGAAGGGATGAGGTGACGTCTGTAGGGACAGCGGGACAAGTTCTAAATCAGGGGTACTCAACAGGCGGCCCGCGGGCCGCATCCGGCCCGTCAGCATTAAATTTGTGGCCCGCATCATGCTACATATAAATGTATTTTTATTATAATTTGCGTCCAAAGATAGCGTGAATATTACTTCGTTTTTTTTTTACACGTACACTACTAGGGTAGGCGTACAGTGCGCGTGACGCTGTAATCATCAGCAGAGAACGCATATAGTGTACGCGCGCAGCACAGTTTTTCTAACCGCAAAGAACAATATAAACTGAAGGCACTTTGCACGCGCGCATTGAATAGTTTTTGCACTAATTTAGTTTGTCCACAAGGTGTCAGCACTGAAACGGGCTGTTGTTTCAGTCTAAAAAGAAACGGATAAGACAGAACAAGAGTAACAGCAAACACAATAGCCGACCGAGAGCGCTCGTTTGAGGGGATTAAAAGATACCAGCAACTCTAATTTTAAACAAGTACAAAGACATTGTATTGTAACTATTTGAGCGAAAAAGACTAGAAAAGCATGAATCTCTCTAGTGCGCATGTGTCGAGCACTTGTGTTCGTGAACGCCATCAAAGGCTCGAGGCTGTGCGCGCAAGTAAAAACCGAAGTAACCTTATTTTTCCATGATGAAATGCAGTTGACATTCCTCAAACTTTGCAGTGTGTAAATTGCCGAGCATCATGAAAAACAAACCTTTATTCTTAATGTCAATGTGTTATAAACAGAAAGCAAGCAGCGCTCCCATTACAGATCTGTCTTCACATCGAGCTCACGGAGAATATCTTATTTATCATGTTTACAACGTTGGTTATAGTTTGATAATTCATGAGATTGTGATTGAACATTAAAAAAGAAAAAAAAAGAAAAAAAATTTTTTTTTGGATTCTGACCAAATTAAAAGGTAGGTAATAATAATACAAATAATAAAACGTTTATTCTCTGAGTATAAATAGGTGCTATAAAATGTGTTAAAAAGGCGCAATGGAGTATAAAAAGACTATAAAAAAGTGCAATGTTTTCGTGTTATGGACAAACTCTCATCAGCCAGTGAACAACAGCCATACCTTAAATTTCTTGTGAAAACAATGCAGACATTTCAAATGAATAAGGATTTCTTTTCATCAGTTCTTGTTTTTCTTTATGCATTTGTACATTAAGAATACAGCAAGACAGGCTATTAATCATTTTTTTAAATGCCATTTATCATGTTAAGTGACACTTTAAAAAGGACACCATACTATTAAGGCTTAGCTAGATAATAAACTGCACTTTTAGTAAATAAACAGTAAAACTACAAATATTGTCTTAAGTAGGCCTAAATAAATGTCTTACGATCCAAGTTATAATTTGTGGCCCTTCGCGTTTCATTTGGTTAAAATGTGGCCCTCTTGGCCTCTGAACTTGAGTACCCCTGTTCTAAATCAACACTAAATTAAGGTAAGGCAAAAGGCCACCGGAGGCCGATTTAAGTAACGTAAATAAATAAAAAGAGGGGAAAACATGCAAAAGATAAAGGCATGTATGCAGCTTACTCATAGCGTAATAATAGTAGGCAAATAATAAAATATGGCCTATCACTTATGTTATGTTGCTTGCTATGCTATTACACATTGGCCAACAATATTCATTTTTCTGTCCAACTAGCTTACATAACCAGACAAGTAAAACTTGATTTTGTAACATGTATTTTTTTTTTTAAATAAACGTAATAGCCTACTTTAATATTTTACTGTAAAGTTGTGCAATTTTGTAGGATTTATGGTATTTTGTGTTATTTATTTGCCTCAATTTAAAATTTTAAGTATATACATTTATATAAAATAGCAAAGTTTTATGTTAAATCCACTTTAATAAAGATCTACATTTCTAAATTTCATTCATAGTGATGGACATGAAAAATGTGCCTGGATTTAGTGGACGATTACTGCCATCTACTGGAAAGCAAACACTTAATTAAATTAAAATTAAAGTAACATGAATTTTTAACTACAGCCACTAGATGGCTAGAGAATTAATCAATGGTTCACATTATAAAATCATTATTATAACTATAAAAATAACTCTATATCAAATTTTAGCATCATTTGTACTATCATGGGTATTTGAAGATATTTTTGAAAAATACAATTATTTACAAGGCTGTAGAGAACAGTGCACTATTGCAGACTTATATACTGAGGTTTTAATTACATTATTTTAATATAGTCGGTCGTGAATTAAAGTGGGCCGGTCTAAGGCATGAAACTCCAGGGCTGAAAATGAGTCCCAATCCGGCCCTGGGGGTATTTGAAGAAATAAGTGTGTATATTTACCATCTTATTCTAAATGCGGGCACATTTATGTTATATTTCATATATGTTATAATCTTACTAGGTTACAGATATATTTTTTATTATCGTTCCTAGTCACCAGATTGTGTGTCTGTATATGCGTAGTTAGTCAGTGCGCAAGCGCCGCCTAGGTTTTTTTTTTTATTCTGTTGTTGATCAGGGGCCCTTTTCAGTAAGGAGGTTCAACCAACTCTGAGTTAAAACTTGAACTCTGAGTTGACTTACCTTGAAATGGGAAGCTCTGAGTTTTCAGTTTCAGAAAAGCTGAATGAGTTAGTTCAATTGACTCTGAGTAGGATGACTCTGAGTTAAGCCGGGCACACATTTAACGTCTAGCTAAAACATTCTAATGCCGAGTTCAGACTGCACGATTTTCAAAGTAGTCGGGTCACTGTTCTTTTCACACTGCATGACTATCTTGGCTAGCATTCAGTCGCTTCTGTGTTCAAAGTACTGCACGATGGATCGGCGACAGAAGGTTTCACACTGCATGACTTTACAATAGGAAGAATCGCCGACAACTCTGTCTGGCACGCAAACTACGTTTCACAACCAAACACACGCGAGACATGACAAGGAAACAACGCGATATCACGCGTTCAAGACCTCAAGTTCTCATGTGAGACTGGCCCTGTGTGTCAATCAGCTCCCTAGGTCGTGAATCAGTATATAATGAAAGTGAATGTGGCTGATACCCTGATCAGTGCCCTGACTACTGAACTAGGGAGCTGATTGAGACACACGGTGGGATTATTATTAAAAATAGTAGCCCGCAAGAAGCTTGAAATACGAATTGCCTGTGCGCTGATTTGCAGCGAAAACAACATAAAGAAAAGAAGAATATGGAGGAGGAAATGTTTGGGGAGACGCGAAGAACAAGGATTGTGTGTTCTGCAACGACAGTTGGAGCTAAATACATAACTTTTCAATGTGCTGCTGTTGCGGATGGTCAAGCAAAGGTTTGTGCTTTGGTTCTGTTTGATAGAATTGTAATGTTTATGTGTATGAAGCCATGCTTGCTGATAATGTGGTCTATAACTCCTCCCCGAACTCCCCGCTGCTCTGTATCTTGCTCTCTCATTGGCTGTCGGTCATCGCCGATGTAGTTTTCAGTCAGAACACTTTTCACACAGCAGGATTTTGAATCACCGACAGGTCCAGATATTTAGCATGCCAAATATCTCACGAGCGTCGGCGATTCTCTCAGATCGCGTCTTTGCTCATTCACACTGCGTGATTGTCACTCGCGTGAACGAGCGCCGATTTGCCTGTGATTTCGGGCATTTGTTAGCGATTTCTCAAAACCTGTCGGCGAGCCAAAATCGGGGCTAAAATCGTGCAGTCTGAACTCGGCTTAAGACTGCTCAACATGCACGCTATTGTTTCCTGCGACTGAAGCAGATTTAAATACTTACACATGGAATTTGAACATCGACTGTAATCGCAGACTGAACGCAACTGGCTCTGACTGGACGCGTTTGAGCGCAATCAGTCATAAGTATCAATTTACATTCATAATCGGCCTTTTACAATCGTTAAGTGTGTGCGCGGCTTTAAGCGCGTGCACCACGACTATGAAAAGCCATCATCAATGGAGCTCCGATATTACGATTAACCATGGCAACAGCACGTGACAAAAGGATGTCCGCATACTAATATTCATTTTCATGGTATCCCACATCCAAAAAATAAGAAGAAAAAAATAGTAATTTAACAGGATGCAATAATAGTGTAAATGATTTTATCATTATTAAACACTCGCTAGGCAATTTACTTCCACTTTTAGAACATTTTCTTAATTTTCTTGAAAATAAATGCCTTTCTGATGTGAAAAGGGAGAAGAGCGAACTCAGCAGAAGGCAGATTTGAACCCAGGAAAACGCGTCACAAGTTATTTCATTGTGCTAAACACACTACTACCTACACCACTGAAGCCATGCAGAGAATGTGTTGATTTTAACCTTGTGTGACATTGGTGGGCGGAGCTACTGTAAATTCACACTTAGTAATAGACACTCCAAATACTCTTGTTTTCCGTTTGCATTAAGATTATTTTTATTACCACACTAAAAGATACTGATAATTTTACTTAAGTAAAATGCACCTAATTTAGATCCCCCCAGGAGACTAAATATCTTATATAATTTTCTTATACAAAATCCATCTTGATTTAAGAATTTTTAGATATTTGTACTTGAAATATGACAAAAAATACTCCGTAAGAAAAGCATTTTTGCAGCATGAATGAATGAGTGAACTATTTAAACATTACTAGCACTTTAAAAAGGGGGAAAGAGACTGAAGGAAACTCTGGGTTTACCGAAGAAAACCTGCTCCTGACCAGGTTAGGTTCACAGAGTAAGATACCATGGTAACTGACTCTGAGTAAGAGTTACCTCCCTTTTAGAAACAGGCTTGACTTAACCTGCTTTCTCAGGTTTGACTTACCTCTCATTCTGAAACAGAAAACCCAGAGTTTCCCTCATTTCAGGGTTAACATACTCAGAGTTCTCACTTAACCTCTTTTCTGAAACGGCCCCAGGACTGGTACGCTTGCAGGTTTACAAACTAGCAATCTAACTGATTAGTTAAGTGACGAGTTAAAAATGTCACACATAACTAGCTTGTGGATGATTATTGTGCATTTTGTACATAATAAAAGCTTGAGTTGTATCCGCCGTGCTTGTCCTGAAACCCTTCCAGTGGGGAGTTTAGTGAGCTATAGCAGATAGCTTAGTAAAAAACTGGACAGTATGTTTTGTTGCGCTACATTTTTGTGCTGAACTTGGATCACTTGTCTTGGCTATTGAGTGAAGAAAATATAGAAATCCCTTTTATTTCCCTAAACAATCTAACAAAATCCTCCTCTCCTCAATAAAGCAATTATTGTATTAGTAGAGTATTTTTTAAGAGAGAGCGAGTAAGTGTGTGATTACCTGCATCTGTTAGAGCTTTTATTCTCTAGGTCAAGTCAATGTAACCTGCACTGAAGTTGCTGAAAAATCCCCACCACTAACACACACAGACCGTTTCTCAATACCAGATACACCAATATTATGTATATAAAAAATAATTTATTGAACAATAATATTTAATGAACAAAAACATTCTTTGGATCCTTTGGAGTGGGCCGTGGCAGGAGCAGCTTTCACATGAACTTCTGGAGCGGCCAAGAGAGGAATTCTGACCAAGACATGCAGCTCTGCCTAAAGTCGGCTGTGATGGGGATATCTGTACTGTTCCTAGGC
The DNA here is from genome assembly GCA_028476615.1 of Culter alburnus. Taxonomy (NCBI): domain Eukaryota; kingdom Metazoa; phylum Chordata; class Actinopteri; order Cypriniformes; family Xenocyprididae; genus Culter; species Culter alburnus. Next base: position 556,641 of record JAOTNS010003616.1, read on the forward strand.
AAGTAATATCGCCAGATGCTTATATTATTACAAGCCAAGAGTTTTCAGCCAAGGCATGGAGGGAGGGATGCCACTGTCTTGTCTAGGTCACCAGATGATATGTTGACGTCTACAATCAGAAGACATTTCTTTTCACAATACAAAAACAAACATGCACAAAAATACATAGGCAACATTCTTAAAGAATATAAATTGTTAGGGGGGAAAAATAGGAAAAACATTTTTAAAATCTTTAAAACAAAAAGTGAATATATATCTTCAAAAATCATTTGTAGCTGATCTTAGGCTCAATACCATAAACCATTCGTGGAAAATGATTTTCTTCAAATCAATCCGCCAGCTTGGGTTTTTCTGCAGGAGAGATCGAATCAGGTGGCAGCATTCTGTGTAGAACGATGGAAGGAAGTCAGATTATTACTTTAAACTTTACACCTTCTGTCTTTGTATTAAACTGTAAGATCGTCGTATGATTTAAATTACAGTTGGTCTTCTTTGTTGTGATGAATGCCATCTTACCATTTGACAAGCCAGGCTCAAACCAGACGTCGTCATCAATCCTCTGAAAATCTATGGGTTCTGGAAAGCGTCCACAGACCAGCAAGAATAAGAGCACTCCCAGAGACCACACAGTAGCTGGTTTACCATGGTACTTGCCCTCTGTCAAGTACTCAGGTGGACGGTACTTTCGAGTGCCTGAAGGAAAGAGATTGTTTAATGGGTAAGCTTGAAATCCCACAGCATGTTTGCTTTGTAAAATGTTTTTTAAAAAATGCTTCTTCAAAAGTGAGATATGGTTTATATGATACCAATTTAACTAGAACTTCTAAAACTAGAAGTCTAAAACTACAGTTTTGATGCATAATACATACCACAGAAGACGTCATAGGCGGATTCTTGCAGGAGATCCCCGCAGCCGAAGTCGATCAGTTTGACCTCAAGTGTTTCGGTGTTTATTAGCAGGTTCTCCAACTTTAATGTCTCGGTGGAAAACTCCACGGGAACAGCAAATGTGAGCGGCCATTGATGCCTGCGTCATTATATACCGTGCTGTGTCCTCATTGAGGGTGCCGCCGTGACTCTCCACAAAATCCCAGAGATCTTGGCAGTGTGAGGGACGCTCCAAGATCATGATGTATTGGTCAGGTTGGTCCTGCCAGTCCAGCAACTCAATGATTTCTGGAACTTTGGGACCCCTGTTAGCAAGGATCAACAGGCCGACCTCTAATGGAAGGGGTGCGGGATGACCAGGCTAGAAGAAAGATCATGAAGAAAGAAGGTGCTGTCAGTGTGTTTACACATTTTAATTTGAAAACAGTGGAAAAACAGTTTAGTGAGTGTCGCATACTTACAATGGAGATGTATTTCATGTTCCGTGACTTTCTGGCGATTTTCACAGCCACCTGATCAACCAAAAACAATTGTTACATTTCCAACATGTCAAGTGCACTAAATAGTGAAAATAATAAACACTAAAAGGACTTGAAATGGATATAGTGAGACAAAACAGTTTGTTAGCTAAATATTGTAAGGAAATGACGATACCTCAAGGTCATCCTCCAATCGTTTCCCTTCATAGACAGATCCAAATCCTCCTTTACCAAGCATTCTGCCGATTTCATACCGGCTCAGAATGTCGTCTGTTAAAAGATGAATCATTTAGTTGACATGAAATGTCAAGCATGGACAGCAGTGAGTGAAATGTTTGAGGTTATGGCCGTAAACTCACCCTCAGTTGTCACGTCCACTCCGTTGTTGTGATCTGGTTCTGGACTGACTGGACTGAGGAGGACTGGAGCTGGAGGGGTTTGATCCTGTTGATCTGCAGGAGGAAGGACTTCAAGTCTACTGGAAAGAGGTTCCTGAAGACCATGATCCTCTAGAGCACAGGCGCTGTACTGTAGAGAATTCTGGTCTAAAGCAGGGAATGTTAAACATTAAAGTTCCCATTAATGGACTTAAATATACCTGAACATTATGTAGACTTCATGATGTACAGAGCTCTAGTAAACAGAAAACAGCTACACATTTTCAAATGGTCATTTGATTTACCCTCAGCACTTCTCTCTTGATCTGAGAGAATCTTGATCTTCTCAAAACTATCCGTCCTCCTCCTCTTTCTCACTGGCATCTCAGTGTCCTCACCAACACTAACGGGCTGATGGTTTTCAGCCGCATCGGTGCTGGATGTTGTACTCTGATGGGAGTCGTACACCTGAGCGCTGTGAGAACTTCGTTTTCTCTTTCGGCCATTGTTAAAAGATGTCCGCTTGGGTTCATCTGTGTTTAAAGATATATGAAATGTGCTGGAATAAACATCTAATCATGGCTTTGATCTAAATTCAAATGATTTTTGATAACGTGTGATGGTGTGGATTTTTAACATATGTAATGAATGGCACTTCATCCTAAAGAACAGAAAAATTCACCCTAATTTATTAATTTCCATTAATGGATACTCGTATCTAGCAGAAAATGATGTAGACTTTATGATGTACAGATTCTCAAATGTCTCTGGATTTACCCTCAGCGTGTCTCTCACTAACGGCTGCAGTGGTCTGATCCTCCACTTTCTGACCCTGACCTGAACTGCAGCTCCAGTGAAGAGTGAGCAGCTCTCCAAAACTACTCTTCCTCCTCTGGCTCTGCTCACTATCACTTCCCTCACTAACAGGCTGATGATACGCAATGAACAAAAACAGCAATCAGGGTAGGTGCTGACATACATTAGAAGAGATTTGACCTCAAATTTCTTCTCATATCACAAAGAACATAAAACAAATGCACAAAAAAGTGTAAAAATCTTCCAAATATTATATAAGTTATTCAGAGTCATTTGTAGCTTATGACTCAATACCTCAAACCAATGGTGGACTGGAGCTGGAGGGGTTTGAACCTGTTGATCTGCAGGAGGAAGGACATCAAGACCGCTGAAAAGAGGTTCCTGAAGACCATGATCCTCTAGAGCACAGGCGCTGTACCTTAGAGAATTCTGATCTAAAACAGGGAATATTGAACAAACGCATGTTTTAATCAATTATTAAACATTGCATACATATATATGCATACATGGTGATTCTTCAGTTAACATGTTTTATTAACTTTTATATAGTTTTTAAACAAGGCTTGTTTAAATATTTATGACATGTCTTGGAAAAAATCTGCTCATTGCTTTGATCAAACTGCAGTTGTATTTTGATAGAATGTGTTTTGTGTGGATTTGTAACACATAATGACACTTCAATGACATTCTCAAATGTTCATTTGATTTACCATCAGTACTTCTCTCATTCGCAGCGGTATCTTGATCTGAGCTGCCGCTCCAGTCACAGAAATGAAGAAACGGCAGCTTCTCAAAACTCTCCGTCCTCCTCCTCTTTCTCACTGGCATCTCTTGTTCCTCAACAACACTAACGGGCTGATGGATTTTAGCCGCATCGGTGCTGAATGAGGATGTGCCGCTGTAAGAGTCGCACACCTGAGCGCAAAAACTACGTTTTCGCTTCAACATTGCCATGATAACAAATGTTGACTCGGGTAAACTCAATACGAACAGCAGAAGAGACAGCAACGAGAAAACTGAGAAAACTGAGGAAATGTTTCTCAAATCAGCAACACAACGTTCTATTTCATTATGACGTGATTCTGAGTGAAGCTTTCGAACGCGCGTGAGACTGAACTCTTCTCACAGCTGAGAAATGACTCCTTTCCTATTCTTGCTAAAATTATTATTTGTTATATAGGTATATTTAGGAAAATATTTCTAATTAAAACATCTTACCCCAAGGGTCTCACTTTAACCTTTTGACTTCACAATAAAAACAATATTTTACCCTATTTAAATGAATTCCTGTCCATTAACAAATAGGGTCTATCAAAAACTTATAAACATAAATTCACAGATCACTATTATCCTTTGATAAAATAATTGCTTTGATATATACATTTTAAAAATAAAATATATAATTTTTAATACATAGTATCGCTTATTTAAGCATTGTGCATCTAAAGTGATGCATAAAATAGCTTTGTTTTAAATTTTAGGGAATTAAATCTTTAAGGTTATGTGTATGAAATACTTGACTTCTATTCTTCAATGTTTTCAAGTAGAGGACCTAAAGAAACATATAACATATTTTCCATATAAATATAAATAGAAGTGTTTGAGAAATGCAGAGATGTTCACAAACATATTTCATGTTTCCTCCAAACAGTGTTTTCTTGAGTATCAAGACAGGCACATGAAAAGTCAATAAACAACATTCATGAATTGTGTGTGGCACAAACATGTTCACTCCCAGAATCTCTGCTTGGAGATAATTACTTGTTTAATTTCGGACAAATTAGACACATTGTGTAGAAATCTGTATAACACACAATCTTTTTAAAACATTTGTCCTCAGGTTAAATGTTTTGCATGGCTGCCTCTCAGTTTAATGCTGTGAAAATCAACAATTATTAAACGTGTTTAAAGTTGAATCCAGTTTTAAGGGAAGCTAATGTGCATGTTAACAATAAAAACACTTTGGATAATGTATCTAATAATACTGACTCGTACCTTTTCTCAAACAACAGTTAAAAGTGTTGAAATGTGATCTCATTTTACAAAACTCCCACTATTTTTTTAAATGGAGATGACAATTCTGAATAAACCACACAAAATAACGTAATTTACTAGAAGTTGTGACAAAATGTTAACTGCTGCAGTCTATTTACAAGAAATGTATAACTTTTAATGCATTTTTTAAATTATGCATGATTCAATGACTCACTCACACAGACCTGTTTATCATTACTGGACTTTGAATGAATTTCATGATAAATTCATTGACACATTTTTCAAACAATCACTTGTCACCACCAACTGGTCTAACTATGTAATTGATCCAATTTTTATTTGAAGCATCAAATTACTTTCAAATATGATTTAGTTTTTTGATCACTACCATAGACATCAAGACGTAGGACCTGGAAGCTCTGCAATGTGTTTTCAACATAAACCGCATAGGAGAACGGCAGGGTAAAGAAGATATTGTTGAATAAAGCCGTTATTTATTTTGGCACACAAAAAGTATTCTTGTCACTTCATAACATTACAGTTGAGCCACTGTAGTCACATTGTTAAAATAGTCAATGTCTTTACTACTTTTCTGGACCTTGAATGTGGTCATTTCGTTGCTTTCTTTGGGAGATAAAAAACTCAGATTTCATCAAAAATATCTTAATATCTTACTTATGGAATGACATGAGGGTGAGTAATGACAACAATTTTGTTTTTGGGAGAACTAACCCTTTAAGTAGGGTCATTTTTGATTTTATGTTGACTTTAAATTTTAAAGAAATGACAACTTAAACATACAAAAGTGCACAATTTATTTCTCATTGTGCCACCAACAGCTTTTACAGTGTAAAAAATAAACTAACAAATTTTACAAGGAAAAAAGAAACTTTCACATAAAACCGATACAAACTGCAAATTAACCAATAAATCTTCCAATCTATTAGAAAAAGAAATCGATTCACTCTTCATTCTCTCATCTCTCCATCTTCTTCCTCTTCTTCTACTCCTCTTATGTACAAAACATTATTACACCTGAAGAAAAAAAAAAAAAACCCAAAACATTATTATTAGTAGAACACAATATGCATTTCCTGTTAATGTAGAGTCATGAATTGAGTGGTCCAGGAATGATGTCAAAACCCGGAAGAGTAATTTGCCACGAGTTCCCTCAAGATTTTGCTGTGGAGTTTTATAATGGGGGTTTTTCCCATTTAAAATAAAGTCAAATAAAGCCTGTCGTAAACAAAACTTGACAATATTAGGACATTTTGTTCCACAACAAATTACATTTACCATCTAGTTGCTTATTAGAAATATGTTTTTAAAAATAAATAAACATAGCTTCAAAATTCACGTTTTTGATACGAGTCTGTAATTTATATTGTAGAATAAAATGTCCAAGGATCGTCAATACTGTTTAGCATGGACCTTATTTTACTCAAAGTGAAAACCCCCAAACAGGAAAATCTCAAGGAAACCACTGGTAAATTAATCTTCCAGGTTTTCACATCATCTCTGCACCACTGTGTTGACTTTCAATCCAAAACTTACCTGATGAGCACCTCACCAAGATGACCTGCTAATGCTCCATCCACATACTCTTCTGTGTTGGCCAGCTAGATACATCAGAAGGACAGAGCTCAATTAACCTATAAGGACTATTTACAATGTTTATGTTCTGCTGAACCTATCGCAATCAATATAAAATCAAATGTGCGCGGGATTTCAATTACACTGGATATTGCGCCTGTAGAGACAGCTAATTTGTTAAAGACATTGTATGTAGCAGATCAAAACATTAACGTAAATGACTAATGCATTCATAAATGGTTTATTATATTCAGACTTACCTGCATGTTCATGTAGCCGTCCACGGACACCAGGTACCCCTTGTACTCCATCCCCCACTTCAGCTTCACCATCACAGGCTTTCCCGTGAGACCGTTCAGAAAGGGCTTGGGGTTCAATGGCAAACTCTGCAGAAAAGTTCAGTGTCAGATATTAAAGGGATAGTTCACCCAAAAATGAAAATTTCATGTTTATCTGCTTACCCCCAGGGCATCCAAGATGTAGGTGACTTTGTTTCTTCAGTAGAACACAAATGACTGAAGCCGAATAATGCGTGTAAATGGGAACTCCATCTATAAGAGTCTCCGACGTGCGACACATTGATGTCTCGAGAAACGAACAGTATTTATATAATTTTTACCTCTAAAACACCACTATGTCCAACTGCCTTGAGCATCCGGTGTGTGAGGTCTGAAAACACGTTCTGATGACGGAAGTGATGTCTCGTGCTTTGCTTCAATGAGTGTGAGACATCACTTCGTTGTCAGAGCGCGTTCAGACCTCACTAACCGGATGTGGAGGGCAGTTGGACATAGTGGTGTTTAGAGGTAAAAAAAATATAAATACTGTTCGTTTCGCACAAACCGATCGTTTTGTGCCTTAGGACATCAACGTGTCGTCACGAGCCACAGGGTTTAATTTGGATTTGTCTGTCATTTTTTTTTGACTCTTATAGATGGAGTTCCCATTACATGCATTATTCGCTGACAGACGGCGACGGTGGGAGTTAAAAATCATCATTTGTGTTCTACTGAAGAAACAAAGTCACCTACATCTTGGATGCGCTGGGGGTAAGCAGATAAACATCAAATTCTCATTTTTGGGTGAACTATCCTTTTAACTTTAAAAAAAATCTGCATCATAATATGGAACCTAAAATATCACAATGAGAATACATTCATAGAATTCCAACAAAAAAATAAGACTAGGGTCAAATGCTTCTGTTGGATATCACAAGAAACTGAATGATTTTTTTGGTATAAACATTGCTATAACTGCTCAGTAGAAAGACATTATTCCAATGAAATGCTATGCATGATTAAACTATATGTAATATAGCTGTATTCTCAAGAAAAAAAAAAACTCAGAAGGGACTCAAGTTTAACCAAGCATCTTTAAAGTGTTATGGTATTCTTATTAAACTAACTCTATACGCAGAACTTTAGGATCTTCTCAAGGGAAGCAAGCGAGCTTTTACAGAGAGCATTTTTACTAGCTATCTTCGGAGAGCATATGATTAGATTGTGACAAGTGGAAAATTTGATGATAGGAGATCAATGTTTTTAAAGAAACATTGATAATGACTGGAGACAACGTCCAGTCTACGTTGCAGATGCTAACACGCAGCCGCATTGTCAGCTCATTCATGAATGAAAACCACCTCGTTCCTCTAAACAAAACTTCAAATATTGAGCCAAAGGAAAAGATTCTGGTGAACTTACCATGACTGGACTGCTAAAGTAGTACTGCGGCAGAAAAAAATTGTTTATTCAAATAGCATAGGCTACTGCAACACACTCGCACGCCTTGCCGCCGAAAGAGGGAAGGACTGCGAGCGCCCTTTGACCGCACGACGGGAGAAAAGAGCTCGTTCGCCCACAGCGCCACACGCAGCACTGACGTGGAATAGGGCCAGTGAATCACATTAGACTAGCCTCATAAAAAGGCGTTACATTTTTGTATAATGGGTTACGAGAATTTCTCAGTACCTAGTACACGTTTTCAAAGCTCTTTTAAAAGACTGCCAGCACAGCAGCAGTGTCTGTGGATCATTTTACCATTTGTTTTGATTCACAATGCATTCACTGTGTACAACACTTTTCAGTCATAGCAAAACTTTATATAGGCTACTACTGTTACATGTTACAATTATGTTTGAAAACGACTGTAAACTAATCTAAATCGCACAGCAGTGTCCTTTATTTGCACAGTAATCCTGTCTCAAATAAATAATTCAAATGAAATTAGATCTTCCAGAGTTGTTTTATGCTCTAGCTGAAGATTTATCCAGCAATTTTTGTTTGCATTTCATTACTATCTATTCAAAAGAGGACACAGACTCTCTGTAATGTCATGTAAACTTGGCTGACATGGCAACAGATTTGCTGTATCTCCAGAGAGGATGTATATAGAGTATATAGATAGATCCTGTACAAAATAAACTCTGAGATATATTTGCAAATTCTGATGAATTGTTCTAAACTCCAGTGATGTGTTGGGTACTTTGTGAATGAATCAAAGATTAGAAAAGCTGCCTGAAAGCCAACAGTAGCGGATTAGAGCGGAAATCTTTTGCAGATCCGCATTCCAGACAAGCATTTTTTCAATATTTCAGAAAGTGGTCCGTCTTTCATCTTTTATTATACCTTCCTGTTGACCAATCTTAAAACAAGGCTTTTCTGCCTTGATCAGATCAATATACACTCTTTTCTGTCAGCTGATTTCACATGATTTAAATCTCAAAACATCCCTAATGCTTTGATTTCTTTTACAGTATATTTAACATAATTTGGAACCAAATCCCAATGAGATCAAAGAAGAGTCATCCAAGAATTTTCAAATAAGATTCTTTGATAAACTGAAAAAAAAGAACATTGTGAAACAGTGTCATCATAGAATGTTGAATGGAACCGTGTTTCTTACAGTGAGATTATGCTGAATTACATGTATATTCTTAATTGAATTACTTTTGCTAATGAAAATACATTTGAATAATCATTTAAATGTATTTAACCTCACCATAATTAGTTTACAGTGTATTGCTGTTAAATGACAGCTTGCTATATACTTTCTTAGATATTAAATATAAATCTGAACATGATATTCAACATTGCCATTATACAATTACATATGAAGAATATAGCTGCGAGCAGCAATTATCGGGGTTCAAGTGCTTTAAGGCCTTTAAGCATGTGCGTAAAAAGGTATTATGTTTTAATTAGCAAGCCTGTAACCATCTCGATCATAGATGAAAAGGACCATTTACAGCCGATACAGGCAGTTTACTATAGGAAATATATGGTTTATAAAGCCTTTTAACAGTTTTTTTTAACAGAGCCAAAAACATAGGACTAGTTCGGCAAAGTAGGACTAGTTCACCAAAGTTGGTTTTTGAAATAATCTCCAATATTTAACGAGCGATTTAATGGACAGCCGCGGTCCTAGAGGCAAAATTGCTCAGAATGAGGAGTTCTACCATGTGGTATGAATGTCGTGGCCGTGTGTAAAAAATTGTGTTATGCACAATCCTTTACTCACCTGAAAAACACGAAGGTGCCCCCCATTGGCCGATTTCTTTTACATTTCTCAAAGGCCATAGGGCTATGAGTCAAATAGGCCCAGTGAGTTTCGTTCCTATCCATTAACCTTGTCTGATAGCTGCTCAAACTTCATTAGCTGCTGCCGACGAGAATATCCAAGAATATCCTCAAAGCAAGACGTAACCATCATAGACATTGAGGGGGACAATTAAGTCCCCCCAATAATTAGAAATGACCAAATTCTTCAGCCAATATTTGAAATTCTTGCACTGCTCTGCTGGACATCATTACACAGAACTCTGTCTGTTTAGGTTTAAAAGTTACATTTTTAGTCTGGTCTGGTCTAGCACCACCAAGTGGCCAGTCTCTGTGTCCTTTTACACACAACAACAAAATGTCTAGCGCCACCAAGTGGCCAGTCTCTGTGTCATTTTACACACGACAACAGAATGAGCTCTTACATAAGTGTGCTGAGTTTGGTGAAAATATCTCATTCCGTTCATGAGTTATAGCCATTTTAGTAAAAGTGGCTCCGCCCACTTCAAACATTTTGGCGGCTCTTAGAGATTGTGAATCCAAATTTCACCTTTATTTTTTTTTTTGATAATTATTGTCAATCGATCATCGAATTTTGTCCATCTTGAGCCAAGAATTGAGCCTACGCCTAAAGCTCGGAACACACCAAGCCGACGCCGACGAACTAGTGGCGATGAAAGCAGACTGGGAGGTTGGCTCACGTCGGCAGCGTCTGGGTCCAAAGTTGCCCTGACACACCAAACCGACGCTCGACACCCGATGGCCAAGTAGCACGTCTGTTCTGCACCTGTGTAAGAAGAAATGCCTTTCCGTACCAGCAGGTGGCAGAACAGCCAATCAGAATGATAAGATGGCCCGACGGACCGACGAGCTCCGACGCCGATTCAACAGCCGACGAGGACCAACTTCAGCCAACAGTGTGGAACACACTGAGAAAACCTAGTCGGCTGACGAACAAAAACTGCCCAACAGCCGACCGTCGGCTTGGTGTGTTCTGGGTTTAACAGTTTAGGAGTTATGAGCGATTTCTTACTTTTCACCGCTGTAGTGCCCCATCAGGCCGATCAGGGTGAGCCTTTGTTAATTAAAGGTTCTCTAAGCGATCCTGGGTGGAGTAACTTCCTGTTGACGTTCGAAGTGTTGTCAAACAAAACAGAAGCTAGCTAGACCCTCCCTCCGCCTCCGCCTCCTCCCCTCCCATCCGTGCTTCCTGAAACAGTCATGAACGTGCATTTAAAATCATTCTTGTCGGTATTGGCTGGAGCATGTTTATTATGTTTCGAGGTCCAGGCTGCACCAGTTTGTTTTTGTTGCCGTTTTTGGAGCTTGTGGCGACTACAGAGACCGCGTTTTTTTACAGTGTGTTCAGGGGACAGGCAGCTAGCGGATAGTGAGGAGATGTTTGCTGTATGTGACAAAAAATGTGACATCGCTTAGAGGACCTTTAAGGTTTTTGATGAAAACATTCCAGGATCCTTATAATAGACTTCAATGGACTCCACTGTTGAAGGTAAAAATTACAGTTTCAGTGCAGCTTCAAAGGGCTTTAAACGATACCAGACAAGGAATAAGGGTCTTATCTAGCGAAACGAATTGTCATTTTCGAAAAAAATGTAAATGTATATGCTTTATATAAACAAATGATTGCCTTCCGAGTGGTTCCGCCAAAACCGAGTAGAATAGTGAAGGCGTAGGACATACAGTGTAAGCTTTTTGAAGAATACGAAAGTGCAGTTTTGGCGGAACCACTTGGAAGGCGATCATTTGTTTAAATAAAGCATTTTTTTTTAAAATGACGGATCGTTTCGCTAGATAAGACCCTATTCCTCGTCTGGTATCGTTTAAAGCCCTTTGAAGCTGCACTGAAACTGTAATTTTGACCTTAAACCGTTTGGGGTCCACTGAAGTCCACTATAAGGAGAATAATCCTGGAATGTTTTCATCAAAAACCTTCATTTCTTTTCGGCTGAAGAAAGAAAGACATGAACATCTTGGATGACATGGGGGTGAGTAAATTATCAGGAAAAATTTATTTGAAAGTGAACTAATCCTTTAATTCAAAAGAAAGTGCATATATTTAGATAGCTGGGCAAAGTGAGAGAGCTGGAAAGCGAGAGCACATCCTGCAAGATCTGACGTTGAATGACTCAGATGACTCATGCCAGGAATGCTCCATTAAATCGAGAAAAATGCTGGGTGAAGGGGCGTGGCCTCTGTTCTTCAAAGGTCCTGTCACTCACAGGGGCTCCAGATTCCAGCTCAGGTGTTACAGAGCTGCACGCGCAGCCCTACGAGTCGCGCTCAGAGCAAAACACACGCATAATTCACTTTTATACGAACAGCGCGAGCGGACAGCTGTCACCGGGGACAGAAGTGACTCAGATAGACGCATATTAATGGTTACCCACCAATGGCGCTGTCGCGAGAGATTTTTGTCCTTTTTCAGGTGAATAGTTTCTCTGTTTGTTATGGGGGCATATCACCTCAGCTCAGCGTTTGCGCACCTGGCCAACCCACGCCAATGAAGTCGTGCTCCTACATGCAATCTGAAAGGCTCTGGAGCGGAATCAGGTTCCTGTGGGTATTGTGGATTAAAACCCTCGCGGGGTTCGATACGTGTAATTTGTGGATTTTTTCCCCCTGGATTAATGACTAATATGGAGCTTCCAGGGAGATGTATGTTGTTCGCAGCGCTCGTGATGAGCGTTCCTCACCCTGCGTGTTCAGGTCAGTGTTTAAACTATTCACCCGCACGTGCTATCAAAACAAGTTGGCTGGTTGTCAACCAAACAGACGCATGGTGTCAGACGAACTGATTGATATGGAGGGATGGGGATGATTTGAATATGTAAAACCAAACCAAACTTTGCATGTGCATACACACCCAGCAAGATGTTGCTGAATCCAGCCAAAATGCGTTCAGATTGATTCTGCAGTTGTAGAATATTAAAACACGTTAACCCTTTGATGCGCAAGCTATGAAAACCCCTTCTAATGCGCAACATGGGTCAAAAATGACCCCGTATTCATTTCCTATGTAATTTCAATCATGGTTGAGTGTTTCTTTGCTGAATCTTTGAAATAAATGTATTTTATCATTCATTTATTCCAGGTATTCTTTAAATATCTTGTTTTTGATTGTCAAAAATCATTATGTTCATTTTTTCTTTCTTACTTTATAAACAAACACAGTTTTTGTATGTCTACATCAATTTTACACACATGGGTCAAAAATGACCCGTATTCATTTCCTGTGTTATTTCAATCATGACTGAGTGTTTCTTCGCTGAATCTTTGAAAGAAATGTATTTTGTCATTTATTTATTCCAGGTATTCCTTAAATATCTTGTTTTGATTTTCACAAATCATAGCTTTTGTATTTACATCAATTTACACACAGGGTCAAAAATGACCCATATTAGAAACCATTGCAAATTTTCGCAAGTAGGAACATATTTACTGCAGACAACTATTCATCCGCCACACATTTCACGTCTCAAACATGGCTGCTTTTGTATATTTGATGGATGAAAGTTTTATATTTCATAGGCTATATATTATATTTCATAATCTTTATTTTTTGTCATAAACCAATGTCACCTTTTACATCTATCAGTGTTCCTAAAAAGTAACAGTTTGAACAAGGTTTCTGTCCAACAGTGAAAACATATAATAAGTGTATTTGAATTTGAATATTTGAATATTCTTGTGCTTTTGATTTTCTTTATCTAGAGTGTTAGCGGCTGGTCCTCAACAGAACTGAGGTGGATGATGACATCACTGTAAAAAAAAGTTGAAAGTATACTTTGCGCACAGTCGAACACAATTTAAATGTGTATGTGCAGGTTGCACATACACAGTTACAGAAATCTGGTGGAAAATTATAAAAGTTACAAAAATCTGTATGCTGACCCTCACATACGCATAAAACATGAAGTATACTTGGCCTTTAGAAAGATAATGACACAAAAAAATTCATTCAAAAAGAAAGGAAAAATTTAAATAAGGATTTGTTTATTGAGTAATACCTGGAATAATGAATGATGAAATTAATTTATTAATATGATATAGAAAATAACTCATTCAGGTCACTTTAGACCCATGTTGTATATGTCCAAAACTGTTACTTTTCAGGAACACTGACAGATTTAAAGGGTGACCAATTGCATGATTTATGACAAAATATTATGAAATATATAGCCTAATATTAAATATAATAAGACTTGCATCCATCAAATATACAAAAGTAGCCTTGTTAAGATGTGAAATGTGTGGCAGATGAACAGTTGTCTGCAGTAAATATGTTCCTACTTGCAAAAATTTGCAAATATTAAAGATTTCTATATGGGTCATTTTTGACCCATGTGTGTAAAATTGATGTAGAAACTGCTTTTGTTTATAAAGTAAGAAATAAAAAATAAACAATTATTTGTAGAAAATCAAAAACAGATATTTAATGAATATCTGGAATAAAAATGACAGAATACATTTCTTTCAAAGATTCAGCGAAGAAAACACTCAGTCATGATTGAAATTACATAGGAAATGAATACGGGTCATTTTTGACCCATGTGTGTAAAATTGATGTAGACATACAAAAACTGTGTTTGTTAATAAAGTAAAAAAGAAAAAATGAACATAATGATTTTTGACAATCAAAAACAAGATATTTAAGGAATACCTGGAATAAATGAATGATAAAATGCATTTCTTTTATAGATTTAGCAAAGAAACACTCAACCATGATTGAAATTACATAGGAAATGAATACGGGTCATTTTTGACCCCTGTTGCGCATTAGAAGGGTAGTGATACAAAAATTTTTCAAAAAGTAAGAAAAAAAAAATTAAAATGAGGATTGTGATGATCAAAAGAAGTTAATTGAGAATACCTGGAATACTGAATGATGAAATTAATTTCTGCAAAGATATAGAAAATAAAAACTCAGCGGTCATTTTTGACCCATGTTATGCATCAAAGGGTTAAAGGTGCGTTTACTTTGTTAGGGTAATAAATTTGAACTGTATTAATAAAAAACAATATTTATATGTTTGTCAGTGTGGGAATTACACAATGTCTTTAAAACGCCTGCTACATATAAATATAGCCTATAAACCGAGCTGGGTAGTAACTGATTACATGTAATCTGGAGTACTTGTAATTGGATTATATTACATTTTAAAATGCTCATAATCAGACTACAGTTACTTTTTTATTGATTACGATTACATGTTATTCCCACAACGGCAGTAAATTATTCAAAATTCATTGATTCTTCCCACTACTTTTTTTAATTTTTACATTTTTTCTTTCTATAAAAGTCTACTGCTTATATACGTTCAGACTTGTGGATTTGCACAGACAGATCAGATACTAGTCATGTGAATATCACTGAAAACTGAGCAAAACACAGCATTTGATCACTGGATTTACAGAAATCATTTCACTTTTAAGAAGTATTTTCTCAACATGGCAGCATTGTATGTCTAATCAACTCCTGACAAACATATTTTAATTATTATTTGAATTAATCACTCAATTTAAGTCATTTACCATGTGTTACTGTCTTTGGAAATCTTTTTTTCATTGAAAGACATTAAAATGTACAAATTTACATCATATTAACATGCAGGAGCAAGCAATGCAGGGATTCCCCAACTTTTTTGTCAGCTGAACCTCCTGAGATTTTAAGTTAGGCCAATAATAAAATAAAAATAATAATAATAAAATTAAGTTCATGGTTTTCTGATAATGGTCACATGACATGCAGGTAAATGAAGAAAATATATATATTTTTAATCTTTTTTACTATGCGTTTTATTTTGATTGCTTCTTATTTTTAATTATTTATTTTAAATGATTTAATTACGTATTAGCTTTTCATTAAACTCACGAACCCCCTGCAGTTCCTTCATGAACCCCAGTCTGGGAAACCCTGACTTGATGTAATATTTAACACACTTCATGTTGTTGACAAGGAATGGAATATATTTTCTTTTTCTTTGTATTTTTATATCAATATGGTACAAGATTATCTTATTCAAATCAATGTGATAATGAGTTTGGTCAAAAGTAACCTAAAAGTAATCACAAAGTAGTCCGATTACATTACGTTAAATGTGTAATGTAATGGATTACGTTACCAACTACAATTTTTGTCATGTAATATTTTGGAATCAGTAACTGATTACAGTTTGTAAGTAATCTACACAGCTCTGCCTATAAAATCATTTTCTGATGCAATCCTGTTGATGTTAGTCTCGCACAATGCAAATTGTATTGATTTGTAAAAAATATGACTTGTAATCTGGCTTTAATCAGTACTGAAACTCTGCGAAACTCAGCTAGTATGAAAAAATAAGTACTTTAGCCTACTTTAATATGTATGAATTTCATTGCATTATTTGACTTATCTGTCGAACAAGTGATCTGGAAACATAATCTGCAAACATCTCAAAACTACATGTTTTTGCAGTTACTTTGTTTTTTGTTTGTATTTTTTTTTTTTTTTTCTAAGTCTTTTTGGGGCAAGTGTTCTAATCGTAAAGTTTTTTTTCACATTCAGGCAATTTGTTTGTGTAATGTAGTGCTGTGTTTAAAGTATGTGTTTGTTTATATGTACCAGGATGTGAGAATCAGGTTTGTAATCCACGCATGGGGAACCTTGCAGTCGGGCGTCCTGTACAGACAATTTCCCAGTGTGGCTCAACCTCTCCAGAACGTTACTGTGACTACAAAATGGGTAGTTGTGTGTTGCACTGTGAGGTGTGTGATGCTTCAGTAACGCATCGTGCGCATCCACCCGCCTCCATGACAGACTCGCCCTTCAAACACCCGCCGACCTGGTGGCAGTCCGCTCACGAGGTTACAACAGAAACTCTACAGTTGGATTTAGAGGTGGAATTTTACTTCACCCATCTTATTATCATATTCCGGTCTCCACGCCCTGCTGCCATGGCAATAGAGCGCTCACAGGACTTCGGGCACACATGGAGCCCTCTGATGCTGTACGCACACAACTGCAGTGAAGTATTCGACCTGGAGGATGGACGCAGATGCACTCAGAAATACTCCACATCATGGCCTTGCAGCAATGGAGAGGTGAGTGTGCACAGAATCTCACATTTTAGAGAAGATGCATTTGCGCGATACATTTTTGGGTGCGTTTTCATTTCTCGACCATTTAACATATCTGAATCATGTCCATGATTTTTTTGTGTGTGTTCACATAGCTAATGTGACAAGTCACCAAGCGTCATCTCATTCCGATGGAGCAAAAAAATTTTAAATTTCGAAACGTAACATTTTTTCAGTCAATGGAAGTCTATGCAATGTCCTTACTAATATAGTGAAACAGACGTGTGTGTGTGGTGTGTGTGTGTGTGAGCAGGTCATTTACCGTGCTCTGTCACCTTGGGACAAAATGGATCCGTACAGCATTAATGCCCGTGTCCTCCTTGGCATCACTAACATACGGATGCGTCTACTTCAACCGCAGTCCTGCCCCTGCCAGCCTAAACTTCCTGATGCCAAAGGGCCTACTGCCCACTATGCCATCTATGACCTCATTTTAAAGGGAGGCTGTTTGTGCCATGGACATGCAGACCAGTGTGTGCCTGCTGGTGACCAACAGATCACACACCCTCCTAGCAAACACATGGTAAGTGTATAGGTGTAATGCAGAGTCATTATTTTTTAGGTCTGTGCATACTGTATTCTTACACAGTGTGGTATCACAAAGGGCTAAGTGTTAGTTTTGACAGAAACAAATAATTAAATTCCTTTCCTTTTTTTTTTTTTTTTTTTTTTTTTTTTTTTAATTTACAATGGAAGTCAATGGGATCCAGTGTTGTTTTGGACCAGAGGTTTAGTATTTTTAAACTATTTATATATTGTACATATTAATATTTTGAATTAGTTTGTTTTATATTTTTCATTTTTCATTAAAATTGTTTTTCCCATTTTTATTATAATTTAATATTTCTATTTAGCTTTATTTTTGTTTAGTTTTGTAATTTTAGTATGGAACCACACAATATATATATATTTTAAGAATAATTTTAGTTAAATCATGGCCTAGAATTAAGAATTAATTCCCTTGATTTATTAAGTTGTTCCCTCATTTTAATAACTCATGACCTCTTTGAACTATGTAATGAACCCAGACTCAGTCAGGTTAGAATCCATTTTGCAGAAGTTTAATGAAAAAATCCAAAACAATAGGCACAAATTTGGTCAGGAAGGCATGCAGTGGTCAAATAACCGGTAAACAGGCGATCAAGGCAGAAACAGTAATCCAAAAATATAAATCCAATAAACAGGCTGAAGATCATAACATGAGGCAAGACAATGGCACAGCGGGGAAACGCTCGGTAAGGCAGGTGAACTGGCAATACTTCACAATGGGCACAGTCAAAGTCCCTTTCAAGGAAAGTCTGTTCACTCTGCTGCCATATTTGGGAAGCTATTTTTTTCGGGCACCCATGACCCATTTGAATGGGGAAATCCTGAAATCTCAAACTGCTTGAAGAACTTACAATTCAAATCGGCAACAAAATCTAATATGAACTGCCCCATAAATGTTCTTATGCTCAAATAGTGTTAAAAAAGTTTATTTTTCAGACTAGACCAGCCAATGGTGGCGGTCGTGACCTAATGGTTAGAGAGTCAGACTGGTAACCTGAAGGTTATGGGTTCGATTCTCAATACTGGCAGGAAATGACTGAGGTGCCACACAGAGGGAAAAATACATTGCGGAACAAAAAGGACACTGACAACACGTCGACTGACAAGACAGAGCAGGTTACTTATGATATTAAACAAAGTCCCAGCTTTCAAACTGTGTAGTTTTTTAAGAAATTCAAACAATAAAAACAGTTTTGTTGCTCTTTAATGTGTCGTGACCATGGTCGTGACAGATTGCTGTCCATTATAGTGTCAAATAAACATGAATGCACACGAGAATCAATGTTGTTTCAAACACGGAAAGATGTCAATATACACAATTTTTCAAGTTTAACTCCACCGAGGTTAATCTTTGAACTCCTGACTGCTTTGTCAGACAAAATGGCGGATTTGGCGTTCTGATTGGTTAGATCGCTTGTCAATCAAACTCCCGGCGAAGGGTCAATTGCTCCCTAGGCGCCAAAGCAAAAATGGCTGCCCACTGCTCTGTGTGTGTGTGTTCACTACTCACTACTACTAAATGCAGAGGACAAATTCAAAGTATGGGTTACCATACTTGGCCTTCACATGTCACTTTCACAGAACTTGATTCATCCACCTAACTAAAAAAAAAAAAAAAAAGTCAATGTGCATGTGAAGTCCTAAGCGTGAGTCTCAGGTTTCGGTGTGAACCGGAGCTTCTATCGACAGCTTCAATGACTTCACCAACTGGCTCTTTTATTTAGAAGGCAGGAATATTCCGCCATATTGCTTGTTGTAGTTTCTCCCATCCATAAGTAATAGAAGTGAACTGTCTTAGGCTCTGTCCCAAATGGCACACTTCATAGAACTTTTGAGCTGCGTCCGAAAACTGTAAAATGCTGCCTTCTGAGGACACATTTCAAGGTAGGAAGGCATCAAGGCACGTCCGAATCCAATGTTAGGTCCACTTCCTGTTTCCTGAGATACCTTCATCTGATCAATTTTTGAGGGAAGCATAGATGTATCCTTAGCTGCCTTTGATATCCCACAATCCTGTGCTTTCCATTCTGTGACAGTTGAGCTAGAAAAATAAAGATGGCGTCTGAAAGTTGCATTTGCTGCTCAGTTTGTGTATAAATGTACGATGTTGACCAACATATTTCAATTTTGATATCATTTCTATCGAGAAATTACTACTGTAGTAATTAAATATTTGTTTAGTTCTCATCAAAGCTCGCGCTATATTTGCTGTAGATCATTAAACTGTTACGCTGCCTCAGAAGTCTGTCCGAAATCAGTTTCGTGAGGTGCCTTCATGCACAAACGCTGCCATACAAGACATTCTCTTATAAGAAAGCGAGGCAGCAAGACAGCTACCTAGGTTCTCGGACGCAGCCATTGTCTTGTGGACGTACAATGGCTGCCGCTCCACGAGACCGAAGGGTGTCTCAATTGTCAATTTTAGGTTTCAGAAGGGTGCTCACGAGTGCCCCCTTTGCTGTCGATATGCGCCCTTGATGCACACTGCTCCACAGCAGAAATCTTCCCGACAGTCAAAGCCGCATTACGTCATGAATGTGCTGACTTGTAGGAAGACTGCGAGTGTTTAGGGTGCCATTTGAGACTAATGCTGTGTTCCACTCCAAATTTTTATGCCCTTCACTCGCTAATTTCCCTCCGTCTCATGGACTCGGATGTGTGTCATTGCTTGCGTTGCACGAGTGCCCACTACTGGCGGAACTCGTGTATAAAGTTTAAATGAAACGCACTAATCACTTGGAATTCACTATGGAGCTGATTTATTATTTAAACCCCTTTTTTTTGTTTTTTTTACTTATGAATTTGTTTAATGCACCATTCTATATGCTTATAAGTTGTTGGAGAAAAATAAAATTACACAAATGAAAGAAAATCTCAATAGTATAAACTTTGATAATGAACATAAGGTAGCTACAAGTATTATGCGATTGAATCTCAACATAATATATTTTAGTCTATTATGCGATTAATTCTCAAAATAATTAATATATCATACACTTCAGTTAAGCGCGATCTGCAGTGACGTCACAATCAAGTTGAATTGAAGTGCTTGAAGTAGACTCGCTCCCTCAGTCAAAATCGAGGGGATATGAGGGTCTGTCCATATAAACTTCCCTCATCCACTTCACAAAGTTGAACACACTTAAAAATGGCGACAGGGATTCCACCGAGGGGAAGTGCTTAGGGAAGTTTGCAAGTGCGTGTCTAAAACTGGAGTGGAACACAGCCAGGGCCCACATGGCTTATAAACCTACAAACAGGAAGTCCCTGTAGAGGGAAACTTCATTATTCTGTAAAACAGGTCACATTTGTATGTGCTTTGTTAAACATATAGCCGTTTTACTCAAGATTTTACTCCTTTGAAGAAGTGAGTAAAGATGAGCATTACCAATGTTTATCACATATGCAGATTGATATCTAAAAGTTATTTATTTGTCGTCTTCTCACTAACATTTAAAGGTGCCCTAGAACTTTTTTTTAAAAGATGTAATATAAGTCTAAGGTGTCCCCTGAATGTGTCTGTGAAGTTTCAGTTCAAAATGCCCCATAGATTTTTTTTAATTCATTTTTTTAACTGCCTATTTTGGGGCATAATTAGAAATGAGCCGATTCAGGGTGTGTGGCCCTTTAAATCTGGTGTTCCACGCCCCAAGAGCTTGCGCTTGCCTTAAACAACATAAAAAAAGTTCAAACAGCTAATATACCCTCAAAATGGATCTTTACAAAGTGTTCGTCATGCAGCATGTCTAATCGCGTAAGTACAGTGTTTATTTGATGTTTACATTGATTCTGAATGAGTTTGAGGCTATGCTCCATGGCTAACGGCTAATGCTACACTGTTGGAGATTTATAAGAATGAAGTTGTGTTTATGAATTATACAGACTGCAAGTGTTTAAATGAAAATAGCGACGGCTCTCTTGTCTCCGTGAATACAGTAAGAAACGATGGTAACTTTAACCACATTTAACAGTACATTAGCAACATGCTAACGAAACTTTCAGAAAGACAATTTACATATATCACTAAAAATATCATGATATCATGGATCATGTCAGTTATTATTGCTCCATCTGCCATTTTTCGCTATTGTCCTTGCTTGCTTACCTAGTCTGTTGATTCACCTGTGCAGATCCACACGTTAATACTGGCTGCCCTTGTCTAATGCCTTTCATAATGTTGGGAACATGGGCTGGCATATGCAAATATTGGGGGCGTACACCCCGACTGTTACGTAACAGTCGGTGTATGTTGAGATTCGCCTGTTCTTCGGAGGTCTTTTAAACAAATGAGATTTATATAAGAAGGAGGAAACAATGGAGTTTGAGACTCACTGTATGTCTTTTCCATGTACTGAACTCTTGTTATTTAACTATGCCGAGGTAAATTCAATTTTTGAATCTAGGGCACCTTTAAATATTTAAATCAAATAAATTTGACAACAATAAAAAGAACTAGCTAGGTTAGCTGATTACCTTAAAAGTCCATAGATATCACTGTCAGTTTGTACTGCCGTTAACACTTTCTCCGACAGCGGATGTTTTCCTATTTGTTCATGTAATGTTCTGTATAAAGCCTTTTCGTTCCCTCGTTTTGATTTAACTAAAAAAAGGGAACGAGTCATTACGTGGCATGATTTAGTAAATTGAGGGAATTAATTATTATATCGTGCACATGATTTACTTAAAACAAGGGAACAAATTAGTAAAATGTGCTGACGTATTAGTAAGTTGTGGGAACAAATTGTTAATTCGTGGTCATGATATACATTTTTTTTTTTTCCTCCGCATGTCATGTGGGGCTCCGTATTTTAATACTTTAAATTTCAACTAGTATTTAAAATTTTCAGTTAGTTGCCAAGGAAATATTTGTAGTTTTATTTGTTTAATTTCAGCATATTTTAATTAAGGCAAATTATTTTTAATATTTTGAGTTTTAGTTAATAACAACACAGTTTTGGACCCAGTTGGTTTTGATTGTGTGGCAAAAACAATTGAAACATTCTTCAAAATTTAGACAGTTTTTATGTTCCATAGAAGACTGAGATTGAAACAGCATGAATGATGTAAATCATGACAGAATTTTCAACAGTGGTAATGTAAAGCAAAAATGGCAAACAACTTTGCATTGTTTATGGTTATCCACATTCCCAGAGAACACGTTTCCCGTATGATTACATAAACAGTTCCCCCGTCTTTCACCCGTTCGTTCTCTTTCCCCCTCTCACTCTCACTGTCTTTATTCAGATTATATAAGCCGTGTACTTGCTGTTCATTTGGCTCTATCTCTGCGGAGAGATAAAACTCTGATAGCAACTGAAGGGTAAAAAGACAAAGTCAGACAGGAAAACAACGGAGGGAGGAATACCGATAAGTGCTGAGACAAAAACGAGGGGCTGTGTTGCTCGCCCCTTTTCCTAATTGAGTTGTTGTTTGCATGCTGTGATCAGACAATAATAGCAATTAGTCTCACTCGCTCAAACACGCACACATCAGCTCGTTGCTCTCTTATCAAAGGTCAGATCGTTTGATCTAGCAGCCCAGACAAAACACAAACCCCGTGCCAATCGACAAGCATGCACATTCAGACGTACACGCTACCCACCCAGACATGCAGACGAACACGGTCGCATTGACATGCTTTGTCCATCCACACTCATAATAGGAACACGTGCTCACACGCAACCCTTGTGTGCCCCTGCAGGAATGTTTTGGTTAGCAGGGAGAGTGTGTGCGTCTGAGTGCGTTTCCTCCCATATTATGATGATAAACATGTGAAAGTGTTTCAGATGCCAACTAGATGGAGTGCTGCCAGTTCACCCCCCCCCCCCCCTCTGAAGCGCTAATTTGTCCTTCTTTTTTTCTCCTGAAATATTTTCAAAATACTTCTCTCACTTGTTTGTTTTCACTGCTCTATTTTCATTCCACATGAGAGTGACCGATAATATTTATCTGTGCTTTCATTGAAAACTCACGGAGGAGAGGACATCTCAATGGATGGCTGAGTCTGAGATATTGAGGAGAATCATTAGGTCATCAGGGACGTTGCAGACGAGGAGGATGTTTTTATACAGGACTATTGAGTGAGAGATGTTGAGCGCATAACTAATTTAAAAGGGATGTAGGAGAGAATGAGGGTCTGCAGCAAGTGAAAATTGATTATGGGTAGATTTATTTTTTTCTTTTTCTTTTTCATTTTATCATATCCCAGGCAAAATTGTGCTAGCTTAGAAAAGAAATAGCACAACTCCACACAAGAAGATACATGGTTTGATGTAACATTCATGTCTGTTGCACAAATCCATTAAAAAGTTCAAATATTTAGAGAGATATTATTTACATATTCCAAATCCCTAAACCAAAAAAGTAAAAATGTCATCAATTACACTTCTGTTCGAATGTTTAAAACGTTTTTGAAGTCTCTTATGCTCACTAAGGCACTAAAGCTATATTGTGAAATATTATTACAATTTAAAATAACTGTTTTCTATTCAAATATATTTTAAAATGTAATTTATTCCTGCGATGCAAAGCTGAATTTTCAGCATCAGTCTTCAGTGTCACATGATCCTTCAGAAATCATTCTTATATGCTGATTTGCTGCTCAAGAAACATTTCTTATTATTATCAGTGTTGAAAACAGTTTTTACTGCTTTATAATTTTGTGGAAACCATGTTACATTTTTTTAGGAGTCTTTGATGAATAGAAACCAATGTAACCTTTTTTTTTTAACTTTTGTAACAGTGTAAAAGTCTTTACTGTCATGATTGATCAATTTAATGCATCCTTGCTGAATAAAAGTATTAATTTTACTTCATTTTAAACTTTTGAATGATAGTGTACCTAGTGAATCTAATAATCAGTTTTGGCAATAAATGTCAATTGGAAAAAGTCCAGTGAATCTAATGTAGCAAACAAGCTAAGTGTAGGTTCTGGTAAGAACAAAAAGTCTTGGGTGTTGGCCTATCCCATTTGGTTTATAGTTTGGCAAAGTATGTGGTATCATAAAATATTTGGCATCTGAATGAACACCGTGGACGCTGGAGCATGTTGATGATCGGCTTAGTAAATCTTTGCTTGTAAGATTTTTAACAAGCGTTTAGATGGAGGTCCTCTAAGGTGAATTTGTAACAATATGTCATTGTATTGTGAATTGTGTTTTTCTGACCTCTGCCACAGGTGCATGGTAAATGTCTATGTCGGCATCACACGGTTGGGGATCACTGTGAACGCTGTGATCTCCTTTACAATGACCAACCATGGCAACCAGCTAACGGTTTAACCGGGGAAGCTCATCAGTGTGCTAGTAAGTTTCAGTTTATATATAAAACTAAGCAGTAACATGGAATGAAAAACACTTTTCTACGCTTTCTATTGTAGTGTATTTTAAAATGTAATTTATTCCTGTGATGGGAAAGCTGAATTTTCAGCATCATTACTCAAGTCTTCAGTGTCACATGATCCTTCAGAAATCATTCTACACTGTAAACCCGAATATATGGTTCCCAATTTTAAGTAAGCAGAACTATCAAGTTTTGAGTTTGTAGTACTCATGCATGTTAATTGCTCCTCACTTGAAGTACTGAATTAGCTAACTCATACATTTGATAGCAATTAACATAATAAGTTAATTTTTTTATTTTGAGTTCTTGCAAATCAAAGTTATTTACTTCACTGTAAACCCTAAGAAAATACAGAAAATGCCAACTTATTAATTTGCTAATATGTTAACAATAGCATGGTTTAGCACTTACTGAATGAGTACAGCAACTTAAAACATATAACTTACCTGCTCTCATACCAAGCCGTATGCGCTACTTGTCACCATGATGGTAACTCTCCAAAAACATAAATATAAACAGAACTCTTCTAAATTAGCGTAACAAACATTAATTACTACTGAATCTCCTTTACCATTAATCTTACGCAAAAACATTATATAACACTCCATTTTTTTTTTGAGTGCCATGGGCAAAGCATGCTGGGAAATAGAAATCCCAGTCTAGTTTCAGTTAAACTTAAGTTAGTTTAAATTAAAAGATATTAGTTCATACAACTCAAAACAATAAAACAGTTCAATTTACTTAAAATATATCAGTTGAACTCAAAAGAAAAAGTTATAAATACTCATAACAGTTAATTTAACTGAACTAATTTGTTCTACTCAAACCAGTTAAGTATTTTGAACATTGGGGTTGACAGTGTAATACACTGATTTGGTGCCTAAGAAACATTTCTTATTATTATCAATGTTGAAAACTGTTTTTACTGCATGGAAACCGTGATACATTTTCTTCAGGATACTGTGATGAATAGAAATTCGAAAGAAAAGCATTTAATTGAAATATAAATCTTACTGACCCATTTTTTTTTTTAAATGTAGATATGTCTCTGGTCCCTTCTTCAGTGCAAACCTATAGCAAGGTTGCCAGGTCTGTTAATGACAGACCAGTGATAAATTATAACTATAAATACCTAAGTTATAACTTTAGTCTAAAACCAGCCTATTATCTAAATGATCAAAATATGGATTTTAGAGTTCAGTAGTTATGGTAAGCATTCAGAATTTGAGCTGCACTCTGAATTATTCAGCATCTGTTAGTTGGTCAAAAACATTTAGATTAAAGCGATAGTTCACCCAAAAATGGAAATTCTGTCATCATTTACTCACCCTCATGTTGTTCCAAACCTGTATGAAATTCTTTGTTCTACTGAACACAAAGGAAGATATTTGGAAGAATGTCAGTAACCAAACAGATATCACCCCCCATTTACTACCATAGTAGGAAAAATAAACTCTATGGTAGTCAATGGGGGGCAAGATCTGGGTGAGTAAATGATGACAGAATTTTCATTTTTGGGTGAACTTTCCCTTTAACATCTATTTAGTCCAATATTTCCTACCACAAAATAAAAAGTCAACCACAGCAGTTCAAAAGTAGCCCAAATCTTCAGGAAATCTGGCAACCCTGGTCTATGAAAAATGATCCATGCCCGTAATAACCCAATATTTGTGTATGCCTGTGTCATTGTGTAGAGTGTAAATGTAATGGCCATGCAGAGAGCTGTCACTTTGACGAAACCGTATGGCTACGCTCGGGTCAGCGGAGTGGTGGCGTGTGTGACTGCCTTCACAACACCAGCGGCCGTCACTGCCAACACTGTCAGAGCGGCTTCTACAGAGACCCCGAGAGACCCTTCACTGCCCCGGATTCCTGCAGACGTAAGACGCAATCATGTATCATTGTGTAAATGCACATTCAAATCCATGTTCACACATTAATCGCTCAACATTGGCACATTTATATATTTTTATTCTACAGTCAGTCTGAATACTAAATTCTGATTGGCTGGAAGGTGTGTATGTTATGAGAAAGTTATGAGAAAGAACCATATTCATCCGCACAGTCGCGCAGAGCTGAAGCACAACCAAAACAATGTTCTTCCACAAAATGCATTCAAATTTTGTTTTTTAACTGCTAGAGGACCAAAAATTACATGTACCTTTAAAGCGAATAGAATGCTAGATCTAATGAGTCGTAATTGATGAAAATAAGTCATTTTTTACTCTTCCAGTCAAATATTGTGCTGCAAACATCAGTAACGGCTTTAACTTGTCAGTGCTGGCAAATGACCATGGTATAAGCGGGATAATCCACGTCTAGCTGTGCTTTAAACTACAGTAGTCAACATTTGAAGTGGATCAAAACCTTTCATCAAAGTTGTCCTAAAACCTTCTTCTTAGGACAACTTAGTTCTTAGGACAACTTTGATGAACTTCAAATGTTGACTACTATATTTAAATGCACTCCATTTTGCGTTGAGTGGTTCTTTGCCTCTACGTTGTGCATTAAAATAATTTAATGCACAGCTAGCCATGGATTATCCCTTACTTAAACACAGTATTTAAACTATAACAAAACGACTATCCAAGTGGGGAATACTTCTATAAACATTGGATGCAATGTTCCTTTATAATTAGTAATAATTTTTGTTAGTGTGTGAATGTATGTATGTGTGTGTGTATTTGTGTCTTGGACAAAGATGAAAGCCATTAATCTCAGATTTTGAAAAGCTGCTTAAAATGGAATGTGGAGTATCTGTGATTTCCCCGCTGCACACTTCCTTTCCTGATCTCCGTCTTTCTTCAGCATGTGCGTGAAAATGTGAGTGAGTGTTTAAGTATCTGTTTACGTGGCCTAGATGATGTCAAAATTCAAGAACTCGTCAGATCAGCGAACATGTCCAATATTGTAGAACACACACGCATGCACACATTGAGGGGATGTTTGGTATTGAATGTTGTTCCTGCTCGGAATGCTAATGGCTCTTACGACAAGTTTAGACATGTAGAATAACAAGAACATTGATGGGATCTCTGCCGTGTGTGTGTGCATATTGTGTATGAGGAGGCAGATAGATTAATCATCAGATGACACCAGTCTCATAATAATTAACTGCGCATGGTAAGCGTCAGTCTGGTCTGTATAGCTCTATGTGTTCGTTCTTATGGTGCGAGTCATTGAGAAATTAAATTAGTTTAGAGCCTCAGGAAACACCACTAATAATATGCATGTATTTTGCAGTCTGATGTGTGTATTTTGTGTAACTTTCTTTCTTTCTGAATTACAGCTTGCATGTGTTACCATGTTGGTTCCACATATTGCAACCCTGAGAATGGAGACTGCATCTGTAAGCCAGGGGTGGCTGGGCCACACTGTGACCAGTGCATGCTGGGATATTGGGGTTTTGATGAATATGGATGCAAGCCCTGCCAGTGTGCTGGTGATTGTGACCCGTACACAGGAGACTGTATGTTTAGGTGAATATGAACCGTTTTGATTACCTTAAAGGATTAGTTCACTTTCAAATGAAAATTAGCCCAAGCTTTGCTCACCCTCAACCCATCCTTGGCTACTGCCATTATAAAGCATGGATGCGTCAGGATATTTATAAAAATATATCCAATTGTGTTCATCAGAAAGAAGAAAGTCATATACACCTAGGATGAATTTTGTGTTTTATATTTAATTTATATATATATTATAATATATTTATATATATATTATATAATTATTTTTATTTTTTTTTTACATATTATACTATAAATTTCATATATAGATAGTTACATAGATATATAATCATGCATGTGTTTGCTTTTTGTGTTTTTGTTTGTGTGTGTGTGTGTGTGATTCTTGTCTAGGTCTGAATCAGCTCACAACATCACGGCAGAAAGTCATCTTTTTCGAACAGAAGAGCTTTTCTCTGCCCTTAGTCATCCAGGTATTAAATGGAAATCTTAGAGCTGATAACAGCACTGTCTTGTTCCTATGAAAAGTTTATTGTCTCGTCTGAGTTAAAGGCATGTGCTGTTGTAAAGTCATGCATGTTTTTAAGTTGTCGTAGCAACAGAAAGAAACTGACAGCCAATACTTTAATTGCTGGGTATTTCTTTTCTTGACAGACAAATGTGTATGCAAACAGCAAGCTCTTGGAAACGGCAAAGTATTCTGCAACGTAAAATATGCCTATGGTAAGCAGCATATAAAAACAGTCCTGGACCAGAGCACGCTTGCTGTGCACTCACCTCACCTCAGTGCTCTGTTCACTTTATATAATTAATGTGTGTTTGCTTGTGTGATTGTGTGTTTGTAGCTGTGAAGGTGAAAGTGCTCAGTGCTCATGATAAGGGGTCTCATGCAGAGGTGGATGTTAAGGTTCTCAAGGTGTTGTGGGATAACTCGCGCCTCGGGCTCTCTCGTGGAAATCAAATTCTTTATCCCGAGTCTTGGACCTCACGAGGCTGCACCTGTCCTGTACTTTTCCCAGGTTAGCAAACATGCGCACAGATTCATGGTTTGTTATGATGGGGAAAATACGCAAGCCCGTATGGAGCCTGCACATTTGCCTCCACATCTGTGGAGGTCTGTGGAATGGATTAAAATATGATCAAATGTGTTAAATGAGCCTTGGAGAACAGTATTTAACCAGAGTTATCATCAAATCAAATGCAGTGTAAATTAAGTGTAAATTCTGTAGAAATCTGCAGTGCTTTCTGCTGATTTCTGTGAGCGTCAAATAATGCCATATCAGACACAGTCTGATAACTACGGTGACCCGGGAGGCGACATGTTCGGTTCGGTTAACTCATGGGAACGTGATGATATGTGGTGGCCACAAGGTCATTTTGTCGAGGTATCAACATCCTTATCCGTGGCTGCACAATGCGAAGTCTCGGCCTCGAGATCCTATGTTGAGGAAATGACATCTGTTTCTCTTTTAACAAACCCGCGTTTGTTTAAGAATGACACAAAAGTGCAGGATTAAGAAATGATTATATTAACCTATGCCTACCATTATATTATATTATATCGTGCATGATGTTGCCTATAGACAGCCTTTGACAGCATTGTTATTATCAATAAAAATATATGTAAGTACATAAAATAATGTAGGCCTACAAGAAAACATTTTTATCCATCCCATCCCACAGCCATTTAAATTTCACTGATCGAGTCTTAATTAAAAATAAAATATTAATTTATTAATATTCATTTGTGATAATCCCAGGTTGCTATGGTCACACATGTTTGTTGACGCGTTAAACAAGAAACAGATGTCATTCCCTCAACATTGGATCTCGAGGCCACGGTTTCACATCGCATAGCCACGACACGAGGATGACATATTATCACGTACCTACGAGTTAATATATCGTGGCTACGAAAAAATAAGTGAACCAAACGTATCCCTTGCCGGTCACCGTGGATAGTAGTAGTTTTTGCTGCATTATTTTTCTGAATGCGTAACTTATTCACCAAACTTATTCAGCAACTTATTCAGTGACTATTCAACAAATTTTTATACACTTTTTTTTTTTTTTTTTTACTCTTATACTCATTTTTTTTTTTTTTAATAAAATTGTACTTGGCAAAAATCATGAAGATTTTTACAATTACATTTACATTTAAATGCATTTATTTTAATTTGACTGTATTATTGTTAGTTAGGATGGCCTAATCTTAAGTCTTGTTATTGTTAACAGCAATTGAAATAAAGCTGAAATAAAATATTAATATTAAATGGAAAAACTTAAAAAACTGAAACAAGTTTAAGCTGAAGTACTAAAATGACTAAGATTAAAACTGAAATAAAAATAAAGCTAAATAGAAATTAAAAAACTAATAAAAATGACAAAAACACAAGAAAATTACGCAAATTAAAATGAAAATTTGACACAAGTAGCAATACAGTCTTATAACTTTCTTGTCAAGGATAACACAATAAAGTTGCATTAACTTATTTCTATTGTGGTCCTTGATTTAAAAACCTCATATTAATGACTACAGTTCATTTGGCTTGCATCTCCACCCTAATTACATACAAACATATATCCACTTACATAAATCCATATACATTTTAAGACATCCTACCTAAAAACAGTCTCTTCACTCTTATACTGAAACATCACAGTCTGTTAGTACCTTGATATCCAAAGGTAACTTATTCCACTCCTTTGCACCTGAATATTTAAACGACCTTTGACCATACAAAGTCTTAAACCTACATAGATTAAGATCTATAATACTTTGTCTGGTAAAAGTGCCTATGTTTTACATTAACCCAAAGGAAATAAGAGTTAAAATATACTGGAGCTCTATTACTAGTAATTTTATATACCATTTTTAACTTCTGAAATAATCTTCTTTCAATTAGTAACAACCAGGCTGCTGAAGTTCTGTTAGCTAGTACATATCCATCAACTTTGACTGCCAAGTCATCTACCTTGCATAAATTAAATTTAGACTCAAAAAGATAAGATTCTGTTTTACCTATATGTAATAAAAGCTTATTTTTAGACGGCCACTCCTTCACCTTAACAAGCTCCTCACCTAACTTTTCTTGAATTCTATTAGTCTCCTTCTCAGGAACGCCATCAGTGTATAAAAATATATTACACTCACACACAGCTTGGATATAATTTATATATAATAAAAACAAAAGAGGGCCAAGTACAATACCCTGTGGGACTCCGTTATATATACAGTTTTAATCTCAGAAAGTATCCTTCCAACTTCTACCCTTTGTTCTCTCCCTGATAAATACAAGGCCAATCATGATTTAAATCATGTATTCACAGCACATACTTTATCCAATAACATTGTATCAAAAGCTTTTTGAAGATAACATTCCACACAAATTTCCTCCATCAATCTCTTTCCTAATAAAATCTGTCAAATATAATAAACAAGTGTCTGTTGAATAAGACCTTCTAAAACCAGACTGAAAAATCCATAAATAATCTATTCTTGCATAATATACAGTAGTCAACATTTGAAGTGGATCAAAAAATCCACTTCAAATGTTGACTACTATATATAAATAAATATAAGAATAAAAGCTAGTTCAAATATACATAAATACTTTAATAATACTAAATAATACCAAATTATTTAATTTTTAACCCTGCCTGTTTTTTAAATGCATTTAGTGAAATTGGGCTAATGTGATAATTTTACAAACTGTTTTCCTCTTGCTATAGGGATGGAATATCTTGTAGTTGGACATGAGGATGTGAGAAAAGGCCGTCCCATGGTTAACATGAAGAGTATAGTGAAGCCGTGGAGACCCAGCTTGAGCCGAAAAGTCCATCAGCTTCAGAAAACCAAATGTAGCTCAAAGACCTAGAGACACAGAGAGATATTTAAAATATATCTTCCATGCCACTTGTCAACTTAGCCTTTATTTTATAATGATCATTTTCACCCTCTGAATCATACTAATTCTTTAAAACGGTGGTTCTCAACCGTTTTGACTTTTAAGGCTCCCTTTTGTCCAAGACAAAATTTGGAGACCCTCCTATCTAAGCTGATATGTACCCCTGGTAGTCTGTTGTAATAAAATAAAAAAAATAACTTAATTTAATAAGTTTAATGTTTTTAAATGCTGAGTTTTTTTTTGTGAATATAATTAAATTTATATCATTCTCAACCCCTGGTTGAGAACCACTGCTTTAAAACCTGCTGTTTGGATGCATTTGCTAGCTGTCAGGTGAATGTTAGCACTGTACAGAATGTATAATATATATATGTATGTATGTGTATATATAAGATAATATATGTAGTTTTTTTTTTATTTCTATAACTAACCCTGTATATAGCATGCATTTTGTACACATAAAAATACAATGCATATATGCAAATTATTGTCCTATGTTTAATTCACTGACAATTGTAAATCTAAAAACTATTTTATGATGTGATATGAGTTTTTGCATTATTGCATTAAAGGTTGTATTAAATTGCATTAAGATTTCACCCAAAAATGAAAATTCTATCATTTACTCACCCTCATGTTATTCCAAACCTGTATACATTACTGTGTTCTGTTGAACACAAAGGAAGATATTTTGAAGAATGTGTTAAACTGAACAGTTTTGGGGCGCCATTGACTTCCATAGTAGTTTTTTTCCTATTATGGAAGTCAATGGTGCCCCAAAGCGGCCTGGTTACAAACTTTCTTCAAAATAACTTCCTTTTGTGTTCAACAGAACAAAACAACTTGAGGGTGAGTAAATGATGACAGAATTTTTATTTTTGGGTGAACTATCCCTTTAATATATACATATTAATACAGGCCACGACCACAAGGTGTCAGTCTATGATCATATTTATGAGTATGTTGAATCATATTCATAAGAACTCGTATTAATGTTTGCAACATGATGATTTTCTGCTGAAAGAGAAGGTAGGTCAAAGCTATCTTAAAAAGTCTTATTACAAAAGCGATATGGCTAAAGCTCACACTTATTTTTTCCCCCCCACATTATTGCTTTGGAGACTTTAAAATGATATTTCTAAACCAGGGATTGCTGAATATCAGGCAACCCCTCGTGATGGGCGGAGCTAACGCTGGTCCATGAGGGCCCCCGCCCGCATCCGTACCTCTGTCAGACTCGCAGATTGGAGTGCCGCGATGTCGCTTTCCGCTATGAGAACCCTGATGGAATTACAGTCAAACTAAAGAAGGAAAGAACCATGTCCGAAGTACGAAAATTCACCAAAAGGTTGAGCAAACCTGGGACGGCTGCGGAGCTCAGACAAAGTGTGTCGGAGGCGGTGAGGACGTCCATTGCTGTGGTTAGTAACTCAAGAGCGTCCCGTCTCTCTCTTTGGGGTGTGCATCTGTAGGCTGTGTCTCAACACGTAGTGAGCTACCTATGTAGGCGGCGTTTTTGACATCACAGGCGCGAGCATGCTGTCTAGGTAGGCAGCTCACTAGATTGTGAAACAGTCCTAGTTTATTATTTGACCTCGTATATGTATATAAGCTGTCAAGTATTGCTTATTCTCGTTTTTTTTTTATTTTTATAACGGCGTTTGTAGGTATTATTGATACACGTGCCGGACTGCTGAGGCATAACGTCTAGTTATGCCTTCAAGGCAGTTATAGCAGCACAGCTTTAACATCTGTCTTACACATTACATAGACGGCAGTAGTAGCCTTGTGCATTAATATAGCCTACTGAGTTATGTGTTGATTTAAATAAAAAATGAGGGATCTACTCTACTAAACGGTTTGGTATTTAGGTGATCCTGACCGTTTCTTAATGGGAAAAGACATTGTTCTGTAGCTCCTTCTGGAACCACATGGAGCATCCTTATGCCTTTGTGTAAAGAGACATGTGCATGTGTTCATGCACCAGTCCAAGAGCAGAGCCCATGCTCTCTTTGTGCCTTTATTGAACCATTGAGAAATGAATTATCAGAAGATATGTGCCATTAATGTTTTTTAGGGAGGATATAGATTGTTGCAGCATTCATTAGAGGCATGCTCAGAAATTATATTTTCAGCCAGACATGTCATGAGGCTGAGATTTTCTATGTTGTATGAGAAGGTCTATAATGTCATGATTGTCAGTTTGATTGTGGTTTCCAAAGAGACAGAAAACAAATGGCACTCTATGGAGATTGCAGAGCCCTTGTGTTTCCCTTGAGAATACCCTCTGGCTGCTCAGCTATGCTTCCTGTGTCATCTGCATGCACTGAATAAAGTATTTGTCTCAGCTCTTCTCTTTTGTGCCTCTTTTGCACACTTGTGCATTTGCACAAATTCGACCAAAAGATGAAACAAGTGACCACTTTTATTATTGCCGCTCATTTATTTACTTAAAAACCCAATGGAATTGATAAACAAGCACAGTTTTATTTGTGTTGATTATTTCTCATGGGACCTTATTTTGTCTCGTATTTTCTTAAATAGGGAATTATAAATCGTTTCATAGTCATGAACATGATTTTCTCTTTATTACTTGGTTTCAGGTGGTATAAGGGGGCGGGACATTGTAAAAAGCTGACTACACCACAGTCGCACAACTTCAGTGTCACCATCACTAAGCTTCTGACAACTTTAAAGGTGCCATCGAATGTTTTTTTTACAAGATGTAATATAAGTCTAAGGTGTCCCCTGAATGTGTCTGTGAAGTTTAAGCTCAAAATACCCCATAGATTTTTTTAAATTAATTTTTTTAACTGCCTGTTTTGGGGCATAATTAGAAATGCACCGATTCAGGTTGCGGTCCCTTTAAATCGCGCGCTCTCCGCCAATATAATATAATATAGCTAATATAACCCTCAAAATGGATCTTTACAAAGTGTTCGTCATGCATACTGCATGCATGCGTCGGATTATGTGAGTATTGTATACTGTTATATTGTTTACATTAATTCTGAATGAATTTGAGGCTGTGCTATGTGGCTAACGGCTAATGCTACACTGTTGGAGAGATTTATAAAGAATGAAGTTGTGTTTATGAATTATACAGACTGCAAGTGTTTAATAATGAAAATAGCGACGGCTCTTGTCTCCGTGAATACAGTAAGAAACAATGGTAACTTTAACCACATTTAACAGTACATTAGCAACATGCTAACAAAACATTTAGAAAGACAATTCACAAATTTCACTAAAATATCATGATATCATGGATCATGTAAGTTATTATTGCTCCATCTGCCATTTTTCGCTGTTGTCCTTGCTTGCTTACCTAGTCTGATGATTCAGCTGTGCACAGATCCAGACGTTCTGCCCTTGTCTAATGCTTTGAACATGAGCTGGCATATGCAAATATTGGGGGTGTACATATTAATGATCCCGACTGTTACATAACAGTCAGTGTTATGTTGAGATTCGCCTGTTCTTCAGAGGTCTTTAAAACAAATGAGATTTACACAAGGAGGAAACAATGGAGTTAGAGACTCACTGTATGTCATTTCCATGTACTGAACTCTTGTTATTTAACTATGCCGAGGTAAATTCAATTTTTAATTCTAGGGCACCTTTAAGCTTTTGCTTAAAACCTTTCCATTGAAAGTTCAAGTTATAGTAGTTTGCAGGAGCTTGATTATAAACACACTGAGGCTGTGAAAGCGGATTAGTGAGTAGATGAGTTTACCTGTTCGGTTGATGATGTTTAATGTCCCTGACAACCTCTGTAGTCACATTTAGCCACTTGTTAGCAACCGCTTTTAACAAGACAAGTAAAAGCTTAGTTCATCCAAAAATGAAAATTCTGTCATTATTTACTTACACTCATGTCGTTCCACGCCCATAAGACCTTAATTCATCTTCAGAACACAAATTAAGATATTTTTGATGAAATCTGATGGCTCAGTGAGGCCTGCATTGATAGCAAGATAATTAACACTTTCAGATGCCCAGAAAGCTACTAAAGATGTATTTAAAACAGTTCATGTGACTACAGTGGTTCAACCTTAATGTTATGAAGCAACGAGAATACTTTTTGTGCACCAAAAAAACAAAATAACGACTTTTTTCAACAATATCTAGTAATGGGCGATTTCAAAACACCGCTTCATGAAGCTTTACAAATGTTTTGTTTCGAATCAGTGGTTCGGCGCTCCAGAGTCATGTGAATTCTTTAAACGAGGCTTTGTTACGTCATAAGTGTTTTGAAATTTCAATAGTTCACGTGACTTTGGCAGTTTGATACGCGCTCCGAACCACTGATTCGAAACAAAAGATTCGTAAAGCTTCGAAGCTTCATGAAGCAGTGTTTTGAAACTCCTTTTGAAACATCACTAGATATTGTTGAATAAAGTCATTTTGTATTTTTGCCGCACAAAAAGTATTCTCGTCGCTTCATAATATTAAGGTTGAACCACTGTAGTCACATGAACTGTATTAAATATGTCTTTAGTAGCTTTCTGGGTGTTTGAAAGTGTTAATTATCTTGCTTTCAATGCAGGCCTCACTGAGCCATCGGATTTTAACAAAAATATTTTAAATTGTGTTCCGAAGATGAACGCAGGTCTTATGGGTGTGGAACGACATGAAGGTGAGTAATTAATGACAGAATTTTCATTTTTGGGTGAACTAACCCTTTAAATAGGGTTAGGGTATTACTGATGTATTTTATATCATGCAATAAAACATTATAATATCTTGAGCATGTGTTCACCACAGACATTATTTCAAGAATTTAACCAAAAACCCATTCAAAGAACCCATTGACTTCAGGACGATGGAAACGGAAGTGCTAAAATGCAAACTCGTTTCTAGGTTTTGGCCTACAAAAATATGTCATCCCTACACAACTCTATTTCAGGCATTTAACCAAAAACCCATTCAAACAGAGAGGCACGCTATAGACAGACATTAAACACTTTAAAGCAAAAACTGACCCCATTTAATTTATGAATGCACGTCATTGTAAATTAAATGGTGCATATTATTTCAATGCAAAAAAATAGTGTCATAATTTGCTCTTACTCTGAAATGACTTTCCGTTTCATAACTAAAAATAGGCTGATCATATTTAGGCCCCATTACAGCAAACGGCAATTCATATTGACTGTAAATATGGGGCAGTTGTGGCCAAGCTGCAGAAAGTTACAGTACTAAGTGTAAACTACTTGCAGTGTTTTATGCTATGTTTGCTGCACAGGACTCACTGGATGTAAATATTTCAAGATGCTTTCAAATGGTGGGCCTCAAATGCTCACGGATCCACAGAGCATGTGGTCCTCCATGAGATTTACAAGACAAGATAAGCTTTTCAAAAGGCTTGTAATGATACAGAAAATAGATCAGATCTGCGTTTGCATTGTAACTCAAAGGTTCAGACAGAGGCTGTGGCAGTTCAGTTCACATGCTGGCGAATGTGTTTACATACAGTGGCCTAATTCACATCAGCTGTGGTAGGAGCTCTACTTTTTTGTCTGCTAAGCCAAAGACTCACATCTGGAAAATACATTAACCACCCGGTAGTCATGCTCCAGTCATAGATTCTGTACAGCTTTAAGTCGCCCACTTTGTCGCCCTTCAACTTTTCATGTTGCGTTCTTGCATACGGAAATAACATGACTAAAACGTGCGTGGCGCCAACGCCCATGAGCTTGTGAGCAGCCAGTAATCTGGCTCATATTTCCTTTTACCTCAGCCTGTGGTTTGATGGCCTGTGATTGTTTTTCTTCAGTTCCTCTCTGTCCTCAACAGGGTTGATGTTGATAGCCCTTTTTTAAATGATCTGAGGCCTTGTGGTGGTTTTTGCAGAGGTTGGGCTATTTTCGGCAATAGGAAGCTAGTCCTACCAGGGTAAGGTAGCTTAACCTTGGCCTTGAGATTTTTAACGCCTGACTTGCAGTGATTAGGGATGGGACTTGGACATACTAGTATTCCCATTGGGGAAGTTGGTGCAAGTTTGGTTTGAAAGGGCAGTTGAGAGAGAGTGCAGCCACAAGGCAACAGAAGTTAGCTGTAACTCATGCTCTGTTGCAGTAGGAGCTGGACTGGCTGTGGTTTTTTGCCTCTATGCGGTATGACACATGACAGGAAGTTGCTGCTGAAACACTTGGTTGTCAGCTCATGTATGTGTTTAGAAACACAGGAAGCATTTATGTGTATTATAAGAGATGATATTGATGTATGGCTGTTTTTGTCGGGGTATATTTGTGCTGTTATTTCCCCTTCTCAAGCAAGACAATTAATGAAAGTGAAGCATATTGTGCAATTTGGGATATAAAATAAAATATTTTTTTTTGAAAGAAATTTATACTTTTTTATTTAGCAAGGTTGCTATTAATGTATTAAAAGTGACAGTCACTTGTCAAGTGACATTTTAAAGGGTTAGTTCACCCAAAAATGAAAATTGTCATTAATTACTCACCTTGATGTCGTTCTACACCCTTAAGACCTTTGTTCATCTTTGGAACACAAATTAAGATATTTCTGATGAAATCCGATGGCTCAGTGAGGCCTCCATTGAGAGCAAGTTAACTTAGACTTTCAAATGCCCAGAAAGTTACTAAAACATATTTAAAACTGTCAATGTGACTACAATGGTTCAACCTTAATGTTATGAAGCGACGAGAATACTTTTTGTGCGTCAAAAAAAAAACGAAATAACGACTTCATTCAACAATATCTAGTGATGGCTGATTTCAAAACACTGCTTCATGAAGCTTTACGAATCTTTTGTTTTGAATTAGTGGTTCGGAGCGTGTTTTAAACTGCAAAAGTCACGTGATTTCAGTAAACGAGGCTTCGTTATGTCATAAGTGTTTTGAAATTTCAGTGGTTTACGTGACTTTGGCAGTTTTATACACGCTCTGAACCACTGATTCGAAACAAAAGATTCATGAAGCTTCAAAGCTTCATGAAGCAGTGTTTTGAAATCGCCCTTCACTAGATATTGTTAAATAAAGTCGTAATTTTGTTTTTTTTGGCGCACAAAAAA
Organism: Culter alburnus; assembly: GCA_028476615.1. Classification (NCBI taxonomy): domain Eukaryota; kingdom Metazoa; phylum Chordata; class Actinopteri; order Cypriniformes; family Xenocyprididae; genus Culter; species Culter alburnus. The sequence continues at coordinate 595,784 of JAOTNS010003616.1, forward strand.
TATTCTCGTTGCTTCATAACATTAAGGTTGAACCACTGTAGTCACATGAACTGTTTTAAATATGTCTTTAGTGGCTTTCTGGTTGTTTGAAAGTGTGTTAATTAACTTGCTTTCAGTGTAGGCCTCAGATTTTATCAAAAATATCTTAATTTGTGTTCCGAAGATGAACAAAGGTCTTACGGGTGTGGAACGACATGAGGGTGAGTCATTAATGACAGAATTTTCATTTTTGGGTGAACTAACTCTTTAAATAAATGCTGTTTTTTCCAACTTTCAAAGAATCCTGAAAAAATGTATCAAAAAAATACTAAGCAGCACAACTGTTTTCAACATTAATGATGATTCATCATATTAGAATGATTTCTGAAGGATCATGTGACACTGAAGACTGGAGTAATGATGCTGAAAATTCAGCTTTGTCATGAATACATTACTGTTTAAAATATATTCAAATTGAATTCAACCTTGGCAATAGGGCTGTGACAGTGGCAAATTTTTGCTACCGCGGTGGTAAATCACCAACAACCCCGGTTGCGGTGGTGGGGTCCGAAGGGGGGGGCGGGGTTTGGTTTATATATATATATATATATATATATATATATATATATATATTATATATGAGGTTGCGTTAGACTTGCGTTTCGCCGTCATTTTGATGGACAGGATCGTAAAAAAAATCCATCATAATCAATAATAATCCGTCATTAATTTTTATATTTTAATGATAAGACATTTTATTCACGAACTTACAGGATAAGCAAATAGACATAGGCTATGCATTTATTTATACTATGAAAAGAAAGTTGATCAAAGACTGCGTCACTTTCAGTTTTCATCTTGAACAGTTGTCACGGATTGTGAGTGAATGCGATCATCCTTTCCTCTTTACTACTGTACAGAACGAAATAAACATGAATGAAAAAAAAAATATGCTGAAAGATACAGTAGCTTACCGAAATCTGTATCACGTCAGTTCAATCAGTGTTGCCAACAAGGTCACCTAACATTATACCTCAGAAAAGCCATTCGTTGACCATAAACTTATAGTCAGCAAGAAAAATAACAAAACTTAATTAAGTAAGCATGCATAAGTAACTATTATTATAAAATTGACTTAAACTGGGTGCTCGTCCGTGTGTAATCAAGCGCATCATTTTCATTTTGTTCTGGAGACTGAAGAACTCGCGCTCTGCTGCCACACTGGAGCGCACTCACCACCTACTGGACAGGGGTGGGAATTACAACAAGTTTACATACAAACTACATAATCTGTCAAAATGACGGACGGGCTGCAGATTTTTTCCGTCACTGCTAAAAAAATCCATCAAAGACGGAAAATTTTCAGTTAACGCGATCTCTGAGATATATAAATGTATATATTATATATATATGATGTCACACTACCGCCGATGACACTCCACGACCGCGGTGGCGCGGTTGTCATGCCTACCGTCACAGCCCTACTTGGCAAGCATAAGAGACATCTTTCAAAAACATAAAAAAAACTTTAGCAACTTAACCAAACTTTTGAACGGTAGTGTACATTTGTCCTGACCTGTTTGTATTGTACAATAGTTAGTTCACCTAAACATAAACATTCACCTCATTTCTCAAAGAGTCTGAAAACAGTTCGTTCTAAGATTCTCTTCGTTCTGAGGTCTCTCTAAACCCCTCCTTTCCGAGAGCCTACTCTACTCTGATTGGTCACACGGTCCAGTCTGTTGTGATTGGTCTACCTCTTACAGCGTGTGGGAAATGAAACGCCCATTTACCATATCTGAACTTCAGCTCCAGATTTTCCTCAGCACTTGATACAGAACAGTAACAATGGCGTTGTTTTTTTCCTGATCAGTTTCAAGCGCAGGTCCTCATCTTTTTGAAGTTCATGCAAAGTGGATTTGCAGTGCTGAAAACAGCATCTTCTTGACATGTCAACAACTCAAACCAAACTCTTCCAGCCTCAGCCACAACTACAGTGTTTGAGGGTCAAAGTAGACGTTGTTCGTGGGCAGCCAATGAAGACCATAGGCTGGCAATATGCAAATTTGTTACATTGTTACTTGTGATACTTACTGATGACTCGTTTCAGCAGTTTAGAATCAATTCTTTGTTTTACGAGACAATAATTTTATTTGTTGTGCACTTTGATCTTAAAACTTTGAAGACGTTTTACATTCACAAACAGCTATATTACGCACTGCATGAAAGGTAATATTTGAAAACGCATAATAGGGAAACTAAGAATTTTCTGCAGCAGCGTCCAAGCTAGGATAAGTTTCCACAAGATGATTTCTAAAAAGGATTAGTTGAAATTGCTTTAATTTGAACTCATTTTCCTTCATTCCTTTGATTTCAGTTGAAATATTCACAAAAGACCTGTGTGATTATGAGTTCAAGCTCCACTGATCCTGTCAAAGCTGAACCGCTTTAAACATGAGAAACAATGAGCAGCTTTAACCAGCCCCGAACTTTGAACAGAAGGCAGCAACTGCTCATTTTTTGTCTAAACCTTAACTACTGTAGTTATGAAATTGTAACTTCCTCTCTTTATATCATAGTGTGTTGCAATGCAAACAAACTGACACCTTTAGCAGAAGGATAAGTAAATTGAAGGTTTCCTAACATGACTTGCCGACAAGTCAGCTGAAATGTCATCTCGTTGGCAATTCCCATTTGGAAATGTGCAACACGGGTTAAAGTAGTGCAAAAGAATCAAGTTATGAAAGGTGAGAAATTTGAAATGGAATGCATCATTAATCAGATAGTTCAGCTTAATGTGCTCCACTTCCTCTTTCTTCTGTCCATCCCACATGGTTTGTTTTGGTGTAAATACTCTCTCTTCTGTGGACTAAACTCTTTGAATGAGTATCAGACCATGACACAGGCATGTCAGCTGAGCCAGGAGTGTGTGCTTAAGCTTTAACACATGATTCTCTTTTAGAAGGAACTTGAAAAGGGAAAGCACTTAAGAGAAAGCTTTGAACGAAACTCAAAAGCTTTAAAAGTAAAAAATCGGAAGTCCTGCAGCTGATTTTTTTTTTTTTTAGAGGGGCAGTAAGCTGTGTCTGCTAAATTCACAGGCTGAGCTGTCAAATCAGTGTAAGATACACTAACAAGTACCACAGATTAATCAAATCTGAATAACAACAGTGTGCATTGCTTTAGTATGATCAATAGCAGCAAGAAAGAGTGAGACTTTATTGCTCTAGACCAGTGTTTCTCAATGGACCCCTAGTGGTCCTTGACATAAAGCTAGGGGTACTTATAAAATATCTGAATATGAATTTTTGTATATATTGACATTTGACATGCTCCCATAAAAGAAGAAGATAATATATGTATAATATAACTGACGAAATGACTAAATATAGGACAAATCAACTAACGTAGTAGTAAATTATACTTAATTGCATTTGGTCGTTACAAAGTCATTAATGATACCAATGAGCCAATTTTATTCTGGGGTCCTTGAAGATGGTTCCAGATATTACGGGGTCCATTACTCAAAAAAGGTTGAGATTCACTGCTCTAGACAGCATAGGGCTTTTGAGGGCCACTGTGTAGATTCATTGATCCATCTCATGTGTTTGCAGGAGCAGCCGAAGATCATCGAGCCGCTGGACTATGAGAATGTGGTGTTCCAGAGGAAAGCTCAAATCCACAGTGATCCACAGAGAGACCTGCTGCTGTGGCCAGCTGATGATGTATCAGTAAGTCATTTCACAAGCACATTTCCTGCTGTTTATTTGTTTGGCTCATTTTCAAACTTAGTCCTCAATCTTGTGCAGGCACCCTGCAAATCTAATTTGGCAGGCTGGGCTTTACAAAGCCTAATATTACATAGCAAATATTACATAATATAAGATTAAATACTATTTAAACAACATATATATCTGTCTGTCTTTTTTATGTTTATCTCTATCTATCTATCTATCTATCTATCTATCTATCTATCTATCTATCTATCTATCTACTCTCTCTATTATAAACACTATATATCTGTCTTTTTTATGTTTATCTATCTGTCTATCTATCTGTTTATCCATCTATTTATCTATCTATTTGTTTATCTATCTGTTTATCTATCTATCTATCTATCTATCTATCTATCTATCTATCTATCTATTTATTTAAACAACATATATATCTGTCTTTTTTATGTTTATCTATCTATCTATCTATATCTATCTATCTATCTATCTATCTATCTATCTATCTATCTGTTTATCCATCTATTTATCTATCTATTTGTTTATCTATCTGTTTATCTCTCTATCTATCTATCATCTATCTATTTATATCTCTGGGTTTATCGTCTTTTTTATGTTTTCTATCTATTATTTAAACAACATATATATCTGTCTTTTTGTTTCTGCTATCTCTCTATATCTATCTATCTATCTATCTATCTATCTATCTATCTCTATCTATTTATTTAAACAACATATTCTGTCTTCTATTATATCTATATTATCTATCTATCTCTATCTATCATCTATCTATCTATCTATCTATCTATCTATCTATCTATCTATCTATCTATCTATTATATCTGTCTTTTTATGTTTCTATCTATCTATCTATTATCGCATATATATCTGTCTTTTTATGTTTATCTATCTATCTATCTGTGTTTATCTATCTCTATATCTCTCTATCTATCTATCTATCTATCTATCTATCTATCTGTATCTGTCTTTTTTATGTTATCTATCTATCTGTCTCGTTTTCTATCTATCTATTCATATATATCGTCTTTTTATGTATCTATCTATCTATTTAAAAACATATATATCTGTCTTTTTTATGTTTATCTATCTATCTATTTAAACAACATATATATCGTCTTTTTGTCTATCTATTTTATATCTGTCTTTTTTATGTTTATCTATCTATCTATTTAAACAACATATATCTGTCTTTTTATGTTATCTATCTATCTATTTAAACAACATATATCTGTCTTTTTATGTTTATCTATCTATCTATTTAAAACAACATCTATCTGTCCTATCCTATGATCTATCATATATCTGTCTTTTTTATGTTTATCTATCTATCTATTTAAACAACATATATCTGTCTTTTTTGTCTCTCTCTATCTATTTAAACTCTTATCTCTCTATCTCTCTCTCTATCTATCTCTCTATCTATCTCTATCTATTTATTTAAACAACATATTTCTGTCTTTTTTATGTTTATCTATCTATCTATCTATATATCATCTATCTATCTATCTATCTATCTATCTATCTATATATATATCTGTCTTTTTTATGTTTATCTATTATTATCTATTATCTATCTATCTATCTATCTATCTATCTATCTATCTATCTAGTGTCTGTCTGTTTATCTAATCATCTTTCTGTCTGTCTGTCTGTCTTTCCGTCCATCTGTTTGCATATTGGTCTATCTGTCTGTCTGCCTGTGTATCCACCTGTCTCTCTATCTAACTATCTACCCATCTAATCTATCTAGGAGGCACAGATTGATCGTCAAAGGAGAACCATTGTTCCTTCAGTTCCTCAAAATGCAGAGAATGAAGCAAAAAGCCTGTTCGCCAAAGAGGTAAGGATTGAGCAGAATCTCGCAATACCAAAACAACAGCAAAGCCTGCAGCTTTCCTGACTAATAAAATATGAGATAACATTTTCCTGTTTTTCATATTTTGATGTTTTTCTGATCATGTGATTGAGTAATTGAGCAATACTTACGCTTTTTGGCAGTGCATTAAGATGTACAACACCAACTGGCACGTCATCAACTATAATTACGAGGCCTACTCTGGAGATTTCCGGACGCTGCCCTGGTATGCCAGTTTTGCTTTTTTTTTGCCAAAGGTTTTGCAGTGCTATTTGCAAAGTTTGGCGTAAGCTTCTTTTTCTGTCTTGCAGTAAAGGGATAAAGACGGAAAAGCTTCCCAGCCAAGTGTTTGAGGTGGATGAGGGGGAGGAGGTAAGAGACATTAATGTTGGGCAGTGGAAAACTGAGTACAGAATATTGCACTGCCTTTTCTCATTTTCTTGTTTTTAAAAATGCTTTTCTGCCCATTTTCTTTTGAATTATGTGCAGAATCAAACAACAAATTGACTACCATATTTAAAAAAAAAAATGCTTTTTGCTCATTTTGTCACAGATAAAACAAGTGAAAGCTGAGCCTTTATACAAATTATTAGTAACATACATTTTTAAAGCAAACAGCATTTTTAAAATCCAAAATGACATACACACTGTGTGTGATTTGTCGTAGCACAAAACAGGAAAGTCTCTTCTAGTAATGTTAACCACAGACCTTATTTTAATCATATATCAAGACCAAATATCTAGTTGGTCTACAAATTGTCGTCATGACTAAACAGCTCTATTACTGTCTAAAAAGGACCGTATCCAATCAAAAAATAAGACTTCTTTTTATATTTGTGTATAGTTTGTACTAAATTGTGAACTCTGAAATGCTAAAAGTCACACATTTATTGTGTTTTACTTCTGAATACTGTATATGTAAATGTTGTGAGGCTTCTGTGAGGTCATAATCAGATGCAGAGATGAAGGCCAGACGGTCAGCAGAGAGGCCTGTTACATGAAACCTGACCCTCATGGTCTATTAATAGACGCACATTAAATGTCCAGCAGTTCTTGATAAAATTAGATGTAAGAAGTGATGATTACAGGGCAAAGAGATTGCTTTTCCACCTTATGTGTGTGCATGTCTGA